>JALAZF010000718.1:0-1200000 GCA_022829125.1 Lathyrus tuberosus
GGTGGTGTTGCAGCATTGATCAATTCAACCTTATAAGCTTTTGTATATTGAAAGCTAAAAAAAAAATACACAATCGTTACTAAAATTATAACTATCCGAAACAATTTTTTTTCATATGCACATGCCATATCAATGAACAACCTGCAGTTTTCCTCCGATAAATTAGCTATAGATTAGCTACGATTTAGCTAACAATTAACTACGAAAATTTTATAGGTTCAAATATTATGTTGATCTTAGCAATGTGGGAATGACACATCAGAATCTTGCCACGCTGGCAATGCCACGTGGCGTGCCAAGTTTGTAATACCCCGTAAATTATTTTGCTCTGGATAATATTAATTGTGATTAACTGAGTCCCAGTGTACTCTGAGAAATTATCTGCAGAGATAATTAAGGTAACTGTTGAACTTAGAGTAAATCCAATAATATTATCTGACTCTGAGATATTTAAGTATTTGAACTTTAGAGACTTTTTGGACAATTAGTAGTGTTGCTAATTGATGATATTATACTATATCATTTCTTTTCCATTCCTTTTCCTTATTAGAACAAGAGAAAGAAAAATATAGAAAGGATTTTGGAGAGAAAGAAAAGAGAAGGAAAAAGAAGAGAAAAACAGGAAAAAGTCCAAGAGCAAGATCATCAAGAACATCATCAAATCTTCATCAAATCATCTTCCCATCTTCACCATCATCATCTATTCAAGGTGGGTTCTAGATAGAAACTTAAGTTTTAGAGTTAGAAATGATTTTAGCTTAACTTAAGTTTTGGACCCATGGGAACTCAGCTGTTACGCTGCAGAATTTCTGCATTTTCCCAGATTCGCACTGCGAATCCCCTAGCGAAGGGGAAATCGTGCACTCGCTGGATGTTCGGACGGCGAAGGTGAAGGCGAACATTCGCCAGAGGTTCGCACTGCGAACTTTACCTTGTTTTGCTTCTGACTTGGTTTGCCAGATGTTCGCACTGCAAATGGTGCAACGAACAAGTGTTGGCTAGGCATTCGCTGGGAGGTTCGTACTGCGAATGTGGAAGCGAGCATTCGCTGGCTTCTTCGCAATGCAAACATGACAGATCACCCAACTTGTTTCTTTCATAACTTTTGACTCGTTTATCCGTTGTGAGTGTTCTTGGTATCGTTGTGAAGCTATGAACATCCTCTTTCTAATGGTAATGAGAAATATCTGTTTATTTCCCGATTAAATAAATCGGAGAGAACCGTGAATTAGTGTGATTTGTGATAGGTTGAATTATGTGTTTCGTTATGCGATTGATGATTATTTGCCTATGCTCTTATTGTTAAACATGTTTGAATATGTATTCATGTTAAAATACGAAATAGGTAGAGTGAGGAGCATTACCGTAAACAATTGTCGGAAAGTGTGGAATAACAATTACGACGACGCTCGTGCATAAGAGGCCGAGGCGTGCGTCTATTACCAAATGGTATGGAAAGATTTACACTAGTATGGATCATGTTTGATTGTGTTTTAATTGATAAGACAAGAGAGGTCTTAGGCTAATATGGTCGGGTGATTGTCGAATACAATCCCATTTATGTTTATGATCAAGTAATCGTAACTATCGCCCTTGAGAGGCATTTAAGAGTCTCGAGCTCCTCTAAATGCAGGCATTACTACTTGACAGGTTTGATTCCCAATGTTATAGTATGATGGAACCTACGGGTAGAGACTTGTGATGGCATGAGAGGCCATGAGAAGTGACGAATTAAGGCGATAATGCGTCCCTTAATTCCGAATACATTCGTATGCCAAGTAATTACAAGGATTCATGACTCGGGTCGTCTTCTAGACGTAGAAGCGGACGGGAAAAGGGGATGCCTTGGTACGGGTTACCGATTAGTGATATTGTGAGTTAATGAGACTCACGAACATAGATCCATATAGTGTGTGTGTACTCAAAGTCACTTCCCTTCCCTTTTGACTTGAGTTAGGCTTGTTAGAACCTTGTAAAGCCGAGAGGACTATAAGATAGCGAACTCACTGAGATTTGATGTATCTCACCCCAAGTTGTTGTTTACATCACAGGTACTACAGGTTCGGCGAAGGGTAAGGGCAAAGTGAGTTGTCTTTTCCTTACGGATCGTATCTTTGGAGATGGCATGGTTTCCGCTATGGCGTTTTATTTTGAGATCATTGTATTGATCTAGTTCTTAGTGCATTTCGGGACATCTTGTATATGTTATGCCGTAGACTTTAGAACTCTGTATTTAGGGCATTTAATGTATATAATGTGTTAACCAGGAACTTATAGTAGTTCAGTACCAGATACTTGGATCTATATATAATATTTATGCTTTGATGTATGAGTTTTATATATGGGTGTTACATTTGGTATCAAAGCAGGTCGTATCCTCGTCCTAGCCATGAAATAGTATAAGTGTTTCTTTCTGTTTCATATGCGTTGTGTCACCAGTGGTCTTACGTGTTATATTTATGGTATTGAGCCTGATCAACTTAATCCTATCTGTATGACATTTAGGAACATGGCCGACGGGCGCAGAAACAACCGCGGGAGACCGAGAAGTACTCCAGCAGGGACAAATCTGCCAGGGGATGAAGGGAATGCCCCTTTGTATCAATTTATGCAACAGATGCAGCAACAGCAGAATCAGTTTGTGCAACAAATGGTACAGCAAATGCCTGGTGGTATGCATCCTCTAGTGGTTGTTCCTGAAGCTGCAGGGGGAACCTTTAGGGATTTCATTCATATGAATCCTCCGGAGTTTCAGGGAGGGTTAGATCCCGTAAAGGCTCATGAATGGATATCCGGTATGGAGCATATTTTCTTGATAGTTTAGTGTAGTGAAGAGAATAAGTTTGTTTTTGCTTCTCACTTGTTAAAGGGTCCTGCCATGAGATGGTGCGAAAGCGCTTCAGCCTTAATGACAATTCAAGAGGTACCGAAAGTATGGGAGCAGTTTAAGATAACTTTTATGGAGAAGTATTTCCCAAGTTCCTTAAGGTCTCAGAAGGAATTCGAGTTTCAACAATTGAGACAAGGCAACTTGACTGTGGCTTCTTATGTGGAAAAGTTCGAGGTTATGGCTGCTTATTCTAGGCAGGCTATGTATGCTCCTGATGAGAGGTGGAAGATTGATCAGTTTCTGTTTGGTTTAAGGGCTGAAATTTCACATAGCGTATCCCAGCGGGAATTCATTAGCTATGTTGAATTGTTAAGGCAGTGTTATGTGACGGAGCATAGTTTGAAGAAGGTACAAGCGGAAGGAGAATTGATTAGGATGAGTCAAAGTGATCGAGGGAGACCGAATCAACAATTTAGACCAAGGCAACAAGCTTTCAAAGGAAAGCAACTTCAGGGTTCTAGATCTAGCGCACCTTCGGTGTGCCGTTTTTGTGGGAAGAGGCATGGTGGTAGATGTCATTTCGAAGGAGTGGAGTGTCATCGGTGTCATAAAATGGGTCATTTGGCCAGGGATTGCCCTCAGGGTCGAATTTTAGAACAAGAGAAGAGTACCCGGGCGAGTGTATACCTTGGATGCAAGAAAAATAAAGGGTGACAATTCTTTAATTGCTGGTATGTGTTTCGTTAATGGACATCCTTGCTTTGTGTTATTTGATTGTGGAGCAACACATTCTTTTGTATCGATGCAATGTGTAAAGCGGCTTGGGTTGCAAGCGGTTCCGTTGTCTCCACCCATGGTGGTTACTACTGCCATGGATGAGATGGTTGAAACACCTTTAATGTGTAAAAATTGTGTTTTATCTGTGGATGGAAGAGTTTTCCAGATTGATTTGATTTGCTTACCGCTTAAGAAAGTGGATGTTGTTTTGGTAATGGATTGGCTTTCAGCTAATTCGGTATTCATCGGGTGTGAAGAAAAACTAATCATTATCCCCTCTACCGAGGCTACTCCGAAAGATGTGTTAACTACTATTTTAGAAGGTACGGTTGGAATGATTAATTTCTTGTTTGAGGAGGAAAAATCTGTTCTTTTGATTCTTACTAAGGAGGAGAGTAGTGACCGTCAAGTTTTGAGTATTCCGGTAGTTTGTGACTTTCCTGAAGTTTTCCCCGAGGATATCATTTCTCTTCCCCCGGAGCGGGAAGTGGAATTCTCTATTGACCTGATACCGGGAACGGCTCCAATATCCGTTTCTCCGTATCGGATGGCACCACTTGAATTAAGAGAATTAAAGGATCAATTGGAAGAGTTGTTGACTAAGCATTTTGTTCGACCCAGTGTTTCGCCCTGGGGAGCTCCTGTGTTGTTGGTAAAGAAAAAGGATGGTGGAATGTGGTTGTGTATTGATTACCGTCAGTTGAATAAGGTCACCATCAAGAACAAATACCCATTACCAAGGATAGATGACCTGTTAGATCAATTGAAAGGAGCCTGTGTGTTCTCGAAGATTGATTTACGGTCGGGTTATCACCAGATTCGGGTGAAGAGTTCAGATGTACCAAAGACTGCGTTTAGAACCCGTTATGGTCACTATGAATTTTTGGTGATGCCTTTCGGTGTGACGAATGCTCCGGCAGTTTTCATGGATTATATGAATCCGATATTTCAACCTTATTTGGACCAATTTGTGGTGATTTTCATTGATGACATTCTTATCTATTCTCGTGACCCACAAGAGCACGAAGAACACCTAAGAATCATTTTATCCATCTTACAAGAGAGACAACTTTTTGCTAAGTTAAGTAAGTGTGAGTTTTGGATGTCGGAGGTTAATTTTCTTAGACATGTCATATCTCAGGGAGGTGTCGCGGTTGATCCATCAAAAGTTGAAGCAATGATAAATTGGGAGAGACCGAAGAATGTGTCTGAAGTTAGAAGCTTCTTGGGACTAGCAGGTTATTATAGAAGGTTTTTTAAAGGCTTTTCCCAACCGGCTTTACCGATGACGAGACTTACTCGGAAGGATTATTCGTATGAATGGGATTCGGCTTGTGAGCAAAGTTTTATGAGCTTGAAAGAGAGATTGACGACCGCTCCTGTTTTGGTTATTCCTGATCCTAGCAAGTCATATGAGGTATATTGTGATGCATCGAAGATGGGATTAGGAGGTGTGTTAATGCAAGAAGGACATGTAGTGGCTTATGCTTCACGACAGTTAAAAGTCCATGAAGAGAATTATCCAACGCATGATTTAGAATTGGCGGCCGTTGTATTTATCTTGAAGGTGTGGCGTCACTATTTGTATGGTGTACGTTTTGAGATGTTTAGTGACCACAAGAGCTTAAAGTACCTCTTTGATCAGAAGGAGTTGAACATGCGTCAAAGGAGGTGGATGGAATATTTGAAAGATTTCGACTTGGAGTTAAAATACCATCCGGGTAAAGCGAATAAAGTGGCGGATGCTTTGAGTAGGAAGGTGTTGCATAATGCCGATTCGATGATGCTAGAGTATACTTTATTGGAAAAATTTCGAGATCTAAATCTTCAATTTGTTTGGACCCCTAATGGTGTGATTATGGGAAATTTGAATATCACTTCTAATCTTCGGGAAGAAATCCAACAAGAGAAAGGGTTAGATGAGAAGTTACAAGAAGTGTTATTGCAACCGGGTTTTGTGCGAGCTACCGGCAGAGTTATTGTATTTAACCGAAGAATTTGTGTTCCGGATAACACGGAGTTAAAAAGGAGGATTTTGGAAGAAGCGCATAAGGGTGCTTTTACTATACATCCGGGATCTTCAAAGATGTACCAAGATATAAAGAGGGACTATTGGTGGTCCGGGATGAAAAAGGATATTGCGGTGTATGTGTCGGAATGTGCGGTGTGCCAACAAGTGAAGATAGAACACCAAAGACCGGGTGGCTTGCTGCAACCTTTAGAAATTCCGGTGTGGAAATGGGAGAGTATTTCGATGGAATTCGCGGTGGGATTACCCTGTGCGCAATGTGGTTATGATTCGATTTGGGTAATTGTGGATCGGTTAACAAAATCCACGCATTTCTTAGTTGTGAAGACTACCTACAAGGCGAGTCATCTCGCAAGGTTGTTCATTTCGGAGATAGTGAGATTGCATGGTATTCCTACTACTATCGTTTCGGATAGAGATCCAAAGTTTACTTCGAGATTTTGGAGAGCTTTTCAACAAGACATAGGAACGAAGTTATGTTTGAGTACGTCGAATCATCCGCAAACGGACGGTCAGACGGAACGGACAATACAGACCATGGAAGACATGTTGAGAGCTTGTGTACTTGAAAGTGGAGGAAATTGGATAGAGCTTTTGCCGTTGATTAAATTCTCTTATAATAACAGTTATCATGCAAGTATTGGTATGGCACCTTATGAGGCGTTGTATGGAAGGAAGTGTAGGACACCGTTGTGTTGGGCAGAAGTTGGTGAAGATAGGATGTTAGGACCCGAGATTATTCAAGAAACTACGCAGAAGATTAGGATGATTTGTGAAAAAGTTAAGCAAGCACAGGATCTTCAGAAGAGTTATACGGATAACCGAAGAAGACCTTTAGAATTTGAAGAAGGCGATCACGTGTTTTTGAAGGTTACTCCGAGATTGCGGTTGAAAGGACCGTTTCGGTCGCGGAAGTTAAGTCCAAGGTACGTGGGACCATATCAGATTTTGGAAAGAATTGGGGAAGTAGCCTACAGATTAGCCTTACTGCCTTCTCTGTCAGAGATGCACGACGTTTTTCATGTGTCTCAGCTTCGAAAATTTGTCCCAGATCCCCTTCAGCCAATTTTACCAGATACAATTGAGATAGAAGCAGATTTGACATTTGAGCCTCAACCGAGTCGTATCACCAAAAGAGAAACTAAAGTGTTAAGGAATAAAGAGATTCCTCTTGTTAAGGTCCAGTGGGATGAGACGCATCCGGGCGATGCAACTTGGGAATTGGAATCGGAGATGCGGGAGGTCTATCCTCATCTTTTCAGGTAATTGTTTTAAATTCGTGGGCGAATTTCTATTTAAGGGGGGGAGGATGTAATACCCCGTAAATTATTTTGCTCTGGATAATATTAATTGTGATCAACTGAGTCCCAGTGTACTCTGAGAAATTATCTGCAGAGATAATTAGGGTAACTGTTGAACTTAGAGTAAATCCAATTAATATTATCTGACTCTGAGATATTTAAGTATTTGAACTTTTGAGACTTTTTGGACAATTGGTAGTGTTGCTAATTGATTATATTATACTATATCATTTCTTTTCCATTCCTTTTCCTTATTAGAACAAGAGAAAGAAAAAGATATAAAGGATTTTGGAGAGAAAGAAAAGAGAAGGAAAGGAAGAGAAAAAGAGGAAAAAGTCCAAGAGCAAGATCATCAAGAACATCATCAAATCTTCATCAAATCATCTTCCCATCTTCACCATCATCATCTATTCAAGGTGGGTTCTAGATAGAAACTTAAGTTTTAGAGTTAGAAATGATTTTAGCTTAAGTTAGGTTTTATGAGAAATTGCTTAAATCGGTAATCGATGAAATTTAACGGTTGAAATGTGTTATAAACTGAGTAGTATAAGTTATATAAGTGTAGAATCATCTATATTTAATTGTGGGATGTTTGGATATGTTTTGGTGAAGTTTTGGACTCATGAGAACTCAGCTGTTACGCTGCAGAATTTCGGCATTTTCCCAGATTCGCACTCCGAATCCCCTAGCGAAGGGGAAATCGTGCACTCGTTGGATGTTCGCACGGCGAAGGCGAACATTCGCCAGAGGTTCGCACTGCGAACTTTACCTTGTTTTGGTTCTGGCTTGGTTCGCCAGATGTTCGCACTGCGAATGGTGCAGCGAACAAGTGTTGGCTAGGCATTCACTGGGAGCTTCGCACTGCGAATGTGGAAGCGAGCATTCGCTGGCTTCTTCGCAATGCGAACATGACAGATCACCCAACTTGTTTCTTTCATAACTTTTGATTCGTTTTTCCGTTGTGAGTGTTCTTGGTATCGTTGTGAAGATATGAATATCCTCTAGCTAATGGTAGTGAGAAATAACTGTTTATTGCCCGATTAAATAAATCGGAGAGAACCGTAAATTAGTGTGATTTGTGATAGATTGAATTATGTGTTTCCTTATGCGATTGATGATTATTTGCCTATGCTCTTATTGTTAAACATGTTTGAATATATATGCATGTTAAAATACGAAATAGGTAGAGTGAGGAGCATTACCGTAAACAATTGTCGGAAAGTGTGGAATAACAATTACGACGACGCTCGTGCATAAGAGGCTGAGGCGTGCGTCTATTACCGAATGGTATGGAAAGATTTACACTAGTATGGATCGTGTTTGATTGTGTTTTAATTGATAAGACAAGAGAGGTCTTAGGCTAATATGGTCGGGTGATTGTCGAATACAATCCCATTTATGTTTATGATCAAGTAATCGTAACCATCACCCTTGAGAGGCATTTAAGAGTCTCGAGCTCCTCTAAATGCAGGCATTACTACTTGGCAGGTTTGATTCCCAATGTTATAGTACGATGGAACCTACGGGTAGAGACTTGTGATGGCATGAGAGGCCATGAGAAGTGACGAATTAAGGCGATAATGCGACCCTTAATTCCGAATCCATTCGTATGCCAAGTAATTACAAGGATCCATGACTCGGGTCGTCTTCTAGACGTAGAAGCGGACGGGAAAAGGGGATGCCTTGGTACGGGTTATCGATTAGTGATATTGTGAGTTAATGAGACTCACGAACATGGATCCATATAGTGTGTGTGTACTCAAAGTCACTTCCCTTCCCTTTTGACTTGAGTTAGGCTTGTTAGAACCTTGTAAAGCCGAGAGGACTATAAGATAGCGAACTCACTGAGATTTGATGTATCTCACCCCACGTTGTTGTTTACATCACAGGTACTACAGGTTCGACGAAGGGTAAGGGCAAAGTGAGTTGACTTTTCCTTACGGATCGTATCTTTTGAGATGGCATGGCTTCCGCTATGGCGTTTTATTTTGAGATCATTGTATTGATCTAGTTCTTAGTGCATTTCGGGACATCTTGTATATGTTATGCCGTAGACTTTAGAACTCTGTATTTAGGGCATTTAATGTATATAATGTGTTAACTACGAACTTATAGTATTTCAGTACCAGATACTTGGATCTATATATAATATTTACGCTTTGATGTATGAGTTTTATATATGGGTGTTACAAAGTTAGTTCTGTTAGTCCCATTTAATGTTAAGGACCAATTGTATAGACAGAAAATTTTTGAGGGACCATTCTTTGAAAGAAATATTTAGAGGGACTAAAAAGAAAAATTGCAATATTAATAAGGAACAAAAACATATTTAACCTAAAAATCAATGAGTTTTTGCTCAAATGAATATTTAAAAACACAAACCTTAAACCCATATAATTTTCTGCAATTGCAATCCATCATAGAGAACTCCTAATGGTAAAAGTTAAATTGGAGGATGTGGATAGTTTCAAGCGCTTCATGACGTTTTGTTATCAATTATAGATATCAGAAGGCCTTTATAATGTAAGTTTTTTAGGTTTCACGTGAATCATTAATGGCAGTGTCTTGAGTGTTGATAATCATAAAATGGACGACAAATATATGTTTAAGGATGATGATCAATATCTAAAATTATCACGCTACGTTATGTGAACAAGATTTTTTTTTAATTACATTGTCTACACACAATTTTGAAAAACAATAACACAACAAAAGAAGAATTTTGGTCATTTGTAAACGGTATTTTTTGTTGGAAATTCACTCCACAACCTATGGGAATTCCGCTTCAATCTTGATCTCAAGATTGATCACCAACCCACAAACACACGTAATGACAATGAAGAACAAATGAAGAACAAGAACAACAAGAAAAGAAAACGAGAGAGAAGAGAAATATTTGGAGAAAAGTTGTTACCCACGAACTGTGGGATTTCTGCTTTATTGAACTTTCACTTGCAACTGCAACTGTGAATAATGTTCTTAATGTTTTACAATGCAAGGGATACTCCCTTTATATAGATTTAGATTTACAAAGGCCCAACAACTTTAAAGCCAAAAATATCAAATCTAATCTAAATCATATCAAATCTAATACAAACAAATCTGAATCCAATCTAAATCACATCTAACATAAATCTGTCGAAATACCTTCGACACTATGAATGATATTCGACTTCGACACACTATGAATTATATTCAACACACCACCTAATTCATTGTGTATAAACTATCTACATTCATTATAGTCCTTAGCTTATTGAACACTTCGACCTGGACTCCCTTCGTCATGATATATGCATTCTGATTCTCAGTTCTGCAGTGTTCCAACTTCATCTTCCCTTCTGCTACCTGCTCTCGAAGATAATGGAACCTCATTTCGATGTGCTTGCTTCGACCGTGTGCTATTGGATTCTTCGCCAAGTTGATAGCTGACATGCTGTCGATCTTCATGGTAATTGCTCCATGATTCTTCCTTGTAATCTCTTCGACCAAGTTCACCATCATGTTGCTTGACATGCACAAAGAGAAGCAGCTATATATTCTTCTTCGCATGATGACAATGCCACTACTGGCTCCTTTCTCGAACTCCAAGCAACGGGTGCACCACCTAACATAAACACATATCCAGCTGTGGATTTTCAATCTTCTGCATCACTACACCAGTTAGAGTCTGTGTATCCCACTAACTTGCATTCTTTCCCTTCGTCAGCTGCAGGAAATAAAATACCATAGTCGAGAGTCCCTTTCAGATACCTCAGTATCCTCTTCGTAGCTGTTAGGTGTGATACCTTTGGCTTCTGCATGAATCTACTTACCATACCAACATTGTATGCTAAGTCAGGCCTTGTGTGACAAAGGTATCTAAGTGACCCAATAAGTCTTCTGTATTGGGTTGGGTCGACATCATCTTCGTCTGGATCCTTCGACAGTTGCAGTCTGGTCTCAGCTGGAGTCGAAGTTGAGTAGCAATCTTGCATCTCAAATCTCTTGAGTATTTCGCCTGCATATATTCGTTAGTGCATCATCAAACCTCTACTAGCCTTGTAGAATTCGATACCAAGGAAATATGAGAGATCTCCCAAGTCTGACATTTCAAACTCCTCACTTAGGTCATGTTTGAAATGTTCGATCTCCTTCCTGCAACTTCCTACTATCAACAAATCATCGACATAGAGATTCTTCAGAATGAAAGTATAACGGGCGCACATACTATGCACACATGCGATGACTCTCCCATTTGCGAACACTACGCCAAAATTGGCTTTTCACATCGCACAAAAGACAGCGCTTTTTGGACAAAGCGCTGCTATAGGTCTTTAAAAAATTTCGCTAAAAAAAGCGCTGTAAAAGACAGCCTTTAGAAAGCGCTTTTTAAAAGCGCTGTTAAATGCCCTAAATAGAAGCCACCTTAGAAAGCGCTTTTTGAAAAGCGCTCTTATAGGTAAACCTTAGAATGCGCTTTCATAAAGCGCTGCTATAGGTCTTAAATTCTCCTCACTTTAGAAAGCGCTTTCAGAAAGCGCTGCTATAGGTCTTAAATTCTCCTCACTTTAGAAAGCGCTTTCTAAGGAAAGCACTCTCGTAGGTAGCACTTAAGAAAGCGCTTTCTGAAAAGCGCCCTCTAAATTCATTTATGAATTAAAATATAAAACACATTTCATATCATTTTCAGAAACTTCTTTTCATTTTTTGCTCTCGACCGTTTCTTTGCTCTCGACCATTTCTGAAACCCTTGCGTTCAATCGTTCTTGGATGCTTTCTAAAACCCTTGCTTTCATTGCCGTCGTTCTGAAACCTTTGTCGTCACCGTTGTCGTCGTTCTGAAACCGTTGACGTCACCGTTGCCATCGTTCATTGTTGCATTCGTGAAGGAGAAGACGAAAACGAAAAGAAGAGGTATGTTGTTGTTGTTGTTCTTGCTTCATACATTGTTCTTGTTGTCGTTGTTGTTGTTGCCGTTCATTCTTGCCGTCAGCATTGCCGTCGTTATGTTGTTGTTGTTGTCGTTCTGTTGCTGTTGTTGTTGCTTCTGTTATTTTTTTATCAGAATGAAAGTTTTTTTATCGTTCTGTTGCTGTTGTTGTTGCCGTTCAGAATGAATGTTAGCATAAATGTATCAGGTATATACTAGGTGTGTATTTTTTTTCTTCTATTTTTTTACATGTATGTATTTGAGGTTGTAATAATATTTATACAGGAATCAGATTACCTCTTTCTAGTAAGGCATTTGTTAATCAATTTAATGCTGGAGTAACTTAATATTCCAATATGAGTGAGTCAAATTTGAGTAATATTGTGTTAATTGGAATAACCTCAAACTTTTGTGGTCTAAATTTGAAAAGTATTCTACCAATTGGTTGTTCTGCCTTGACTAGACATGCCAATACATAAGAATATTTGGCTTAAAATGTTGATAAGAGAATGAAATGATGGAATGAATAGAATTCATAAGACAGAAGAAGTTGTTAAACAGGTTTCTTTAAGACTCTATTAATTCACTTGAAGAATTGATAAAACTATAATGCATATAGTTTCATTTTATAGGCAAAATAATAAGTTTCTTATCAATGATTAAGTATGTTTAATTTCTAAGTAATCTTGATGGATAAGATATATATTTCTTAATACATACTTAACCCAAGGTACTTAACAGATTAAAATATGAAAGAATGAGATTGTAGTTCATATATCTTGACTAGCTTCTTACTATTTTAGAAGACACTTGATTTAATTTCTAACATTGTAGTTAGTAGTTATAGTTATAGAAGTTTGTTATGTTAAAATTTGTTATAGTTAGTTTCTTTTAGAAATTTGTTATGTTAAAATTTTCTTTTATTGTGAAACTAGTTATAGTTAGTTTGATAAAACACTAAAGAGTTTGTTGTTGATGAATTGGACTGTTATGACATTAGCTTGAAATTAGAAGTTAGTAGGTTATATAGAAAAAAGAATAAATGGTGAATTAGTTATGGTATATGAAACCTCTCCCTCATGGACATCTGAAAGTGTCGATTGATATCGCTTTAGATACGGATGCGGTACTACCCATACCTGACTCGGTTTCAGAGGTTACATTGCTGCGAGATGCAATAGGTTCGTTTGTTGCATGGCCGTTAGACCTCATTTCCATAGATGATGAGGTATGTTGAAAACCATTACGAATCTCTTAGTATTCAAATGTCAAATCTGAACGATTATGAAAATCATTCTAAACCATTACTTACATTTTTTTTACATGGTAATGTTAGACTCCTACAAAACCCGCAGCTAAGAATAAAGGGGTTTTGCGGCAAAACGAGTCTGTTGCATCACAAAGAGAGGTACATTTTAAGTGTTATTCTATTATCCGTATTCAAAAGTTTCATGATTTACTACTTTACCTAACTTATATGATTGTTAGGTTCCTGCTCAAGCTTCACAACATGCCAGCAAGAAAAAAGCTCCTACTAGGACCGTGCAGGCAAAAACGTTTTTGTAGAATTCATTTTCAAAAATACAAAAAAAAAATCTATTTTTTTAAAGCTGAAACAAACTGGCCCATTATTCACTGTTTGATCTTAATCGTATAATTTTAAAAAGTAGATTTAATTTTTATGTGTTTTAAATTAGAACCATCCAGTCTGGACTTGATAGTCAGCTACGCTTGAATGCTTGTAAGCGTGGTTTTTTTAATGTCAGGAATGTGGGTCCCTTTACATTGCCTATGAAATGATTATATTGTTTTTAATTTAAAATAAGTCAAACAAATAATTTTTTTACACCATTCAAACATTTAAATTTTTTACTTAATTTGTGCTTTTCTCCACAATCAACAAATAAGTATACGTTCATTTTTATTTTACATTTTTGAATTTATACCGCATTTTTGTAGAACATTTATATTGTTTATGTGAGAATACTAGCTCATTGGAGAATGAAAATTTCTCATACTGATTCAAAGTAAATATGTTCTCTTACATGTTCATTAGAAGAAATTATATATATATATATATATATATATATATATATATATATATAAGCAAATTCATTAAAATGAGATTAAAGAAATCTCTAACCAACGAACTACAACCGTCTAACAAGCAAAACGATTATATAAAATCAAACGGGAATTTATACCAATCATATAAGCTACATTTCTTGTTATCTTTCCTACCTAGGATCAACCAATTCCACGAGAAACCTTTAATCTCGTTGACAATGTCATTAACGGTGAACACCTCATCCTTGAACAAGATATTATTTCTAGTCTTCCAAATAATCCAACAAGTTATAAACCATATCATGCTTTTCTTTCCCGCAACACTTTGACCTTTAAGCCTCGAATTCCACACATTCGAATGTCGGTTGCAACAAGGTTCTGAAATGTTGTCTATGTCCATCCATTCACATATTTTGTTCCAAACCAAGGAGGATTTACAGCAGGAGAAAAAGAGATGAAATGAATCCTCTAAATGTTGAAAACAAAATAAGCATACCTTGTCGTTGTCATTGTCGATTATCCGTCTTATAGCCAAGTTAGATCTTGTTGGCAGCCAATCTAAAATCATTCTCCACCCAAAAATTTGAACATTAGCCGGAAGAACCATTTTCCATAAAAGAAGCAGAAGATCTTTGTTAACCAACTCAGCCCCATTATCATAAAATGAGTAGTTCAGAACCGTATAGAGAGAATTGACCGTAAACGCTAGAGAATCATTCAGCTTCTAGTGCCAGAAGTCCTGCGCCTCCTTAATGAGAGAATGTTCATCCAGTAGCTATCTACAAATATTCCAATCATTATCGAGATTTGGATCATCAATATCCAAAAAACCGCCCACCCTCCATCTCCACAGATCTCCTTCCCACTCTCTCGTATCTCTAACAGAGCAGAATTGATTTCTGCTAACATGGTACAGGCCAGGAAATAGATTTTTCAGCGCGTCATTGCCGATCCAAACCGAATGCCAAAAAGCCACATTAGCTTCGTCACCAATCGAACAATCCAAGAACTCACTGAAACTATTCCAAGAATCACGGCTAAAGATGGACTGAATGTCCTTCATCCACATCGAATCATACTTCGATCTACCCACATCAAGAACTAAATAAGGTTTGATGCTTAAGTTACCATATCTATTAACCATAGTTTGTCTCCAAATTTCATCTCCTCCACTATAAAATTTCCATAACCATTTTGCAAGAAGAGCAATGTTGAAGCGACCAACATGTTTAATCCCAAGACCTCCGAGATCCTTCGGTTTGCAAACAGACTTCCATGAAATCCAAGACATGAATCTTTTTTCAGTCGCACCAGCCCAGAGAAAACGGTGTTGTATCGCAATTATTTCCTTCACAACCTTCATAGGGGCCTTAAAGAAAGCCAGATAATGAATGGGCAAATTGACTAGGACCGAGTTAATTAATGAGACTCTTCCCCCAATGGACAAATTTCTACCGTTCAAGGTAGACAACTTCTTCCTCAGACTAGCAAGAACAGGGGACCAGAAAGAGTAACGACGATGGTTACCTCCGCCGAAAGGCCCAGGAATTTGAGAGGGAGGGATCCAGATTTGCAGTGCAGAAATTACTATGCCGCTGAGAGTAAATCCAAGTCCATTCCGATGCCGTATATGCAGCTCTTGGAAAAGTTGATCTTAAGACCAGAACAAACTTTAAACACCCTAAGAATTGACTTGAAAGCCCAGATATTACGCAACGATCCATCTCCAATAAGCAGCGTATCATATGCGAATTGGAGAATGCAAGGAGTATGACTGTCATGAACTTTCAAAGCAGACAGCATATTGGAATCAGTAGCGGTTCTAGTCAAACTGGCAAGGCACTACTACGAAAAACCCATTTAGAAACGGTTGGGAATGACATATAATGACGCGGGCCAAGGCGTTGTTATGTAGATTATTGTTGTAAGTTCGCCGTTTCTACAACGGTCTGGAAACTGATGTTGTATTCTGGAAGTGCGCGATATATTGCAACGGTTAGGTATTTCAACCGTTGTAATATATATTAACTATCACAACGGTTATCAGTATGAACCGTTGTCATATATGTTAACTATCGCAACGGTTATTTGTCTCAACCATTGTGGAATGTATCCTTAGTTTATTAAATACAAATGTATATTGCTTGTTTTACCATCCACCTTATTAAAGAAATACAACCATTAAAATTGGTAAAGAAGTATATAATCTGAAAATTAAACTGTTCTTGAAAACCAACTTAAACACACCTTTGTTTTCCGAATTGCATCCATTTCATTCCGCACATTTTATGTTCCTTAACATAAAATTTATGGTTCGATGGTCGGTTTCCTTCAATCCATCAATATCTTTTGCTATAGTTTACCTCATCATCGCCAAAACTCGCCACGATTTTATCATCATAACAATGACCATGATCTTAACAACCACGACGGTTAGTGACGACAATGAGGTAAACTATAATAAAAGATATCGATGAATTGAAGGAAATGGACCATTGGACCATAAATTTTATGTTAAGGAACATTAAATGTGCTGAATGAAATGGATGCAATTCAGAAAACATTGACATGATAAAGGTTGGTTTTCAAATACATCCTAATTTTCAGATTATAATGTTCTATAGCAATTTAACTGATTGCATTTTCAATAAAAGGATAGTGAAACAAATGATATACATAGTATATAATAAACTAAATTTCATATACAATATCAGAATGAATTCATATATATGTACCTTATCAGAATGAATTCATATATAGGTACAACCATCATCATCACCATGTGAAACAAATCCTAAGAAGTGGGAAGCAATGATGAAAATTAGTTAGTATTAAATTTAACTATATACAATATACATAGTATATATATAATAAACTAATGTTCTATATCAATTTAACTGATCGCATTTTCAATAAAAGGATAGTAAAACAAACAATGTACACAGTATATAATAAACTAAATTTCATATATAATATAAGAATGAATTCATATATATGTACCTTATCAGAATGAATTCATATATATATGTACCACCATCATCATCACCATGTGAAACAAACCCTAAGAAGTGGGAAGCAATGAAGAAAATTAGTTAGTATTCAAAACAAAACAACCAAAAGTTGAAACAAAACCCTAAGAAGTGGGACTGTACCATTACAATGAAGTTCACCTTGCTTGTGTAGCATTGAAGTCGAATCTGCACAAAATGAGAACAATCAACAAAAACAACATGAAGCAAACGAGATAATGGGAACTATTTAACAAAAAGATTGAAGTAGAAGACTACCTTATTTTCCATAAACAATATGTACATTATGCTTGCTACCGCCAGCATCATCACCATGTTCATCTAGTTTTAAATTATGCAGGAAGAACTACAAGGAGGAAGAAGCTTAAATCAAAAACTTCATACTTCTTGTATTTCTTCTCACAGATTCTAAAAAAAGATGAAGTTTGGGTGCTAGGGTTTCGCTGTGAAGGAAACGGCGCGATTGTCAAAAAGGGAAAGTTAATTCCCTTATATAGGTAAATGTTTCACAACGGTTTTCTTAAATAACCGTTATGATAGATTATATATTAATTTAATAATATCGCAACGGTTAGTTATAATAACCGTAGCGATACCCCTTATACGTGGTACAAGGTTCGACACCAGGCAACAACATTTTCCTAAAATTACGCCTGGATTATAAGTGATATCGCTACGGTCATTACTTATAACCGTCGTGATATTATTAACCGTTGCACTTCCCAACATATGAACGGTTTACAAGTTATCATCATTACAAGCATTAAACTATCAGTCTTTTCATCTTCAACCTCATCTATAAATAGACAATTTTACATATCTAAATAATATATTCTTCGTAACAATGAGTTCAACAAATGAGAATCCTAGAAACCTCAATGAGGAACCTCAGGCGCCAATCCAGGAGGTCGTCCAACCAGCAACTGCCAACTTCAGGGATGCCTTAAGGGTAAGGAAGGATAAGAAGAAGAAGAAGAAGAAGAAGAAGAAGCCGAAGAAGAAGAAGATAAAGAAGAAAAGGAGGCCTGTATATTATGATTCCGATGAGGGGAGTGAGGAGAGATGTCTAGATTATGAAGATGCATTTTATGCTATGGGCTCTGACAATGATCTTGATATGTAATATGTTTATCAATGTACTCTCAATGGAATATTAAAATAAAATTATGTCTATATATGTTCATCTCTTACAGTTTTATTTTTAAAGTTATATATATACTCTATTGCACTTAAAAATACTAAAGAATACATTGTTGTGAATCGAAGCGTGATACATGTAGTACAACGGTCTTCTAATACAAGCGTGTTAAAATGTAAAAATATGGAAAAAAAAATATAGAGCTGGGAATCGAAGCTTGTTACACAGCTTGTATTACAACGGTTATGTAATACAACCATCGTTAAATATGGCGTTATAAATTTTTAATCCTGTTACAACGGTGGGATACAAAACCGTGGTAAACCTGGCGTCGTTAAATGGGGTTTTCGTAGTAGTGAGGCCCTCAGCTACAATGGCAAAAAGGAAACGGGCTAAAGGGTCGCCCTGTTTCAATCCTCTTCTAACTTTGAAATCCTTCGACGGACTACCGTTAATAAGAGCTGACAAATAACTCTTGAAAACTGTCCCTCGAATCCACTTCATCCAATTACAACCGAATCCCAACTTTATAAGCATATCTTCAAGGAATTTCCAATCTACGCAGTCGTAAGCCCTAGCAAAATCGACTTTAAAGAATAGACAAGACTTCTTGAATCTTTTGGCGTAATCTACAATCTCGTTAGCCAGAAGTACACCATCGAAAATCTGGCGACCAGGAATGAAAGCGGTTTGAGATGGGGAGATTATTTTATGGATGATTTTGCCTAATCTACCCGCCAACATTTTTGAAATAGTCTTGAGAACACAGTTCACAAGGCTAATGGGCCTAAAATCTTCAAAACTCTAGTGATTAGCAATTTTCGGAACCGGCGAGATGAAGGACGAGGCAAACATTTTAGGTAAAAAGCCAGTTCTGAAAAACTCCAATATGCAGTTAGTAAAGTCCTCACCAATGATCTCCCAACAGACTTTAATGAAAGAGAAGTTAAAACCGTATACTCCTGGGCATTTATTGCTATCGCAGCTGAAAACAACCAATTTCACCTCTTCTACTGTGAAGTCTGCCTCAAGTAATAACCTGTCATGTTCTTCAAAGCTAGTTAAGCTAAAAGTATTATTCCTGCTGCTGAGCAAAACCTGTTCATGGAATTTAGCCTCGAAGTATTTCATTGCTTCGAGCTTAATCAGCTCAGGATCCTCCACATTTCCTTTAACCTCAACTTAGACCACATTTCCTCCTGAATTTTAAGTCTCTCCTTATTAACCTCTTCATTAAAATCACCTCTATCCAACTTAGTATGCGCTTCTAATTGGTTAAGTTGAAGAATTTTTTCCTCTATGTTTAGGTCCAGCCACCCAAAGACCTTGGAATTCCAAATTCTCAGATCAGCTTTAAGAGCTTGAAGTTTCTTAAGAAGCATATTGCAAGCAGAGCCTGAGAAAAGGTAAGAATCCCATTTGTTCTTAACAAACGGAAGGAAATCATGATGAGTCTGCCAGCAGTTGAAGGTCTTAAATGGTTTAGGACCCCAGTTAATAGATTTGGAGTTCAGCCACACTAGACGGTGATCCGAAACACCCCTGTCACCCACGACTTGATTCTTCAAAGATAGAATATTTATAGCAATATCATCCACCAATATTCTATCCAGTCTACTTCTGCTTTGGCCATTAGAATTGATCCAAGTGAATCGATTCCCTGATACCGGGAGATCAATCAAGTTCATCTCCTCGATGAAATCACCAAATTCCCTCATTCCACTGCTGTTAGGATCCCTAACTCCTTTCCTTTCTTCCCCATTTTTAACTGCATTAAAATCACCCCCCCCCCCCCCCCCCCCCCGCCCCCCACGATCCAACCCCCTCCAGAAAATCTTCTCTTCACATCAATTAATTCCTTCCACAGTCTCTTTTTATCCGTTAAACCACACAGAGAGTACACGTTTACAACGGTTAACTGATATTTCTTCCATAAGAACTGAATACCAAGTAACCCATACCCACGGAAGCTAGAGCAGGCGGACAGAACTTTGCCATTCCACATAGTAATAATACCTCCTGATCTACCTGAAGAATTCAAACCCGACCATTCCATATCCTGACTATTCCAAAGATTAGTAACCAATTTAGAATCCAATTAAAAAAAATTTGTTTCCTGAATCAGACAGATATCTGTAAGACCTTTTGAGAGAGTTTGAGAAATTCTCCTCCTCTTAAGGGGGCTACAGCACCCACGAACGTTGTAGGAAACGATATTCATGAGCCACTTGTAGCTATAATCTTCTTGCCTCCTCTTGCAATCTTGTCATCATTATCCAGTTTCCTTAACAAACTATCCAGGCCAACATTGGCATCATCGTCCGAGATCCCCAGATTTAACAGAGATTTACGTAACTTGGTAGGGACATCTTCTAAAGCTTTACGACATCTCGTGTTACTTCTTGCCAAATCAGTGTCAGTAATGGATTCGCAGCACATAAGAGAAGCAATTGGCTCTAAGAAATTGCTTTCGGTCGATTTTCTTTTTGATGACGACCTGGCTTTATTCCTTTTAGGAGACGATTCTTGTTCCTTCAAAGCAGAGTGAATATATATATATATAAGAAAATTTGAGGCCGTGGAAAACTCATAAATGCCCTTCCTTTAAAAATTTCCACTTCATCAAAATGGGGGCATTTTGTGTCCAAATAATACTTTTTCTAACCAAACTTTTGTTTCTAACGATATAGTCACACACATAAAATCTAAAAGCAATTTCTCAGCTGTACGGTTTCCAATGCAACAAATTTTGTTTTCTCTCACACAGAAAATTTGTACACACCCTCTCCAATGCAACAGAAAATCTGTCCCCTATCTCTCTCTCTCCAATCCAACGATTGATACCATCTCTTTCTTCTCTCTCTCTCTCTCTCTCTCTCTCTCTCCATCCTTTCTCTCTTTCTTCCTTCTTCCTCTTCTCTTCTTCCTTCTTCCTCTTTTACAAATCATGAGGAGAAGTTAAGGAAGATTATCAAGAGCTTCAAGAAATAAAGAGTGAACCATTGTTGGAGAAGATTTCGGGATGACCATGATTTGTCTTCTTAGTCGTCAGATTCAGACAACGAGAAGGAGAAGAAGAGTTCGTCACTTTCTTCACTGAAGAATAAGGTTTATAGGCTTTTTGTCAGGGAGAAGCCGCTTTACAATGTTCTCAGTGTTGGAAAACGTATGTGATTGCTTTTTTCTTTCCTTTATTCTATTTAATTTATTTAATTTACTGTATTATTTGTTCTTCACATGCAATAGTTGATCGATTTTTTATTTATTCTATAATTTTATGAATTGAGGGATTTGTTAATTTGTTCTTCAGTTGTTTAGTTGGTTTTTACTGGTTCTAGGGTTTTGAAGGTTTAGATCTGATGTTGTTTGTATTGATATAGGTATTGAAATGCCTCTTTTTTCATTCACAATTACTTTCTTGAAAGTTCAAATTGAATTTGTGTCATGCACTATTATTTTTAAGATGCAATGTGTTACCTTCCAATTTGTAAATATTTTATACCTTGAGGATTTAAATTTACTTTATGTGCTTATGTTTCTCATGTGTATGTTACTTTGGTCTGCCTTCATATGATGAGTATGCAGAGTGGGTGATTTCCTCTCAAAGTCTCATTGAGGTTATGTTTTTGTAATTATCATAGGTCCTGGCACTGAGTTAGCTCCTTTCAGAGGTTTCTTGCAGGTTTGAAACAACAGACTTGATGTTCATTCTGTTAAGTATCTCTTATATCCAACAGTCTATATGCTTATTACCCATGTGTTTTTTATTTTTGCTTCAGGAATGATTAGCTCTGAAAGAAAATGGAGCTGAACTGGGTCCCTCTGTTTTATGAGTATAAATTATAGGAGACTTCTTTGAGATAAACTGGGTCAGTGATTGGTGCAAATTACATTTCTTCTTCTTCTTTTTTCACTTAGCATCGTCAATATTTTGCGTTGACTTTTCAGCTGGGTAGGCCAAACTTTAGGTTTCTGAATTCATATGGTATAAAAATGGGGTAATTGTGTTATTTGAGTTCTTACGTTCATATCTATCACTATTTAAAAGTGTTTTGGATTTTTCATATTTTAGTGCATAGTTTCTATTTGATGAAAATCCAATTGAATTTTGTATGGACTTTTGGTTTTGTGACATCAGGAACTATTGAAGAGGCATGGTTTGATTCAGCTATAGTGTTTGATTCTGACAGTGATGATAATTACCAGAGGGTTCCGGATGGTATGATCCAATAGTTATAATTTATTGACACCTTAAAATATATTTTTGACTATGTATCAGCTCTTGGAGAAAAGAGCTTTTTGCTGGAATTGTTAGTAACTACCTAGCTATGTTCTTATGGAAAAAACAAAACACAATAACTACTATGAAATTCTGGTACAGATGTGTGATGTCTTTGTGCAAGGTCACAACATCACAATCTGCTGAACAAGGCAAAAATAGAAACAGTAAATAACACACTGAATTGTTCATCCAGTTCGATTCAACAACCTACATCTGGGGGCATACCAAGCCAGGAAGGAAGTCCACTATTAGTAGTATCAAATTACAGACTCAACAGACCAGTTGACAATCTATCTAATTTAATCACTACCCAATGACCCTTCTACCTAAGTCCTCCCTAGGTAAGAGACTCCATCTCACTTCCTATCATCACAATGATGTCTAGCAGTCAACTACACCGTCACTGCATCAACAGCTTGATTACCAACAACCGTACAACCATAGAAGACACCCTTCCATGACACCCTTTCATGACACCCTTTCATGACACTCTTTGGAGTTGCTTCAAAGCTTCCTCCAAGAACAATACCAAACTCATTACCTACAGGTTTCTGAGTTAAACACAGTGACCATCTCACAACCCGAGTGGTTCACATCGACAAAGCCCTAATGATCTACATCTTGGACCCCTTACCTTTCTTAGGTTACAAGCATTCTATTTATAATATAATCCCAACTGGATTTGGGACTTCAAATCATATCAAATCTTCTGCTTCCAATCTGCAAAAGATTCTGCTCCTAAGTAGATCTTCAATTAAATCTTCAATTATTATCATATCTTTCAACCCTAAAAATAGTAACAAGATCTGCTCCACATTTGATTGTAACAGAATATATCTATTCCATGATATTCTCCTGCAATCTCTCAATCAGATCTTATCCTTAACAAACTTGCACAAGCGCATCCCTAAAACTTACCAAACTGATGTTCTGTCATCTGATGTTATGACATCGGGTTTGACATCAGCACAAAACTGCAACCCTTAAAAACTTAACATAACCAGACTATTAACTAAACATAACCAGGCTGTTAAAAACTCATGTTGAAACATCAACCATGACATCAACATTGTTTTACCAAAATTCTAGCCAACTACAAGAACTAACAATCTCCCCCTTTGGCTAATTTTGGCTAAAACAATTTCAGCCTACATCAGAACAACTTGCAGCGGCAACTCCCCCTCAAAACTGCAACTAGCAAAACAGCTGCACATACTACACATTCCCTCTCAAGCCTAGAACCACAACAGACAAACTCTCCCCCTTTTTAGCCACAATTGGACAAACTCTGAATCTGCCAAACAACATACTCAGAACAAAATCCAGACTCAATAGCTCCTATTGTACATTCTCTCCCCCTTTTTGGCCAACACTTGACAAACATTGGGGTAAATGTATACTTCTGATTCAATCCAATGACACACCATGAACTTCACCATGAACTTCACCAGTAACATCTTTCCTAGTTGATCAACTTCTCTTTGTAATATCCACAGGAATGATCACAATGAACTCCTTGATCATAACATTTGGAAAATCCAGACACATTCTTCATCCATCCATTCAGGAATGCTTCACACAATCATCCACAAGCTATGAAGCACACACACAATTCCTTCCACTGAACTCACACACCAAGACAAGTGTGACATCTCCCATCAACAAAGACCCTCACAAAGTAATTCCAAAATCTGCACAAATAAAATCGTCCTTCAGACTCCTCCACAGAAGCATGTGTACATATGATTCAAACAATTAGCTTCACATGGCTAGAACCATTCATGTCCACACCAACATGCCATCCAACAGCCTAATAACCTGTTATCTGACATTAGAAGAGGCAACCAATCTCCACAAGCTTGATCATCATGCAAGCTTCACAATATGTGCACCTTTGCCTCAAAATCCATAGACAAGTACTCTCCCTGTCATGGTTAACTAAAGCTCTAGATGGAGATGAACATTTGAGCACACTTGTTGAGCACATTCACATATTGTACTTTCACTCTGCGCAATCTTCACAACAATCTGCACCCTTGCAGTAATAGACCATAGACAACAGCCGTAACTCCCCCTGTCATGAACACCCAATGCTCCTTATGAATACTTGACACCAGATAAAAGCACAATGAAATTGCCACATTCTCAACATTAAGAACTGCCACTTCTTGTATTTGTTGAGCATAATCTCATCATGTTTATTTCAGATACAGGGTCTGCCAAGTCCAATATAAACACCCACTTGATTTGGAATTTCTCACATATTCCAAAAAAAAAGTCTTTAGATCACTTGCAACACAAGATTAGGGCAGCCACCACCTTTTACTTGTATTAGAAGAACCCTCCTTATCTTCAGCCATTCTGATCAGATCATACCACTTCAGACACTAATTCTGCTTCTTCCAACTTCATACGCACAGTCCCAGACCAGACAAAGATGTTGTAACATCATGTAGGACATCAGCATTAGATAACAACTCACATCTTCTACATTTCATTCAGGTAATCACACCCACCTGATCACAACAGAGAGGAATAAGCTCTCACACAATCCAAAAAACTGAATTCCATCCACACATCAGACAACTGCCAAGCTCCCACCAAGGTCTTTACAAACAGCCAGCAGATGATGCTTACTCCTTCATTCACACACTTCTGATACAGTCAGCTGATAAGGCTACCTCAGGTTGTCATCTTCAAATATCAAGCTACTCCATCAGGGCCACAAAAATAAATATCCAGACACAGATTTGCATAATTCTCTAGACAAATACTCAGTCTTCTGTCAAAGTATTTACCCTTATGCATAACATCACTAATAGATAAATACTAAGTCTCCCGTCAAAGTATCTACTATTAGACAGAATAGGATTACCTTCTCACACAAGGCATGACATTTGGTCTGACATACTTTTATGCACACTTGTGGCACTAGCAGATCCCTCTTGGTTTGCGATCTTCACATGCTCCAAAACTCCACATCTTGCCAGGCTAATCTAGCATGACTTGACAATAGGTCCATGTCCCCTTCACAGGCTTTTCTTCTGCCTTTAGCAAGACCCTGATCTACTTCAGTCTTCACTACATCCTCCATCCAAGGCAGACCTTCTACTTCATCATTCTCCCGTATGACTATGTAGACGCTCCTTATGCATAATGTAGGCACCACGCTCCTTCAAGAAGAATAATCTCCTTGAGTCTTCAACTCATCACCCTTCTGCCCAAGAGTAACTTGTTCCTCAATAATAACCAGCCACCACACTCTGATTATCTTGATCCTCCAAGGAACCTTGATCTTCAAGTCACATGTTTCACTTGCTCACTTAGACTCCCTAAGCCATGGTTATGTAACATCTTCTCCTTCCTGCAGCTCCCGCAAACTACCATGAGAACGATCCTATTGTTCCTTCCTGTAGATCACCCTATCATTAGCTGATGTGCCACATCACCAGCTGAGACACTGATGTTAAGCTAGATGTCAGAACATTATGTCATCCAACTGTTGAATTCAGCTCTACCTTCTGCCACTCAAAAGAATCTCCTCCCTTTGTAGAAATAGATTTCCATGCTCTCATAGACTTGATTCAACAATCAAGTTTGAGTAGACAACCTCCATCCTGCTTAGAAACTCCAAAGACTTCAAACCTCTTAAACTGATCCAAGCTGTAACCATCAAGATTATGATGTCTTCATAGTCTTCCATCTTCATCTTCAACATCACTACCACAATACTTACTAGGAACGGATGCTAAGCAATAATCCCAGGTCATCACACACCAATACACCACATAGAGAAATAAACAGCCTCATAGAGAAACGTAAATTCTCAACACTTCTGTAGTCCTGCACTTCTACATCAAACATATACATCCACACATATCTCTTGCAGGGAACATAAGAGACCATATCAGCATCTTCCAAGACTAGACCAACAAAACTGCAGTAACTTGCATAACACACTCTTCTAGAGGCTTCTTCTTATAAGCACAAGGTTCAGACCTCCTAACCAAAGAGTAATAACTGCCATCCTTCTGCAGAAACATACCATAGACAATCTGCTCCTTTGAATCCTTCAAGGCACAAAACTGAAAAAGCTCAAGCAAACACCAATTGACCACCGGCTGAATTACCCTGCTACTGCACACAAACTCTTGGATGCCTTTTCCCTTCTCTTTAACCAGCTCCTGCTGAAATGCTATAACATTATGAACAGCATCTAAAAAATTGTTCAACTTCATAGCTTCAGTGATCCTTTAAAACAGCTACAATCTAATAGGTCTTTGACTTAGCATTTACCATAAACTGCTAATGTGAAGCACGATGTCGAGACATTGACATATTAACCCCAGCTTCTTTCTTGGTGAAATCACAACTAAGCTTAAGAGATGACTGATCAAGATCTTCACTCCTGCATGAAAGATTTGACAGAGATACTCTTTTGCTTTGGCTCTACCCTCTTCTTTCACCATCAAGAAGAAATCACTGTTCTGAACAGATTGGTCTTCAAAGTCTAACTTAAACTATATTCTTCTTCTGATCCTTCCAGTCACAAGGCTAACACAGATACCAATTCCAATTGACCAAAGGCTGATTGACATATTAAGCTCAGCTTCTTTCTTGATGAATCCTCACACAGCCCAGAGATTGACCTTGTAAGGTTGGATGCAGGAATAAATTACTTCTACCTTTCTTCAGACTTCTTTTCAACATGCTTAGAAGAGTTCCTTTATGAGTGGACTTGGGATAATCAAGCTAGTTGAAGATGTCCTCATATATCACCACATCTTCAGAGGAGAGCAGAATGTTGCGGTCTTAACACCAAACCACCAGGAATTTTCCATCAGATATATATATATATATATATATATATATATATATATATATATATATATATATATATATATATATATATATATATATATATATATATATATATATATATATATATATATATATATATATATATGCAGCGGAACATACACCAGAAAACTCCTCTACTACCTTCAGGCAAAACATAATAACCCTTGCCCAACACTCCAAGTGCACTAGGTCATCATAGGTTTGAAAATAAGTCAAACCACACAACAGCTTACCACCAAAGCTACAGGCCTTCATTCTTCACTCCAAGGGATCATACGAATTTCTCTATGCACTAACTATCTTCCTTGCTCATGAACCAGAAAGTATCTTCCCTAGATCTCATCCAGAACCAGACAGGATGCCTGCTCTGATACCAATTAAAATTCTGGTACAGATGTGTGATGTCTTTGTGCAATGTCACTACATCGCAATCTGCTGAACAAGGCAAAAATAGAAACAGTAAATAACACACTAAATTGTTCACCCAGTTCGGTTCAACAACCTACATCTGGGGGCATACCAAGCCAGGAAGGAAGTCCACTATTAGTAGTATCAAATTACAGACTCAACAGACCAGTTGACAATCTACCTAATTTAATCACTACCCAATGACCCTTCTACCTAAGTCCTCCCTAGGTAAGAGACTCCATCTCACTTCCTATCATCACAATGATGTCTAGCAGTCAACTACACCATCACTGCATCAACAGCTTGATTACCAACAACTGTACAACCATAGAAGACACCCTTCCATGACACCCTTTCATGACACCCTTTCATGACACTCTTTGGAGTTGCTTCAAAGCTTCCTCCAAGAACAATACCAAACTCATTACCTACAGGTTTCTGAGTTAAACACAGTGACCATCTCACAACCCGAGTGGTTCACATCGACAAAGCCCTAATGATCTACATCTTGGACCTCTCACCTTTCTTAGGTTACAAGCATTCTATTTATAATATAATCCCAACTGGATTTGGGCCTTCAAATCATATCAAATCTTCTGCTTCCAATCTGAAAAAGATTCTGCTCCTAAATAGATCTTCAATTAAATCTTCAATTATTATCATATCTTTCAGCCCTAAAAATAGTAACAAGATCTGCTCCACATTTGATTGTAACAGAATATATCTATTCCATGATATTCTCCTGCAATCTCTCAATCAGATCTTATCCTTAACAAACTTGCACAAGCGCAGCCCTAAAACTTACCAAACTGATGTTCTGTCATCTGATGTTATGACATCGGGTTTGACATCAGCACAAAACTGCAACCCTTAAAAACTTAACATAACCAGACTGTTAACTAAACATAACCAGGCTGTTAAAAACTCATGTTGAAACATCAACCATGACATCAACATTGTTTTACCAAAATTCTAGCCAACTACAAGAACTAACAATACTGCATATATTGCTTTATGATGCATTAAAATTATAAAGTTATAGACTAATTTACTATGCATATCTTTTATTATTTTGCAGCCAAATAATACTTCTGGAACAATCAAGGAACAACTTGTAGCTATAGCACCGGTACTTGAACAATTATGGGAACAAAAGGAAGAAAGAAAAAAGGGGTATTAATTGACAGTTCAATATTTATATAGGGGTATTAATGTGACTGTCCTTGATAAAGTCAATCTAAGGTATGTAACATTTTCAAGATTCTATGGTACCAAATAATTTATTCACATTCAAATTTGGTTTGTACATAAATAAAAGTGGTAATCCATAAATTAAATTTGAAAGTTGTCATCTTTCATGGTATTGTAACCACTGATAAGTCACATTTATAAACTATTATCATATATATTCCATTATTGCAATCAACTTTTAAATTTCCCTAGAGTCTTGAAATTACATTCTTCACTAAATTTAATCTTATTGTATATTGAGCATAAGCTTTGTGGCACTTCTCACAATTGAGCTGATTTGAAATTACTAAATGTTATTCTGTTTGTTCATAAACATGTTACTTGCTAATTTTCAGTCATCTCTTAAAGAAATCACTATCATTGCAACAAAACCTGCTTTTATACCACCTGATTCTGCAAATAAAATTGGTGGAAAGGTCGTTAAACTTCGAAGTTATATTGACTCAATCAAAAGTAACAAAGATATTTCAGTTGGAATATTGATTGGCACTCTTTGATGTAGTAGCTTAAGAGCTTAATAAATAAAATAAGAACTCTTTGATGTAGTAGCATCAGTTTCAAGTTAATAAAACACTCTTTGTTGTAGTAGCTCAAGTTCTTAATAAATGAAATAAGCACTATTTATTGTATTAGCTTCAGTTTCAAGTTAATATAACAATCTTTGTTGTAGTAGCTTAAGTGCTTAATACATTAAATAAGCACTCTTTTCAGTAAAGTAAATGGGAGACTGGTAGTTCCATGTTTCTAATCAATTGTTGTTTTAATTTTTTATTCCAGTTTCTGCATGCAATGTATATTATAAAGATTTTAATGATTGGTCCTAACTAAGATTTGTTTCATGTTTTGTTTGCTAAATAAAAACAACCTACAAATCATGTTTTGATAAACTATGAAGGTTTCTTACCCAGATTTGTTGAGGTTTATAACTAACTTGAATTTAGAATTTGAAAATGAGAATTTGAAGTGGATTTTAACGGATATGGAAATTTTTTCAGAGTTGAGACAAGGTTCTTATGCTCATCTTTTGCATTGTTTTGAAGGCTATGAATGAAGGGCTACAATTTTTGTGGTCTTCTCAATTTTACAGTTTCAGAACTAAAAAAAAAATGTTGCTCCAAAAAGTATTTTGTGGATCTGTTTTCAAAGAAACTGTTGATGTTTCAACAATTTAGGTTTTGAAAATGGTGCAATGGAAATGTCAAATGTGTCTATGAAACATTGTCATATATGAAATTGTCAAATGTTTCTGAGTGTGTTTCTATCCATCGGTACTCTCTTGTGCAACATTCACCCATTTATGTGCAAGTAATATTAGTTTTAGATCAAGTAAGAATAAATAGACTTTGAACAAATATAATTTAAACAACTTGATTTTGCTCAAACTTTTGAATGTAGATTTTTTTACTTATTAGAAATAAAATACTTCAACTTCTTGTGAAATAAGTTTAGGAAATATCATCAATTAAAATGATCTTTCAATTTATTCATCAAAAGATTGACTACAACTGACACAATTTGCACATTGATTTCTCTCATTTATATCCTGAAAGTTGAATTTGATATGTCTCCTTTTGAGTCATTTTTATACTTCTACAATTTTGACTTTATAGTCTCACTCTTGACTACAAGATTTGTTTTTTAAAATAGCACGGGACACAACCTGTTAGATCTATTAAAAAAACATTTATATATATTTGAAATTATATGAAACGGGAAAAATGAAACAATTGATCCAATTTAGTTAGGCAATTTTGTCTTTTTTCCATTTCATTTTTCTTATTATATTAGTACATTTTGAAAACAATAGCATACGTACCACACAAGTACTCGTGCGAACGCACGGGTAACACACCAGTATCGTGTGAACGCACGGGTAATCATACCAAAATTCATGCGAACGCACGGGTTTTTATTGTTTTGTACATTTAAAAAAAATAAAGGTAAAATTTATGTCAGTTGTACTACTGACTTTTCATTTTTTTTATATTTTAAACCATAGTAAAATTAGTTTTCTACTGATTTTCAACTAATTCTAATTTTGGATATTTATTTGTCTCATTTATTAAACTTTATAAACCCTTTTAATATAACTCTATTAACCCTAACAAAACATCTTTTTTTTCTATTTTCACAATTTTTTTTTACAAACTATGTGTTTAATAGTTTTTCTTAACAATAATTGTTTTTAAAAACTTGCATAATTATCTTCCAGTTTATTTTTCTTTTTTCCAGTCATTTTTTGATATTTTCTAATTTATTTAAATTCTATGATAAATTGGTGACAATTCCGCGGTCCACAGCGGTACCCGTGCAGACGCACGGGTATCCCACTAGTATATGATATAAAAGAGAGAGTTAAAAAGAGGGGCATGAAGTGGTTTAGTTAGGACATCTGCTAATAGTGAACTTGAAGGCACAAATAGGCGAGGAATCAGTTTGGACGACAGTTCCTCAAGAATGACATGACGAAACTACTACAAAATACACCTAACGTAACATGTTATTACCATCGCTATTAAACCAACCAAGGTAATAACTCTTATTTAGGTGTATAGTTTTTTATATCTTTTACTAAAATACTTTTTACTATGGTCCATACCTTAGTGATATGTTAAGTCTTACAGACTTCGCTACCATAGTGATATGTTAAGTTTTACAGACTTCGCTTTCCAGTACCAGTAGTTTTCTTTTTTTTTACAATATGGACGTGTCATCATAATCTTTTTTTTTTCTAAAAGCAATATTCATTAATAGCAGCACAAAGGGTGCTGAAACCCAAACAAAATACAAAACAATCCCAACAACCCTTACATTATGCAACACCAAGGGGCTGTGAACCAGTCATAGAAAGGGCAAGAAAACTTTAAACAGAAATTTGAAAGCCACCTCCAACTGAAGAACTTGATGGAGTTTAAGATATCGAAAACCGAAATCACTTTCTTATCAAAAATTAGACAGTTCCTAGCATACCACAAAAACCATAAAGTCGCAGCCCAAACGACCAAACCATTATTATTTCCAGCAAACTTCTGGACCAGAAATTCGAAGTTCACAAGAGATTCTAAACAGTTAGAGCCTCGATCGATTACGTGCCCCAACCACCTTTCGATCCCTTCCCACACTGCTTTCGCAAAAGGACACTCAAGAAGAACATGAGTGACATCTTCAACTAACCCGCACCTGGAACATCCCTCACCGTCGCCTGTCAAAATGTTCCGCCTCCTAAGCAGAGATTTCACGACAATTCTGTTCCACAGAGTTCTCCACAGAAAAGTCGCAACCTTGGATGGAATTTTCAAGTTCCAGACTGTCCTCATACCCGCCACAGCTGCATCATCTGTATTAGAGATAACAATGCCATTCCTCAATAAGGAAAAGCAGGAACTAACAGTAAAACCAGAACAGCCATTATCATAATTACTCTCACCAATGTTCCAAGAAAATGAGTCTACAGCAGAAACAATAGGTGAGAAAAAATTCAGGATATCCATCAACTCAGTTTGTTCATATTCTATAACAGAACCGACTGGAAATGAACTAAAAGCCACCTTCCAAACCCACCCCGATTCGGTCCAAATACCATGGTCAGCAACAGCTCCTTGCGTGTGTTTAGCGAATTAGAAAAGATTGGGGAAGACCTCCTTGAGTGGAGACTCAGAAGTCCAGCAGCTGTGCCAGAAAGAGATCTTCTTCCTGTCACCCAAACGACAAGTCAGGTTCTCGATAAAAGCATTACTCTTACCAGCTTCATCGTAACCAAGTCTCAACATTTCTCTCCACCAAATAGACTCGTCAAGATTGTTCTTCTCCCCTTCGAAACTATTCAAAAGAAGAGGGAGATTGTCACCATACCTCCTTTCTAACAATGACTTCCAAATACTCTTTTCGTGGAACATTAATCTCCATTTCCACTTTAATAACAGCGCTTTATTAAAACACTCCATGTCCTTTACACCCAAACCTCCCTTCTCTTTAGGCAAACATATAGTCTTCCAATCTAACCAGTGTATCTTCCTATTTAATTCATTCCTTCCCCTCAAGAATTTACTCTGTATACTCTGCAAAATTTTAAGAACAACAACAAGCACTTTGTAAAAAGAGAAAGCATACAACGACATGGCGTTAAAGACATTGTTAATCAACACAATACGACGTCCTATGGACAGATGTCTAGTTTTCCACTCTGCAAGTCTGCTCCTGACCATGTTTATAATGTTCCACATATAAATTCTCCTATGACTCTCTCCTATGAATACACCAAGGAACGAGCACGGAAACTCCAAAATATCGCAGTGCAGGAAGTTTGAAGCCGCTTCAAGGAAATCTTTGTTCAAGTTAATGCCTCCTATCTTGCTCTTGGTGAAATTAACTTTAAGCCCTGTAATTAACTCGAAACCCCTCAATAGAGCCTCTAAGCTCCACAAATTCTTCCAAAATGCCTCTCCTATTAAAAGCGAATCATCTGCAAACTGGGATAAACACAGAGTGAGATCTTCCTTGACAGCAAAACCGTAAAAAATACCGATAGAAATAGCCTTCGAAGTCAAAATGTTTAGCACTTCCATAACCAAAATAAACAGGAAAGAGGACAATGGATCCCCTTGACGCAAGCCTTTTCCCACTGCAAAATCCGTAGTAGCACTTCCGTTAATGAGTACCGACATATAACTTCTACAAACTAAAGTATTGATCCAAGATATCAACTTCTGCCCAAAGTTCATACATCTCAACATCTCAATAAGAAAACTCCAAGAGACGCAATCATACGCCCTTTCGAAATCTAATTTCATCATCATGCAGCTTCTCTTCTCCCTTTTAGCAAGGTCAATAACCTCGTTACCTACAAGAATACCATCGAAAATGCATCTCCCAAGAACAAAAGCAGTTTGCTTCGGGGAAACCAAAGAACCAACTACCGTTCTCAGCCTACCAGCCAGCAACTTCGAAAGGATTTTTGGAAGCAATTAACAAGACAAATAGGCCTGTAGCACCTAAGAGACAGAGGGTTCTTCCTTTTTGTATGTTGTTGATGATTTAGTTTTTGTTGATATATGTTGTATTTTGTTTAAGATATGTTGTTGTTGATAAAAGTTTTATGTTTTTGATAATTTAGTTTTTGTTGGTATATGTTTTATGTTGTTGTTGATAAAAGTTGTATGTTATTGATTATTTAGTTTTTGTTGATATATGTTGTATTTTGCTTAAGGTATGTTGTTGTTGATAAAATTTGTATGTTGTTAATGATTTAGTTTTTGTTGATATGTGTTGTATTTTGCTTAAGGTATGTTGTTTTTGATAAAAGTTGTATGTTGTTAATGATTTAGTTTTTGTTGATATATGTTGTATTTTGTTTAAGGTTTGTTATTGATGAAGATTTATTAATTGTATGTTGTTGATTTTCAATGATATTTCTTGTATATTGCAGGATTCACTAATTTAAACCACCATGTCCTATAAGATGATTTTATTATGTCATATGTGATTTGAGTGTCTTAGGAATCTGTCACTAACTAAATAACCTTTCTAATTGAGTTAAAATTTTATAATATAAAATATTAAGTTATGTTAGAAAACAACTTACACATTGATCAATGTTTTTCGAGTTTTCTTCCATCCATTCTATGTATCTCCCTCTTTGAGAGTTAGAATTTGGTTTAATGCTTGTAGTTCTTCAATTAACACTTCTTCATTTATTAGTTCAATGAACTAGTATAGAATGAAGTGATGGTTGAAGAGTCACAAGCATTGAAGCTAATTCTAACACATAAAAAGTGAGATACAGAGAATGAAAGGAAGAAAGATAGGAAAACATTGATATTTGTAACTTCTTATTCTAATATAACTTAATTTGTCAAATTATTAATTTCTATATCAGATTGAAAGATTTATGTTTAGTGAAATGTTAGTGAAATAAGCATGCCACAGATGTTATAATAAACTCAAATGAACATTTCACCACGGTTGAAAGATAAAATAGTAGTGAAAGTTGTGCGCTGAGTCTTTCACTATGGTTAGAAAGAACAACCACGGTGAAAAGTTGAGAACATAACCAAAATGCTGGCCTGAGAATTGAACCTTTGCCATCTACCTTTTCCTAGGGTTATCATAAGGAATTACGGTGATATGTAAAGCGCTGCTGTGTTTTTACCACGTGATCCAATATGTGATGGTAAAGAGCATACTTACTTCCACACCCCATTTTACCATGCACCTTAACCTATGGTAATATCCTTTTCCAAACCAAGGTTAAATATACTTTCCGTAGTAGTGCAATGTAATTCAATGTGTTGGATGCCCTCAAGGAAAGTCAGTTTGGTGGTCAAAGTAAAGAAGGGCGCAATGGAAAGTGTGTTACTTTTCCATGAGTTCGAAAAAATGGAACTGGTCATGAGTTTGATCCCTAGCAACAACGTTTTTTGAATTTTCAAAAATGCGCTACTTTTTACCTTGGATGGAAATAATATCCGAGGTGAAATACATTGTTTACATAATTTTTGTTTTAACCAAGTTTTTTATTTTCATGCTCTTGCAATCCATCCTAGAGAATGGTGTTGTACTTCATGCAACTGCTTTCATTATCATTGTTTTTATTATGTTAAGTTTGCATTTCACACTTTGCATCCAAGATGGATTATTGTGGCATTCACTTTTTAATTGGTTGGAGAGGGTTTCACGTGGATCAATGATATTTCATGTGGATTGATGAGTTGGAAATATATTGGTTCTGTTACTTTACATATGGACGACAAAGATTCGTTATTAATTTATTCGTAAAATTAGAAAAAAAGTTTTTCCCTCGATTGTTAAATCAACTGAGGTAATATGTCATAAATAATAATAAAAATAAAACAAAATGTTATAAAATGCAGATGTTTCGAAGGGGGTTGGTAAATATTTTTCTCCTTGGTTGTCTGCTTAACCTAGTAATAGGCCGTTAACAAAATAAAAAAAAAATTAAAGGTGCTAAAACGTAATTGATGGGATTTGAAGATTTGTCCCCTAAATACTTTTCCATCGGTTTCCATTTCAACCGAGGTAAAAGGTCATAAACAAAAATAAAAATAAATTAAAATGTGATAAAATGCAGTTGTTGGGATTCGAAGGCATGTCCCTCAAATAATTTATCTCCTCGATTTTTCAGCTCAAACGGGGTAATAATTCATGAAGAAAAATATGAAAAAAATAAAAGTTTCTAAAATGCTTTTGTTAAGATTCGAAGGCATGTCTCCTGAATACTTTCCTCTCGACTGCCAGCTTAACCAATGTAGAAAAATTAAAAGTTGCTAAAATGCATTTGATGAAATTCGAAGACGTGTTTCCTGAATACCTTTTCTCACGGTTTCCGACTCAAATGAGAGAATATGTATTAATTTTCTAAAAAGATATTAAAACATGGAACACCGATGATTTACATATCGGTTCGTTAAATCATCGAGATAAAACTTTAATTGAAAATATAGTGTTTGTAGTAGTGATGACATTCAAATTCTCAACAATTTAAAAATGATGCAAAGAAGAAAAGTAAAAAATTGAGATAGTTGTAGCTTTGAAGATTTATATTTCATTCAATATTTTGCAAAGAAAATTGAAGATTCAAATTTTCATTTTTTTTTTTGAAAGGCAAATATATACACACACACACACACACACACACACACACACACACAACTACAAAATAGACCTTTTGTCACACTAAACTAATTTGGTATGTATGTTAACCATTGTAATACCTCAATTGTGAACGCACTTTTTTATATATATTTACGAAAATACATTGCACTACACTCAAACTAATAACCTGTGATTATACATTTATGGAGTGACGGGGTTCAAAATCCAACTCCAACAATTTTCTACTTTTTCGTTACAACTGATTTTGTCCTTATAATTATAATATATAAATTAAAATTGAAAAACCTTTCACCACGGTTGATAGTGACAAACGTTGTGAAAACCATTACATTTCATCATGGTTTTTTAAAACAACCATGGTGATTTTTTTTACTTATTTATAATATAATCGAATTAGCTCTCACTTCATACATAAAGGTATTCTTCTTCTTCCTTATTCGAGAGTTTATGTTTTTTTTTTTGTTGTATATTATTGTAGTTTTATGTTATTGTATGTTGTTGTTTAATTTTCCGATTTCAGATCCTACTCTCATCATGAATAGTGGGAGCAACAAAATTGTCCATGATATTCAGGTTACACAAGAGGTCATTGATACGGTGGAGTTATGGTTAAATAAAGCCAAGGAAGTTGAATCTATTAGGGAACATATTACTGTTGTTAAACCTTCTGATGGAATGGGCTATAAGAAGATTCATTTCAAGAATCCTAACTCTGAAAAGATGAAGAAGATAGAAGCTATTATGAATGACCTTATGAATCTTGATGTAACTGATTCTGAATCAGATGAAGACATTGAGAACAATAAAGACCTTGAGAACTGCACAAATTCTACTAGGTATGAAGATTGAAGACCTTGTTATGTTTTACATGATTTGTTGTTAGTTTTTGTTGTTGGCAAGTATTTGTTTTTTTTGGGGTAGTTTTTGTTAGTTGTTGTTAATATGCTGCTTTTGTCGTGGCATGATTTACTTCCTTTTTGGATTAACAATTGTTCTGGACTGGGCAGACACATGGCCTACAGTAGGTCAAGGCCCAACCCAGTCCAGCTTCTGCCAAGGCCCAATAACGAGATTCAGCCAATCTAGTCGTTGGGCCAAATATAGCCGTTGGGAACGATATAGCCGTTGGGCAAAATATACCATGCAAACTGACAATCCTCTCAATGTACAGCTTTGCTAACTTTTCCAACAGGTAATCCATTCTCATTGGAATAAAGTGAGCAGATTTTGTCAATCTATCCACAATAACCCAAATAGCTTCACAATTACTAGGTGTTCTAGGTAAACCAGACACAAAATCCATCGATATGCTATCCCATTTCCAATCAGGAATAGATAACGGTTGCATCAAACCCGGCGATTTCTGATGTTCAATCTTCGACTTCTAACAAATCAAACAAGAATTACACAAACTCTGCAATATCTTTCTTCATACAAGGCCACCAAAATACTTTCCTCAAATCTTGATACATCCTAGTAGCACCCGGATGAATACTCAATCTGCTACGATGCCCTTCCTCCAGAATACTCTTTTTCAGCTCAACAATATCTGGAACATAAACTCTATCACGACATCTCATGATACCGTTCTCATTAATTCGAAAATCACCACCTTGACCTTGATTGATCAAAGTCAACCGATCAACCAAACCCAAATCAGATTTCAGACCTTCTCGAAATTCATCAAGAATGCCACTAGTAAGCTTCAACATACCATGCTTAACTCCATGAGAAGTCTTCTCACACACTAAACTCAAATCACGAAAATTTTCAATCATTTCCAACTCTTTTACCATCGTCATCGACATATGCAAAGATTTCCTACTCAGCGCATCAGCTACCACGTTTACTTTACCCGGATGGTAATTCAAACCAAAATCATAATCTTTCAAAAGTTCCAACCATCTCCTTTGCCTCGCATTCAATATCTTCTGGTCAAAGAGATACTTCAAACTCTTATGATCACTATACACCTCAAATCTCGTGCCAAACAAATAATGCCTCCAAAGCTTCAACACAAACAGAACAGCGGCCAACTCTAAGTTATGCATCGGATAATTCCTCTCATGCACTTTATGTTACCTTGAAGCATAAGCTACAACTTGTAGATTTTGCATCAACACACCTCCCAAACCCATCAAAGAAGCATCACAATACACAACAAATGGTTTTTACATATTCGTAAAAATCAAAACAGGAGTTGTCGTCAATCTTCTCTTAAGGTCTTGAAAACTTTCTTCACACTTTGCATTCCATACAAAAGCTTGACCCTTCCTAGTCAACTGCATCAATGACAAAGATAACTTAGAAAATCCTTAAATAAATTTCCAATAATAACCTGCTAAACCCAGAAAACTTCTAATCTCAAAAACTGATTTCGGAGTCTCCCATTGCGACACCGCTTCAACCTTCGACAGATCAACTCCAATACCTCTACTCGAGATCACAAGGCCAAGGAAACTCACTTCCTTCAACCAAAACTCGCACTTAGAAAGTTTAGCTTACAACTGCTTCTCTTTCAACACAGATAACACAATCTTCAGATGCTCGACATGATCTTCTTCGCTCTTCGAATAGATCAAAATATCATCAATGAACACAACCACAAACTTATCCAAATAAGGATGGAAAATCCTGTTCATGTACTCTATAAATACACCTGTTGCATTAGTCACACCAAATGGCATCACAGAATAGTCATAATGTCCATACCTTGTTCTAAAAGCAGTCTTCTGAATATCTTCAGCCTTCACACGAATCTGATGATACCCAGATCTCAAATCTATCTTACTGAACACATTTGCACCAACCAACTGATCCATCAAATCATCAATCCTCGGAAGTGGATACTTATTCTTGATAGTCACCTTGTTCAATTTTCTGTAATCCACACAAAGCCTCATAGAACCTTCTTTCTTCTTAACCAACAAAACTGGTGCACTCCACGGTGACACACTCGGACGAATAAACCTCTTCTCAAGCATATCTTCAAGTTAACTCTTAAACTCTTTCAATTCTGATGAGGACATACGATAAGGAGCCATCGATACCGGACTAGTTCAAGGATCTAAGTCGATCTAAACTCCACCTCACATCCCGAGGGTAAATCACTTATCTCATCAGTAAAACTTCCGAAAAATCACAAACAAGTGGCAAAGCATCAACATAAACACCTTGGCACCATCTTTCACTGACTCATTCACTTGCTTATCAGACATAAACAAGTCTCCTTCATTCTTAGGTTCAAGAAAAATAATTGTCTTATCACAAAAATCTGTAAGCACTTATGTGAAACAATCTGCCAAGGCCCAATAAGGAGATTCAGCCAATCTAGTCGTTGGACAAAATATAGCTGTTGGGGACGTACTCCTCACGCGCTTGATAGTTCATGCAACTAACTGCCCCTCCAGAGTTCACGGGGGCAGTTGCACCAGGTCATAAGGTCACGCGCTAGACCTTCCACCTGGCAGTGTTCCATTGGTCGACCAGATATATCGGCCACATGGGAGACCTTGGCCCCGTGCTGGGGGTTTTACTATAAATACCCTCTCACTTGAGAGGGTCAGGTTTGTTCAATATCCAATATTCATTAACTCATGCCTGAACGTTTTGTACTTGCTTTCTCTAGCCCAAAAAGTTACTTTGGCATCGGAGTACCTTGCAGGTACACCCCCTCCTCTCCTACAATCATTATTGTTGCCCTACACGGAAGGCCACAAAGATCCTTTCTGATCACTTAGATCAGTGGCGCCATTTGTGAGAAACATCGCTTCCCTGTCTTTTTGAACCAAGATCCCTCATCTTTTCAACCTAAAGACCAAAGCTTACTCTCTAAAATATCCTCGATCATCATGGCCTCTAACTGAAACGATGATTTCCATCAAGATTCCACTGTCGCCATCACATTGGATAACGTCGACCACCACAATCCCGGACCTGCGGTCCACGAGACCGACCACAGGGATGGAAAGACTGCGTCTCCTTCCTCCGACGACGTGAAACCACGCATCCATACTTTCGGTCACGTCTTTGAGCCTATACCCATCCCTCAAGATGCTGACCACAGCACTACGACCCTCATCGCCTCTCTCAACAAGTCCAACTACTTGGTCTTCCATCAGGGCGAAAAGATCCACATGCTAGAACATGCCCTTCAAGAGCGAATTCCTTCACAAAGGCCTTGCAGTCCATCTCCACGCCCTCGTTCTCCCCCTCAGAAATGTCGGCGAGACAAGTCCCAGAGCATTTCCCCCATACTGGGACGATCAAAATCGGAAGAGCCTGAGCAAGAGGTCGCTAGAAGACGACATCGTACCCCTCCTCGGAGGTTCAGACGTTCTCCTGTCCCGAAGAGGACCAAGCCTTCAGAGAAACATCGTGAACTTCGTCGTCAACGTTGGCACTCTCCTCGATGCAGCAAAAACAGTGAGCGCATCCATTCCCCTTGCAAGTCATCGAGAATGAGCGACGAGGACAACGTTCGTGGACCTCTATCCCAAGAGATAATGGACACCCGTATCCCTCGCAGGCTGGAGAAGCCTCCCCTTCTAGCTCTCTATGATGGCACCACGGATCCTGGCGACCACATAGAAAACATTGAAGCCATGCTCCATTATCACAACGTGAGTGGAGCCATCAAGTGCAGGATTTTCCCCATCACCCTCAGAAAGGGAGCCATGACCTAGTATAAGAGTCTTCCCCGAGGCTCAGTCACCTCGTGGAAGGACCTGAAGAACCAGTTCGCTCGACACTTCACTGCTTCAAGACGTCATCCCAAGTCGGAAGCCACTCTCGAAGACATTATTTAGGGCACCATCTTGTACTAAATCATTCATTTGCTTATCAGACATAAACAAGTCTCCTTCATTTTTAGGTTCAAGAAAAATAACTGTCTTATCACAACAATCTGTAAGCACTTGGCTTAACTCCAAATAATTCACTGCATACACCATCTAAGCTCGCAAGACACGTCTATTCCATCAAACATGATCCCGTCTACTATCAACAAGAGATTAAGGGTGATCAATTCCTCAATTTTTCAATAGATAGTCGACAATCATGATGGGGAATAAACTATCTTTACCAAACTTTAATAGCATTCAACAACACACTGAGCCACCACTCCACACTTGAAGCATCTTTGAGAAGCACAAGTTTCCCCCCCACTTGTTTCAATCCCACTCCTGCAGACAAAGGTTAGAAAGACAGACGAGTATTGACAGTGTTTTCACACACATGTCACATACTAGGTGTTTACCGTGAAAATTGGTAAACAACCGCTGATCTTCCAAATCTGACTTTGGTGACTTACAGGATCGATCAGATTGATCCTAGGACATGTGCTAATAGTTGATCTAAGGTAAATTCTAAAGCAATGAATACTTCGACAATACTCAAGAAGGAAAGTTTGTTGAAAGTATAGTACAAGACAACATTTCAAAATGTAAAGTTAAAAGGCTGGAAATGAAAAAGGAAGGGTCGAACGTGTGCAATAAAGATCAAAAGGTATAAAATGAAAATAAGTGCAGAAACGTAACTGGCTTCAAATAAAAGATAAAAATTTAAGTAAAGATCAAAGTAAATTGCGTTGAAGGATAAATGGTGTTTACATCACGTACATTCTCACAATACTCTTTTCTCAACACATGGATACTTTCGAGTAAATTTAGAGTTACTTATACAAAGTGAACACAACACCCTCTAATCCTATTGCTAGGACCCTTATTTATAATACTAAAACTAACTGCTATAAACTGCCTGAAATAATCAACAAATGACAAGTGTCATATTGCATGCTTCCATTGTCCGGATACACGCCACCTGTATTTCCTCAAGAGCAAACCAAAGTAACTACTCCCTCCTTTATTTGAATTTGAATTCCCAGCGTCAGACATCATCAACATTCTCGGTCGAAGGTTCCCCCTTTAATTCTTAGAAATATTTTCTAAGTTCCAAAAGATCTCTTTTCCTCTAATGAGTACCTTCGACTCAAACCTATCACACAAATCCTGTCGAAAGCCTTTCTAACCTTCTTCAAGAGCCTAATATTCTCCTCAACACTTCCAACTTCATCTGGGCATCGAATTTACGAGCTAATAAATTGCCCCCCAAAAATGTCTTTTTCGACAGTGCTGAAGAAAAGGGCATTTTTTTATAGTGTCCGTTCGACGCCATCTTTCGATCATGCATAGGTGTTCATCAAAACTGACTGACCCACGTTCCAAGAAACTATTAAGTTTCTTTTCAATCAAATTCATGACATCACAGCCTATTATGATTATGACTGAAACGTCCCCTCGTAAATCACATCAAGCCGCAAATCACAATAACCTCTCCTAAGGTCTAGGAGATCGTGGATATAGGTGGCAACTGTCACCGCCCCTACTTCGGCTCCTGGGAGGACACGTGTCCCACTAGCCTTAGCTCCTTAATGAGGATTAGTGAGCCCTTTAGTGTTTCCAAAGCGCTTTATAAATAGTTTCTTCAGAAACTATTTTATCTTTTCCCACTCCCGAGTATCGACTACACACCTTTTCCTCTCTCCAAAACGCTCAACCCTTCACCCATTTTCTTCAAGTTTTTTTTATTGGCTTCTTCAACTGCTACTACTCAAGACCCAAGGAAAAACCAGAAGTTCAAAGGACAAAAGGGCGCATCAGTGCTTCCTCTATTTGTTGCGTTAAATGGACCCAAGGTGGTGAAGAATCAGCAATTCATTCCTGAGCCCCTCAAGGAGGAGAAAATGCACATCTACGAAACTCAGGTACAATTACCGTTTCTGGGAAACCGTTAGCTTTATCTGGTCCTTTATCTTCTTTAGACACAGATTATACAGCCATTAGCGACTTCTTTCCATCTTATCGTAAAACCAAACCTCTAGGGCAGAAAGACAAAACTAGGGTAACCTCTGAACCCCATGACAATGTATCCCTAAAGAACATGGATTTGAAGTATCTGAATGACGGTTCTAGGCTATTTAGGGCAACTCCGTATTTTAAGGATTCTGACCTCTATTTGAATTGGTTGACCAAGTTAGAGAAAGTGAAAGTAGAAACCTGGAAGAGCTCAGGAATCTACGACTTGATCATGATGTCGAAGACTGGTCCGGCCTACTGTCCAACTTTACTGGAATCATCTTTGTATTTTTGGGATAGTACCCACTATACCTTTCATCTCCCTTGTGGGATGATGACGCCCACTCTGTTCGACGTAGCCGCTATAACAGGGCTAAAGCCTCATGGTTTAGTTTTCGACCCTGAAATAGATGCTCTAGACACTATAGGGTTCCCCATCACCAAACACACTTATACTCATTTCATAAACCATTACCATAATAAGCAAACTGAAACAGTCGAAGACGAAGAACACATAGTATTTTTGGCTATGTGGCTTTCTCGCTGTGTATTCTATACCAAATCCTTGCAAGTGGCAAGAAAATATCTGACTTTGGCCAATCAGCTACACCTTAATCGAAGCATCTGCCTAAGCGAAATGATATTGGCCAGTCTGTACGAGTCTTTGAGCGAAGGTGCTGATCATCTGAAAGACCAAGGGAGTAACGGGAACCTGCTGTTATCTGGACCATTTTGGCTCCTTCAGCTTTGGATTAATGCCACTTTTGAAGCCAGCCTCCCCAACAAAGGGTCTGTGGACGAAGATGCTGCTGAAATTAAGGAAAGACGAGTTGAATGGGTTCGACTGGTGCAACTGACCCCAAACGAAGAAGGACAGTCACTTAGGGCGTCCTTATCTGGCTTCGTCAATATGTTTGCTAAGTGCTATGAGTTCACACCAAGAATGTCGCCCTTTGCTGAACGAAAATACGGCCCTGAGTGGTTTACCAGGCCGTTTCCTCCTTCGTTCAAAAAACATGAAGAAGAATCGCAGCGTGTCTGGGGGGAATTCCTGATCCCTCGACTTATCGTTCATCGACTCAACCTACTAAAGGGCCAAACCTCTCTGATAGCCTACCAACCCAATCTGGTCTCTCGACAATTTGGTTTGGTCCAGACGCTACCCAAGTGCCTGTATGAAAAGAAGGCCCACGTTATTCTTCCCAACACCATCTACGATGCCATACAGAGTTCAACACACCTTGCTCGACATGCTCATCGCTCACTCCTGACTCCCGTCTTCTTTGAACCTTTTCACCTCTGCACCCAAGAATTCCACGACTAGTGGTCGACACATTACTTTGTCGAGTTCCTTGACGTCTCTAGCTTTGCTCAGTTGATTGACCAAGCTTTTGTTAATGTGCAGGAGAAGATCAAGAAAGGTACGTCCATTCATGTTAAGGAGATTCACGCCTTCCAGAAGTACTTTGAAACTGTTTATCGACCAGATGATACTAGTCGGACCGTCCGCGAAGCTGCAGTTACGCTGAAGGATAAATTTTTAAAGAAAATGGAGAGTTTGAAACTCCCCTCATACGTTCCTCCTGAGAAACGCTATGAGGTGGCTTTTGCACTACACCCTCCCAAGACTCCTCGACTGCCATCTGCTAATTTTGGAGTGGCTCTTGCCCCTCCATTTCCAGATTGGTTCATCTGTGGGGATTCTATAAAGATCCTTCGCCAGCAGTCAAAACCTAAAGCTCAGCGGGTGGTTCCAACTAAGCATACGCTAGACAGTTTCAAAGGACACCTTCATGTCGGTATCGAAGATGTTCGCATCGAATCCGAAATACATGAAGGTTTGGATTCTTTGATTCTATGCTCTTTCACTTGAACTTTATCATTACTGACATGTGGTTACTTGGCTTGTTTCGCAGCTGTTCCCAAAAAGAACACCCCTCAGCACCTAGTCGAAGCCAAAGGCGAAGGCAGCAAGGTACGTCACACACCTCTCCTTTCGTTGATTATTCCTTCTTCCCCTAATGCTTCTCAATTTCAGGCTTCTCGCAAACCACCTCCGACACCTCAAAGGAAGTCAAAAACGGGCACTGCCCAAATCATCTTCGATTCCGAGGATGAGGACCAGTCTCCTCCTGAAGACTTGAAGCTCAAGAAGAGAAAAGATCAAACCAAGAACCTAGTGCTGCTGGTGACCACTCTGAACCTGCGACGGCTAAAGTCCCCAAAAAGACCACTACTCCAAGTAAAGCCGCAAAAGGCCCTTCTGGAACCTCCTCCGAACCAGCTACAGGTCACGCCGAAAACAATAACTCTAGCCCTGATGCTAAAGGAGTCAAAGTAACTTGTCATACTTTTCTCTTGAAAAAACTTATTTACCTCATTTCCTTTGATCTGACTTGCTTCGAACTGACTCAGGCTGATGCCAGTGGTCCAAAACCAACGGTGGATCACCCTCCTTCCCCCATCACTCTCCTGAATAGCCAAGGTGAGCCTACATATGACCCCACTTATGACTTGGGCTCTGGAATGAGTTCACTAGGTGAAACTAACAAGCCTGGTTTTGAAACAGCTCCCCCTTCGCCAGCAAAGACAGCTACGCAGTAATCTCAAACAGATGGCTCCGACCATGAGGTAGATGACGTCGTTCAGCAGGATCCTGACACAGCGAATCCAAAAACTGCTGCCATGGGTGAAGACCCAACCCTGGTTGATGAAGAGGGATCCCCAACTGACGAACCCATTGGGGCTGCCAATATTAGCCCAGGAGGAGAGGAAGAGATGGAAGAAGATGATGATGAGACCATGCACCAATCTGAACTTGATGGCCACGATGATGAAAATGAAGATGAAGACAAGATGGATGAAGATGAAGAGGAGGAGAATAAAGGTGAGGAGGAGAAAGCTGACAAAGGACCTACCAGCGAGCCAACCCATGTCGAAGCCATTGTTACCCCAACACCCACTGCTGCGACTGAAGGCAAGGCCACATCAACTGTGTATGGAGCAGGCCTTTATGAAAAAGAGCCCGATGCATTGAAGGCTAGTAATCCTCGACAATACATAAAGATCCTTCTTGGGCGTCGAGGAAGTTCATCTGATAAAACTCCCAGTGCTTCGACTACCTCTGGGGATCAGCCTTCGAGCAAACCTGAAGACAATATCCTTCTGAAGATAAAAAACAAGATCTTTAAGGGTGACCTTTTCACACTCTTGCAGATGGATGATGTCACTCATATCTCTCTAAAAAATCTCCTCCAAAAAGTCGACATCCATGCCATTTCCCCAGAATCTGCCAACATCATCTTAGAGCTTGGCGCTATGATTGATCAAGTCCATGGTGACCTGAAACGCCTGCCTCAAATCGAAAAGGCCATTTCAATTGCAGCTGGAAGTGAGGCTGCCGCTTGGACTGCTGCCACCGACTCTGAGAACAGAGTAGCAGAGTTGGAGGAAACAAAAGAAAAGACAAGCAAGAAATCATATCCAATGAAGAAAGTATTGCTTCCTAGGAGTGAAAAATCATGAAACTTCGATCCAAGATCTCAAAGGCCAAAAAGCGTAACGCTGAATTGTCTACCTTCGATGAATCTGACTTGTCGAAAGAGCTTGAAAGTGCCATAAGTTTTGCTGAGAAAGCCCAACGACTGGAGAAGGAAGTTGCACATTTAAAATCTGATAAGGCCTTGTGTGAAAGGCGTCTTGAGCTCCAAAAGTCAAAGTACTTGAAGATAAAGGAGAATCTCCCCTTTAAGCTTGTTACTTCCTTTGTAATTTTCAATTTGATGCTCCCTGGCCCTTTGAGGCTTTTATATGTAATGACTACTAAGCCATTTTGGCATTCATAAATACCATTATTGGCTTTGCCCTTGTTACGTCGAATTACTCTTTAACAATTTTAATTTCTTGAAGTGTTGGTTTATATTTTTTCAAATACTTGCCAATTACTTTCAAGATTCTTTTATCCTCATTTAATTCTTCAACTTCATAGGCTCCATTAGAAAATACTTGCGTAATTTGGAACGGGCCCTCCCATTTAGGGGACCATTTGCCCAAGGTTCTAACCTTTCGATCCATAGGCAGGATTACCTTCCAAACTAAATCTCCCGGTGAGAAGGTCTTGATTCTGACCTTTTTATTATAAGACTTCTCCACTCTTTTCTTTTGTCTCTTTAAACGTTCTAAGGCTTTAAGTCTTTCCACGTCCATATCTACCAGTTCATCTAACATCATATTCCAATAAAGCTCAGAAGGAATTTCATGATGTCTCTGAATCCTAGTCGACTGGAGGTATATCTCAATGGGCAACACTGTATCGTGACCAAAAGTCAATAGAAAAGGAGTAGTGTTGGTTGCTTCCTTGGGAGAGGTTCGACATGCCCAAAGGATCTGGTCCAATGTCCTATGCCAATTTCTAGGCTTTTTTCCCACATGTTTCTTGATTAGACCAATCACCACTTTATTAGCTGCTTCGACTTGACCGTTGGCCTGAGCATAATAAGGTGTAGAGGTCAAGAGTTTGAAACCCATCTCTTTTGCAAACTCCTGCATCTTTCGACTAGTAAAGACTGATCCTTGATCTGTTGTGATCGTTTCTGGGATTCCAAACCTGTAAATGATGTATTTTTGAATGAACTCGATCACATCTTCTTGATCCACATTTGGTAAAGGTACCGCCTCGATCCACTTCTTAAAGTAGTCAATCCCTACCAAAATGTATCTCTGATTCTTGGAGGATGCCGGGCGAATCTCTCCAATCAGATCCAAAACCCAACCTCTAAAAGGCCATGGCTTGACTATGGAATGCAACTCACTTGCAGGGATATGCTGTATGCCAGCATGAACTTGACATTCTTAGAAACCCTTGGCAAATTCAATGCAATCTTTTAACATCGTAGGCCAATACATGCCTTGTTGAAACAATAGCCACTTCATCTTATGTCCTACCTGATGCGCCTCGCATGCCCCACTATAGACAGTAGAAAGGGCCAGATATGCTTCTGTTTCACTAAGACACTTAAGTAAGACCCCCTCAGGGGTCTTTTTAAACAATTCATTGCTTAGAAGGACATAACTTAAGGCTTGATACCTAACCTTTCGCTCTGTGGATGCTGTCGGGTTATACTCGACTATAGGCTTCCTCCAGTCTTTATCCGTCAAGCTGTCTATTGTGAAAATCTTAAAATTTTCTTCGTCAGCATATCCAAGCTTTGTCATTTCTAGGTCCGATGGGCATAATCCAACAGATACCACTTTACCTCTAGCTTCGATTGCCTCTTGTAACTTTTCCTTTGAGACCTTATACCCAGAAGCAACCTGAGCCAAGTCTTTGGCCACTTGATTCTCTAGTCGAGGTATGTGTCGAATGCTCACTACTTTGAATCTTTTCAATAGTCTGTTGGCCACTACGAAGTAGATGATAAGATTCTCCTTAACACATTTGTACTCCTTTGTAATTTGCTTTATGACCAACTCTGAGTCTCCCATTATTTCGACTCGAGTTGCCCCCAATTCTAACAAAATTTCAAGTTCTGCTATTAAGGCTTCATACTCAGCCTCATTGTTGGAACAAAATCCTTCGACCCTGTACTTGAATTTTGTTGGAATTTTATCTGGAGAAATAATCAGCACACCTACACCTGTGCCATCTTTGTGGCTAGAGCCGTCGAAGTATAACTTCCAAGGTTCCAATTCGACATAATTCAACATGCTTTCGTTTATGGAGTGGTCGACTATAAAGTCTGCTACCACTTGTCCCTTAACCGCCTTCAGAGGCTTATACATTAAAGAGTACTCAGTCAATGCTAGTGCCCATTTATCGATTCGACTATGCAAGATAGGTTTTGACAACATGTGCTTAATAACATCGAAATGAGACGAAACATAAACATCAACTGGCTTTATATATTGCTCAATTTTGTACAAGAGAAATACAAGCATAGGCATAATTTTTCTATCACGCTATACCTAGTTTCCGCATCATTCAAAACTCTACTGAGGTAGTAAATGGCTCTTTCGACACCATCCTCATCCTCTTGAGCCAACATACTCCCTATGGTTTTGTCTGATGCAGCTATGTACAATCTCATACTCCTATCCCTACAAGGTGGGGAAAGAATTGGGGGATGACTCAGGTATTCCTTTATCTTTTCGAAGGCCGCCTGCTGCTCTTGCCCCCATTCGAATCCATCCTTATTGAATCGAAGCAATGGTGAAAAGGCCTGCGTTTTTTTGCTTAGTTTCGATATGAATCTCCTCAAGAAATTGATCTTGCCCAGCAGTGACTGCAGCTCCTTTTTCATTGATGGCGCTTTCAGTTCCATGATGGCCTTGGTCTTATTCTGGTTGATCTCGATCCCCTTTTTATGGACCACAAAGCCTAGAAAATCCCCTGCCTGCACACAAAATGCACATTTAAGAGGATTCATTTTCAGACCATGCCTTCTCATCCTTTCAAAGGAGTGTCGAAGATGGTCTAAGTGACTCTTCCCTGAAACAGACTTAACCACGATATCATCGATATATATTTGTATGAAAGTCTCTATATAATCATGGAAGATAGTGTTCATTGCTCGTTGATATGTTGCCCCAACATTTTTAAGGCCGAAAGGCATCACCACCCACTCATAGGTGCCCAAGGCTCCAGGGCAACGAAAGGTTGTTTTGGGGACATCATCTTCAGCAATGAATATTTAGTTATAGCCAGAGTACCCATCTAGCATACTAAGATACTCATGTCCTGCGGCGGAATCGACTAACATTTCTGCCATAGGCATGGAATACTCATCATTAGGAGTTGCAGCATTTAAATCTCTAAAGTCTATGCACACTCGTAAGGAACCATTCTTTTTAATAACAGGTACAATGTTAGCTAACCATTCGACATACCTGGTAGTGCAGATAAATTTGCATCGAAGGAGTCTTTCGACTTCCTCCTTTATCTTCGAGAGAACTTCTGGGGCAAACCGTCTTGGATTCTGTTTGACTGGCTTTTTCCCAGGCTTGATCGGCAACCTGTGTTCGACCAACTCTCTACTCAAATCGGGCATTTCATCGTAGTCCCAGGCGAAACAGTCTTTAAACTCCTACAACAATTGGGTAATTTCGACCTTAAGTTGTGGGTCAAGCTTGGCACTAACATATGTTAGCCTTCTGGTTGCCCCTTCGCCTAGGTCGATTTCTTCTAACGGATCTTGCGCTAGCATCTTAACATTGTCTTCCAGCGGATCTTTTTCAAATCCCAAAGGCTCATCGTCATAAATAGCGTCAAGCCTCTGGCCTCGTTCTACATTCTGAACCTTATCAGGTGGCTCTGGGTCGAAGTCCTTACCAGGACCTTCTTGGTGGAATTCAGGATTGGCTTCGCCAGCCATGTATTCGTTAGCAGCCTCCAAAGCCGCTTGTAGTCTGGTTTCAGCCACGTAGGCCGAAATTCTTCTCAATGCTTCGAACTTAGTCATTATCACTGAATTCACTTCCCCACCCTGTGGGGTCTACTGCAGGCTCGCCAAGGTATGTAAGTCTTTCCCCTGGCACCTTCTTATCCCAACGGAAACCCTCAACGGGATGTAAGTATAATGAGTAAATGTCTCGTCGTCTGGGAAAAAATCAAAATCTACTGGACCATAGGGGGCAATGTGAGCCAAATGTTTGTCGAACTGACGTCTATCCACATGATTGATTGGTGCTTTAAAATACCCCTGGTCAGCCTCAATGTTTTCAACTATGCCGTCTGGTCTCCAGATGGTGATGCGTTGATGCATCGAAGATGGCACTGCACCAATGCCATGTATCCACTCTCGTCTTAAAAGCAGATTGTAGTTGGCTTTTGTTTCTACTACCATGAAGACAGTAGGCCTAGTGATCGTTCCCACTGTTAAGTCGACTTGTATCACTCCCAAAGTAGAGCCAACTTTTCCTTCGTAATTCGAAAGAACCATGTTATGTGGCTTAGTGTCAGTATCGTACTTTCCAATCTTGCTCAGTAAGAAGTGTGGCATCAAGTTCACTGTTGAGCCACAATCGACTAATATTTTATTTATTGGCACGTTCTCCACCTTACCAGTAATGTAGAGGGGCTTTAGGTGACTCCTCATTTCCTCTGTGGGTCGTTCGAAAAAAGCGTTCTGCTCTTCGACACATCCATTGTTCATAATATAGTATCATACCGGCTTGTGTGCTGCCATCTCTGCCTCAGTGCAGGCATCTAAATCTTTGACTTCTGTGAGCTGGTCGAACTCTCTGGGCATCACAGATACCACATTGACTATGATATCAAGAGAAGCGTCAGATTCAGAATCGAAGTTGTCTGTCATCTCTTCATCCTCTTCGACAGTCTTCTCAGGTTTATCCTCTTGAGAGGCAAACAGTTTTTGTCCTACAGGTATTTTTTCATCAGCCCTCATTGGATTCCCTCCATTATTGTCAGTAAGGATATTAGTACTGGATTCTCCTTGATCCTTCGACTGGGCCTCCCTGAGAGCCTTCCTTCGACGTTGCTCTCTCCTCCATTGAGATCGCGACATCGGGTTCTTCCCCTTATAGTTTTCAGAAACATATTCCGATTTGTTAGAGGTCTGAAACTCCTTTCGATACTCTATTGAAGAGCCTCTTCCCACATCAAACTTCACCCGCTTTTTCTGGCCTTTTTCCTTTCCTTCGAGAGGTTTCATCCAGCTCCTTATTGGTGCATTGCTTATTGGTTTGAAGGTACTGGGTCTGGCCCCTGGGAACTGTGTTTTTCCTCCTAATTATTTTGAAGAGGACCTTCTAGGGTCGAAACCCCTTTGACCATGAGATGGTCTATGCTCCCTTCTTTCTCTAGCCTACCTAATCCCCTTAAGATTGTGAGCAACCTTTTGATCAAAGATTGCACTGCATCTGGGGCATAACATGACGCCTGATCCCTTCTTTTGGCAGCGGTGAAGGAATTCAATGATGGTTTCATCCTGTTTTGGTTATGCCACTTTGTTACGCTCTTCTTGGCGGCTTCCTTCGTCCACCTCCACGGTCTGATGTTGCGTAATTTCGACCATATTGATGTCCATGTCGACATCAGAACTAAGGTCCAGATTGCAGAAGTCCACATCAAGGCCCTCAGTAGCCTTATCCATCTTAACGTAACTCTCAGCAGTCTCTTTAGTAACCAGCATCATGTTGGAACCCTCATTGATCCCATCATTTAAACCCTCAGTGGCCTCGTCGAAGCTATCAACGGCCTCTCTCATGAGTTTCTCCATAGCATAACTATCAAAGTCTTCAGTAACCTTGGCTAACACAGCTTTGTTGGCGAAGTCTTCAGTAATTTCCACCATATTGACTGAACAGTCGAAGTCATCAGCAACCGCAACCATATGTATCTCTGGCTAAGCATAATGAGCTTCTGCTGTTTGTAATGGGTCAGAGTCAATTTTCATCTGACCTTTGCTCTTCTCTCCGAATTTCAGCCTGCCCTCCTGAATAGCATTCTGCACCAGATCCCTGAAAAGAAAACATTGAGAAGTTTTATGACCCAAAAAATTATGGTACTTACAAAATCCTCTCTTTTTTCTTTGTTCTAAAGGCGCCATTTTAGCGCCAGAAGGCACTATCATCTGCCCATCTTTTACCAACAAATTAAAAATTTCGTCACATTTTGTGATATCGAAAGTGTATGTTTTCTTGGGAAACTTATCATTCTTTTCAGATTCGCCAGAATTTTTTCCAGTCGAAGGGGCTAACATTTTACAAGCATACGGAGGCCATTGCTTTAACTCAGCAACGTCTACCTCACTCTCGTCAAAGTATAATGGTTCTTCGTACAAACCTTCGACATCCTCATTAAATTCAACATAAGCTACCTTTTTGCCCTTATTGAACTTAGCATTTTCGTCTTTGAGATGTTCTAACTGTCGAACCCTATCAGCCAGTTGGGCCATGTCTCTCAGATACTGGGTATCCAATTTCTTTCTAATAGAGTAATCAAGGCTACCAGCGGCCATTTCGACCAGTTCATGCTCTAGCACTTGAGTAAAACACCTAGCCTTAAGTAATCGAAACCTGTTTAGGTAATTGTCTATTGGTTCAGTAAACTTTCGCTTTATGCTGGTCAACTCCTTCAAACTAATCTTAGTTTGCCCCATATAGAATTGTTCATGGAACAAGTGCTCTCACAGGGTCCAATTACAGATTGAGTTAGGAGGTAAGTTTGTAAACCAAGTAAAAGCGTTTTTGGTGAGAGAACTTGGGAAATATTTCACCCTAAGACTTTCGTCATTTGCGATCTCTCCAGCCTCGATCATATACCGGATTACGTGTTCGACAGTAGATTCAGTTGTATCTCCTGAGAACTTGGTAAACTTTGGGACCTTTGTCCTAGGAGGTAATTCTGATTGCAGGATATAATCCACTATGGGTGAGGTATAGTTTGGTCTAGTAAAGCCAAAATTCACCCCATTTCGAGCCATTATTCTTTCGACCATGGCTGCTAGGTTGTTATCCGCTGCTATGTTGTTACGTCGAACCTGTTGTACAACCTGATCAGCATCTTGGTTTCTATTCACTATGACTACCCCTTGTTCCCCTTCTTCTGGGATTGGCCCTTGGTTCCTAAGTGGTTCGACTCTGGGGAGTTCGACTCTCGGGGGTTCCAGGTTGGCCTCAGGCATAGGCTCTAGGTTTCTCCATGGGTTATTCTCCACCACAGTCGCACCTCGTACAGGGGCCTGCACCCCCATAAATTCTGCCATGCGTGCCAATTGCGCCGTTAGTTGTTGGTTGATCTGGGTAATGTTCCGAATCAAAGGCTGGAAAATTTCCCCCATAGTTTGAGACAAAGTTTGTACCATTTGTAGATTACTCTCATCCATTTGTTGTCTTAAACATGCTATAGACGTGTTTGTCAGACTAGGACCTTGAGTGGAATATCCTATACCTACACTTTGGCTGTTTCGACCTACATTTATCCCAGATCCCGACCCCTGTAATGGCGAAGACATTACATTGTCTAAGAATACTGGGGGGGGGCATTTGGGAGGCTTTGCATTATTGATGTCGGCATTCCATAAGGTGGATTCCTTGGTAAGGGTTGTGAAAATCCTGGAGGGGGAAGATGCCTAAATGTCGAAGTTCCTCCTGGTGGAGTTTGGGGATTAGATGCTTGTGGGCCTATGTACTCCAAAACAGGTTGAGTGTAAGCCCTTATATATGTCGACCCTGGTCCTGTCGTTGATGGGTCGGACATAACAGGAGGTGGGATCGGCTCTCCTGTCGAAGGAACTGGTGGTGGTACCACATCATTCCTAGACACATTTTGAGGGTTTGTGTTACTAGGCTGGGTATTCAGATTACTTGACTGTGGATTAGAACCACTCCCTTGAGGATTTGGATTGTTTGACTGACTAGTGTTCGTCGCCATTTTTCTAGTATATTTTATTCTTGGTCTTTCTTCATTTGTATTGGCTACCCTACCACTTCTTAATAACATGCAACAAAGCTTTTTAAGAAGAAAGAGATTGGTGAATGACGATTTTCAAAAGTTAGAAAAAATATTTATACAGTTAGCACGGTCCCACCGGGTTTGCCAATTTGTTTACCGTGAAAATTGGTAAACAACCACCGATCTTCCAAATCTGACTTTGGTGACTTACAGGATCGATCAGATTGATCCCAGGACATGTGCTAACAGTTGATCTAAGTTAAATTCTAAAGCAATGAATACTTCGACAATACTCAAGAAGGAAAGTTTGTTGAAAGTATAATACAAGACAACATTTCAAAATGTAAAGTTAAAAGGCTGGAAATGTAAAAGGAAGGGTTGAACGTGTGCAATAAATATCAAAAGGTATAAAACGAAAATAAGTGCAGAAAAGTAACTGGCTTCAAATAAAAGATAAAAATTTAAGTAAAGATCAAAGTAAATTGCGTTGAAGGATAAATGATGTTCACATCGCGTACATTCTCACAATACTCTTTTCTCAACACGCGGATACTTTCGAGTAAATTTAGAGTTACTTGTACAAAGTGAACACAACACCCTCTAATCCTATTGCTAGGACCCTTATTTATAATACTAAAACAAACTGCCTGAAATAATCAACAAATGACAAGTGTCATATTGCATGCTTTCATTGCCCGGATAAACGCCACCTGTCTTTCCTCAAGAGCGAACCAAAGTAACTACTCCCTCCTTTATTTGAATTTGAATTCCCAGCGTCAGACATCATCAACATTCTAGGTCGAAGGTTCCCCCTTTAATTTTAGAAATATTTTCTAAGTTCCAAAAGATCTCTTTTCCTCTTATGAGTACCTTCGACTCAAACCTGTCACACAAATCCTGTCGAAAGCCTTTCTAACCTTCTTCAAGAGCCTAATATTTTCCTCAACACTTCCAACTTCATCTGGGCGTCAAATTTACGAGCTAACACTAGGGGACAAACAACATTAGACAACATGCGGAATAAATATAAATAGATCAGAGTAATTATCATACATTTCACAAAAGGGTGTCACATATAATTATAAAACATCATACAACACTTGTCATGCTGATTAACACTTAAATGATTTCATGCTTTTCAAAAACTTTCACTTAGCGTGTAGCAGCGGATTTAAGTGAATCATGATAGACATAAAGAAAGTCTCATGCTCATCTCATTCTTAATCATCACTTAGGCATAAAGGCTAATACTCCACATAATTCAAATAACAATAGCAAAATAAGTAGAGTATATAAAGTATCTCTCAAAACATGAACCGAAACTTTCCCCAGTGTTACATAATCAGAGCACGACTCGACCCAACATAAATAAATAAACTAAACAAGCTACTCCAACGGCTAGCTCGTACTCGAAGCAACTCTACTCCTCGGTACCTGAACGATGTCGTATAAAATATCATTCTAACAGAAGGTTGAGAATTCACATAATTAATGAGATTATAAGATAATAATTAATTAAAGGCATACAAGCAAAATCACAATTATTCTCACACTTCAAAATTTCATCAATAGTGTATCACTCAAGTAACCATACCATTCACAAGTATATCCACACAATCCACAATTTCACCTATTCAACATTTCATATGAAAACACATAATCTCATATAACAAACATATACAGAATGAGACTCAATGCAAGACTCAATACAACTCATGCCATGTGGTACCAACACTTGTTATTATTTTTCGGCTTTTACACTTAAACCGGGTTCGTCTCCTAGACCAATAACAAACAAAAACTCGTCCCCTAAGCTTTCAAACCCCGCTCTAGGTTTGGGACAAGTCACTAGATCCCACGGAACTAGCAAGCATTGCCTCTTGACACAAATGATGCGTATGCAATCAACAATCATATGCAATTAAGACCATTCCTTAATCTTAATATCATGCATATCTCAAATAATTCATCACACATGAATTATCACACAATTGCACACACAAATACATTTCCATAATCAAGTACTCATACTTTAAACATCATCACCACAATGAGACAATAATACACAAGGGTCGCATCAATCCAATCACCATTCACAAAACCAAATCACCGATTAAATATAGGATAAATAATTCATTTTAAACATGTTATCACACAATCAAACTTAATAACATGCATATATGGCATAACATAATAGCATACATGTATCACATATAACAACCCCTCACATCGATATAACCAAACATGGTGATTTTCTAACTCATATATATATCAATATAATCACATATATTACTTTCTGAAATTTATCTTAAACATCCACGACATATAACCATGTTTCTACCTCACCATCACATAGAGCATAAAATTAGCTTTCCAACGATTCCGACCGCGCGTCAAACGGAGTTACGAAACTCAAGTTATGACGGATTCAATTTTCATTTTTCACAAACTGTCAGTGGTAATCGGTTACCCTATCTTGGTAATCGATTACTTGACCAATTCCAGTGGCGAAACAACATTTTTTCATGGTAAGCGGTTACCACTGTTGCATAACTAAAAAAACTCTATTTTTCATCATCCAAAACACCTCCAATCCATACTCCATCAACCCCAAACATAATCTAACATTTGCACCATATATTCCATCATCTTATATTCATAAACCATAAGAATTTAATCAATCAACAACACACATATATTCTAATTTTTCAACTCAAAATGAGTACTCTAAATATTAAATGGGTCTCTCAAATATTACCAAAATCAATTATAAACACACCAAAAATTAATAATTTTCAGAATTTCATAATAACCTAATTATTTCAATCTCATAGAAATTTTTTGGGTATTTTAATCTAACCCTATTTCTACCCAATAATCCCAATAATGAGTAAAAACCCACCCTTACCTTGGTTTTCTTGAGTTTTTGAGCTTCCTCTTAGTTTTCTCTTCTTCTTCTCCACTCTTCTTCTTCTCTTCAACTCTTTCTTCTCTTCTACTCTTTCTTCTCTTTTTCCAATTTTTCTTACTAACTTTGTTTTCTCTAAAACCCTAACTTGTCTTAAGGTTAATGGGCCTATACCAACCAAATCACTATTCACACCCTACACTAACCAAACTAAAGTCTAGCAACTATATTAATCCACCAAATTGAATTAAATTAAATAATTTTACTTAATTCCAATAATCTAATTAAATCAAATAATTAGATATATCTAACCATTCCATTATTTTCAAATAGTTAAATAAATCACACATTTCAATTTAATCAATTAAATCAATTAATTCACATAAGTTAAATAAACCAATTAATTTATATAAACTCAATAAATTATATAAATCAAACAATTCATATAAATCAAATAAATCAAATAATTCATTTAAATCAAATAATTCAAATAAATTAAATAAATCACATAAATCAATTAATTCATAAAATTAGTCAATTAATTAATATAAATAAATAACTACTAAAATTGGGGTGTTACACTCGGGATTCAAGGGATCGGGAGAATTCCATAGCAATAAAAAGGGACGACTTAGAGGCTCCCCGACGCGACAAGGAGAGACGACAAGACGATCGTTCCCACTAGCATAAGGGACCTGCTGGTCGCTTCACATAGTACATCTTCCTGACAGCTCCCCGCGAGCGCATTCTCTCCGAATGCATTAACACGGAGTTTAAGCAAGGGGGTGCCCGTTTCCCCAAACATACAACGTCGAAGGGAAACGCGGACAAGATAAATTATTGTCGCTTACATCGCAACCACGACCACGTGACCGAAGATTGCGTTTATCTAAAATACGCCATCGAGATCCTGATCAAGGAGGGTCGATTGAAACAATACACGAAGAAGGGAGAATCTTCCCGGCGAGAGTCCTCTGAGTCTAAGAAGGAAACGGAAGCTTCACAATCTAGTCCTCTCCCGCAAGTTTCCATGTCTGTCACACGGCCAGAGGACTTCTTCATCCCTGACTACCTCGAGGATCCTCCCCAGTTTCCCCACTACGATGGTCATCTCATGTGGCGAGTACAATGAGCTCACTATAGGGTATTTCAAAAAGAAGTTCGATCAGCTGAATGATTGCAGCCCTGACTGACTGTCCACGCTCGAGAAGTTTCGAGGACGTTCTCAGCCTATCACGTTCTATCGTAAATAATTTCTTGGAGGCTCCCCGAACTCACACATCCCTTTGCTCATCAGGGCCAGACTGGCTATCACATATGTTTGACGAATCCTGCTCGACCAGGGCAGTTCGGTGGACATTATGTACACCGATTTATTCCGTGCCTTGAAGCCCGACTAAAAAAACTTGTCTCCGTACGTGGGATCACATCTGCAAGGTTTCAATGGGGCTACTGCCAGACCTTGGGGGTACGTGGAACTCCCAGTCACATTCGGGGAGGAGGAGGCCTCCAAGACGATCAAAACACAATTCCTGGTCATCGGCTGTCCATCGTTATACCAGTGTTTCTTGGGGAGACCGCGGAGCTAATCGTCATTCCCTCAATAGTTCATCTCAAGATGAAATGCTTTGAAACAACTACCAGAGGGCAAAGCTCGATTGGCGCAGCACTAAAATCCGTCAAACGGGCAAGAGACAAAGACCTTCTCAGCGAAGAGAGCCAACCCGACAAAAAGCCAGCTCTCCCAGTGCACACCATTGACCTCGACAGGCGAATCTCTGAAGAAGGCGAGGAGGACAGCAGTGAAGACACTCCAGTAGTGACAGGAAGCTCCCCTGCATCAATCATCATGCGTACTATACCAGACGAGGAATTCGAAGTGATCACCTTCGGGGACAATCCCAATAGAGGAGTCAAGATAGGCGCATGACTGCCTGAAGAGGTAAAAGAACAGCTGAAGACATGCCTGAGGGACAACGCAAACTTATTTTCTTGGAGCACCGCGGACATGCCCGACCTCGACCCTGAAACTGCCTGCCATCAACTCACCATCGACCCAACAGGTTGAGCGGTAGCACAGCGCATACGTAAACAGTCCGACGAAAAGGCACAGGCTGTCAAAAAACTTGTAAAACCCTCTTAGAGGCGAAATTTATCTCAGAGGCCATGTATACAACCTGGCTGTCCAATATTGTACTAGTCAAAAAACATAATGGAAAGTGGAGGATGTGCATTGACTACATTGATCTCAACTGGGCTTGCCCGAAAGACGCTTATCCTTTGCCTAGCATTGATAAGTTGGTAGATAATTCTGCAGGTTTCAAACTCTTGTCCTTCATGGATGCCTACTCGGGATACAACCAAATCATCATGGCCAAAAAGGACAAGAGATACACCGCTTTCATGACCTCGTCGAGGAACTATTACTACAACGTAATGCCCTTCGGCCTGAAAACGCTGGGGCCACGTACCAGCGCATAATGAACAAAGTCTTCCGATCAGAAATCGGAGACATGCTCGAAGTATATATGGACGACATGATCGTGAAATCCCAAGAGGAATCTGATCATATGATCCACTTGCAAAAGGTCTTTGACCAAACAAGGAAATTCAAGATCCGATTTAACCCGGAAAAATGTCAAGCATTCGCTGAGTTCCCCATGCCAAAGTCGAAGAAATACATACAATCACTCAACGGTATGCTCACCTCACTATCTGGCTTTGTGGCCAAATCGGCCCAACACGCTCTTCCCTTTTCCAAGATTCTAATAAAAACGGCAACGTTTGAATGGACAGAGTAATACGAGCAGGCCCTGATCCACCTCAAGCGAGCCTTGTCTGAACCTCCAGTTCTTTCACGACCAGGCAGCGAGGAGACGTTGTACTTGTACCTCTCCGTCACCAGTGAGGCCATTAGTGTCGCCCTCATTCGAGAAACCCTCGATGGGCAGAACCCAATATACTTCACTAGCAAGGCCTTGCAAGGGCCAGAACTCAGATACTAGCAGATCGAAAAAGTAGCCCTGGCCCTTATCAATGCAGCGAGAAAATTAAGGCACTACTTCCTGGCCCACACGATAGTGGTTCGAATAGACCAGCCCATAAGACAACTGCTTGGCCGACCATACATGTCTGGCAGGATGCTCAAGTGGTCCTTAGAGGTGTTAGAGTTTGACATCCATTACAAAAGCCGGAAAGCCCTTAAAGCACAAGTCCTGGCCGACTTCGTGGCAGAAATGACACCTCTAGTGTCCCCATTAAGCAGAGCACACAAATGGACCATCTTCGTCGACGGAGCGTCCAATTCCACAGGCAGTGGTGCATGCATTATCCTCGAGAACGAAGAAGGGATCCTAATCGAAGTATCATTAGTCTTGTCCTTCCCAACTTCTAACAATCAAGCTAAGTACAAATCATTCCTCGCAGGCTTACGGTTGGCCGAGGACCTGGGCGCTAAGGAAGTGAGGATCTTCATGGATTCCCAGCTCGTGGCATCCCAAGTACGAAGGGAGTATCAGGCCAAAAATGATCATCTCGTCGAATACCTAACTCTGGTAAAAGAGAAGATAACTAGGTTCGACGTGTGGGAAGTCCAGCACATCACCCACGAACGAAACACTCGGGCAGATGTCCTATCAAAATTGGCCAACACTAGAAAGAAATGGGGCAATAAGTTTGTCATACAAGAAATACTTCCCTGCCCAAGTATCGAAAAGCCATCAGGGATGCTCGACGTCCACGCCATTGGCGACAGCAGCTGCTGGATGACCCAAGTATACAACTACCTCACCACAGGGGAATTGCCCGAAGACAGCAAAGAGGCCAGTATAACTAAGCGAAGGGCCTGCTCATATGTCCTGGTTGATGACAAGCTCTACTGACGAGGATTCTCCATTCCCCTCCTAAATTTTTTTGAGGAGGACAAGGTCCCTGACGTTCTCCAAGAAATTCACGACTGGATCAACGCACAACATTTGGGAGGGAGATCCCTGGCACGAAAGGCCCTCAAAGCAGGATACAACTGGCCGACCATGCATCACGACGCTAAGGAGCATGTCAAAAAATGTGACAGATGCCAGCGCCACGGGGACATGCACTTGGCGCCCCCTAACGAGTTGAAGATTTTGTCCTCCTCGTGGCCCTTCACCTGGTGGGAGATGGACATCCTTGGCCCCTTCACAATGGGATCTTATTAGAATAAATTTATGAACATGGTCGTCGATTACTTTGCAAAATGGATCGAAGGCGAAGCTCTCGCCAAGATCACAGCCTTCAACACACTTCGCTTCTACAAATGAAACACCCTCGTACGATTCAGGGTGCCCCAGGCCCTTGTGACTGAAAACAGAACCCAATTCACGAACAAGAAGTTTCAAGACTTCGTCGCCAACTTAGGCACAAAGAAGCACTTCACATCCGTCTAACATCCCCAGACTAACGGGCAAGCGGAAGCCACGAACAGGGTGATCCTTCGAGGTCTGAAATAAAGGCTAGGCGAAGCAAAAAAAGAGGTGGGTCGATGAGCAACATAGCGTGCTCTGGGCCTATAGAACAACCCCACACTTGTCCACCGGGGAGACTCCATTCTGACTAGCATACGAAACTGAGGCTGTAATCCCGGTGGAGATCAGGGAACCTTCCAGGCGAACTGAAGCTCTTCTCGACGAAGAGCTGAACGACAAAGCTTTAAGAGAAGAACTCGACCTGGTCGAAGAAATCCGATCAGGGGCAGCTCTCCGCGAAGATTCACTGAAACAAAAAATAACTCTGCGCCACGATGCAAAAGTCATAAGGCGTGATTTCCAAGTTGGAAGCCTGGTTCTACGCAGAAATAAAAAAGATTCACGCGAGGTCAAGCTGGCCGCAAATTGGGAAGGACCATACAGGGTGAAATAAAAAACAGGCACCGGCGCCTACGACCTTGAACAGCTGGACGGCGAACCATTTGCTAGACCATGGAATACTGAAAAGCTCAAACAATATTACATTTAGGACCAACGACCAGTCGAGACTAACTGCCGACAAACTTCCCTGCAACGGGGAGGTTGCTCGGCCACATGAGCGTGCCCTGTTGCAAGCACAATCCTCAAATTACAACAAAGGCATGTTTATGCTCATGGAACGAGCAGATTCCATGCCCGACGGGGATACCTCAATCGAGCTCCGCCGTTGCCGTACCAGCGTGGCAGGACACCTAACTCGCGATGGGAATAGTCCAAGCCATGTGAGATCATGACCTCGACTGATATCCTAGTCCCACGACTGGCGAACTACTTTGCCTCTTCGACAAGTTTCCTAAACAGTCGAGCATCATATCAAGTCGAGAAAACTCCTACAGTTAGCGAGCCCAACTCACAAATATCAACAAAGCATGAACAAATAAGATACAAGGAAAATAATGTCGAACACAAACATATATATATATATATATATATATATATATATATATATATTTATATATAAGTACGGCCACAAGGCTGGATAACTGTCAATATATTACAAAACGTGGGCCAAGCCCAATCATCAATTACAATCAAAATGGCACGCAGGCCAACAAAATACTAAGGTACAAAAACAAAAGTTAACCTTCATCGGTGGGAAGCTTGGGAGGAACCACCTGGCTGTTGATAACTTGGTGCAAAACGGCCATTCCCTTGGTGACCAGCTGGACGTCAGAGTTCAAGGCTTTCATCTACTCCACGAATGCGCTAAACCCGAACTCGACGGCCCCCAGGTTATCCTGGTCTTCATAGCTCTTTCCTCCTCAGTTTTGTCTTGGCCGGCCGCCGAGGAGCTCTCCAACCCAGCAAAATTCGCTTTCAACACGACGTTATCTTCATTAATCTCCTTTAGAAGCTCGACCTTGGCGTCGTAATTGACCTGAAGGGTCGTCAGCTTATTGAATAACTCAGCAGTTTCCAGGTCGAGTTTGGTCTCCCTTGCCTTGACCTTCTTAAACTCCGCGGCCTGAATTGTCTCCGCGTCCCCAAGGGCCAGCGCCGCCTCCTGAACTCTCGTCACAGCCGCTGCATCCTGGCACAAGAGATTCCTCCTCACCTTAGGATTGGCGGACAGATGGTCGACGCATCAAGGTTGGGGATAGTGACTGATCCCTCCCCCGTCAAAAATCTTTCCTTGCAAATAACAAGGGGGTAGAACAAACTAGTCCCCAACAAAGCCGCTCGAACCATCAGTCGGGGGAGAACTATGATCGTCTCGCTTCCTCTTCTTCTGAGTATCCGGGGTAGGGGGATTCGACGTGCTTCCCAAAAAGGAGGTAGAACCACCGACGAACTTCTCCAGTGTCTCCTGCTACTTAGCCGCGTCGACCTTCGGCACTAGCGCCTTCTTGAGAGTTTTGGCCGCTGCAGACCTGACCAAGCGCTCACGCATGTTCGACATTTTCCCTGGAGAAATAAAAAAGGATTAACACATTGCACAAGACATTAACAGTATGGGCAAAGGATTAATCTATACCAAGAAGCTCGAACGCGACATCCTAGTTCTCACATTCGAGGAGAGCCTTAGTATTTATATAGCGGGGAGTCCAAGCAGGTTCCCCGTCTTCCCCGTACAGCACATTGTTGTCCTTGTCCACTACAAAACCAGGGATATAACTCTCCACGAACGACGTCAACGCTCGAAAGGATTTTTTTTGTCCTCAATGCTTAGCTGGTCATGCTTAACGAGGAACTGGTCGGTCCTATATCTAAAATGAGAAAACACCCATTTTAGTGGGAATTTTGATACAGGCCTCACTACTTCCCGTCCATCCTCCTCCACGACTTCCATGGTGGCCAGAGAACTCTTGGCCACCTCTGAAAGAGGCTTAACGACCAAGAACCTAAATTTAAAGTTTTGGACACACTCCGAATATGGCCAGAACAGCATGCTCTGTTGTTTAAATGAAACCTAGCTCTACTTTGGACCAGTCGTGCTCCTCTGAATCTGGAAGATGCAGAAAAAGAGCTCCACTGTGGCTCCGATCTTCAGATACCGGCAAACTAGCTCAAAGTCCCGAATAAACGCCAAGCGTTAGGGTGAAGCTGGGCAGGACATAACTCCAGGTGACAAAAAATAGCCCCTTGAAAATTGGTGAAGGGCAGCCGATACCCCGCCTCCGTGAAAGCGAATTCGTACATCGGAAATATCATCCCCGGATACACCGAACATATCTGATCATCTGCAGTGGGGCAAAGTACTTTCCAGCCCGCGGGCGTGCCTTCTGCCCGGTCCTCAAGGTAATGGAACGAGCTGGCCTCCTCTTCAGTAAAAGTCGACCTCGTCACCAATGGCTCTTGGGAGATCCAGCTAAGATCCCCTTCAGCTACCCTAACATTCGCGTGCTTGATAGGGCGCGCAACTTCCCCGCTTTGTAACTCTTGCCCCTCGGTCGACCAACAAGGCTATCTCAAGTCATTACTCTTTACCAGAGCAAAGACTTGGGGGGCTCCTGTTCTGGACTGGGCAGGCACATGGACCACAGTAGGGCAAGGTCCAATCCAGTCCAGCTTTTGGCAAGGCCTAATAATGAGATTTAGTCAATCTACCCGTTGGGCACAATATAGCCTTTGGGCACGATATAGCCGTTGGGCACGATATAGTCGTTGGGGACGTCCTCCTCACGCGCTTGACAGTTCACGTGACCAACTGCCCCTCCGGAGTTCACGGGGGTAGTTGGACCAGGTCATAAGATCACGCGCTAGACCTTCCACCTGGAAGTCTCCCATTGGTCGACCAGATATTTCGGCCACATGGGAGACCTTGGCCCCGTGCTGGGGGTTTTACTATAAATACCCTCTCACTTGAGAGAGTCAGGTTTGATCAATATCCAATATTCACTAACTCATACCGGAACATTTTGTACTTGATTTCTCTAGCCCAAAAACTTACTTTGGCATCGGAGTACCTTGCAGGTACACCCCCTCCTCTCCTACAATCATCATCGCTGCTCTACACAGAAGGCCACGAAGGTCCTTTCTGATCGCTCAGATCAACAATGTACTGCTATTTGTTGTTGCTTGTTATGTTATAATGTTAATGGTAGTTATGTTGTGGTTGTTGTTGCTTGTTATGTTACAGTGTACTGCTTATTTGTGTTAACCTGCCGCTTTTTATTGTGACATGATTTACATCTTAAATGTTTTGTTGTTACTTGTTATGTTATAATATTAATGCTAGTTTATGTTTTTAAAACATGTTAACTAATATTATGGGTGTGGTTCATAAATGATTTGTTTTTCTATAGAGAGACAGTACAAGAAGTATGAATCAATTTTGGAAGCTTAATCCGCCTTGTACTTTTTCTTCATGGCAACACAAAGTAGATACACTTCAGATCATTTCACAAATCTTTCAATAAATGATATGTTCTTGCCATTTTATTGATGTATATGTTGTTGTTGAGTTTATTATAATGTATGTAGATTATTTGTTTCATTCCCTTCATTGAACATATGCATTCATCTAAAGTGGTTTAGAAAATAATAATTTGAAAATTAAGTCATATTTATAATGCAAATTAGATCAAACGTAATTTCTGAATTGCATCCATCTTGTAATTCATCTATATCGCTGTTTAACACGTAGAACTTGGTTTATTATCCTAAATTCTTCAAAACAACAATTCGTTCTCTATTAATTTATATTGCAAAACATCAAATATATATATATATATATATATATATATATATATATATATATATATATATATATATATATATATATATATATATATATATATATATATATATATATATATATATATATGTTACATTGTTTACAAAGATAACTAATAAATTAATTTGGTTACAAACTACATTGTTTTTATAGAATATTATATTGTTTACACATAATATTAAAGTAAAAATGTTGTACTTCATTGTCATTGCTATCAGCAAAGACCAAATGTTGGGTATCTTGAGTAAGATCAAATGTTGAATGCAATATATTCTCTATGGTTTTTGCATTCATTTGTTTCGGATATAAAACAAAAAAAGTTATATAAATAAAATAAATATTCATTTATATGATTATTTAAGAACAAAAATCTTGAACCCATGATATATTTCTGCTCTTACAATCCATCACACAAATTTTAGGCAAACTAAATACAATCTCACCAACCACATAATAAATAAACCTAAATTTTTTCATCTCTTGCAATCTATTACATTGATACTTTTTCTTTGTAAAATCTCGTGGCACACTACTTAAACATAGAGGGTTTCAATACAACGTTTGGGCGTCTTGTGGATTCACTACTGGAGATGGCTGGTTTACATCCTGAGTGAATCACACACTCAAAGATAACACAGAGTCGCCACCGAACTTTATTTAGTCCTGAAGGACAGGGAAAATATCGATAAAACCCAAGGGGAAGAGAAACGGGAATGGGGGTCGGTTATGCGAAAGGAAGGTATTAGCACCTAACGCATCCGTCGTACTCGACGGGAACCATTTTGCTTGCTTCTAGGCTTAGATGGGTTATCTATCTAAAGGCTTCTAGCTAAAAGAAAGGGGAGAGAGAGAGAGAGAGAGAGAGAGAGAGGGAGAGAGAGAAAAAGGAAAAAGAAGAGAAAGAAAGAAAGTGCTCGCGGAGGATTGGGGCCCTTGTGCCTACGTACCCTCATAGTACAATGAGGAAATCAGAGCGTCGTAGTTCGTGGAACTAGGGGACAGAAAAGCAGAAAAAGAAAAGGAAGGAAGGATGAAAGTGTGCTCGCCAAGACATCGCGTCTCGTGCCTACGTATCTGACATCTGAAAGAATGCAGAATCAGAGCTTCCGTAGTTCAGGGAACCGACGGAAAACAAAAAAAGAAAGAAACAGGAAAACAAAAGAAGTGGTGTCAAAACCAAGAGCAAGAGGGAAAGGAAAACTCTACTGGGGAAGACCACACAGTAAAAGCGATTGCACAGGAGACTAGAAAAAGAATGGTGTCAAAACCAAGAATGAAAGAAACTCCGCTGGGGATGACAAAGAGGATTGGTGTCGAAACCAAGAAAGTAAGAGAAAACTGAATAGATAGGGCTCCGTTGGGGATCCAAAAAAAGGGATGGCGTCAAAACTGAGAGAAAAGGGAGATTCGGTATATTAACTGGCTGGCAGTGGTTAACCGGAGAAAGAGAGTGAGACTTAGGTGGGGAAAAGAGGCTGGTGTCAGCAGATGGACTATGATAAACCAAAAGAGAGAGTGCTGAACCAAGCGAAGGTGTTTGGCTCCGAGGGGACATCAGTATGTTAACTGATAAAGAGTTGTTAACTGAGGAAACAAGGATTGCAACTCTGTGGGGGTAGAGAAGCATTGGTTTTAATAGAGAATACTGTTATTAACCAGAAGAACGGGTGTAGGACCGATCGAAGGTCGTAACCCAAAAGGGGTGTTGGTATTGACTGAACAAACAACACTTAACCAACGAAGAAGGGTATTGAACCAAAAGAAGGTTACTAACCCAAGAGTGCAAGTATTCGAACCAAAGGAAGGTTGCTAACTGCAGGGGATTCGGTGTTTACAGACAGACTGTGATTAACCGAAAGAAGCGAGTGATTAACCAAGAGGAGGTGATTAACTCGAAAGGGGTTTCAGTATTTTAACAGACAGGCTGTGGTTAACTGAAGAAAACGGTGATTAACCAAGAATAGGTGATTAACCCAAGGAACTCAGTATGTTAACAGACAGACTGTGGTTAACTGAGAAAGAGAGCAAATATTGGTGTTTTAACTGACAGGCAGTGATTAACCAACAAAGGGAGAAGAACCAAAAGAAGGTTGCGAACTCCGCAAGGGTTTCAGTATTTAACAGGAGTACCGTGTTTAACCTAAGAAAGAGGAAAGAGACTCCAGGGGAATCAAAAAACAATGATTGACCGCAAGAAAAGAATAGGGTATTGAAACAAAGAAAGCTTGCTAACCCAAAAGAGAAAGCATCTTAACCAAGAAGGCGATTGATCAAGAGAGAGATCGAAAGAGGTAAGAGTGATAAAAAATCGAAAGAGATTGCAAAGGGAAAAGAGTGATCAAGGATCGACTCGACTGGGGAAAGAAAGCACACTACCGCCTGGAGATAGAGATGACTAAGCCAAGCACAGGGTCATTTGTCCCCTACCTGAAGTAGTCAGAATGAGAGTAGGAATTCTCCCTTCTCATTCCTTCTCTAACACACATGGTGTAATGCAGAAATTGAAACAGACGGCACAACAGCTCCAAGTTGTACAGTGCTCACGCGTGGTAAAACGGACGGCATAACGACTCTAATTTGTACAGTGCTCCGATGCAAGACGTAGTGCGAAACTCCAACTCCACGGGGGAAAAAGAGAGAAAAAGCTCTAAAGGAAGCCTAAAAAGAGGGAAGAGAAAGATCAACTAATCGAAACATGGCTTCGATCAATTAATCAACGGGAAAAGCCATGCCAACAATTTTTCAAAGAGAGTGAAAAATCATTAAGGCTAAAGGTGCGAATTATTGATTATACAAGATTAAGCTCATCCATGAAGAATGAACTTAATGCAAAACCAAGAAAGGGAGTACAAAACAGTACCAAATAATCAACAAAATGCAACACAAAATCATGTTATTGTGATCAAAGAAAAATGCAAGAATGATTATGTTCACATGATGCCAAAAACATGAACAATTTGAATAATTGAAAGTGTGCGACAAAAGTTCATGAATAAACTTCAAACAGAAGTTAAATGACATTCAAAGCATCCATAAAATCAACCATGACAATCAATGGAAGTTAAAATGAAGAAAGCATGGCAAACACACTTGAAAAACACCAAAAATGGCATGCTGTTACAGTGGTAATCGATTACCCTAATCAAGTAATCGGTTACCCGCTTAAAAATAGCAGAATCTGGAAAAATTTGTGCAGAGTAATCAATTATTCTATTTGAGTAATCAGTTACTTAGTTAAAAAAAAACAGCGCTGATGCAAATTTGTGAAGAATAATCGGTTACTCTCTTTGAGTAATCGATTACCACTGTAACAGTGGCAAAAAAACAGCAAAAACAGCTTTTCAACAGCAACTTTCAACACATAATCACCTATCCAAACTACCACATGCTATGGTATGAATTTGTGCACGAAAAATCAAGTTTAGAAGTAGTAAATGATCAACCATAGAATCAATTAAACAATTAAGATCATGGATCAAGCAATAGTATAATTAATTCACATGCAAAAACATCGAAATTACATCGCGAATGATACGGAAACGATCGAAACAGAAAAATGAAAGAGATCCACCGACCTACAAGGTTGAGATGTGCCTTGGTAAATGTTGCAATGTGATCTTGATGAAGCTAATCAAAGAAAACTAGAGAAATCTTCAATTATAGCCGAAACGTATCGAAACCAATCAAAACGCGACGAAAACTCCAAAATGAGAATTATCACCGAAGAAACTTGAATCAATCACTCGAGATGAATCCAAAAGCTATTGAAACTCCACAAAAACCAGTATAATGGAATGGCAATGAAGGTTAAGCTCAAGAAAAAAAAATCACTTTCAAGGTGAAAGTAGCTTTTTCTTCAATAAAGAATGAAGAGCTTTAGTGAGGTTTGGTGAGGAGAATTGAGAAGATAAAGATGTAGCAGAAAAAAAACAGAGAGAATGAGAGAATTGAGAGTGAAATGTGAGAAATTTGTGTGAAAATGGTGGAGGAGTTGAAAAGTGAGTGTGTCATACCCCAAATTTTGACCACTAAGATTTCCCATCATTATGCAAATCATCATCACAATATGGATGAACCATTAGTCTCCCCAAAGATGGGTGAGCATCCACTACAATCAGACTTAGGGTTTCAAGCCCTCTCAGAGCTCTTAGACAAAGGATCAATCAAGAAATGACATGATCTTCAACTTGTCTAGCCTCTCAAACATCCACAAAGGATCAAGAGGACTCCCACTTCAAGGATTAAGCACAAGGCTTCTCCCTTCTAGGTGGATCAAGCCTTAAGATCGCCAGTGTCACTAAATTAGGGTTTGGTCGACCAGGGCCTCCAGATGGAAATTTTCCTCTGGGCATGAGCCAATACTTCAAAGCATAACCTATGATGCACCAAGGGATCTCATGAACCCAATCATCATGTCAATTTAGCCTCAGGGGATGCATTCATAAAAAAAATCAGGAATTAGGGTTTCTTGACCTAATTCACCCCTAAGTTGACTTTTGGGACAAAGCATGAGCCAAGACCTCAAGAGGGGATTTGAGGGTCTCAAAAACATCACATTGATCCATTTGCAACAATGGATTGCTCCAAGAAGCTTGAGCAGCAAGTTTCAATTTCATCAGAACCACAGTTAGGGTTTCGCGGGGAAAGTCAACTGTATCTTTTACTTTTGACCAGGACATGCTCCCAAACCCTAAGACATGATTCAATACACCCTATAACACCTATGAAATCAATCCATCAAGTTTGATTTAGGTCAAGGACTTGATTTCATAGAGGATCGCACAGTTTGGAATTCATCTAACAAAAAGTCAACTGTGCACAAAAGTCAAACTTTGACTTTTTGAGATTTTTCACAATTATGGTTCCTTAACCCTAAAATGATGTTAATGTGTGATTGGAATCATCATTCATCAAGAAAAATCAAGAAAAGTGGGATAACTTGTAAAAGGGGTAACCATAAAAACTTACAAATTTTTCTAAGTTATGGGACAAAGTGGCTAGGGTACCAACTTTGGAGGATCATAACTCCTAAACCACAAGGCCATTTTTTCCCATCCAAAGCTGGATTTGTAGCTCTCATGGCCCTCTACAAAAGCTTCAACTACCACTCATTCCAATTCCCCATGGATTTCAAGTTATGGAATTATCAAAATCAATAAAAGTGAAAATGTCACTTTTTTCCAACACTTAGTGAAATTTTCACTAAGTTAGAATCTGCCTTCACTTTTTTCCAAATGTAGGGGCATTTTTCACTTGGATCCAAAAAGTATCAAAACCAATTATGATCAAACAATTATTGTATCATATGAGGGCTTTCCAAAATGGCCAAGAACTTCATCAAATTCCACTTGAGCCATGAGATATGACAATGGCAATATGCCATGCTGAAAACTGCCAAGGCTAGGCAGGATTTTGCACTTTTGCTCGATTTGGAAAAATCAGATAATTCCAAGCCTTGTCATCACTTTGGACACATATGAGGATCAAATCTAAAGGGAACCAACACTGATGCAAGCCTAAAAAATCTTTGGAACAAGAAGTAGCATGCCAAACCTAGAAATCCCTAAAAGAGGGACAAGACTCCAATTTTGGATTGGAGCATTTAATGGATGCACCAAGGTGGCATGGACTGACACATTTGCAACTAAATTCAGTCAAGAATGATCCAACAACTAGGGAACCACAACTCTGTGCTCTAACCTCTAGTCAATGGCTAGAGGAGACTTGGATTCTCATTGATTAACATTGGCCAAACCTCTGCTGCAGTTGCCATTCATTATTGATCCCAAAACAAACTTGCTCTACTATAAATAAAGCTCATTTTTGCTCAGTTTGAGTACACCAAAGCCATCAAACAGATGCTTTCCTCAAAATCAATTTCTCTAGGCAAAAATACCTTCTTTAGCAAGGTAACTCTGAGTTTTTGAGTTAGAGAGCATTTCCATCACAGCTCATGATCCAAACACATCCAATATGTCATATCTAAGCTGTCTAAACTCACACAAGTGACCTGTAATCCTTAAATCTCAAAGTCACCTCTCAAAACCTCAAAATAGGCTTTTTGTGCATTTTTCAAACCATGTCTTGATTTAGTCACTTTCCAAACCAGATAAAACCTCAAACACACTCTAAATATCATCCTTGAACTGTCCCAAATGGTTCCCCCCATCTGGAACACCATTTGAGAGAGTTGCTACTTTGGCCATTTTAACCCCTTTTGCAAGAAAGGGCCAGTTTTTGTTTTTGCAGGTTCCAGCTGATTCCAATCATCCTAAAAGCTTCTAAGGGATCATTTGAGAGTGTCCAAAGCATCAAACCATTTATGGAACAAGAAACTTGGCAGATTGCACAAAAAACTCCAAAAGCTCAAAAAGAGGTAACCATCATGACTTGAACTTTCCAAAATATGCATTGCTTTGAGGTCCACTGATCATGCACATCTTGTACATGTTATATGTATTGTGTTTGCACCAAATTGTCATGCAATCCTTGCCTGTATCATGAGATAGCACAGAAAATGCAATTAGAGGCCTATTTCAAAACCACTATCGGGTTTTAAAATAGGGAAATGATCTGAAAAAAACACCACCACCATTGGATTCCTTGTGAAATTCTAGGCATGATAGACCTAAATTTTGTCTCAATTCATGCAGAATTGAGAAAGTTATGACCTTCATGTTTCTGAGCCAAAACTTGCCTTGCCTTGCCTTGGCCAGGCCTAGGACACAAGGCAAGCCTTGTGTATTTGTTGGTTTGTTTCAATCAACGGATGTATCACCACCCCAGTGGTAAGGCGCGCGCCCTATAACCTTGAGGTCGTGGGTTCAAACCCCACCCATACCATTTTGTGTTTTCTCACATTTTGCTATTTTTTCCAATATTTTCATGTTTTGTTAATTAATTGGAAAATTAATAACTCCTTCAATTTTAATTATTTTTTATTGGTTCTTTTTTCAAAAAATCATAAAAATGTTAAAATATTTTATTCCACAAAAAAATCAGATTTATATGATTTATTTAATATAATTAGTATTTTTGTGAATAAATTCCTTTTTTATTGTTTTTAAACATTTAAAAGTGAATATTTACTTGGAAAATCAAAACCAAATGAGTTTTAATTCATCTTGTGATTAATCCCTCATTTTTAAAACCTTAAAAAAAATCACAAATGGTTTATTCAAACTTATTTGGTATTTTTATTGGATTTTCTTTAAATATTTACTTTTAAAGAAAAGCAAAAATTAGGGTTTCTTTGATTTTCACCCTCACAAAACATTTTCAAACCTTTGGGCCTCTAATAGAGTGTAAGACCCAATCCTTTGTAAATACAAACCTATTTTGGGCCTCAAATGTTGTATAAGTTCCGTTGTATTTCAAAAGTTCGGCGCGATCATCGCCTGTTTAAAACAAACCATCTGGGCCTCTCCTCGAGCTATAAGACCCGTTCAAAATCATTTTGGGCCTCTAATAGAGTGTAAGACCCAATCCCCTTTTGAAATAAAAAACTTTTGGGCCTCAGTCATTGTATAAGACCCACGGTGTTTTCAAAACCTCGGCGCGATCGTCGCCCTTTTCAAAATTAACCATTGGGCTTCTCCTTGAGCTATAAGACCCATCTTTGTTCACTTTCAATCATTTTTGGGCCTCTTGAGAGAGAGTAAGACCCATCCCCTTGTACAGAAAACCTTTCTTGGGCCTCAGTTACTTGTATAAGTCCCTGTACAAAACGACAGTGCGATCACTGATTAAACCCTGGGCCTCTCCTTGAGCTGTAAGCCGCAATTTTCCTTTCAAAAGCACTTTCTCCTTTGATTTTGTAACATACTGTTATTTTCAATTTCTTTGTTGAATGACTAACAATATAGTATGGAAGCTCTACAACCGAGTAAGTGTTTACCCACTTCCATTTACCGCTTTCATATGTATATAATTGTATTGTGGGGTTGTTTCACTGTAAGTCTTCTTTCATAAACTCATATCGACTGTGTAATACTAGTATAGATATTTAGAGTTTCCCCGACAACTACGTCTAGAACTAGACAAAACCTCGTCTCCTTACCTCCGACGCTCTCCCGGATATTTCAACATAACCTAAACCATGAGAATTTTCTTTTACAACAATTTTAGATAACTAGATCTAAGAAATCTCCCCCTTGAACAGTTCATATACAAAAGGCCAATGTTCCAAGTGAAACCCCTTCTGGAACTGTTCATCAGCCTCCTCTTGGGCTTAGTGCAAGGACCCATAGGCTTCCTAAAAGCATCCCCGCCTCCTCTTGGGCGTTGTACAAGGACCCGTCGGCTTCTTAGAAGTTTTCACAGCCTCCTCTCAGGCTTCGTATAATGATTCTTCCTCCGGGAAGATAGGCCCCTCTTGGGCTTCGTACAAATTGTCCCGACGACCTCTTAAAGGTATTGGAACAGAAATTAGTCATCTTAATAGAACAGTCTTTCAAAGAGTCTAGATCTTCCTACGGCGAACATACTGTCTCTTGATCTCTCTTAAGCATAGTACAAAAGATAAAACTCTAGACTTGGACAGCCTAATCTCCTTGATCTCGAAGACATTCTCAAGTTCCTTTCAAAAATAGGAAAAAACACCCGTAGACTTGGGCAGTCTCAATACCCTTCGGATTCCCCGTTTCCTTAAAGAACAGGAAATAATCCCGGTCCTCAGATCAAATCCATGGGTACAACGTTACCCATATAAGAACTGATTTTCTCTTTTAACCAACATACTGGACCTGTCACTCAACTGAAACAGTAACCCTAGCCTCCTCTTGGGCTTTGTACAATGATTCTCCCCAGCAGAGTTAACCTTTGCAGCCTCCATCTCGGGCTTTGTACAAGATACAAAACACTCTCTTGTTGAGTATAAAAGACTCTCTTGTTGAGTTAAACCTTTGCAGCCTCCGTCTCGGGCTTCGTACGAGATACAAAATCACTCTCTTGTTGAGTATAAAAGGCTCTCTTGTTGAGTAAAACATTTTTACCCTTCATCTCGGGCTTTATACGAGATACAAAACACTCTCTTGTTGAGTATAAAATACTCTCTTGTTGAGTCAAACATTTTTAGCCTTCATCTCGGGCTTTGTACGAGATACAAAACACTCTCTTGTTGAGTATAAAAAGACTCTCTTGTTGAGTCGATCACCTTTAGCCTCCATCTCGGGCTTCGTACGAGATACAAATCACTCTCTTGGTGAGTATAAAAGACTCTCTTGTTGAGTCAAACCCTTTTAGCCTCCATCTTGGGCTTCGTACAAGACACATATAAAAACACTCTCTTGTTGAGTCAACCCTTTTAGCCTCTATCTCGGGCTTCGTACGAGACACAAAAGCATCCTCTTGTTGGGTCAATAGCCTCCTCTTAAGCTTTGTATAAAGAAATCCCCGTTTGATTCAATCAACCTTTTAGCATCAAATCATGCTTTGGTCACAGCATACAAACATCAATAACTCCTTTTCCCTCGTCTAATTGTTGTAAGCGGCAAGCCTCTGGATTAATTACATCCACGCCACTGTCCCTCTTTTAGCATGAGAAATTCCTAAGGAAAGATGGTGTTGCTCTAAACTGAGTTAAAGTCTTCTCCTTCAGGTTGAAAATCCCCTATAAAGGAAATTATGGCATTACTGGATTCACATATCCCAGTTAAAGTAATTCTCCTTTATAATCAGTCACCCCACAATAGTGACAAACAGACCCCTTTAGAGATGACAAATTCTCTCTAAAGTCAACACCCTTTTAGCTTCACATCTTGGGCTTCGAACAAGATACAAATAAACCCTTCAGCTTCACATCTTGGCCTTTGAACAAGATACAAACCACCTTTAGCTTCATGTCTTGGGCTTTGAACAAGACACCAAAACACCATTTCCTCTCATAGAATAGGAGGAACTACGATCGCTCTGATTTCCCTATCCTGGGAATACGTAGGCATAAGATTGAAAAAGAATCTTAGCGAGCACACTAATCAAAAAACCCCAAAGTCCCCTACCTCCATCCAATCTAGCACAGTATCCCAACAAATTCCCCATGAATAGTCCCGGTATTTCGTTCTGAACAAAATAAGCAGAGAGAGGCCCACGAACTAAAAATACATCTGTAAACCAATAGTTTTGACTGTTTAACCTCAGTTTGCAAGCAGGGTTAGTTGGAGACATCTATTTCCCTTCCTTCATCAGCTTCAATAGGATAAAAAATGAATCGACCTGTAGTACCCCTGAGCGACAGTGCTTAAGAACCACGTCCAAAATCGCTCGCTACAGAAAAATGGCGCCCACCGTGGGGCGAAACAAAGGAATCTTGTCTCTCTTATCTCTCTGGTTGAAACCTTCTCTTAGGACGAGTCCTTGGGTTCACAAGGTATCACCGAATGACGGTTCCATCGGGGAATGTCATTATTGCTAGGATCGACCCTCACTAGGATCTTGGGTCAAAAACCTTTAAGTTGGGAAGGTACCACAGAATGGCGACTTCGCCGGGGAGCCATTTTCTGTTAGGATCATAGGATTCGTAGCTCTTAAAAAGTCTAGGACATTAGGATAAATATATATACTGCTTTTCCTAATTGATATCTGTGTTTATTTTTTTGCCAATGGGAATGCGTATGATGCCGCATGTGGAAAGATTGAGTATACACCTAGGAAAACCCTCTTTCAGTAGTGCGGAAGCTATCGGAAATAGTTATCACGCGATACTACCCTCTTCTGAGATTCTTCGAAATACATCACCTAGCACGGTTCCCGGCCCGCTGATGTTATCTCGACAAGAATCAATGATTTTGAGAGACAGGTACAAAAATCACTAGTATAAACCGTTGGGATGGGTAGAGCCTTGACTTCATGACACCGACATATTGACCCCATGTTTTTTCTATGTTTTTGTGTGCTGCATTCATGCATTCATTTTAAAAACATTAAGCAAAGAAAAATTTTCTCTTCTAGTCTCTCTTTTTCAAATTAAACTAAGACAATGATTGCAAATGTCAGAGAGAAAAAGATTGCGCTCATGGATTTCGGTAGACGGAAAACTCACAAGTATACCTTCAAGGTTCCAAAACTAGAGGATTTGAGAGGATTAGCAAGGATGATCACTAACCCTAACGCTTTCAGAGCCAAGTACGGAGGTCTGCTACCTTTGTTAAGGGTCCATGTAATTGAAGGAATCCTGGAGGCACTCGTTCAGTTTTACGATCCGGTCTATCACTGTTTCACATTCCCGGATTACCAGCTCGCACCAACGCTGGAGGAGTATTCTCATCTGATTGATCTACCCATTATTGATCAAGCTCCCCTTTCTGGACTGGAAGAAATTCCAAAGGATCAAATCATTGCAAGAGCAATCTGTTTGGATGAGTCAGAAGTTAAGACTCACATGACCACCAAAGGAGGAATCCCAGGTTTACCAGCCAAGTTTCTGGTAAAGAAGGCTCTATACTTTGCTAGTATAGGGAACTTGGCTGCTTTTGAAAGCATCTTTGTTTTACTCACCTGCGGGTTATTTCTGTTTCCCAACATTGATAACTTCGTCGATATCAACGCCATTAAGGTTTTTCTCATTAGAAACGCCGTACCAACCTTGCTCACAGATGCGTATCATTCTGTATAGTTAAGGAATTTATACAATGGGGGAATGATCACATGTTGTGTACCCCTGCTATATAAATGGTTTATCTCCCATTTGCCTAAGTCTGCCGCTTTTTGGGATCATAAGAGTGTCTTACGTTGGTCGCAGAAAATCATGTCTCTTACCAACTCTGACATAGATTGGTACAATAGGATTTATGACGAGATCAGGATCATTGACCGTTGTGGAAACTTCCCCAACGTACCCCTCATAGGATTTAAGGGAGGAATCAATTACCATCCAGTCTTAGTTCGTCGTCAATTTGGATACCTGATGAGGCATGTCCCGCATAATGCTCATCTAGAAGGTATTTTCTTCAAGGAAGGAGAAAATGACAGGGCACTAAAGATGGAAATAGTGCATGCTTGGAAATATGTTCATAAGAAAGGACGGGAGTCTCTAGGAAAACCGGACTGTGTCTCGATGGAGCCTTATCTCCACTGGGTACAAACTAGAGCTCTCAAGCTAAAGATGCATTATACTCATCATGGAGCTCTTCCGCCAAGGGAATCTGTCATGTACTTCATGACTGAAACAGAAAAACTTCAGGTTACTCTCAACAAAGTTCAACAGGAGAGGAGGTCTTGGAAGAACAAGTACCGCATTCTCAATGTGTAGTGTACCAAAATACAGCAACTGCTGAAAGATAAGGATGCTATAATTGAGATTTTGGAGCAACATGCTGTAGAAAATCAGGATGACCAAAGGAATTTGGTCACTCCTTTCACTTGGCAAAGGAATGACAACCCGACAACGGCCCAAGAGCCCCGGTCCAAGAAAAGGAAAGTACCTGAATCAGCACCCAAGTTCCCCTCAGAGAGGACTCGGGACCCATTAGCTTAGGTTTCTGTTTCCGCACCTTGTAATTTACTATATTTCCATTTTCGCAATCCTTTGAATTCAATAAAACGGGGGTGTCCCCATTATTTGATATTCTCAATCTAATTCTCAGAGATCACCTCAACACCCATAGTGGAGAAGTATGATCCTAGGTATCAAATGCCGAAAGATCGTCCCTGGGGCATGCCTGTTAACTATATCCCGGAAGGATATGTTCCGCTAATCACTGAAGATCAAGGAATCATAGCAGAAGCCGCTGGGCCTGAAGGTTACAAACTTTGGGAAAGAGAGGATGCCAGAGGCATAATGAGGACTCCTGAAGGTTACAAACTTCGGGAAATGCCAAGATTCACTGCCGTAGTAACGGTACCACCCCCTGTGGTGCACACTGTCTCAAAAGGACAGATTCCACAGATACCTTCTGGTAGAAAGGAAAGTATGTTCGATAGAATGGATGAATTCCAGGAGCAGTTCCTGGAAATGCAGAAGGAACTGCAAGCTATTCGCGGTCAGGATTTATTTGGAAAGGACGCCTCAGACCTTTGTTTGGTCCCCAATGTGAAAGTCCCGCACAAGTTCCAAGTACCCGATTCTGAAAAGTACAAGGGTAACTCTTGCCCTCAAAGCCATTTGGTGATGTACGCTCAGCGAATGTCAGCTCAGACAGAGAACCAGGATCTACTGATTCACTACTTTCAGGATAGTTTAACCGGTGCCACATTAAAATGGTACATGGGTTTAAACCGCGCTACGATTAGCACTTTCAGAGATCTTGGCACTGCCTTCGTCCAACAATATAAATACAATTTGGACATGGCACCAGACAGAGATCAACTAAGATCAATGTCGCAAAAAGACAAGGAAACCTTTAAGGAGTACGCTCAGAGATGACGTGAAATTTTCGCTCAAATTTGTCCACCTCTTGAGGAAAAAGAGATGACAAAGATTTTCTTAAAGACCTTGAGCTCATTTTACTACGACATAATGGTTGCCAGTGCGCCCAGCGACTTCACCGAAATGGTCGGTATGGGAGTACGTCTCGAGGAAGCCGTTCGAGAAGGACGTCTAGTCAAAGACACTGGGTCGACAAGCGGTACTAAAAAATACGGTAGTGCTCTCCCTAAGAAAAAGGTGCAAGATATTGGGAATATCTCTCTCGGAAAGCAAAGGCGACGGTACTAACCAGTAGCAGTTGTAACTCCTGCAATCAGCCCTGCGCCTGTTTCTACGTATCAACCTCAGGTTGCTCAAAGCCAACCGCATTCACAGCAATTTCAGCAAAGGACACAACAGCCTCTTCAGCAGGCTCGTCCTCAATACAACAACAACCGTACAACACGGCCACCAGGATTTGATCCTATACCTGTATCGTACGCAGAACTATTTCCGTTACTACTGGCCAAGGGGCATGTCCAGACTAAGTCTCCTCTTACAGTACCGAAAAATCCGCCTTTTTAATTTAAGGTGGATCAGACTTGCCCTTACCATCAAGGAGGACCAGGGCATAACATAGAGAACTATCTCAGTTTCAAGTCCGATGTGCAAAAGCTTGTTAGGAGCGGGGTCTTATCTTTCAAAGATACGAATCCGAATGTTCTCACGAACCCGCTGCCTCAACACGAGAAGGCTACAGTCAATTTGATAGAGGGAGAGTCTAACAACATCTATCAAATTCATGATGTACTCTTGTTAAGGGCCAACTTGGTCAAGATGCATTGTAGACAGAGTGGATATAGCCATGTGCCACCTCATAATTATCACCAGTGTGATGTCTACTCTAAAAGCAATCAAGGATGTTTTGTGGTGTAATCAGCTCTACAGGAACAGATGGATCTCGGATGGATCCAAGAGCACCGAGTTCGTGGAGTTAACATGGTTTATACGAATTCCAACATCATACAAAACCACGATATCCGTGCGATGAATGTCAACCTGGTGGCAATGCACTCAAGGAAAAGCCAGTATCATAATCTACCGCGTCACGATTATAATTCCTGCCTGACTTGCTCGGTAAACAAACAGGAATGCTCTTTTGTACAAGAGACCTTCCAGCGTCAGATAGATCTTGGATGGATTCAAGACTACCATGATAGGAATCATTATCAAATAAACATGATTCAAATCTTCAATATTCGCTTGATGAATACCAGCCTGGTGGAGTTACATGCTAAACAGGTCCGGCTCGGGTTCCTGGTATCACATGATTATTAGAGCTGTAAAGCGGGTTGCGAAGACGATCAGGGCTGTGCCCTTGTCCAGGAAACACTTCAGCACTTGTTGAACCACTGGTGGCTTCCAATCTATATGGATGAAGACACCCAGCAAATTAGTATCACCAACGGGAATCCTACTAGATATCAAAGTCAGGATGTTCGGTCGATGGAAACAGATCTAGTAAGGTTACACTGTATTCAAAGCAGACGTGGCTAGGTGCGACTACACAACTATGACCGGTGTGGAGTTTGCTCAGTATATAATCAAGGATGCTACCTCGTGTGAGCAGCCCTTCAAAGTCAGTTGGACCGCAAAGAGATTCAACCATGGTCAAGTTCTGGATCAGTCAACTATTTTACTGATCAAATCGAGGACGTCGTCGTAATCTTTGATCATCAGAGGACTAGGGATGTTTGTACCATTATCCCTCTACTTGACGAATCGAGAGTTCCCAACCGGGAACGGATCGAAATTACTTACGATGGTCAGAAAAATCATAAGGCTCACATAGTCATCTATCTACCGGGACCGCTACCGTATGAATTAACTAAGGTTATCCCTTACAAATACGGTGCAACAACAATTGAGAATGGAAAGGAAATTCCGTTACCCTCCGTCGTGAATATTGCAGACATCAGTCGAGTAACACGGAGTGGTAGAATCTTCAACAGAGGAGTTAGAGAACCCAACAAAGAAAAGGAACCTCAGACAGAAGTTCCCAATCCACCAGTCGGTCAATCTAGTAATCCCGACCTTTCAAAAAACGATGATGAGATGCTAAAGGTCATCCAAAGGAGTGAATATAACATTGTTGATCAACTGTTACAAACTCCTTCAAAGATCTCGGTATTATCACTGTTGCTTAGTCCAGAAGCGCACAGGGAGGCTCTACAAAAAGTCTTGGAGCAAGCCTTTGTGGAACAGGATGTAACAATTAGACAGTTCGATAGCATTGTCTCTAACATCACTTCCTGCAATAACTTGGGATTTAGTGATGAGGAATTACCTGAAGAAGGTCGCCGTCATAACATGGCGCTCAACATTACAGTCAACTGCCAGGACGATGCTTTAGCCAGCGTACTAGTAGACACAGGGTCAGCCCTGAATGTTATGCCAAAATCTACTCTAATGCGACTATCATTTCAAGGATCTCCGATGAGAGGCAGTGAGGTCATCGTCAAAGCATTTGACGGATCCAGAAAAACGGTTATCGGCGAAGTCGACCTTCCCATAACTATTGGTCCTCACACTTTCCAAGTCACTTTCCAGGTCATGGACATCCGGGCAACATACAGTTGTTTATTAGGAAGACCTTGGATACATCAGGCTGGGGCGGTCACTTCAACCCTCCACCAAAAGCTAAAGTTCGTCCAGAACGGCCAACTCGTCACAGTCTGTAGAGAACAGGCCTTGCTCATAAGGAACTTATCATCATCGACTTATGTAGAACCGGAGGGGGTAATCAGAACCCAGTTCCAAACGCTTTCACTACACAAGGACAATCAATCCGAAGGGGGAACTTCGATTTCCTCGTACAAAGATGTTATCAAAGCAGTCGGGAATACCAATACAACAGGATGGGGGCAGCTTGTCATTCCTACTGACAATAAGAAAAAGAAAGGTCTTGGCTTTTCCTCAACCTGTACTCAGACGGATGCGAACAATAAAAGTTTTCATCCCATTCAGAACTTCTTCCACAGTGGAGGCTTCCTTCAACCAGTGACTCAAGACGTGCATACCATCTATAAAGATGATTCCTCCGATACGGAGGAAGAATGGAAGTCTTATCTCAACGAGGATGGTTATACGTCTCAGGGCGGAACACAGACGCCATTTTGCTAACCCGCACAGAGTCCTAGATTTATACCAAGGTCAGATGTCGAAATGATATACGGAGATTGTGATCCGGAAGGATGCCGTGCTCCACCAAACTCATTAGAGGAGGATACTCTGATGAAGGACAACGTTGACCATGACTATTATGGCCCAATGGATGGTCTGCCTATCTGGCAGCCGTACCCAGGAGACTTGGGGTAAGAAAGTTAGCCGAACAATGAAAATCAGCTGAGCATCATTGAAGAGAATACCTACGTCCCCACCATGTCATGGGATCAACACCCAGGTTATCTTGAAAATACCCAGCACGACGATTAATTCGCAACATTTGCAGGACTATAATTCATTAACTATGCTTTTCCCGAGGTCAACGTCATCGAGAGGGATGACTCCTCCAATTCCAAAGAGTGTGGGACACCCTGGGACAGCCAAGTGGAAAATTTGACTTCATGGTCAAGTACACCGCTCCTGAAAGCTCTCGTATCAGGCTCGAAGACATCCAGTCAGCTGGATGGAGAGATACAATTGAGAGTACAAGTACTACGGAAAATACAACTGAGGAATCCTCCTACGACAACTCTGCCTGGGAGACAGATTCCAATGATCCTGCTCCACCAGAAATCAGCGTCATTTCTAAAGACAAATCAAGAAAGGTACCGGACTTTGTGATTCACCGAGGAGTTCGCCGCTAATGGGTTACTGTCAATGTCCCAAAGATTGTTCATAAGCCTAAGTAATTGCTATCTTTACTTTAACCTTTCACCTAGCCCAGGTGAAACAGATGTTTTGATAGGGCTCACTTTCTGTAAATATCCCTCTTCGCCTTGTCCAAAGCGACAGAGTTTTGTTTTATAGGGCTGTAGCTTCAAGAATCGACTTGTTCATAAATAAAATAATGTCGTTCTGTAATTTCCGCAGTTATTGCTGTTTTCTCTTTCTGCTTTTTCTAGAAAATGGTAATCCTAAAAAACAAAAATAAATAAAAAAAAGAAGTTTTTCAAAAAAAAATATACACTGCACACACTCTTGCACTCTCTCTATCTCTTATAAACACAAATCATCATGTCATGTAGATTGTTTGTTTTAAACCCCGTTGAAACATACGATCCAATGCCTTCTCCCAACTTTGAGTTCCCGGTATTTGCGGCTGAAGAAGAAAATGACGACGAAATTCCAGAGGAGATCTCCCGACTACTCAGACAAGAGGAAAGGTCCATTGAGCCTCACAAAGAGTTGCTGGAAACAGTCAACTTAGGATCGAAAGAAGAGAGAAAAGAAGTCAAGATTGGGGCACTGCTCAGTCCAACTGCCAAAGAGAGTTTGACAAAGCTTCTCAGAGAATTTCCCGATGTGTTTGCTTGGTCCTATCAGGACATGCCAGGGTTGGATACCAGCATCGTGGAACATCATCTACCGTTAAGATCAGAATGTCCGCGGGTAAAACAAAGGTTGAGACGGACTCATCCAGACATGGCTGTCAAAATCAAAGAGGAGGTACAGAAACAGATTGACGCGGGTTTCCTCGCTACGTCAGAATATCCTCAATGGTTAGCCAACATCGTACCAGTTCTGAAAAAGGACGGAAAGGTCAGAATGTGTGTCGATTACAGAGATCTAAACAAGACAAGTCCAAAGGACGACTTTCCCTTTCCACACATAGACATACTGGTAGACAGTACGGCAAAGTTCAAAGTCTTCTCCTTCATGGATGGATTCTCAGACTATAATCAGGTCAAAATGGCGCCGGCAGACATGGAGAAGAACTCCTTCATTACCCCATGGGGTACTTTTGGTACAAGGTAATGCCATTCGGTTTGAAGGGGGCAACCTATCAAAGGGCCATGACTACTCTGTTTCATGACATGATACACAATGAAATCGAAGTGTATGTCGATGACATGATTGCAAAATCTAAAACAGAAGAGGAGCATGTGACCTACCTGTCAAAACTATTCGAGCGGTTGAGAAAGTACAAACTCCGGTTGAATCCCAATAAGTGCACATTCGGTGTCCGTTCAAGGAAACTCTTAGGGTTCATCGTTAGCCAGAAAGGAATTGAGGTTGATCCTGACAAGGTAAAGGCCATTCAAGAAATGCTTTCTCCAAAGACTGAAAAATAAGTCAGGGGATTCCTGGGACGTTTGAACTATATTTACAGATTCATATTCCTCATGACCGCGACATGTGCGCCGATTTTTAAATTACTCAAAAAGAATCAGGACTGCGTTTGGACAGAAGACTGCCAAACCGCCTTCGACAGTATCAAGGAATACCTGTCGAACCCGCCGATTCTATCACCTCCAGTGGAAGGAAGACCGCTGATCATCTATTTAAAAGTCTTTGAAGACTCAATGGGTTGTGTACTTGGCCAACAAGATGAAACAAAAAGAAAAGAGTCTGCCATCTACTATTTGAGCAAGAAATTCACCGACTGCGAGACTCGGTACACTATGCTCGAGAAAACTTACTGCACTCTGGCTTGGGCAGCCAAACGTCTTTTCCATTACATGATTCGTCACACCACTTGGTTAATCTCTGAAATGGATCTAATCAAGTATGTCTTTGAAAAGCCCGCTCTCACGGGAAGTATTGCCTGTTGGCAGATGTTGTTATCAGAATATGACATAGAGTACCACGCTCAGAAAGCCATTAAAGGAAGTGTTTTAGCCGATCATTTGGCTCATCAACCGATTGACGATCAGGAATCAGTCGGATTTGACTTCCCAGATGAAGATGTCATGTATCTAAAAATGAAAGACTGCGATGAATCGCTACCCAGTGAAGGGCCAAAACCAGATTCCCAATGGGGACTTATCTTTGACGGAGCTGTCAATCATTACGGAAACGGAATTGGGGCAATTATCAATACACCTCAGGGTACCCACATTCCTTTCACCACTAGACTTACGTTCAAGTGCACAAACAATGAGGCCGAATACGAAGCTTGTATCATGGGTCTCGAGGAAGCGATTGATTTGAGGATCAAGAACTTGGATGTATATGGCGACTCAGCTTTGGTCGTCAATCAGATCAAAGGAGATTGGAACACATACCAATCAGGATTGATTCTGTACAAAGATTACGCAAGAAGGTTGTTACCCTTCTTCAACAGAGTCGAGTTTCATCATATCTCTCGTGAGGAGAATCACATGGCTGATGCATTAGGCACTCTCTCTTCCATGATTAGTGTAGGTCAATGGAGTGACTTACCTAAGATCGACATAATGCGCCTTAAACGGCCCGCTTACATCTTCACGATTGAAGCAGTCATGGACGACACACCTTGGTATCACGATATCAAATGCTTCCTTCAGAAACAAGAGTACCCACCTGGGGCATCCAGGAAAGACAGAAAAACCCTCAGAAGGCTGGCAGGAAATTTCTTCCTGAGCGGTGATACACTCTATAAGAGGAACTTTGACATGGTCTTGCTCCGATGTGTAGACAGACTAGAAGCAGACATACTGATAAAAGAAATTCACGAAGGATCCTTTGGCACTCATGCCAACGGACACACAATGGAGAGAAAAATTCTAAGAGCTGGGTACTATTGGTTGACAATGGAATCTGACTGCTACAAATACATAAGGAGATGTCACAAGTGTCAGTTATACTCAGACAAAATCCATGTACCGCCTACACATCTCAAAGTTCTTTCTTCCCCATGGCCTTTTTCCATTTGGGGAATCGACACGATTGGCATGAGCGAACCTAAGGCTTCGAACCGACATCGGTTTATCCTGGTAGCCATTGATTACTTCACCAAATGAGTCGAAGCAACGTCATACGTTAATGTAACCCGACAAGTGGTAGTCCAATTTATCAAAAACAATATCATCTGCCGTTATGGTGTTCCGAGCCAGATCATTACTGATAATGGATCTAACTTAAACAACAAGATGATGAAAGAGTTGTACACAAAGTTCAAGATCGAACACCATAACTCATCTCCCTACCGACCCAAGATGAACGGAGCGGTAGAGGCAGCTAACAAGAACATCAAGAAGATTGTTCAAAAGATGGTCGTAACCTACAAAGATTGGCACAAGATGCTACCCTTTGCTCTTCACGGTTATCGCACATCTATCCGCACTTTAACAGGGGCAACCCCTTTCTCTCTAGTATATGGTATGGAAGCAGTGCTCCTCATTGAAGTAGAGATCCCATCAATCCGGGTATTGATGGAAGCTAAGCTTACAGAAGCTGAATGGTGTCAAATTTGACACGACAAACTGAATCTGATCGAAGAAAAGAGGATAATGGCACTATGCCACGGTCAGTTGTATCAACAAAGAATGAAGAAGGCGTTCGACAAAAAGGTCCGACCTCGCATCTTCAGGAAATGAGACCTTGTGCTCAAAAAGATACAATCATTTTTCACTGATTCTCGGGGCAAGTGGACTCCGAATTATGACGGCCCCTATGTGGTCAAGAAAGCTTTCTCAGGTGGCGCCTTGAGACTTGCAACCATGGACGGAGAGGAATTTTCCTACCCCACAAATGTTGATGTAGTCAAGAAATACTTTGCCTAAAAAAAACGTCTCGGTGGATTGAAAACCCAAAAGGGCGGTCCAGGCAAAAATTAGAGACATGATCAAAAATCATCCCGGTGGATTGGAAACCTCAAAGTACAATCCAGGCAAAAATTAGGGATAATGGCAAGTAACTACGTTCGACAAAGGGACAAGTCCCTCGGCAGCAGTTACATCATCCGTCAGGAAAACTCCAGTCAAGGTCATCTTCGACAGAAGCTCATGATGCCCCGAAGTCAAAGTTGGTAGAAGGATAGTGGTCGTTATGTTTCAATGTAGCCCTTTTCCCTTAAATTACCATTTTCTAACTTTGTAAATACTCCATGGAATCACGCGTTTGGCTGATTTCCATCCTATAAATACAATTTGAGCTCTTGTACTTTTGTTTGCAATTCTTATTTGTTTTAGCTTTACAGGACGACATTTTAACATGATCAACGGTTCTTGAAATAAAACGAAAATGAATTTACTTGTAAAATTTTGCTGCTTTTAATAAAGATGGCAAATTCTTTTGACTGTTGAACATCAAAAAAATATCGATGGCTTCTCCCAAAGGCGATTAAGCTTCAAAGTGTAGAATCAAAGTACTCCTTCTAAACCAGTGCACCTGAATGAAGAATCAGCTGTGTCAGAGACCATTGTTTCATCTGACACCCCCGACTGAGTACTTATCTCCTAAGCCCGATCAACGTAGCTCCCCACGAGGACTACTTCTCCTAAGCAAGGCAGAATTACTATCTTGAACCAACGATACCTCTTCGTCCCCAGCAGTGGCCGAGTATCCAATCGTGTTCATCTATTAGTTTGTATGTTGTGTCAGTTTTGTCAGCATATACACACATACATCATGCATTGTTGATTTACATTCGCATTCATAATTGCATCACTATCACTCTGGTCGGTCTAATCCCCTAGGGTTAGGGGAACATCCGAGCGATTGCCTTCGCGGATCCAAACGCGTCTTAGGAAATGACTGAACTTAAAAGACAGATGCCACCGCTGCGAGGGAGTCACTTGTCAAGAAAGTTTATTGACAAAAGAAACTGAGACCAGTTCCTTGGTAGGAAATCGGGATCGAGGGGAAGTTTATTTCAGAAACTGAGACCAGTTCCTTGGTAGGAAACCGGGATCGAGGGGAAGTTTATTTCAGAAACTGAGACCAGTTCCTTGCTAGGAAACCAGGATCGAGGGGAAGTTTAAAACAGAAACTGAGACCAGTTCCTTGGTAGGAAACCAGGATCGAGGGGAAGTTTACCTTTTCTAAGCATCATTGCTTAGCAAAAGAGGAAAGATGTGCGAACTGCCATTCATAACCACCCTCAAAATTTCAGGTATTCCGATATTTAATCCTCTTGCACCCCGAATGCCCGAATACCTTCGCCATTCACACCTTCGGGTCCAAGAAGATTAAATAGGGGCATATGGCATACCCCAAATTTTGACCACTAAGATTTCCCATCATTGTGCAAATCATCATCACAATATGGATGAACCATTAGTCTCCCCAAAGATGGGTGAGCATCCACTACAATCAGACTTAGGGTTTCAAACCCTCTCAGAGCTCTTAGACAAATGATCAATCAAGAAATGACATAATATTCAACTTTTCTAGCCTCTCAAACATCCACAAAGGATCAAGAGGACTCCCGCTTCAAGGATTAAGCACAAGGCTTCTCCCTTCTAGGTGGATCAAGCCTTAAGATCGCCAGTGTCACCAAATTAGGGTTTGGTCGACCAGGGCCTCCAGATGGAAATTTTCCTCTGAGCATGATCCAATGCTTCAAAGCATAACCTATGATGCTCTAAGGGATCTCATGAACCCAATCATCAAGTCAATTTAGCCTCAGGGGATGCATTCATAAAAAAAAATCAGGAATTAGGGTTTCTTGACCTAATTCACCCCTAAGTTGACTTTTGGGACAAAACATGAGCCAAGACCTCAAGAGGGGATTTGAAGGTCTCAAATACATCACATTGATCCATTTGCAACAAAGGATTGATCCAAGAAGCTTGGGCAACAAGTTTCAATTTCATCAGAACCACAATTAGGGTTTCGCGGGGAAAGTTAATTGTATCTTTGACTTTTGACCAGGACAGGCTCCCAAACCCTAAGACATGATTCAATACACCCTATGACACCCATGAAATCAATCCATCAAGTTTGATTTAGGTCAAGGACTTGATTTCATAGAGGATCGCACAGTTTGGAATTCATCTGACAAAAAGTCAACTGTGCACAAAAGTCAAACTTTGTCTTTTTGAGATTTTTCACAATTATGGTTTCTTAACCCTAAAATGATGTTAATGTGTGATTGGAATCATCATTCATCAAGAAAAATCAAGAAAAGTGGGATAACTTGTAAAATGGGTAACCATAAAAACTTAGAAATTTTTCTAAGTTATGGGACAAAGTGGCTAGGGTACCAACTTTGGAGGATCATAACTCCTAAACCACAAGGCCATTTTTTCCCATCCAAAGCTGGATTTGTAGCTCTCATAGCCCTCTACAAAAGCTTCAACTACCACTCATTCCAATTCCACATGGATTTCAAGTTATGGAATGATCAAAATCAAGAAAAGTGAAATGTCACTTTTTTCCAACACTTAGTGAAATTTTCACTAAGTCAGAATCTGCCTTCACTTTTTTCCAAATGTAGGGGCATTTTTCACTTGGATTCAAAAAGTATCCAAAGCAATTATGATCAAACAGTTATTATATCATATGAGGGCTTTCCAGAATGGCCAAGAACTCCATCAAATTCTACTTGAGCCATGAGATATAACAATGGCAATATGCCTTGCTGAAAACTGCCAAGGCTTGGCAGAATTTTGCACTTTTGCTCGATTTGGTAAAATCAGATAATTCCAAGCCTTGTCATCACTTTGGACATATCTGAGGATCAAATCTAAAGGGAACCAACATTGATCCAAGCCTCCAAAGTCTTTGGAACAAGAAGTAGCATGCCAAACCTAGAAATCCCTAAAAGAGGGATGTTGTGGTGAAAATCGGATAACAAATTATTTATTAATTTGCATCAGTTTCTTTTACAACCGACTTTGATTTATCCAAAGGAAAGGTTCAAGATCGTTAGAAAAACCTAAAGGGGAAAGATCTAAGGTTCGGGGGTTGGTTACGCCTAGGGAAGGTATTAGCACCCTAACCGTCCGTAGTACTCTACGGGAGCCTCTTGTTCTACTGTTATTTTATGTTTGCTAAAGGTTCTATGCTAAAGGTTGAAAAAAACCTAGGGGTTAGTATCTAAGTATACTCGATAAAGCATCGCACTTTACGCCTACGTATCCTCGGGAATAGAATCAGAGTATGCGTAGTTCTACTTCTACTGAATTATTGACTATGGCCAATATTCAGAGGGGAAATGAGTACAAGCTCATTGTAGAGTTTAGGAACTCTCTAAATCTAGTTGAAATGGACCTATGTTGAAGTTTAGTTAGGAGGGGAAAGTGATAAATTCATTATGATGAATACCACTAAGAGTTGAAGAACTCTTTCCTAAAGCTAGTTGGGAGTTCTATGGCCCTTGATGAGGCCAAGAAACAAAGTTTCTTCCTAAGAGGTTATTTAGGTTAAGATGGGGGGTCAATGACTTTAAGAGTCAATGTTATTAACATTCCTTTGGAATAAGGGGAAAATCAGTTGATAACAATAAGATGATATAAAAGACATTGATATAATAGATAAAACAAACATAAGCATGAGGATGGCAATATGTTTATGACAAAGATATGGATAAGATGAGCATGATAAAAGAGTATATCATTATGCTTCAATCTTTAGGAAGACAAACATATAGGAATGACATACAAGAACAAATCAAAATGTTTCAATCTTTATGAAGACAAACATAGAGAAGTGATATGAAAGATGATATTTAGAACAATGATGATGTTCATATAGAATCAAACATATGGCCAATCAACATGAATATATTACCTTAACAATTAAACAAGTCAATTTAATAATATTTCAAGATCAAAAATGTTCAAAGATGACATGAATACAAATATGAGACTAAGATATCAAGATGTCAAAGCAAAGTAAAGATTAAACACACAATGGTCGAACACATTAGATATATCATGGCATAATGGAAAAAGAAAAATGCAATAAAGCAAATAATGAGCAATTTAAGCTTAATTAAAAATAAAGTCTCAATAAAAATTAAAATTATCAATTCTTTTTATATAGAAAAAGTCTTAAAATATAAAGATGAAGCAAAAAGAAAAAGAGAAATAAAATAAAAACAATCTAGAAGAAAATAGTGAAAATAATGAAGCTAAGTGATAAAAAAGAAGAAGTGCAGCCGTGGGGATTTGAACCAAACAAGCAAGTCATAACCAACTGAGCTATATGCGCGTGCTGCCAAAGGAAAGACATAATGCGTATATATTTGAAACCAAGCGAAAATCAGGAAAATAAATAAAAGGACTGGGGCGAGGGGGATTCGAACCCCAGTCCTAAGGGTAGGCAAGGTAGTTATGTGCATGTGTGTGACCGTTGGGACGGCGTGTTTCATCCGGTCATAACTTGACTCAATTAATATATGAACTCTCCTTGCGCGCCTATTTCAAATGAACCAAATGCAACCCAACCAACATCAAACTAACTCATGAAAACTATCATGTCATGCCAAACATCAGTGACCATTGTCAAACCAGAAACAAATATCCTGACTAAAAATCATGAAGTCTCACGCATACCACATATCAAGCAAAGGTTTATCTCATAAATTCACATAGCAAGAACATTTGACAATAAAAACCAAACAACATACTGTCATGGCAGCAACAATAGCAATGCATACAATGCTCAGATTAGAAAACCAAACAAGAATATGACTTGAATGCAGATAACACACATGATGGCAGCAGTATGGTATTAGTTCTAGTTCGTACATATCATATCATTTCCATGACTAGAATGCTAAGTGAAAAGTTAATAGAACAGTTGTAAAGTGGCATACATGTATCCAATGGTTAAGAAAACTAACAATAAAACAAGCAACAGTGGAAAATCCTCAAGTCATTACAAGGCAGTGAGTTAACAAAATCAAACACAACCATAGCAGTAATCGTGCCTCATGCTTAAAGGAGATCTAGTGAAATGAAAACAGCTTGCAATACAATTAATAAATAACAAATAGATGCAGATCAGTGTAGTAGGGTTGTATAGGGCTCAAATCAATCAACAAAGAACCAGCTTTTCAAAATTGTAAATGGATCAACCTAAATCCTAATATATGAGGCATCATTTGGTCACAAAGTAGAGACAAATAAGGATTTCAAGAAAACAAGTCATGGAGAAATGTTACAACATGAAGACATTCATAACATACTGCATTGAACAAGATTGAATCAAACATGTTTTTTTGAATCAACAAACATTATAAAGGGAGCTAGTACGTGGTAAGGTATACAATTTGATGTAACAAGAATAAGTCTACTAATTACAACAGTTGAAACCAAACATGGATCAAGTCAAAGTTCAAGACAGAAAATTATACCATTGCTTCAGGGTAAAAATGCAACATTCTGGATCTAGAGAAGCATATCATTTTGCAATGAGATAAACAACATATCATTTAGCAAGTTCATGAGCAAAGGGACATGACACAAACAGGCAGCTGAGTGTAGAAAGTAAGAAGCAACATGAACATGGTCATAGCAGGTTGGAATACATCATCACGATATGAAAAAGGCATAGTTCTGTGCGATACTACCAAGGACCAAAATTTGCACATATGGCACATAGCATACACAAGAAGTCTTTTGAGGCTTAAACAATCAAAGTTCAACAAAACATGCAAGTTAAAGAAGTCCACATTCTGGCAGCAGGTATACCAAGTGAGATGTGTGGATAGTGAAACAGCATATGTTCATATTTGTGGCTTAAAAAGAAACTTAGATGAATAGGTTGTATATCAGGTTTATATCAGACACAAAGTTCTACACAAGGGATCAAGTGTGGTTATGAGCAATACAAATCAAAACAGCTTCAGTGTATATAGCAAACTAGCAACATGGCCATATGGAAAGATAAAAGAAAACTGACTATCACAACTTAAACTCATCCTCATGTGCAACAAGACTTGATCAAGATGAAACAAATAGAGGTCCAGAAACTGGTGCATACAGGTTCAATAACAGACATATGCGTTTAGGCAAAGTTCAAGTGACATGAGATGGCAAAGATTTGAACAAGTTGGAAACAAGACAAATAAACATGTTAAGAGCTGTCATACACATATAGACTTTATCAGACATAGCATGGATGTTTCAAAAGGTCTTAAACTAATGCAAACCATGATATGGTATACAAACATATTGACATCTCATGAGCATTAACATGGATTGTTGTTTTAAACAAAGCATTAGTATACAATGAGGCATGTCAAGGCAGATTCATTATTTCAAAGTAAAAAGCATAACTGATGGCAACAAATATCTTGAGTTTAACAACCATAACCATTAACTTCAATAAGTTAACAGAAAAATGACATGGAGTAAATTAACAAGCATTGTGTCTTAATCAACATTAGGACTCACACCATTCATAACAAGTACAGCAAAAAAATGAAGATATGATAGTGCCAACTGACTTACAGTACATAGCTCATTTAAAACATAAACCAACAAGCATATAAGTGATCAACTATCATGAGCTACCAAAATGCAATAACTCAGTTTTGAAATCTTATCATGTTAAGCAGCTCATAAATCTTGCTCATGAACATAAATAAAACTTAGTAGCATACCAGAAACAGGGGTGGACTAAGACAATCAAACATCAAGATACACATGTGTACTTTAATCAATTCAAATCATCTAATTTGACAATACAACATCAACACGAAACTTTATATGCTTGCAGCTAGCTAATGGACACAACCAAATGCACAATCAACATGATATTATCTCGAGCACAAAAACTTAAATAAGAGCGGCATACATGTCTATCTCAGTAAAGCAAACAGAATCATCCTACTTCAAGATATCAAGCCATGGACAGAACATACACAAAAGCACATTGTAGACGAGTGAAAAACGATATAAAGCACATTATAACAGTTATGATTGAGATATGCTATGATGACATGAATATTAAAAGGGGAAGTGTATTTACCAAGTGGAGTAATGTCCACTGCACCTTCAAGGAGATTGAATACTCTCCTTTCTGAACTAACGAAAAGAAACTCCAAAGCAGCTCTTCTCCTCTTTTGCTCGTGAAAACTCAAAAACTCAGAAACTTTTAGAGTGCTTTGTGAAAATTGTTGGTCATTTGCACTGAGGCTGAACTCCTTTATATAGGCAGAGTGTTGGGTTGATGAGAGGCATATGGGTCGGGTCAAATCCTCAAGCAACTGGTGGGCATAAGCTGAATCTCCTAAGGTTTCCGTTTGAATTTCAAATTTAGTCCACTTCTGGGAAAGGAATCCGCTGCGACATTTCAGACGTGCAGAATTAAACTCATTACTTGGTGAATGGATTCAGAGCTCTCCCATTGAGGCTGTTGAGAGGGGTACCAAATGGAGTAAAGATTGGAGGTAGTGTAGGCGTGTTCGCAGACGGAGCAGTCGTATGCTGGAAATGGCATGCCTTTTCTGAACCATTTCCTGCACAACGCAAAGACGAGCTTGAAGAGGAATGGATTTTTGAGATTCAAAATTGAAGAGCCCGCGCCAACGGTCTTGCAATTTGAATCGTTGGATGAATGGATTGATACACGATACAACTTGAGATTTCTCCCTTGTTTACAATTCTTCAGCAAGAACGAAAGGAGGAGGAAGAATTGGTTTCCTTTGGCACTTTGGACGCCACATGTCATGCTCTCAATGGTTGGAAGAAATGTTGAAAAGTCAAACCCCACAAGCTTGATCCTCATTGGTTCAAAATAAAAGAAAGAGAAACCAAAAACTAACGTGGAATTCTTACCAACATAATAACATAGTTATGAAAATGCAATAATACCATCATTTAAATTAAGAACTAATTTAAAAGGATAATCAGTTTGATTAATTAGAATTGGACTTAAATAAAATTGATTTAGATTAAATGAAATTAGAACACTCAACTAAAGTAAAAAAAGAAAAAAAAGTGTCAAATTGAAATTAAAATGGCCATAGAGCAAATAGGTACTAAGACAAATATCAAATTAAAATAAAGAGAAAAGTAATAAATAATAAGTAATAAAAAACAAATAGCAAGAAAACTGAGGGTAAAATTTGGGGTGCAACAAGGGACAAGACTCCAATTTTGGATTGGAGCATTTAATGGATGCACCAAGGTGGCATGGACTGACACATTTGCAACTAAATTCAGTCAAGAATGATCCAACAACTAGGGAACCACAGCTCTGTGCTCTAACCTCTAATCAATGGCTAGAGGAGACTTGGATTCTCATTGATCAACATTGGCCAAACCTCTGCTGCAGTTGCCATTCACTCTTGATCCCAAAACAAACTTGCTCTACTATAAATAGAGCTCATTTGTGCTCAGTTTGAGTACACCAAAGGCATCAAACAGATGCTTTCCTCAAAATCACTTTCTTTATGCAAAAATACCTTCTTTAGCAAGGTAACTCTGAGTTTTTGAGTTAGAGAGCATTTCCATCACAGCTCATGATCCAAACACATCCAATATGTCATATCTAAGTTGTCCAAACTCACACAAGTGACCTGTAATCCTTAAATCTCAAAGTCACCTCTCAAAACCTCAAAATAGGCTTTTTGTGCATTTTTCAATCCATGCCTTGATTTAGTCACTTTCCAAACCAGATAAAACCTCAAGCACACTCCAAATATCATCCTTGAACTGTCCCAAATGGTTCCCCCCATCTGGAACACCATTTGAGAGAGTTGTTATTTTGGCCATTTTAACCCCTTTTGCAAGAAAGGGCCAGTTTTTGTTTTTGCAGGTTCCAGCTGATTCCAATCATCCTAAAAGCTTCTAAGGGATCATTTGAGAGTGTCCAAAGCATCAAACCATTTATGGAACAAGAAACTTGGCAGATTGCACAAAAAACTCCAAAAGCTCAAAAAGAGGTAAGCATCATGACTTAAACTTTCCAAAATATGCATTGCTTTGAGGTCCACTGATCATGCACATCTTGTACATGTTATATGTGTTGTGTTTGCACCAAATTGTCATGCAATCCTTGCCTGTATCATGAGATAGCACAGAAAATGCAATTAGAGGCCTATTTCAAAACCACTATCGGGTTTTAAAATAGGGACATGATCTGAAAAAAACACCACCACCATTGGATTCCTTGTGAAATTCTAGGCAAGATAGACCTAAATTTTGTCTCAATCCATGGAGAAATGAGAAAGTTATGGCCTTCACGTTTCTGAGCCAAAACGTGCCTTGCCTTGCCTTGGCCAGGCCTAGGACACAAGGCAAGCCTTGTGTATTTGTTGGTTTGTTTCAATCAACGGATGTATCACCACCCCCAGTGGGTTCAAACCCCACCCAGACCATTTTGTGTTTTCTCACATTTTGCTATTTTTTCCAATATTTTCATGTTTTGTTAATTAATTGGAAAATTAATAACTCCTTCAATTTTAATTATTTTTTATTGGTTCTTTTTGCAAAAAAACACAAAAATCTTAAAATGTTTTATTCCACAAAAAAATCAGATTTATATTATTTATTTAATATAATTAGTATTTTTGTGAATAAATTCCTTTTTTATTATTTTTAAACATTTAAAAGTGAATATTTACTTGGAAAATCAAATCCAAATGAGTTCTAATTCATCTTGTGATTAATCCCTCATTTTTCAAACCTTAAACAAAAATCACAAATGGTTTATTCAAACTTATTTGGTATTTTTATTGGATTTTCTTTAAATATTTACTTTTAAAGAAAAGCAAAAATTAGGGTTTCTTTGATTTTCACCCTCACAAAACATTTTCAAACCTTTGGGCCTCTAATAGAGTGTAAGACCCAATCCTTTGTAAATACAAACCTATTTTGGGTCTCAAATGTTGTATAAGTCCCGTTGTATTTCAAAAGTTCGGCGCGATCATCGCCCGTTTAAAACAAACCATCTGGGCCTCTCCTCGAGCTATAAGACCCATTCAAAATCATTTTGGGCCTCTAATAGAGTGTAAGACCCAATCCCCTTTTGAAACCAAAAACGTTTGGGCATCAGTCATTGTATAAGACCCACGGTGTTTTCAAAACCTCGGCGCGATCGTCGCCCTTTTCAAAATTAACCATTGGGCTTCTCCTTGAGCTATAAGACCCATATTTGTTCACTTTCAATCAATTTTGGGCCTCTTGAGAGAGTGTAAGACCCATCCCCTTGTACAGAAAACCTTTCTTGGGCCTCAGTCACTTGTATAAGTCCCTGTACAAAACGACAGTGCGATCACTGATTAAACCCTGGGCCTCTCCTTGAGCTGTAAGCCCCAATTTTCCTTTCAAAAGCACTTTCTCCTTTGATTTTGTAACATACTATTATTTTCAATTTCTTTGTTGAATAACTAACAATACAGTATGGAAGCTCTATAACCGAGTAAGTGTTTACCCGCTTCCATTTACCGCTTTCATATGTATATAACTGTATTGTGCGGCTGTTTCACAGTAAGTCTTCTTTCATAAACTCATATCGACTGTGTAATACTAGTATAGATATTTAGAGTTTCCCCGGCAACTACGTCTAGAACTAGACAAAACCTCGTCTCCTTACCTCCGACGCTCTCCCGGATATTTCAACATAACCTAAACCATGAGAATTTTCTTTTACAACAATTTTAGATAACTAGATCTAAGAAATCTCCCCCTTGAACAGTTCATATACAGAAGGCCAATGTTCCAAGTGAAACCCCTTCTGGAACTGTTCATCAGCCTCCTCTTGGGCTTAGTGCAAGGACCCACAGGCTTCCTAAAAGCATCCCCGCCTCCTCTTAAGCGTTGTACAAGGACCCGTCGGCTTCTTAGAAGTTTTCACAGCCTCCTCTTAGGCTTCGTATAATGATTCTTCCTCCGGGAAGATAGTCTCCTCTTGGGCTTCGTACAAATTGTCCCTTCGGCTTCTTAAAAGTTTTTCTCGCCTCCTCTTGGGCTTCGTACAAATTTTCCCGATGACCTCTTAAAGGTATAGTAACAAAAATTAGTCATCTTAATAGAACAGTCTTTCAAAGAGTCTAGATCTTCCTACGGTGAACATACTGTCTCTTGATCTCTCTTAAGCATAGTACAAAAGATAAAACTCTAGACTTGGACAGTCTAATCTCCTTGAGTCTCGAAGACATTCTCAAGTTCCTTTCAAAAATAGGAAAAAACACCCGTAGACTTGGGCAGTCTCAATACCCTTCGGATTCCCCGTTTCCTTAAAGAACAGGAAATAATCCCGGTCCTCAGATCAAATCCATGAGTACAACATTACCCATATAAAAATTGATTTTCTCTTTTAACCAACATACTGGACCTGTCACTCAACTGAAACAGTAACCCTAGCCTCCTCTTGGGCTTTGTACAATGATTCTCCCCAGCAGAGTTAACCTTTGCAGCCTCTATCTCGGGCTTTGTACGAGATACAAAACACTCTCTTGTTGAGTCAAACCTTTGCAGCCTCCATCTTGGGCTTCGTACGAGATACAAAATCACTTTCTTGTTGACTATAAAAGACTCTCTTGTTGAGTCAAACATTTTTAGCCTTCATCTCGGGCTTCGTACGAGATACAAAACACTCTCTTGTTGAGTATAAAAGACTCTCTTGTTGAGTCAAACATTTTTAGCCTTCATCTCGGGCTTTGTACGAGATACAAAACACTCTCTTGTTGAGTATAAAAATACTCTCTTGTTGAGTCGATCACCTTTAGCCTCCATCTCGGGCTTCGTACGAGATACAAATCACTCTCTTGGTGAGTATAAAAGACTCTCTTGTTGAGTCAAACCTTTTTAGCCTCCGTCTTGGTCTTCATACAAGACACATATAAAAACACTCTCTTGTTGAGTCAACCCTTTTAGCCTCTATCTCGGGCTTCGTACGAGACACAAAAGCATCCTCTTGTTGGGTCAATAGCCTCCTCTTAGGCTTTGTATAAAGAAATCCCCGTTTGATTCAATCAACCTTTTATCATCAAATCATGCTTTGGTTACAGCATACAAACATCAATAACTCCTTTTCCCTCGTCTAATTGTTGTAAGCGGCAAGCCTCTAGATTATTTACATCCATGCCAGTGTCCCTCTTTTAGCACGAGAAATTCCTAAGGAAAGATGGCGTTGCTCTAAACTGAGTTAAAGTCTTCTCCTTCAGGATGAAAATCCCTTATAAAGGAAATTATGGCATTGCTAGATTCACATATCCCAGTTAAAGTAATTCTCCTTTATAATCAGTCACCCAACAATTGTGACAAACAGACCCCTTTAGAGATGGCAAATTCTCTCTAAAGTCAACACCCTTTTAGCTTCACATCTTGGGCTTCGAACAAGGTACAAATAGACCCTTCAGCTTCACATCTTGGGCTTTGAACAAGATACAAACCACCTTTAGCTTCATGTCTTGGGCTTTGAACAAGACACCAAAACACCATTTTCTCCCATAGAATATGAGGAACTACGATCGCTCTGATTTCCCTATCCCGGGAATACGTAGGCATAAGATTGAAAAAGAATCTTAGCGAGCACACTAATCAAAAAACCCCAAAGTCCCCTACCTCCAGCCAATCTAGTGCAGTATCCCAACGAATTCCCCATGAACAGTCCCGGTATTTCGTTCTAACAAAATAAGCAGAGAGAGGCCCACGAACTAAAACCGCATCTGTAAACCAACAGTTTTGACTGTTTAACCTCAGTTTGCAAGCAGGGTTAGTTGGGGACATCTATTTCCCTTCCTTCATCAGCTTCAATAAGATAAAAAATGAATCGACCTGTAGTACCCCAGAGCGACAGTGCTTAAGAACCACGTCCAAAATCGCTCGCTACAGAGTGAAGGTGTGTTTATATAGACTTTAGGTTTGGAGTATGAGAGGTTTGGAATTTGGTTTGGACTTAGCTTTGGGTTTGGAACTAGGCTAGGAGTTAGTTGGGCTTGACTCACCGAGTCAAGGCGGTTAACTCGGTTAGTTAGAACCAACTCGGTAACAATCCCAAGGTGAGTTCCAACCTCCAAAGATCCACATTACTTGAAAAACAAGGAACATGGTGAACTTAATTGGAAATGATGCATTTGAGTAAATTTGAGTGAATTCTTGAAGACTCCAAAATGTCCCACATGCTACTAGACCAATGTAGAATCAAAGACCAAAGTGTGTGCAATGGTGCTTTCATGAAAAAGCAACAAAATTTGCAAACTGACACAGAGTAATCGATTACTCTAGCCAATTTTGCCCAATTTTGCTCAAAAATGGTGTTGTGGTCCCGGTTTCGACTTTCCACCTCTTGTTTTGATAAATAGGCATGGAAATCCTTATTTTGTGCTTGTCTTGATGATGTGATGACCTTGTGAGGATATGATTAATCAGGCTTGGAAAACCTGAATTTTCCTGCAATCGAAACACAAAAAGAAAAGTACGAATGCGTATGCTAACGATGCGAATGCCCATGCTTATGCAAAAGGCAAAAGAGCGAGGTAAAATTCCAGGTTACGACAGCTGCCCCTATTTAATCCTCTTGGACCTGAATGTACGAATTGCGCCAGCTTTTCGATGATTCGAGGTAAAAGGGGATTAAATAAAAGAGTAGCTCGAGAATTTGGCCGACGGCGACAAAAGAAGAGTGTTAAGAAAGAATAGATAAGTGCAAAGTTGGCTGAAAATCTATTGGGAGATAAGTCAGGCAAAAAGAGAGGGAGTATGATCGATGCATATGCTATGTATGCATTTCTACATGATGCTTGATATCATGCAATGCAAAGGCGCTAGATAAGGCATAGTGTGAAGCGGTTAGGCAGGAATTGTAGTAAAACGACTTTGACACCCTCAGTCGGGGAGAGGACCCACAGATAAAGACAATCTCTACTGGAGAAGAGAGTTCACAAAGGATGATGATTCCGCTGGGAAAAGAAACCGAGAACATCTCAGGTTTCTAAGTCACCATGGCTGTCTCTGTTGGGGATGAAAGAATTAAATCAATCCTTCCTACCAAGATTAGCTCTGTGTGGGGAGAAACATCCTTCCAAACCATGTTGACTTTGCTGAGGAGAAACCACTACTGCTAGGGACAGATAGTTTCAAATTATTGGAGATGATGTACAACCCTTGTTGGGGAAAAGCGAGCAAAGTGCCTCTGCTGGGAACACTTCGGCAACCTGCCTAGAGACATTACAAATCTGTCGGAGAAAAGATATGTAAACAAACAAGCTTTTCGAAAAATCGTAATGGCGCTCGCTGGAGAGAATGATGACTCTGCTGAGGAACTGCTGGGGAAACAACAACTTCTTCACAGAACCATCACATAGCCGGCCAGGCGTTAGGCTTACCAATGGATATTACTGATTATCCTGCAGGAGTTACCAGTAACACATGCAATGCATAATGCTTTCTCGATTGATTTAGCTTTTTATTGTTCTCAACGTTTTTTTAGTATTATGTGATCGCAAATAATTATTTATTTTGCAAACAAAATACTGGAATGAAACAAATTGAGATAACAAAGAATGCATTTTATTGAATGTAAAATTTTTGTACATAAAGTGTGTACAAGGATGCAAAATCCTTGATGAGGAAATTTGCAATAAAATTGAAAAACAAGTGTAAATGGCAAAGGGAAATCATGTTTTGCATTGATTACAACATTAGCTACCATCCACTATAAGTCTAGGTTCCAACGCCTTGCACCAGTTGATGATGATTTGACTGCTCTGTTACCGTCTAAGGTCTAGCTGTGACGAAGAGGGGCTCGAGTGTTCACAGTCAATGCCTTTATGCCTAATTTTTGCCTAGACGTGTATTTTTCTATTTTTTTTCGTCCACCGGGATACCCATTTTTGCTTAAGTCGCCCTTTCGGGTTTTCAACTTAGCAGGCCATTATTGTTTTTTTCATTGTCCCTAACTTTTGCATGGACATTTCTTTTTTTGGTCCATCTGGACGTCCATTTTTGCCTAGATTGTCCTTGCGGATGTCAATCTAGCGGACTTTTATCCATTTTTTTAGGCATAATATTTTTTTACTGTATCGGAGTTCACGGGCGATGGTAACTCCTCCCCATCCATTGTGGTGAGGATCAGGGCTCCACCTGAGAAGGCTTTCTTGACAACAAAGGGTCCTTCGTAGTTGGGAGTCCATTTGCCTCGTGGATCCGAGTGAACGGGTGAATATCTCTTGAGCACGAGCTCGCCTTCACAAAATGTTCGAGGAAGAACTTTCTTGTCAAAAGCTCGCTTGAGGCGTCTCTGATACAATTGACCATGACAAACAGCTGTAAGGCGCTTCTCTTCGATGAGATTTAGCTGGTCGTATCTGGATTACCTGCTTCCATGATGACTCTGAGCGAAGAAATTTCGACTTCAATGGGTAGAACTGCCTTCATACCATACACTAGCGAATACGGAGTTGGCCCAGTTTAAGTGCGAACTGAAGTTCGGTATCCATGCAGTGCAAAGGGAAGCATTTCATGCCAATCCTTGTAAGTCTTGACCATTTTCTGGACAATCTTCTTGATGTTTTTGTTTGCTGCTTCAACGACGCCATTCATCTTGGGCCGATATGGTGAAGAGTTGTGGTGCTCAATTTTAAATTCTTGACATAACTCCTTCATCATATTGTTGTTCAGGTTGCTTGCATTGTCCGTGATAATGTTGCTAGGAATGCCATAACGACATATTATCTCTTTCTTGATGAATCTGGAAACCACTTGTCGTGTAACGTTTGCATAAGAAACAGCTTCAACCCACTTGGTGAAGTAGTCGATAACAACCAGAATGAATCGATGACCGTTGGAAGCCTTAGGCTCGATCATTCCAATCATATCTATACCCCACATGGAGAATGGCCAAGGTGAAGTCAAAACATTCAATGGAGTTGGAGGCACATGGATCTTGTCTCCGTAGATTTGGCATTTGTGACATCTTTTGGCAAAGTTGTAACAATCTACCTCCATTGTCGTCCAGTAATACCCAGCCTGAAGGATCTTCTTGGCCATAGCAGGACCTTTAGCATGTACACCCTCGCAGCCCTCATGTATGGACCTTATGATCGTGTTTGCTTCGTGTCTATCCACGCATCTGAGCAACACATAATCATAATTCCTCTTGTACAGTATACCACCACTTAAGAAGAATTTGGCGCAAAGCCGCCTAAGAGCTTTCTTATCAGTGATAGTGATACCCTCGGGATATTCCTGTTTTTCCAGATATCTTTTAATGTCGTAGAACCAAGGCTTGTCATCAGACTCATCCTCGATTGCTAAACAGTGTGTTGGTTCGTTCAAGTGATCAATGCGGATATGAGGAGCTTTATTCTTCCACTTGACCTTGAACATGGATGCTAGAGTGGCTAGAGCATCAGCTAGTTGATTTTCCTCTCTGGGGATATGATGACAAGAAATCTCATCAAAGTAAGGAATCAACTTCGCAATGTGTTATTGGTACGGAACCAGCTTGGAATCCCGAGTCACAAAATTCCCTCTGACTTGGCCGATGACCAAGGCAGAATCTCCATAGACCTCAAGAATCTTGATTCTCATGTCAATAGCCGCTTCAATACCGTAGATACATGCCTCGTATTCAGCCATATTATTGGTGCATGTGAAGCATAATCTAGCAGTGAAGGGAAGGTGAAAACCTGTCGGAGAGATGAGGATAGCGCCGATTCCACGACCTTTAGAATTGGAGGCACCATCGAACACGAGCGTCCATCGCGCCCCTGGTTCGGGTCCTATGTCAGGGTCTGGAGTCTCATAATATCTGATGAACAGAACATCCTCATCGGGAAAATCAAACTTCATCTGTTGATAACCTTCTACAGGTTGATGAGCAAGGTAGTCAGACAAGACACTCCCTTTTATTACTTTCTGGGTAACATGTTGGATATCATACTCGGTTAACAGCATTTGCCACCGAGCAATCCTTCTAGAGACAGAAGGCTTTTCAAATATGTACTTTATCGGATCCATTTTGGATATTAACAAAGTAGTATGGCAAATCATGTATTGTCATAGGCGTCGAGCAACCCAGACCAGATCACAATAAGTTTTCTCTAAGAGTGAGTATCTGGTCTCACAATCTGTGAACTTCTTGCTTAGATAGTATATTGCATGTTCTTTTCTGCCAGTGTCATCATGTTGACCCAATACACATCCCATCGATTCATCTAGAATAGTGAGATACATGATTAAAGGCCTACCAGGAATCGGCGGTACTAAGATCGGTGGTTCTTGCAAGTATTGTTTTATTTTGTCAAATGCTTCCTGATAATCATTATTCCATTCAACCAATTGATTTTTCCTTAGTAATTTGAACATTGGTTCACAGGTAGCCGTCAAATGGGAAATAAACCTTAAAATGTAATTGAGCCTGCCCAGAAAGCCACGGACTTCTTTTTCTGTTTTGGGAGGTGGCATGTTCTGAATTGCCCGAACCTTATCAGGATCCACTTCAATGCCCTTCTGACTCACAATAAAACCCAATAGTTTACCAGATCGAACTCCGAAGGTGCACTTCGCAGGATTCAACCGCAATCTAAACTTTCGGAGTCTGTCAAATAGTCTCTTCAGATAAACCAGGTGATCATCTTCAGTTTTGGACTTGGCAATCACATCGTCCACGTAAACCTCAATCTCTTTATGAATCATATCGTGAAAGAGGGTTGTCATGGCACGTTGGTATGTTGCCCATGCATTCTTTAGACCGAATGGCATGACCTTGTAACAATATGTACCCCATGGCGTGATGAAAGTAGTCTTCTCCATGTCAGCTGGGGACATTTTGATCTGATTATATCCTGAAAAACCGTCCATGAAGGAAAAGACAGAGAACTACGCTGTGTTGTCTACCAAGACATCAATATGAGGCAAAGGAAAATCATCCTTCAGGCTTGCCTTGTTGAAATCTCGATAGTCCACACACATTCTGACTTTACCGTCCTTCTTCGGAACTGGGACGATGTTGGCAATCCATTCAGGATATTCGGAAGTGGCTAGGAACCCTGCATCAAGTTGTTTCTTTACCTCTTCTCTAATTTTGAGTACCATGTCGGGTCTAGTCCTTCTGAGTTTCTGCTTGATAGGAGGACATCCGGGCTTGAGTGGCAAGTGATGCTCAACGATGTTGGTATCCAACCCAGGCATATCTTGATAGGACCAGGAGAAGATATCAACATACTCTTTCAATAACTTGACCAACTCGGAGTGTACATGCTTAGCGAGGGATGCGCCAACCTTGACTTCTCTTCTGACCTCATCAGTACCAAGATTGACAACTTCTACTGGCTTTTTGTGTGGCTGAATCTCTCTACGCTCGTGCTCAAGGAGCCTTGCTAGTTCAGCCGGTAATCCACAATCTTCCTCGCCATCTTCTTCGGCTTGGTTAATTGGACTCCCCGAATTACAATGGATGTTTTCCATGTTGTTATCAATGGTTTTATTATTTCTTCATGTTTATAAATAGAATGAGCTATTTTGAAAAGTGAAAAAGAAAAGAAACTTTTGCCATTTATTTGTGAAAAAGTAAAATAAAGAAAGAAAATAGAGCATGATTTTGAATGCAAAAAACTTTTATTTATTGATCACATAATATTGCAAAAGCGTGAGGCCCTTTACAAGCTATCCAGTCATCTCGGGCGAGGACGAGGGAATGAGAAAGAAAAATGCATTACATGTTATATGGAAAAACCACATCAATCACCTGCCCCCAGCCTGACAAAGCACCTTTCTGGATAGTCTCCTTAGCACTCTTAGCAGACGCTAAAGTCAATTGTGGTGATCTGTTTTGACTAGTGGAAGCAGAGCTGACATCTTCGAACTTGAGACACTGCAACGACACCTCAGCTATGCCTTCCTCGGTCTCGACATATCGAAAAGATGATAACTCGCTTATAATCAAATCCTCTTCACCACAGACGATGACAAGCTGATCATCAAACATGAACTTTAACTTCTGATGTAAAGTGGAGGTAACTGCCCCTGCAGCGTGGATCCATGGATGACCAAGTAGGAAACTGTACGTAGGATTAATGTCCATCACTTGGAAGGTAATGGTAAACAAATGCGACCCAATGTTGATGGGTAAGTCCACTTCCCTAATGATCTGCCTTCGAGAACCATCAAAGGCTCTGACAACTAAAGCGCTTGGTCTCATCTCGTTTCCTTCCACCAGTAATTAACTCAATGTGCCCTTGGGCATAACATTGAGGAAAGAACCGGTATCTACTAGAACACGAGATAACAGGGTGTCTGTATAGGTTAAAGATATGTGCAGCGCTTTATTGTGGGCAGTTCCTTCATGAGGCAATTCTGATTCATTAAAGCCCAAATATCGACTTGCGGTTATGTTGACCACTAAATCATCAAACTCGACGACAGATATATCCTGCATAACGTGAGCACTGTTCAAGACTTTCAACAAAGCTAATCTGTGCGCAGGCGAACTCATAAGTAGGGACAAAATTGAGATCCTCGAGGGAGTCTGACCCAGCTAGTCCACAATTTTAAAGTCACTTTTCTTGATCAACTTAAGGAACTCTTGATCATCAAGGGTCTCTTTGTTCTTTGGAACATCCTTAATCGGGATAGTCGATACTGGAATGGCAGTAGATGCCCCTTGTTGAACAACAGGGGTTGCTGTTGCAGGTGTTTCCTTAGGAGAAACAACAGTTGGAACTTGAGCAGGCTTCGTAGTGACCTTCGGAGCAAACACGCGTCCACTACGAGTCATACCTCCACCGGCTGTAACATTTACGATCTCAGATTCGGCGAACCTTATCTCTTGACCTCCAGAAAACACAGTAGACCCATACTTCCAAGGTACCTCTTTAGAATTCTGATACTGAAACGGCTTTGGCGGGCAAACAACGATGGGTTGCACCCCCTTCTGCTTAGGGGATTCCACCGAAACTTTCCTATAGACGATGGTGAACGGCTCGATAGCAGCAACTTCCTCAACAGGTTTAGATCTGGAAAATTGTACTTCACCACGGTTCATCAAAATCTGGACACAACCCTTCAGCTTTCGACACTGGTTGGGATTATCGTCACAAATCTGACATTTACCATGCAATCCTTTCAACAGGCCATGTTCATTCAATTTCTTGAAAACCACAGCCATCAAGGTCTTTACTTCGTCAACATCCATGACCAATTCAGCCCTTGAACTATCCTCAATCATGTTAACCGCAGGTCCATTGTGATTCGGCAACAAATTACTCTGAATGTTAGGTCCTTCCTCAGCGAAAGTCAGAACCTTATTATCAATGAGTTCCTAAACCTTGGTTTTGACAACAAAGCAATCCTCTGTTGCATGTCCTATGTACCCAACATGATAAGCACGAGATACATTTGGAGTATGCTTCGGGCCAAATGGAGGAATTGCAGGTGCAATCTGCTTGGGGACAATTGCCCCTTGGTGAACCAAGTAAGGAAACAATTCCCTGTATGACACCAGAATTCTGTCAAAATTCGGACGCTTACGGTTTCCTTGATTGTTGTTGTTCTGACGGTTCTAATTCTGCTGATTTTTGTTGTTCTGTTGCTGATTCTGAGCATTCTGAACTGGTTGTTGTGGATGATAATGATATGGAGGTTGTTGATACTGTGCAGCAGCAATGTATGGATATGGACAATACGGCATGAGAGCCATGGGAGCTTGATACTGAAGAGAAACTTGAGCTGTCATAGCGTTGGCTTCACCATCCTTTTTCTTGGACTGACTGTTCTGAGATTTTCTAGTGGCCGGCTGCTAGGAAGCAGCTCCAGGAATCTTTCCAGTCTTCAAACCATTTTCAATCCGTTCACCAATCATTACAACATCAGCGAGGTTCGATGAAGAACTACCCACCATTTTCTCGTAGTAAGATCCTTGTAAGGTACCCATAAAGATGTCAACCAACTCGTTGTCAGAGAGAGCAGGTCGCACACGGGATGCCATCTCATGCCATCTTTGTGCATACTCCTTGAATGTTTTAGCTGAGCGTTGAGACTGGTTCTGCAATTACAATCTAGTGGGTGCCAGATCAAGGTTATATTTGTATTGTTTTACGAACGCCTCAGATAGATCCCTCCAAGTACGAATTTTGTTGCGCTCCAGGCCCATGTACCAATCCAATGAAGCACCAGACAAACTATCTTGAAAACAATGAACAAGCAATTCATCATTATCAATATGGGATGCCATCTTCCTGCAGTACATAGTGATGTGACTACGCGGGCAACTTAAACATTTATATTTTGGCAAATCAGGTACCTTGAATTTCTGCGACAACACAACATTTGGAACCAAACACAAGTCTTTGGCCTCCATGCCAAAAGCAGAAAACCCTTCAATAGCTCTGATACGGTCTTCCAACAACTTGTAGTCAGCAGGTCTACTCTGATTAGTGGGTCTGACAAGAATCTGAGGATTTGGCAGCTGGGAAGCGGCCGGAGCGTGCACTTGCGGAGTAGCAAACTAGGAAGGATACACCAAACCTGGATTAACCATCTGACCAACATTCTGACCCATCGGAACACCATACGGATAATTCGGAGGAGGTACCCCAGCAGCTGAGGAAGATGCCCTAGTATAGAACATCCCAGGATGAACAATCTGAATAGCAGTTTGAGCAGCTTGAGATGAAACCGGAACATGAATAGGAGGACCTTTATACACATGCTCTTCTTCATCAGAAGTTTCAGTGTCAGCCAATCCGGCAGTTTGATGAGTTTGAACCTGAAGATTCTCAGGATCATCATTCACCACTGGAGGTGGGACTGGAGTAGGCATGACCCATGGATATGCGGTAGCATTCCCATTAGGCATTGGCGCAACAAAAGGCTGATATGGCATGAAGGCACTACCATTATTCGTAATATGAGGAGTGTAATTTGGAGGCATGCCCCAAGGAAAACCAGCGGACATCTGGTTCAAACCGAATTGAAAGTTTGTCGGATGAACAACAGGCTGATTCACAAGCTCAACTGGCACTTCAACAATAGCAGGAGAAGGAACAACAACGGCAGGAGTAGCCGTAACAACAGGAGGAACAGTCACAATAGGAGTGACAACAGTTGCATCAGTAGGGGTTGCAACAACAGTGGCAGCAGCAGCAGCGTCCCTCTGGGCACGAAGGAGTTCCATAATGACATCCATGTTCATCTTGAACTGATCCATCCGGCCTTGGAATTAAGCCAGAGTTTCCTTATAAGCAGCATTCTCAGCTTCAAAGTCAGCCATGATTCTGGATTTGTTTGAGCGAGTAAAATAGCGATGTCGAGTCGTCGTCTTGCTACAAGGAAGGCAGACAAGGATGAGCAATGGTTTCGGATGAAGGGACGTGCATATGTGTGCGAATGAATATATGATATGCATGCAAAAACAAAATTTTAAATTCCAGGAATTCTTAAACTTATCTTTGTTGACAATAATCATAAAGCATACAAGTAAAGGCATAAAAGATAGAGTGAGTAAGAATCTTCATTCATTCAGCAATAAAGGAAAGAAACATAAGTCGAATACAAGTCAAATATCTGCCTTTTGGGCTACAACAAAATCCGTATGGATTCTATCAAATACCACCATACACACAGACAAGAAATGGAAAACAGCCCAAGGAAGCTGGTGTGGCAATGCATCAGCATACGCATCCCTCAACAACCCAGGTAGGTTCTCCAATGCATGCTCAGCAAATCTGGCTAGACGGCCATGCCTCTCACTCCTGTACTTCACATCCTTCATGAGGTTACGCAGGAAAGAATGGTTAGGTCCCTGAAGCATGTCCTGAAGAAAGGCCTCTTTTTGATCCAGGAGGTTATGTAGATGACGGCTTTGATGCTCCCAATGAGTGCTCTCTATGTTGAGTTGACTAATCTGCTCTTGACTCTGATGTTCTTGATCCTGTAGCTTCTGAATCTCACTGAAGACCTAGTCGAGCTTAGCTTGACACTGAGAAAAGTCATTGGCTAACTGATTAGCGCGGTTTTGTTCACTTTGCCACTTTGCCTTGAATTCAGATAACTTCCCTCGAAGCTCTTCAAGTTGCTTGTTGTAGCTCAGCTCCTCTTTGTAGGCTTGATAATGAGCATCGGTGAGTTGTCTCTTCTTTGAAGCGAGTCCCTCATAGGTGCTCTTCAAAGCATCACCCACCTTCCTACGCTTGTTCTGTTCAACCTCCACCTCTTTGAGCATGCGCTCGCGCTTCTGATGGAGCTCAATCTGTAGGTTATTCTTCTCGGAAGTGACTCTATCAAGGTTGCGACGAAGATCAGCATTCTCCTTCTTCAACTTTTCAATGATCAGCTTGAGTTGATCGACCTCAGATGGAGGAACAATGGCAAGTTTAGGAAGCTTGGCATTCATGGAAGGCTCGGGAGAAAATGGCAACAAGATCTCTTTGATGCGCTCTTTGACCCAAAGTGTGTAAGCTTCCTTGGCTACGCAATTCTTCTTACCCAAATCGGTTCTTCCTTCGAGATGAATCTGAGTCCAAGCGGCACTAAACCTCTTCAGCAAACCCATGTCATCAACCCCTTCATGAAAGATGAACTCCTCCACTACCTCAGGATCAGGCTTGTCAACCATAGGGTATCCCAACTGTCGGAAGGCCATTCTCGGATTGTAGTTAATTCCACCTTATGTACCCAAGAGAGGCACATTGGAGAATTTCCCACAATGAAGAATGATCGGAATGTCGTCGAAGACTCGAGAATACCAAGAAATGTCATCAGCAGTAAGGGACATGATTCGTTGAGACAACTTGAGATTACCCTTATTCTCAACAAAGGGACCCTTCTGTGGAAGGTGAGACATGAACCATCGGTATAACAAAGGAGCGCAACAGAAAATGGTTCCTTTCTTCTTTTCATTCCTGGAATGAATAGAATGATAGGTATCAGCATGAAGTGTCGGAACAGGGTTCTTGGACAAGAAGATATTGATGGCAGCCTGATCTACGAAATCCTCCATGTTCGGAAACAAGACAACCCCAAATACCAGCAAAGCAAGAACGGCATTGAAAGCCGCCTTCCAGTTTCCATCCTTAGCAAAAGAAGTGGCCTTGTCAACCAAGAACTTCGAAGCAAACCCTCGAATACCCTTCCCTTTGGTCTTGAGATTATCCTCCACATCCTTCTTACTAATGCAAAGCACATCAGCAATAAGATGAAACTTCGGACAACCGCTAGTGTAGACATAAGGAACCTGCTTCTTGATCTCAACCCCCAAAATATAAGCATACTCCTCAAGTGTAGGTGCTAGCTAATAATCCTGGAATGTGAAGCACCTATATGGCGGGTCGTAGAACTGAACCAGAGTGTGAATATCAGTGATGTTGACTTCAGTGTTGAGGATGGTCAACAGATTACCATAAGTACTTATGAAAACCCCTCTGTGATCTCCGACCAACAAAGATGCCAAACCTCTCAAAATACCCAGCTTAGGCTCCACAAACTTGTAACTGAAGATGCCACGACAACCAGTACTCATCTCTATGATAATGTCAACAAAAGATAAGTCCTCGAAAAAACCTGGAAATGCACATGCAAAAATTAATTTACATGATGGAATGACATGCAACACAAAAACAAGAAGCCAACACTGTCCGAATAATCAAGTCTAAACAATTCGGATATCTGCATATAATTCTGTGTCAGTGCAACATAATCTGATGTGTCGGTGAAGAATCTGATGTGTGTGAGAGAACAAAGGTATGAAGTGGCTTATTTTCCTGCAAAAACCCATCCCCCTCACAGGTGTGATCTAGACACAATAAGGTGATCCCTAGAAAGGTCGCCCAAACCATAGGACTCAGAATGAAAACCCCCGCCGTAGTGAATTCTCACAGGACAGACGTATCTTCGAACGAATCACGATCTGGGATGTGGGTCTCGTGATATCCCAATGCGCAAAACGCAGGCCTCACGACTATCCACGTTCTATCCTATGTGTATACTAGGCCCGGTGTTAGGACCTTTCTCTCCAATAATATCTACCCATCCCAACAACAGCAGAAAATAGCAGACATCCAGAATATGCAGCATATGAATATTCAAAGCAGTAAAGAAATGCAGTAAATAAACTTAAAGCTAAAGCAAGTAAAATAAACCGAATAAAGCGCAAAAGATAAACACCCAAACAAGCAAGAGAGCAAACAAAACTAGGCGAGATCCCAACTTGCAAGAAAGGACTCTATCCCCAGCAGAGTCGCCAGCTGGAGATGGCTGGTTTATATCCTGAGTGAATCGTACACTCAAAGATAACACAGAGTCTCCACCGAACTTTATTTAGTCCCGAAGGACAGGGAAAATGTCGATAAAACCCAAGGGGAAGAGAAACGGGAACGGGGGTCGGTTATGCGAAAGGAAGGTATTAGCACCTAACGCATCCGTCGTACTCGACAGGAACCATTTTGCTTGCTTCTAGGCTTGGATGGGTTATCTATCTAAAGGCTTCTAGATAAAAGAAAGGAGAGAGAGAAAGAGAGAGAGAGAGAGAGAGAGAGAGAGAGAGAGAGAGAGAAAGGGGAAAAATAAGAGAAAGAAAGAAAGTGCTCGCGGAGGATTGGGGCCCTCGTGCCTACGTACCCTCATAGTGCAATGAGAAATCAGAGCGTTGTAGTTCATGGAACTAGGGGACAGAAAAGCAGAAAAGGAAAAGAAAGGAAGGATGAAAGTGTGCTCGCCAAGACATCGCGTCTCGTGCCTACGTATCTGACATCCGGAAGAATGCAGAATCAGAGCTTCCGTAGTTCAGGGAACCGACGGAAAACAAAACAAGAAAGAAACAGGAAAACAAAAGAAGTGGTGTCAAAACCAAGAGCAAGAGGGAAAGGAAAACTCTACCGGGGAAGACCACCCAGTAAGAGCGATTGCACAGGAGACTAGAAAAATAATGGTGTCAAAACCAAGAATGAAAGAAACTCCGCTTGGGATGACAAAGAGGATTGGTGTCGAAACCAAGAAAGTAAGAGCAAACTGAATAGAAAGGGCTCCGCTGGGGATCCAAAAAAAGGGATGGCGTCAAAACCGAGAGAAAAGGGAGATTCGGTATATTAAGTGGCTGGCAGTGGTTAACCGAAGAAAGAGAGTAAGACTTAGGTGGGGAAAAGAGGCTGGTATCAGCAGACGGACTGTGATAAACCAAAAGAGAGAGTACTGAACCAAGCGAAGGTGTTTGGCTCCGAGGGGACATCGGTATGTTAACTGATAAACAGCGGTTAACCGAGGAAACAAGGATTGCAACTCTGTAGGGGTAGAGAAGCATTGGTTTTAACAGAGAAAACTGTGATTAACTAGAAGAACGGGTGTAGGACCGATCGAAGGTCGTAACCCAAAAGGGGTGTTGGTATTGACTGAATAAACAACACTTGACCAACGAAGAAGGGTATTGAACCAAAAGAAGGTTACTAACCCAAGGGTGCAAGTATTCGAACCAAAGAAAGGTTGCTAACTGCAGGGGATTCGGTGTTTACAGACAGACTGTGATTAACCGAAAGAAGCGAGTGATTAACCAAGAGGAGGTGATTAACTCAAAAGGGGTTTTAGTATTTTAACAGACAGACTGTGGTTAACTGAAGAAAAGGGTGATTAACCAAGAATAGGTGATTAACCCAAGGAACTCAGTATGTTAACAGACGGACTGTGGTTAACTGAGAAAGAGAGCAAATATTGGTGTTTTAACTGACAGGAAGTGATTAACCAACAAAGGGAGAAGAACCAAAAGAAGGTTGCGAACTCCGCAAGGGTTTCGGTATTTAACAGGAGTACCGTGTTTAACCGAAGAAAGAGGAAAGAGACTCCAGGGGAATCAAAAAACAATGATTGACCGCAAGAAAAGAATAGGGTATTGAAACAAAGAAAGCTTGCTAACCCAAAAGACAAAGGATCTTAACCAAGAAGGTGCTTGATCAAGAGAGAGATCGAAAGAGATAAGAGTGATCAAGAATCGAAAGAGATTACAAAGGGGAAAGAGTGATCAAGGATCGATTCGACTGGGGAAAGAAATCACACTACCGCCTGGAGATAGAGATGACTAAGCCAAGCACAGGGTCATTCGTCCCCTACCTGAAGTAGTCAGAATGAGAGTAGGAATTCTACCTTCTCATTCCTTCTCTAACACACAGGGTGTAGTGTAGAAATTGAAACAGACGGCACAACAGCTCCAAGTTGTACAGTGTTTCCGCGTGGTAAAACGGACGGCATAACGGCTCCAATTTGTACAGTGCTCCGATGCAAGGCGTAGCGCGAAACTCCAACTCCACGGGGGAAAAAGATAGAAAAAGCTCTAAAGGAGGCCTAAAGAGAGGGAAGGGAAAGATCAACTATTCGAAACATGGCTTCGATCAATTAATCAATGGGAAAAGCCTTGCCAACAATTTTTCAAAGAGAGTGAAAAATCATTAAGGCTAAAGGTGCGAATTATTGATTATACAAGATTAAGCTCATCCATGAAGAATGAACTTAATGCAAAACCAAGAAAGGGAGTACAAAACAGTACCAAGTGATCAACAAAATGCAACACAAAATCATGTTATTGTGATCAAAGAAAAATACAAGAATGATTATGTTCACATGATGCCAAAAACATGAACAATTTGAATAATCGAAAGTGTGCGACAAAAGTTCATGAATAAGCTTCAAATAGAAGTTAAATGACATTCAAAGCATCCATAAAATTAAGCATGACAATCAATGGAAGTTAAAATGAAGAAAACATGGAAAACACACTTGAAAAACACCAAAAATGGCATGCTATTACAGTGGTAATCGATTACCCTAATCAAGTAATCGGTTACCCGCTTGAAAATAGTAGAATCTGGGAAAATTTGTGTAGAGTAGTCGATTACTCTATTTGAGTAATCGGTTACTCAGTTAAAACAAACAGCGTTGATGCAAATTTGTGAAGAGTAATCAGTTACTCTCTTTGAGTAATCGATTACCACTGTAACAGTGGCAAAAAAATAGCAAAAACAGCTTTTCAACAGCAACTTTCAACACATAATCACCTATCCAAACTACCACATGCTATGGTATGAATTTGTGCACGAAAAATCAAGTTTAGAACCAGTAAATGATCAACCATAGAATCAATTAAACAATCAAGATCATGGATCAAGCAATAGTATAATTAATTCACATGCAAAAATATCGAAATTACATCGTGAATGATACGAAAACGATCGAAACAGAAAAATGAAAGAGATCCACCGACCTACAAGGCTGAGATGTGCCTTGGTAAATGTTGCAATGTGATCTTGATGAAGATAATCAAAGAAAACCAGAGAAATCTTCAATTATAGCCGAAACGTATCGAAACCGATCAAAACGCGACGAAAACTCCAAAATGAGAATTATCACCGAAGAAACTTGAATCAATCACTCGAGATGAATCCAAAAGCTATTGAAACTCCACAATAACCAGTATAATGGAATGGAAATGAAGGTTAAGCTCAAGAAAAAAAAGCACTTTCAAGGTGAAAGTAGCTTTTTCTTCAATGGAGACTGAAGAACTTTAGTGAGGTTTGGTGAGGAGAATTGAGAAGAAGATGAAGATGTAGCAGAAAAAAATCAGAGAGAATGAGAGAATTAAGAGTGAAATGTGAGAAATTTGTGTGAAAATGGTGGAGGAGTTGAAAAGTGAGTGAAGGTGTGTTTATATAGACTTTAGGTTTGGAGTATGAGAGGTTTAGAATTTGGTTTGGACTTAGCTTTGGGTTTGGAACTAGGCTAGGAGTTAGTTGGGCTTGACTCACCGAGTCAAGGCGGTTAACTCGGTTAGTTAGAACCAACTCAGTAACAATCCCAAGGTGAGTTCCAACATCCAAAGATCCACATTACTTGGAAAACAAGGAACATGGTTCACTTAATTGGAAATGATGCATTGGAGTAAATTTGAGTGAATTCTTGAAGACTCCAGAATGTTCCACATGCTACTAGACCAATGTAGAATCAAAGACCAAAGTGTGTGCAAAGGTGCTGTCATGAAAAAGCAACAAAATTTGCAAACTGACACAGAGTAATCGATTACCCTATTTGAGTAATCGATTACTCTAGCCAATTTTGCCCAATTTTGCTCAAAAATGGTGATGTGGTCCCGATTTCGATTTTCCACCTCTTGTTTTGATAAATAGGCATGGAAATCCTTATTTTGTGCTTGTCTTGATGATGTGATGACCTTGTGAGGATATGATTAATCGGGCTTAGAAAACCTGAATATTCCTGCAATTGAAACACAAAAAGAAAAGTGCGAATGCGTATGCTAACGATGCGAATGCACATGCTTATGCAAAAGGCAAAAGAGGGAGGTCAAATTTCGGGTTACGACAACTACTATCAAATATGCTATATTCAGAATGATTTTATAATGAGGATTTCACGAGGATCACTAGTGAAAGTGTCTTAACCTTTAATACTCTTTAAATGGACGATAAAGATTTGTTTAAGAACGGTGAAGAAACTGTACAAACACGCTTATATTTTACCTCGGTTATCACTCAAAACTGAGGTAAAATGTGTTTCTTTTTAAATAAAAAAAATGTTTCAACCTAAGCCACATACCTCTCTATTTCTGTTAAAAATCGAGAGGAAAAAGTTTTTTTTTTATATTTACATTGTTTACTCAAAATATTAAAATAAATTACTTAAACAAATCAAGAGTTTTACAATGGATTCTTGGAGAACAACCCAGATAAGTTATCTGTTCCAACCAAGATAATTTTTTTTCTGTACTTGATATTCATCCCAGAGAGATTTCATTATCTTGAGCAAATATTTTCATGGAAAATGCTTTCACGTGAAAGATAACATGGAAGAGAAATGGATGATTATGTGTAGTAATAAATTTCTCAATGTTGTCAATCGAGGAAATATTTTTTTGGGTTAAGTCGCTAATTCTGGGTGTGTTCATATCTTCATCTCCAAACTTCATACAAACCCATGATTTTTTCAAATCTATTAGAACATCAACTTTTTTTTTCAAAGTTTGGATAATGTGTATAAACTTGAAATTAAGGTTTTTATTTTGGGGGTATGGATGAAGGTTTATAGGTTTTGTGTGATGGTGAATATGGTGATATAAGTCAATTGAAAGATATTTTTGGAATTATTAAAGAGAGGTTGACGATGAATTTAGGTGAGGTGTTCTTAATGTTCTTGGTTTGCTTAGATGAAGGAGAAAGGGAAATCAAGATTTTATCAATTATGAAGGTTTTCTGTGTTGAAGAGAAAAGAAAGTAGGAACATGGATGAAGTTTTTTTATTTTTTTTATTTTCTGGGTTAAAGATTAAAGAAGGTTCATAGTTTTTTGGATTGAATTTTAAAGAAAGGTTGAATATTATTGAGTTATTGGGTTGTTGAATGAACACGAATTATGAAGGTTTCAAGAAATTCAATGTTTTGGGTTTAAGATGATGGGTGGTGAAGAGAGAAGTGAGAGATTGAGAAAGTTGAAAAGAGAGAATGAATTAATTGAAATGAATACTAACTGTGTTATTTTGATTATTTGAGAACAAAATCAACTAATGTGTAATCAAAGAATGACCAATGAAGATGCAACATGCTCATCAATAAACACATATGTTCTCCTCGATTTGAAAAAAATTATGAGTTTGTATGAAGATTGGAGATGAAGATATGAACAAAAACTCAAAATTAGGGACTAAAACCAAAAAAAAAGATTTAGATTACAGGGACTAAAACAAAATATGTGCCAACTTACAGGGTCAAAAATACAATTTTATCCAGAATTATGGGTTTGTGTTCATATCTTCATCTTCAACCTTCATACAAACCCATAATTTTTTCAAACCAAATTTATTTCATTTGAAATAGGTTTGATCAGGAATTGACATAGAGTTTGAATGTGAGAAAAAAATGAAAGTTTGACAGGGAGTTTGAAAGTGAGAAAAAATGGAGGCTTGGGATGAATTGTGTAAGAAGAGTATGTTTGGTAAAATTTCATTTTTTATTTCATCCTCCCATGCCATTTCACTAGTGCCACGTCACTAGACGTTTGACTCCTCAACTTTTTTGTTACTATGGGTTGACGATATGGACTAAAAGCAAACGAAACTCAACATATAAGGACCTCATCTAAAAAAAGTTTTAAGGACTAAATAAAAGACACACCAATTTACATGGACCTAAAGACTATTTAAGTGTGTGTGTGTGTGTGTGTATATGGCGCTATCAGCCAAAGTACACAAAAACAAAGAAAGCGCAATGAGTACAAATCTGGAACAAACCAACAAGAAAACAAAAGAAAAAAATAACAACCAACTACAAGAACCGAATAACCAACGAAAGGGATAAAAAAACCAAAAGAAAAAAGAGAAGGCACAAAACCCAAAATTCAGACAAAGTTATATCTCACCCAACCAAGGACATTTGTAACAGCAACGAAGCCAAAAAAATACAACAAGAACGCATCCATGGGAGGCTAAAGCCACACAATTTTTTATTGGCTCAAAAAAGAGATAAGGTTCTCCAGCCAGGCTGAGAAGGTACATGAGTTTTCCACAGACCTACAAAGATATAATTTCCAAGCCAAAATGATGTTCATGTTTTCTAGTCTTTAGGTGTCATCGATGAACCGTATAAACTATATCATTTAGAGTTTTCCTAATCGACGAAACCACGACATGCCAAATCATCCTCAACCCCCTTAGACTTAGAACCACCACTCGAAGGGACAAGAAATTGGAAAAGAGTCAAGATATCTCTAGGCAAAACAACACACCACCCTAACCACCTAAAATCATATACAAAACAGAGGATGCAACCTCACAGGTCACAAAGAGATGAGAGCCTGACACAATGGATACCGAACAAAGGTAACAAGAAATAGTCCCAGAGGACAAAACAACTCCCCTCTTTAGTAAGTTAACTCTGGTCATAATGCAATCCTGAAGAAGCTACTAAGATAAAACTATAGAGGAGCCCCAACTACACCAAATGTATTGAAGAACAAACACGAAACGAAAGTTTGATGACCTGGGGGAACTCCCTGGACACGAGATCTGTATGTAGAGGACATAAAATAAGCATCATCGCTCGATTCACATCACCTCCACATGTCACTATCAAAAGAAGGGACAAAGTCTATAATCATATACTACAAATCACTAAAAATAGCCAACTCGTAATCAAACATAATATGTTTCCTTCACTTGAGATCCTAAGTCCACATATCCCCCTCTCACATACCAACCTCCACCACAGATTTTGAGGCATGTAAAGAAATAGAAAAAAGTCTAGAAAGTCTAAAACGAATGGGAGTGTTCCCAACCCAAAGGTTCTCCTTGAAAGAGGTAAGGAGACCTGTGAGATATTAGATCGAACTCTAGTTAGCATGCCATCGAAGTCTGCTCACATTCTGTTGTCGAAGACCTACATGCTGTAGTCGAAGTGTGTTCTAGTGTGTAGCTGTTGGATTGGGCCTTGTGTTAAGGATCCAATTGTTTAAGTTAACTTGTACCATAAGTTAGATTGTAATGGGTAATTGTTAAAAAGCCCATTAGGTTAGTATGTTAGGTTTTATTATAAATAGCATACTAGTCTCTCATCTTAGTTGTGGCATGACAAAACTTAATTAGGGTGAGAGGGTTATTTGTTATTCTGGAGTACTTGTAATTTATTTTATAAAGAAAGTAAAGAATAGCAGTTATAACAAATCCTTGTTGTTTTTCCTTGTTAACCCTAACCCTTGTGTGTTTCTTGCCGATAAAGAAACCGAGTATATTTTGTTCAAAGGCATCCTAATTCACAATAAATTGGTGCAGTGAGCTTGGAGAAGGTGCCTTCAACAAAGTATGAGATTGAAAAGTTCACAGGAGTGAACGATTTTGGTCTGTGGCGCTTGAAGATGAAAGCCCTAATGGTTTAACAGGGCTGTTTGGAAGCGTTGCAGGGAGAGGCAGCCATGGACACTGCGTTAACGGAAAAAGAAAAGACGACCATGATAGAGAAGCCAACATCGTAATATTGTTGAGCCTTGGTGATAAGGTTCTTCGCAAGTATCAAAGGAGACTACGACATCGGGGTTATGGTTGAAACTTGAAAGTTTGTACATGACTAAATCTCTGGTGAATCGACTCTACTTGAAGCAAGCTTTGTATTCATTCAAGATGAGCAAAGACAAAGTGTTGGTTGAGCAGTTGGATATATTCAACAAGCTGATTCTTGATCTTGAAAATATTGATGTGAAGATCGATGATGAAGATCAAGCATTATTGTTGTTGTGAGCTTTACCAAGAACACATGCTCACTTAAAAGAAACTCTATTGTATGGAAGGGAGTCCCTGAGCTTTGAAGAAGTTCACTCAGCCTTGTACTCTAAGGACTTGAATGAATGAAAGAAGCATAAACCTTCGACGGTTGGTGAAGGTTTAGCCGTTAAGGGAAAATTCTTGCGAAATGATGGTAGGTTCGACAAGGCAAAAGGTAAAAGTTAGCAGAAGTCTTATAGTGGCGAAGCATCTAGTATTTGATGTTATCATTATAAGAAGGAGGGTCACACAAGAAAGGTGTTCCCTGAACGCCTGAAAGATCATGGAGCTAAGGATAATGGCAACGCATCCATTGTTCAAGATGATTTCGACTCATTTGATGTCCTTGTGGTTTCAAGCAACGACTAAAGAAAGGAGTGGATTATGGATTCAGGCTGCACTTGGCACATGACGCCAAACAAAGACTTGTCCGAGGATCTATGTGATCAAGATGGTGGATCAGTGTTGCTGGGAAACAACAAAGCTTGCAAAATTGCAGGAAATGGATATGTGAGATTCAAGCTCCATGATGAGTCAATAAGGTTATTGACTAAAGTCAGGTATGTACCTGATTTGAAGAGAAATTTGATTTCTCTTAGTGAATTTGACAAGAAGGTATATGTTTTCTAGGGAGAGAAAAGTATCCTAAGAGTCATGAAGGGGTCGAAGGAATTCTTGAGAGGAGTGACGAAACAAGGCTTATATACCCTTGAGGTTGAAGGTGTAAGTCGTTCAACAAATGGTGCATCCACAAAACCTTTGTCGAAGACAGAAATTTTGCACACGAGATTGGGCCATGTCAGTGAAAGGGGTCTGGTCGAATTGGGGAAAGAAAATCTGCTTGGAGGAGACAAAGTCAAAAAGCTAAAATTTTATGAACCCTGTGTATTTGCAATATCTTGCAGAGTGAAGTTCAACAAAGGCAAACAAAGAACTCATGGATCCCTTGATTACATCCATGCTGATCTTTGGGGGTTTGCAAGGTGTCCATCACATTCAGGAGCAAGATATTTTCAATCCATAGTCGATGATTATTCCAGAAAGTTATGGGTATTCATATAGAATACTAAGGATGGAAGTTTTGAGAATTTCAAAGGTTGGAAGACTCTGGTCGAAAATCAGAATGGTAGAAAGGTCAAGAGGTTGAGAATCGACATTGGCCTTGAATTTTGCAGTGAGGCGTTCGACAGATTTTGTGTTGCCTTAGGTATTGCAAGGTACAAAACTACTGCAGGTACTCCACAACAAAATGGTTTGGCAAAAAGGTTTAATCGAACTATTTTGGAAAAATTTAGATACATGTTGACTAATGCTAGATTAAAGAAGGTGTTTTGGGATAAGGCTGTTTCGACAGCAACATATCTGATAAACAAATGTCCTTCAACTGCGTTAGATACAAAGACACCTGAAGAAGTTTGGTCGGGACATCCACCTAGTCTCGACAGACTGAGAGTATTTGGCTCTGTGGCCTATGCTCACATTAGGCAAGACAAGGTCAAACCTAGAGCTCTATAATTCATGTTCATGGGATACCCTGAAGGAGTCAAAGCTTATAGGCTATGGTGTCTAGAGCCAGGTCACAGGATGTGTATCACTAGTCAAGATGTAGTTTTCAATGAAGCTGAGATGGCTATCAAGAAAACTGATGATGTTGACGAAGAGCTGGAACATAGAGAGATTCCCGTTGAGGTGGAGCATGTTGATGCTGAATTGCGTATCCCAGATAAAGTCGAAGAAGAAGCAGAAGCTGTTGTCGAAGATGTGGAGACTGATAATGACTACCTGCTAGCAAGAGACGGGTCGAGGAGAGTCATCAAGCCACCTCAGAGACTTGGGTATGCAGATCTTATAGCTTATGCCTTAATCTCTGCAAGTGAGGTTCTCGACGAAGAACCTAGAGACTCTAAGGAAGTTATGAGGAGTCGAAAAAAGATTGAATGACTGAAGGCCATGGATGATGAGATAAAATCTCTTCATGATAACAACATATAGGAACTGATCAAGAAACCTGCTGGAGCCAGGTTAGTCAGCTGTAAATGGATTTTCAAAGTTAAAGAAGGAATCGAAGGAGTGGCGTCGCAGAGATACAAGGCAAGATTGGTCGTTAGGGGTTCACTCAGAAAGAAGTGTCGACTTCAATGATGTGTTCTCTCGTGTTGTGAAGCACGGGTCCATTCGAATGTTGCTTGCCACGGTGGCACAGTTCGACCTTGAACTGGAACATATGGATGTGAAGACTGCATTCTTGTATGGTGATCTAGATGAAACAATCCTGATGAGGCAACATGAAGGGTATGTCGAGAAGGGGAAGGAAGATTATGTGTGCAAGCTGAAGAGATCTTTATATGGACTGAAACAATCTCCTCGACAATGGAAGATGAGATTAGACAAGTTCATGGCACGCATAAGTTTCATTAGAAGTCAATTCGACCACCGTGTTTACTTCATATTTTGACCTGGTAATTCATTTGTTATTTTGTTGCTTTATGTGGATGATATTTTAATAGCAAGCAACAATGTCGAAGATGTAATAATGGTGAAGGCTGAACTCAATAAGGAGTTCGACATGAAGGATCTGGGAGTTACGTCCAGGATTCTTGGGATTGACATCCGAAGAAATAGAAAGCAGTCAAAATTATGCTTATCTCGAAAAGTATGGTATGTCGATTTCAAATCCTGTTGTGACTCTGACAAACCCTCAATTCAAGCTGAGTATAGATCAGTGTCCCAGTACTGATGTAGAAAGAGCTTATATGAATAGCATTCCATATGCTAATATAGTGGGTTCTTTGATGTATGTTATGGTATGTACTAGACCTGGCATAGCATATGCAGTAAGTCTTGTAAGCAGGTACATGGCGAATCTTGGAAAGGCTCACTGGGAAGCATTGAAGTGGATTCTAAGGTTCATAAATGGGTCTCTGAATAGAGTCCTAATTTATGGTGGAGCCTTGGGTGAAGATAGTAAAGCAGCAATCGAAGGATATGTTGACTCTGATTATGCAGGTTGTATGGATTCCAGAAAATCTATTTCTGTATATGTGTTCACTATGTTTGGGACAACAATCAGTTGAAAAGCAACACTTCAGAAGGTTGATGCTTTATCAACCACTGAAGCGGAATATATTGCCCTAACTGAAGCTGTGAAGGAAGCACTGTGGCTTGAAGGTTTTGCAAAGGAGCTAAAACTTCAAGGTCGATGTATCACTATTAAATGTGATAGTCAAAGTGCATTTCGTCACCTATCAAAGAATTCATCCTATCATGAGCGAACCAAACACATTGATGTGAGGCTGCATTTCGTCAGAGGGGTAATCGAGCGTGGAGAAGTCCAAGTGCTGAAGGTTTCGACAGATCATAATGCTGCTGATATGATCACCAAGACGTTGCCCAGTTGCAAGTTTTTCTATTGTATGCAGTTGATAAAGGTGCATGAAGAAAGCTAGTTTGTTTCTTGATGTTATAGAGTTAGATCCAAGGTGAAGATTTGTGAGATATTGGATCGAACTCTAGTTAGCATGTCGTCGAAGTCTGCTCACATGTTGTTGTCGAAGACCTACATGCTGTAGTCGAAGTGTGTTCTAGTGTGTAGCTGTCGGATTGGGCCTTGTGTTAAGGATCCAATTGTTTAAGTTAGCTTGTACCCTAAGTTAGCTTGTAATGAGTAATTGTTAAAAAGCCAATTAGTTTAGTATGTTAGGTTTTATTATAAATAGCATACTAGTCTCACATCTTAGGTGTGGCGTGACAAAACCTAATTAGGGTGAGAGGGTTATTTGTTATTCTTGAGTACTTGTAATCTGTTTTATAGAGAAAGTAAAGAATAACAGTTATAACCAATCCTTGTTGTTTTTCCTCTGTTTTTCCTTGTTAACCCTAACCCTTACGTGTTTCTTGCCTATGGAAAAAACCATGTATATTTTGTTCAAAGACATCCTAATTTACAACAAGACCAGAGCCAACTTTCAAGGGGAGGCCCGCCCTGAATTAGTTAGAAGTGTCATCAGTTTTAGCATCTAGAAGAGAAACACCTTTCCACCAAGGCGAGACCGATCGGAGGTAACCAGCTCTCCCGCCCTAGATAGAAGTCATAGAGACAGCTCCTTATATGGTTGTGAGAATATCGTGCCAAATATCAGAAGCCCCTGAAAGTAGGCAACACCTCCACTTACTCCAAAACCCCTAAAACCCTTAGACATACAAACATTCACCCACTTGACCCAATCAATCTTAGACCCTTTTACTCCTCCCATCAACATGCCATTAAAATGAGTAATGTTACCACATCCGTTTCAAAAGTATGTTTCTACATTGTACTATTTTTAATTATTGTTTTTTTCTTCTTTATTGAATTTTGGGAGAGAGCTTAGGCCATTTATTAAAAAGTACTAACTTTTAAATATGCATAATTGTAAAAATCATTACCTAATAGGCTTGATACTTATGAACACCGATATGACACGTGATACATATTACTCCAACACACAAATCCTATCTCTATTTGAGAACCTATAAAAAAAAATCCTAATATGCTCTTGATATGTCTCGAGCATATATATGTTTTTCAACAACCTATATGAAACCATGTTACAGAAGTTATTAGCTTTTAAATTCCCTACTAGTGGGTAAACATGATCTATTCAATGAAAAAATATAGCATATCTCTAGATGGATTTATTCTTATTTTCGAATGGCTAAAATTGGTCTAACATGAACTTCATCCATTGTCCATTCATGACAATATCTAGACTAGAATCTTGATTATTTTTTTTAATTTAATAATTCAATATTTATAATTTCACCTTTTATAATTCCATCGTCTTCTAGCGGGAGGCCTACCTCAAGTCATAGTAAAGCTCTATATGAAAAGTTTCCAATAATTTATTAAATGCACTAAACATGTTGAAATTATATCCAATGTTTATATTATTGTGAAATCTCTTAATTTTTCTATTGAATTTATATCTTAAACATATAAAACATTTCACATTTATTTGTTTATTAGATATACATGAGTATAGTTACAACAGTCATCGACAAATTGATAAAATATCATCTTTCAATTTTAGTTGAAGTTGCATCAAATTCTGAATATTTTACTCAAATACCCCTATTTTTCAGCAAAATTTTCAAAATACACCCCAGTTAAGGTTTGGGATTGCACACTGTGGTCAATTGAACTGAAGACTGTTTATCAAGTCGCCAATTCAATTGGCGACCTAGTGTAAAAGAAAAAAAAATCAGTTTCTGGGGAGTCTCCACATCAATTGGCGACTGTCTTGTGTCCTTTACACTAGGTCGCCAATTGAATTGGCGACTTGATAAGCAGTCTCCAGTTCAATTGGTGACAACTTTGATGCCCTAAAGAAGAGTCGTCAATTGATTTGGTGATAGTGTGTAATCTCAAATCCTACCTGAGGTATTTTGAGAATTTTCCTGAAACGTAGGGTATTTTGGGAATTTTGCTAAAAAAATAGGGATATTTGGGTAAAACATTCTCAAATTCACATGTATCAGAGTATATAAATTCCAAAGGCTTAGATCCCTTAATATCATTTTTCAAGATCAATAAAAGATAAATTTGACCTAAGTTAAACAAAATTTAGATAACGTGTTTGCTTAAAAATGAGGAAGTCTAGCATGTCAAATATTTAAATTATATATTTGTAAAATAAATTTACAATTTTATTTATATCAATGTTATGCTTTAACATGTCATTAGTGGCCTACTCTTTCTCAACAAAAATACTATTTTTAATATGGTGTAAATATATGCCCTATAGAATGAGCGAGCATTGTCTCATTCAAAATAAAATTAGAGACAAGATTTTTCCTTATCTCATAAGCATGCATAATCCACCATTTATCTAATATACCAACAAGATTAATCACAGTAATCATTGCAATAAGGTAAGTTTGTAGTGCAATGCTTGTTATTTATAACCTAATTTTGTGTATTAATAACAAATGAATTGTGAGCAAGAGTGCTTTTTTGGAGGAGCTGGTTGCACTATTATAAATAATATATCTTAAGACAATGATTTCAAGTCATGTAATAAAAACCCGAGGTATCATATCTGTAGTACGCGTCATATTTTATTTTTCTTTTTAAAAATAACAATTTATTCTATTGATTTTATAATAAACCAAGAGGTAAACTAGTTCAGCATACATGCTTCAAATCACAGCAATAGCAAGTTTTGTTTTTATTTCTTTAAAAGTGATGTCTTTTTTTAATTTTTATTTAATTCTTAAATAATATATTTCACCGATTTCCTTAATAACCGAGGGATATGTTACAGAGATTTAACTATAAAAAAAATTTTCACTAAGTTTTTCACTAACCTAACTCATATATACAACCGCTCCATACTTGTAAACATCATTCTTTGGGATGAATATCAAGACAATTTTTTTTTTGTTTATGTGTTGTTGTTTTTCTAACACCCATGTTTAACGAATTATTTTATGCTCTTCCTATCCATCTCACATAATGTTGTTGTTTTTGTTGTTGTTGTTGTTGTTTTTTTTTAAGCAAAAAAACTTCAGACTCCCATTAATAGGATACAAAGCAGGGTATCCCGCCCAAATACAAGCGACTCAACAATCCATGCGATAACTACAAAAATTCGCAAGGAAAATTGATCCAATCATAGTAATTACAGGTATATTGAGTATTAACTTTCTTTCCTACCCACCACCAAGTGAACAAAATAATCCTATTTACTACTAAATCTCCATCCCAAAATTCATCTTTGAATAATATATTATTTCTACTTAACCAAACACACCAACCAATTGATAACCATAATGTTGAAGCATTCTTGACAACCATCTTTCTCTCCAATAACACCTGAATCCAATTTTGAAAATGAGTCAGCATATTGTCCTGAACACCAACTTCCACACCCAGCCAACGCCCAACCTCCTTCCAAACTGCCAAGCTTTTACAACAGCCAAATATCAGGTGAAAAGCATTTTCATCCTCCCTAAAACAAATCGGGCTAGCAATATCTAAACGAATAGCAAGAATCTCCCGATTCCACAAGTTAACTCTCGTTGGCAGTCGATCACGCAAAAGCCTCCAACCAAACATCTGAAGTTTTGACGGCGCATACGATAACCACACCAGTTGGAGAGCTGCCTTAATTTCTTCATTTAAACTTGGGTTAAATATGTTTTTAGTCCCTATAAAGTTTGAAATTTCATTTTTAGTCCTTCCCTACCTTTTGGCAACGGTTTTTACAAAAAAAACGTTGCCAAAACCAGCTAAAACCGTTGCCAAAATCCAGGAGGGACTAAAAATAAAATTTTAAACTTTATAGGGACTAAAAACATATTTAACCCTTTAAACTTTAATCCATGTTTCTTTGATTAAACAATTCATAACCATCCTGGACCGTGTAAGTTCCCGTGTTTCCCTGCTGCCAAATCATCTCATCCTATTGATGAAAATCCAGAGAAAACTCATCAAGGTAAATCAGCAAGTTTTCCAAATCCCGCCTGCAGTGACTGTCTAAACCATTAACATCCCAAACAGGCTGCCACTGCCACGAACTACCCTATCGAACACCAAAGTCCTTGACAAGCCCACGAGAATTATTGGAAGCAGCCCATAAAGCAGGGAAACGGGAGGCCAGCGTTTCAACCCCACACCACTTAGAACTCCAAAATAAAGCTAAATCGCCATTGCCAATCTCAAACTTAACCAAATCAAAGAAGCCATTGTTTCCATAATAGTGCAAGATCTTGAAGAGGTCCTTCCATCATAAAGATGACGTTGTAGTGTATTTAGGTAACTCTTCACATTGCAACGCAGCAGCAAATCCTTCATATCTCGACTCTAAAATACCAATCCATAATCTATTTTTAAGCGTCATCACCTTCCAAATCCATTTAGAAACCAGTGCAGTATTGAAAAGACGAATGTCTTCGATCCCGAGCCCACCATCTCCTTTATTTTTGCAGACGTCCCACCACCTTAACCAAGAAATTCCATTTTTATGAGCAGAACCATGCCAGAGGAATCTTCTTTGAAAACCTGCGAACATTCGCGCAACTTTGACCGACATCACATACATGGACATAAAATGAATAGGTATGTTAGCAAGAACATCATTGATAAGGGTCGCTCGCCCTCCCATAGACAAAAATCTCCCTTTCCAAGTTGCTAGCCTTGTACGAACTTTCTCTACCATCGGTTTCCAAAACGAAATGATTATATGATTTGCTCCCGCAAAGACCCCAAGAAACTTGAAAGGGAACTCATCAATTTTACACACAAGAAAACTTTCTGCCGCTTTAAGAAAATCTTCCTCCACCCCTATTCCATATAAAGAACTTTTTTTATAATTGATCTCTAATCCTGACACAAGTTGGAATCCCTTAAGTAAAGCTTTTAGAGTCCAGATATTGTTCCAAGAACCTTCTCCTACTATAATCGTGTCGTCTGCATACTGTAACATCTCATATGATACATCGTGATTAAATCTCAAACCACGAAAATCAGCAACTTCCACTGCCCTCTTCATTAGCACTGCCAGCCCCTCCGCCGCGATTGCAAACATAAGCGGTGAAATTGGTGTGGCACCCCAAAATTTGCCCTCCTTACTTTAGTACTAACTGGCTTATGTTTCATTTCATTTTTGCATTATCATGTGTGCATACCATTGGTTCTTAGCATGGGGTCAAGGTGCTTGAGGCAGATCAAGAGGAGAAATGGTTATTGATGCCACCATTATTTGAGTCACTAAGGGGCCTTGGAGGCCAAGAGATCCTATTTAGTCTATCACATCATCAAGAGTTCACAATTGGCAAGAGATCTCAAGTGAACCACTCTCTCCTAACTAGTGCAGAAATTAGGGTTTTGAGATTCTTGGGTTTATTGCTCCAATGGGCAAGCTTCTTGGGTTTTTATCATCACCAAATGGCACATCTTATCTTTGTTGGAGAGGATACACATCATATTCAGAGGAATTTGGATTTGGAGACTGTGTTATTTCCTCCTAGATTGAGGGTACCAAAATTAAGGTTTGCTATAAAGTCAGTTTATTTCTGATGTTTTGGGCAAGACTTGATTCCATGGTATTCCTTGGGTCCCTAAGTATCTAGGAATGGAAGATTGTCCATCGGTTTGGTTCAGGAGAGATTCAATTGGTCAATTGATTGGGAATCAGGAGAATTGGGGAAAAGTCAACAGTGAGAGGGGAAGTCAACTGTGAAATTTTGAGGTTCTCTTCAAGGTTTTCAAGGTCTCACATCCCCATATGGTCTTCAAGGGTCAAGTTTCATACCATTTATCAAGAATCAAGGGTTGGTACAAAAGTTACTAAATATGGAAATGACCTACAATTTGAAAGTTTCCATTTTTGGCAAGTTTTTACACTACATTCAACTTGACTTTTCACCATCAAGGAAGCTTCAAATGAATTTTTCTTAAACATTAAAGTTGAAGATCTTTTTCTCCCCTTTGCAACAAGTACTAGATGGTCTCCATATCATTTGTGAAACTCAAGTTATGGTCAAAAGAAGGCAAGGTGGTTTTTAGGGTTTTCTCATGGTTCCATTCTTGCACTTTTTGCATTTTTGGGACATATGGGCCTATATTTGGTTCCATTGCTTCAAGTCACATTCTAACATCAAAGTATATTCCATAAGGAGCATTTTTGGCCTTTGAACCAAGGGATTCCATGAGAAATTCACCACTTATTTCACTTTATGCAAAATTGCAAGAAGCATCAAAACTCATGAATCAAGACATCTCAAGGCCCAAATCCAATTCAGGTGTGATTAGCAATTAACAAATAAGTGATCCATCATAAAAGGCTTGGGTGTACATGCATGGAGGAGGGTGCATTTCACATTATGCAAATTTCCAATCTTCATCAAAGGCTTGGGTGTACATCCATAAGGGTTTCTAAAAAACTTCCTTCACAATCTTCATCCTTTGCATCCATAGAGCACAAACCACCCATTGTTGGAAGCTAAAAGCAAGGATACAGATTGCTTGATCTCAGGTTAGTGATAATTTGCATGCTCTCTAAACTCAAATTTTTGACATGCATAATGATCTGTGGTTGTCACTGATGATGCCTATGTATTTTGTTTTGAGTTTGGACGTATGATTTGGTTGTTTCGTGAGTTTGAAAGTTTTGGACCTAACTTTGTTTCATTCGAATCACCTTATTGATGCATTGTTTGTTATTTTTGATGCGATATTATTGATCCTGGTGAAATTCTGGCCAAGAAGGTATATTCGTTTGCGTGTTCTGGTGACTTTTTGGTTGCAGGTGGCTGGAAGGGACGACCGGAACCCTAGTTCCGGCGTCTGGTAAGGTTTCCGGCGAGATTAGGGTTTGGGCGAAGAAGATGAAATCCTGGCCGTCCATTGGCCAGATCGTGCGGTCCACAGCGTGCCACGCGTTTTAAAAATCTGATTTAATTTTATTAGTTGTGTGTATGACGTTCCATGTTCATTATTGTGCACCTTCAATCTGCTTCGCTCATCATGCGTACTTTTGTTTTGTATTGACTGATCTGGGACGTTGATTGCATCTGATGGCCTACGTATTGACAACGCATTAATGATTTCATGTGCCTCTCACGTGTGATTTTTTTTTAATTTCTGGGCAATTGTGTATGCGCGTGCGTATTCTAATTATGATGCACTTTTAATCATGGCCATTGATTTTGTTGAATTTATGATTGCGTTGACTGATTGTGTGACGTTAGATTGATCTCATGGCTGATGGTGAGTCCTAGGGTTGACTGGGTTCCACGTGTTTCTTCTTTGTTTTTTTTATATTTTTTCGCTGATGGGCTTCGTGGTGCGGGCTTGATATCCACACCCCCTCTGCTTGATCCATGTTCATTTTCAACGTATTTGGGCTGCTGAACACACCCCCCATATTTATTTCAATTTATTTATTTTTATTTAATTGCATCATTTGCATTTTCATTTTTAAAAATAGTTTTGTGCATCCAAAAAATCCTAAAAAAATCATGAATCGTGTTTAGAGTTTTATAAAATTTTCTCAAATTTTATTTTATTATTTTATTTTATTTTTAGCATCTGAAGTAATTATTTGTTTATTTTCTTTTGAATTTGTTCCATATATGCATACTCTAACGTGTTTATTTTATTTCTCATAGTCTATGAAACCTTTTGAGTTCATTCTTTTTGTATTGCTTCATCAACATATTGAAGTGTATAAAAACATTTTTCTCATATTTTTAAAATCATTTCATATTGCATTTTAGTCCCTTTCTTTTGCATGTTAGTTCATAACTTTCATCTGAATTTGCATAATAGTTTGAGTGACCTATCTTGGGAATTTTGGCATGAGCTTTTGAAATGTTATTTGCCACTGGTTGAGGTGTGTTAATTTTTAATTTGATAATTTTATAAGGTGTTTTGCTAATTGTTTAATTGCTCTTTGTTTGAGGTCTTCTTGTATGCACACCTTTGATCATGTCTGATTACTTGTTTGAGAAGGCACTTGTGCCATTGTTTGGGATTATTTCTTTGACTTCATAAATCATGTTTGAATTTTTATAGGTCACTTGATTGCAATTATAGGTCATTGGTGTGAGGTTGTTGCATACTTTGTGCATATGTTCACTGTTAGATCTACATGCCTCTTTTTGACTTAGCTTCTCACTTCTTCTCATCCATGCCTCTTCATGATTTATGCTTGGTTTATGTATGCCATGCCATATCATTCATTTGCATTTCATTTGATGTATGTTTCTGACCTTGGAGCTTTACATTCATTCATGTCATATGCTATTCATGCTTCATCTTGCATACTTGAACATGTTTCACTTATATGCTTCCTTCTTCTTCTATTGATGTTTGATGCTTGGATACTTGTTTGCATGTCTCATGTGACATTTGCATAGCATGTTTAGGCACATGTTTAGGTCATCCACATTCTGACTTGGATGAATTTCACTTGGTTTATAACCATTTCTCTTTGGTTTGTGACTTGCTTGGGTTTCATTTGTCTTATAGTTACTTATGTCTGTTTTGTACTAACCTTTTATGCAGAGGCTGAGGTAAGTTATTTAAGGGTGTGGATAGTTATCCATGTTCACCCTCACTCTCTCTTTCTCATCTTCATCTCATTTCTTTTCCTTAAGTTTTGGATTTCACTTTGTATGTGATTGAATTGGTTAATGTTTACTTGTGCTTGTTCACATGATCCCATTAGGATTCCTAGCTCTGCTTAATTTCTGATTAAGCTGGAGGTAGGAGAGACATTAGGCTTTCAATCCTTTGCATGCTAACATTAGGTAGTCTTCCCTCCTAATCCTCCCCTTAGGGCCATCTTTGCATGATAACATTAGGATAGATTTTCCCCTTAGTGTTTTTCTTTTCTTTTGAGTCCCTCTTCTCATCTCATAACAATTTCTAAGATACTTAATAAGGTCAACTTGACTTTCACACAAGCCTTAAATATAGGAAATGAAGATTGAGGGGTCCCCCTTCTCTCTTCTAGAGTGTTGAGCATACATCCCATTGGGGACGACCATGCGACACATTCGTTCCCGTGTCATAGACTTAGGTTCAAGGTGAGTTATGACCTAACTCAAGTCACTTCTATCTTAAAAAATACAAACAAACTTCAAACCTTTTTGTCCTTCGGGATTGTCAAACTAATGGCTATTTTCAAAAAGGGCACATTACTTTCCGTTTGAGTCGCAAACAGGCATCGACCCTAACTGCCAGACGCGAACTTAACGTCGCTCATAAAAAACACCAAAAGAACTTGGTCCGAACTACGTTGACTCTGAATTCCCCATTGCACAAAGGGGGTACGTAGGCCTAGGACGACGACGTCCTACCGAGTCTGTATTTGTTTTTCCCTTCCCCGTTTTAGTACAGCCATAGATGTTAGGATAACTCACCCTTAGAATAGACAACAAGCGTGGATCCCATCGAGTACGATGGACGTGTGGGGTGCTAATACCTTCCCCTCGCGTAACCGACTCCTGAACCCAGGCTATGGTTGCGATGACCATTCCTTTCCCACTTCCTCAGGTTTATGTGGTGTTTCCTTTCCCTCTCTTGGGATAAATATACATTGCTGGCGACTGTGTGTTCCGCGCCACTTTCGCGTTTGTACCTGGATGAAAATCCTGGGAGCGACAGCTGGCGACTCTGCTGGGGATTCTGGTTGACCTATGCTGGTCCATCCCCTTTAGCGAGTATGTCCTAGCGCTTATTTGTTTTTGTTCTCTTTGGGTGTTTTTGTTTTTGTTTTGCTTTATTTGTTGTATTTTATTTTTACCACGTTTTTTGCATTGCATATTATTATCATCTGCTGCACTGTTCTTCTGTTTGGCGGGTTGGGGGTTCCGAGAGATAAGCCCAATACCCAGGCTTAAGCGTACACGTAGGATTAGCGTGGAAAGTAGTGTGACTTGTGTGGCATTTGGCCAGACGTAGTATACATGAAAAATCCACATCCAGACGAGGTTTCCCTTAGTAATGTTCTATCCTGCGCATTAGTGCAGATGATTGAATGTAACTTGGAAAACTGTCGACTCTGGTGGCAATTCCCGAGGACTCAGTAACGGCACTCCTCCCGAGACGTGATAATGGCAGACCAAAAATGGCAAACCCATTACACATGTCGATCCGAGGACCCAATGCTGGGAACTTGCTATAGGGTTTCCTTTGGAAAAGAATTAGTGGAAGCACTCCTCGATTGGCGATAGTATTGTACCCCGAGGGATGAATGTACTATTGCTTCTCGACCTTAGTGCCGAAACTGAGGACTTGCCATATGATGTTTTCTTTTGAGGGGAATCAGTTGAGGCCTCCTCCATTGGTGATGATGCCAAACCAGAAATGGTGAACGTATCATCATTTCTCGACCTGAGAGCCCGTGATATTGAGGATCCTCGGCTTTCTAGTACCCACATGTGAGAGGGCAGGGTGTTTACAGGTTTGCAGGTAACCTTGACCTTCAACATACCCGGTTTTCTGATCAGCAGATTTATCAGTGTAGTATTATGGTTATTCTGGTATTCTGGGTATTCGGGCAGATCCTTGAAATTATACAGTTGTTCAGTGCAGCAGTTGTCCAATCTGTGTGGCATCCTTGATCCCATGTGTGCATTTGCATCATCATTTTGCATCCTAACATGTTTATTCATTTGCAGGGTTGCATCCTAACTTTGATTCTAGTTTTTGAAGACTATTAAGGATGAGTACTGAGAAGAGAAAGAACATCATAGTGTACAAGTTCCCATCACTTATTCTGGATCCTGTGCACAAGATTGTGTCTATGGCAGAACCTGGGGTATTGGCAAACTTTAGAGGAGAGTATGGAAGAATTCTGAATTTTGCTCGCGACATCACCGAATACGAGTATAGGGCTTTGCACACTCTAGTGCAATTCTATGACTCTCACCTGCGATGTTTTCTATTCACTGATTACCTTTTGGCCCCGACATTGGAGGAGTTTGCTCTCATTCTGGATGTTTCTATCAAAGAAGAGGCTCCTTTCTATCCTTCTAAGGAACTTCCTGATTTAGAAAGGGTCTCCGAGGCTTTGCATTTGGATCCATCTTTGTTGAAAAACAACGTTGCCAGTAAGGGAGGATGTAAAGGCTTTCACGTGAAATTTTTGGTAGAACAGGCTGCTGTGTATGCTAAGGCTAGATGTTGGTCAGTTTTCAACGCCATCTTGGCTATGTGCGTCTATGGAACGGTGTTGTTTCCAAATATGAAGGATTTTGTGGACATGCACGCTGTCCGGATATTTACCATGAAGAATCCGGTACCTACTTTGCTTGGAGATCTGTATTATTCAGTGCATTATAAGAACGAGAAGAGGAGGGGAGGACCCCTTTATTTTTGTGCGCCAGTCTTCTACAAATGGTTTGCTGATCGTCTTCCCAAATCTGGGGCATTTGTAGATACTCAAGGAACATTGGAATGGTCCAAAAGATTGATGGGCTTGAGGGAAGATAATCTAATTTGGGTTAACCGTGACTTGTTGGGCCAAGATATCATGATTAGTTGTGGAGGTCTCCCAAATGTGCCTCTAATAGGAAGGAAAGGGGGGATTAACTACAACCCTATTCTTGCTATTAGGCAATTCGGATATGCCTTGAAAGAGCCACCAAAAGACGAGGAGGTCAAAGAATCTCTATATCTGAGTGGGGAAATCAATCCAGAACTGTTAAAAGAAGCTGCAAATACTTGGGGAGATCGTCATAAGAAGGGGAAGACTTCTTTTGGGAAGAGCAACAACAGAACATTTCCTGCGTATGAAGATTGGATTCAGAAAAGGGTAGAGAAGGAGCTTTTTCCATTCTTCAAAGAACCACCATCTTACCCCTTGCTAATTGAGCCTCCTACCACAGTTGAGATAGAGAAGTTTAACAAGTTGTGGGATGAAAAGGAAAAGCTGTGAGAAGAAAACAGTGAGCTACAAAGAGAGATTTACCAGTTGAAACATGAGTGGGGTGAAGCTGTTCATATCGCCGAGTTGAAGACAGAGCTTCTCGCTAAGGCAGAAAAGGAGCTAGCTGACAAGGTCACAGCCAGACAAAGGATGAAGCAAGCTCTAGAGGGTATCAGTAAGGTTCTCAAGTCTAAGAAGGAGGAATTGGCCAAGGCTTTGTTGAAAATTCACAAGTTTAATGCTCACCGAGACACTGCAATGGCTGATAATAAGCGAAAGGAAGACGATTATCTAGCTCAGATTGATTAATTGAAGTTGAAGCTCAAGAAAAAAGACGCTGAGATCCTATCAGGGGTATTCCAGAGACAAGCAATCGAGGGTCGACTCAATGAAGACATAGCCTCCATAGAGGAACTAAAGATCCAAGCTGAAGTGAAGAGACCTAGAAATGAGGGTCCTAACATGGATGGTGTTTCTGGAGAAGACGCTTGGGAGTTGCATTGCCGATACTTGAAAGGGATCATGCATAGGAGAGATGTTCTCATTCAAGAGCTAATTCAGAGACCGAAGCATCCTGACACCAAAAAGTTGTTCAAGGAAATTCAAGACTGGAGCAAAGAGCATAATGGATGGGAAGGATTGACACTTGTGGACTTTGATGACATGTCGTAGTTTTCTATTTTCTTTTATTGTATTTGGATCACCGCCAGGCTTGTTGGTTGGGATCTACGATTATTGTGTTCAGATTTATTATCGGGAGTTGTGATTGTTGACATTTGGTTTCCTCTGGTTTTCTTAATACATGAGCAGAAGTTCCGTTCTATCTTATTGTTAAACTGGAATCAAGGGGTGGATCGCCCTGCGAATATTCAAACATGTTCATTTGCATTTGGATATTCATGATCATTTTGCATAGCAGGTGTTTATCTCCGGTGTTCTTATTTTTGTTCTCTTCTCAGTACAGGATTGCAGATCAACACGTTCACCGGTATTCTACCAGACAAAATCAGAAGAGACTCATGGATCAGCTACAAAATGAGATGACTGAGATGCGGACTCGCATGAACCAATTCATGGATTTAATGCAAGGGGTTGCTCAAGGCCAAGAGCAGTTAAGGACTTTCGTTCAGCCACTGATTGCGAGAATTGATGAAAAGGGTGTCCTTCATGGAGGAATTCATACTGGTGTTACTTGTAATAATGTTCAGAATGGCCCTCCGGGCGGAGGTGTTCCTGTTCCTGGTGTTGTGATCCCTCCGGGCGGAGGAGAAAATGTTGTGGTTCCCTCTTTAGTGGGAGGAGGTAACGGTGTTTGCGCAATTCATGGCCGTCAGTATTATGATCTTCAGGAAGATGCATTCTCTGTGCCAGGTGGGGATACTGGTCCCCAGATTGACAATGTTCAGAGATTCAGGTTGATTGAGGAACAACTAAGGGGTGTTGTAAATAAGGATTATGTGGGTATGGATCTAGAGGATTTGGGGTTGGTTCCAGGCGTTGTTATCCCGCATAAGTTTCAGACTCCCACTTTTGAAAAATACAATGGTATGACTTGCCTAAGGACTCACGTGAGGGCATACGCGAGTAAGATGGCTGTGCATGCGAAGAATGAAAAATTGATGATGCATTGCTTTCAGGATAGCCTATCTGGGGTATCCCTGGAATGGTATATGCAACTAGAAAGGAAAGATGTGCGTAGTTGGAGAGATCTGGTAGGGGCATTTATTAGACACTATCAATATAACACTGACATGGCTCCTAACAGAACACAGCTGTAGAACTTATCACAGAAGAACAATGAGAGTTTCAAGGAGTACGCCCAGAGGTGGCGTGAATTGGCAGCAAGGGTTCAGCCTCCCATGTTGGAACGTGAAATGATAGGTATGTTTATGGCCACCTTGCAGGGTCATTACTATGAAAAGCTGGTATCGTGTATGACTGGAAAGTTTGCTAATTTGATCTTAGTATGAGAGATGGTGGAAAGCAGAATTAAGGCAGGAAAAATATCAAGCGGTGATGGGTCCTCATATGGAGGAGGTAAGAAGCCTTATGCCAGTGGTTACAAGAAGAAGGAGGGAGATACAAACTCCGTGTCATCATATCGTGGTAGAGAAGGACCTCTTCAGAACTTCAATCAGCAGGTGGCTTTTGTAACCATCCCAGCAGCACCTCAGTAGCCAACAGTATCTCAACAACAAAATCAGGTTCCTCGCAGACCATAACCTGCGTCTAGGCGGGATAGGCATCTTGACACTCCGCCTATTCCCTACTCTCAATTATTTCAGCACTTGTTAAAGCTACAGTTAATTCAGAAGTGAACATTGGCTCCACCTACTGGTAATCCACCTCCCCGCTATGACGCCAACGCCCACTGTGAATTCCATTCTGGAGCACCCGGACATCATACTGAGAACTGTAGAGCTTTTAAGCATCTGGTTCAAGATTTAGTGGATTCCAAAGCCATCAATTTCTCCAATGATGCCCCAAATGTGAATCAGAACCCGATGCCGAATCACGGTGGGCCGAGGGTCAATGCTATTATTAAGGACTGTGAAGACTTGAGTTTGATTTCAGATGTGAACGAAGTCCAAACTCCCTTGGGCGTGGTGAAGGAAAGACTGTTGAAGGGAGGGGTATTTCCCGGCTGTGATGAAGGTTGTGTAGGACGCGTGTTGCAGCCAGGCGGTTGTGATTTATTGAAAGCAGGTATTCATAGAATGATCAGTGAAGGGATATTACAGTTTGACAGGGGTTGTAAGCAGAGTAAAGTTACTGACAGAAAGATTAATGTTGCCACAATAACAATTCCATTCAAGACAGTAACTATATCAGCGCCGGCGAGACCAACGCCGGTCATTATCACTGTTCCTGGACCAGTCCCGTATGAGTGTACCAAGGCCATCCCATGGAACTATGGGGCCAAGGTATTTGTTAATGGCAAGAAGCAGGAGTTGGTAGGAACATCAGCTGTGAATACAGGGGTTGAAAATATTGTTGAAGCAGGGGCTATCACTAGGAGTGGTAGAGTCTTTATTCCGTCTGAGGATCAAGTTGGCAGTTCGAAACAAGACAAAGGTAAACAAATGATGGATGAGTCTATACAGAGGCAGGAAGCAAATAATTCTATGACAAAGCAGGTTGGGGATACTTTCTCAGAAGACGTAGAAGAGTTTATGAGATTGATCAGGAAAAGAGATTACAAAATTATTGATCAACTTCACCAAACTCCATCGAAGATTTCCATCCTATCTTTACTATTGTGTTCTGAGGCACACCGGAATGCATTGCTGAAATTTTTGAACGTGGCTTATGTACCGCAGGAAATATCTGTCAACCAGTTAGAAGGGGTTATGGCTCATGTGAATGCTGGTAATGGTTTGGGTTTCACCGATTTAGATCTGACTCCGGCTGGGAGGAATCACAACAACGCTCTGCATATTTCAGTGGAATGCCGTGGTTCCTTAATGTCGCATGTGTTAGTTGATACTGGGTCGTCTTTGAATGTGTTACCGAAGAAGGCTTGGATGAAATTGGATACTCGTGGGTTGATTTGTACACCAAGTGACTTGGTGGTACGTGCTTTTGATGGCTCCAAGAGGTCAGTTTTTGGAGAGTTAGTTCTGCCGATCAAGGTGGGTCCTGAGATTTTCAACACCACCTTTTACATAATGGATATTCAGCTTGCCTATAGTTGTTTGTTGGGTCGCCCTTGGATCCATGGTGCTGGGGCAGTAACATCTACGCTGCATCAGAAGTTGAAGTATATAGTGGGTGGCCACGTTGTGACAGTTTGTGGTGAGGAAGAGATCATGGTAGGTCACCTATCGACCTTCAAGTATGTAGAGGTAGATGGTGAAGTACAGGAAACTTTGTGCCAAGCCTTTGAAGCTGTGAAAATTCCCGAGGAACCCCCAAAGGCAGTCAGTCAGCCTGAGGTGGTTGCCCAACCCGAAGTTGTCAGACAACCAGAGGTTCCAATGTCCTCTTTCAAAGAGGCGCGCGCTATAGTTAAAGCTGGTGGTTCTCAGAAGTGGGGCAGTGTCATTGATGTTCAAAGAAAGCAGGATACCCATGAACTAGGGTACAAGCCACCCCGAAGAGCTCAAGAGCCTCCCAAGTATGCTGGCCTGATTCAGTTCACAAGTGCTGGGGTTTTCTTTAATCAGGTTAATGCTATTGAGGATGGAGGAGATAGTGACTGTGACATGGATGAATGGGTCCGTCCCTGCACCCCTGGTCAGAGTTTGGACAACTGGTCTTCTGAGAAATTCATCCAAGTGACTCGCCCGGAGTAATTTACTTTTGTTTTCTGTTATGTTAAATCCTATGTTCTGCCCAAGACGTAGTGTTATTTATTTGTAGGGCTTGGATATTTTATTTGCTACTTTTATCATCAATAAAGGACGTTTTTTCATTCAAATATTTTTGATCCCTGTTTTTCTGTTTTTTACTTTTTGCATTAACCCACATCAAAATGGCAATCTGTTTTCTTGTTTGTTGCACTCATAATAAACATAAAACATCCATCATGCAGGTTTCTTTTTTCAGATTCCACCCATCATAACTTAGCTATGGCTCGATATGACTTCGACAATCCCATCTATCAGGCTGAAGAAGAGACTGACGAAGACTGTGACTTACCAGAAGAATTAGCCAGGCTACTAAAACAAGAGGAAAGGGTTATTCTGCCTTATCAGGAGGAAGTTGAGACTGTTAATCTGGGAACCGAGGATGTTAAACGAGAAGTAAGGGTTGGGACTGCCTTGGAAGACACTGTTAAGGGAAGATTGATTGAGCTGCTTCGAGAGTATGTGGATATATTCGCTTGGTCTTATCAAGACATGCCCGGGCTTGACACTAACATTGTTTCACACCGGTTGTCGCTTAAAGAGGGTTGTACTCCAGTCAAGTCGAAACTGAGAAGGACGAAACCAGATATGGCTGTCAAGATCAAGGAAGAGGTTCAAAAACAGTTGGACGCCGGATTTCTTGCTGTGACAAATTATCCTCCGTGGGTTGCTAATATCGTACATGTACCTAAGAAGGATGGGAAGGTCAGGATGTGTGTTGATTACCGAGATTTAAATAGGGCGAGCCCGAAGGATGATTTCCCGCTCCCCCACATTGACGTGTTAGTAGACAATACTGCTCAATATTCTGTGTTTTCCTTCATGGATGGCTTCTCTGGGTATAACCAAATCAAAATGGCACCCAGAGGACATGGAGAAAACAACGTTCATAACACCGTGGGGAACATTTTGCTACAAGGTAATGCCCTTTGGATTTAAGAATGCTGGGACAACCTATCAGCGGGCAATGACGACTCTCTTTCATGATATGATTCACAAGGAGATTGAAGTCTATGTTGATGACATGATTGCGAAGCCACAAACAGAGGAAGAACACTTGGTAAACCTCCAGAAGTTGTTTGAAAGGACTGAGATTGAATCCGAACAAGTGCACTTTCGGCGTGAGGTCTGGTAAATTATTGGGATTCATTGTTAGTGAAAGAGGTATCGAGGTTGATCCTGCCAAGATAAGAGCCATACAAGAGATGCCTGAGCCGAGGACAGAGAAAGAGGTTCGTGGTTTCTTGGGGAGGTTGAATTACATTGCTAGGTTCATCTCTCATCTGACAGCCACGTGTGAACCAATTTTCAAGTTGTTAAGAAAAGATCACGAGGTCAGGTGGAATGAAAATTGTCGAAAGGCGTTTGAAAAGATAAAGGAATATTTGTAGGAACCTCCAGTCCTTATGCCACCGGTACCCGGGAGACCGTTAATTATGTATCTTACGGTTCTTGAGAACTTAATAGGTTATATGCTCGGTCAACACGACGAGACAGGTAGGAAAGAGCACGCCATTTACTACCTGAGCAAGAAGTTCACTGATTGTGAATCAAGATACTCTATGTTGGAAAAGACATGTTGTGCACTCGCTTGGGCAGCCAAGCGCCTGAGGCAGTATATGTTAAACCACACAACCTTGTTGATTTCGAAGATGGATCTGATTAAGTACGTGTTTGAGAAGCAAGCACTTTCTGGAAGGATAACCCGTTGGCAGATGGTTTTGACAGAATACGATATTCAATATGTTTCCCAAAAGGCCATTAAGGAAAGTGTTCTGTCAGAATATCTTGCTGAACAGCCGGTCGAGGATTATCAGCCAATGAAGTTTGAGTTTCCAGACGAGCATGTTATGTTTCTGAAAATGAAAGATTGTGAAGAGCCTCTGCCTGATGAAGGACCTGAGATTGGGTCTCAATGGAAGATGATTTTTGATGGGGCTGTCAACTCATATGGTAATGGAATTGGGGCAATCATTACAACCCCAAAGGGTTCTCATATACCTTTCACTGCCCGGTTAGCATTCCTGTGTACCAACAGCGAGGCGGAGTATGAAGCATGCATCATGGGGTTAGATGAAGCAATTGATTTGAGAATTAAGAACCTCGATGTCTATGGTGATTCCGCGTTGGTAGTTAATCAGATTATAGGAGAATGGGAGACTCGTCAGGCGAATTTGGTGCCTTATAACAACTATGCCAGAAGGTTGTTACCTTTCTTTGACAGGGTGGATTTTCATCATGTGCCCCAATCTGAGAATCAGATGGCTGATGCGTTGGCGACATTGGCATCCATGTATAAGGTGAACCGTTGGAATGAAACTCCTTCGATTAGAATCATGTGTCTGGATAGACCAGCTTTTGTGTTTGCAATCAAAGATGTGCCTGATGGCAAGCCGTGGTATCATGATATTAAGGTTGTTTTAAAGAGACAGGAGTATCCAGAGGGTGCCTCCACCAAGGATAAGAAGACTCTGAGAAGGTTGGCAGGCAACTTCTTTCTGAACAAGGATGATGTGTTATATAAGAGGAACTTCGATATGGTCTTGCTATGTTGTGTTGATGAACACGAGGCAGGCTTATTGATGGAGGAAGTTCACGAGGGTTCTTTTGGTACTCATTCCAGTGGACACACCATGGCTAGAAAGTTGTTGAGGGCAGGATATTATTGGATGACTATGGAGTCTGATTGTTTCAAGTACGCCCGAAAGTGCCATAAATGCCAGATTTATGCAGATAAGATGCATGTTCCGCCTACGCCTCTAAACGTGTTATCATCTCCTTGGCCTTTTGCAATGTGGGGCATAGATATGATTGGAAAGATTGAGCCCACTGCTTCCAATGGGCATCGTTTCATTTTGGTTGCCATTGACTATTTTACGAAGTGGGTGGAAGCAGCCTCGTACGCCAACGTCACCAAGCAAGTGGTAGCCCGGTTTATAAAGAAGGGCATCATCTGTCGTTATGGGGTCTCGGAGAGAATCATCACCGATAATGGCTCGAATTTGAACAATAAGATGATGAAGGAACTATGTCAGAGTTTTAAGATCGAGCATCACAATTCTTCTCCATATCGTCCGAAGATGAATGGTGATGTCGAGGCAGCGAATAAGAATATCAAGAAGATTGTGCAGAAGATGGTGGTAACGTATAAAGACTGGCATGAGATGCTACCTTATGCCCTACATGGTTACCGTACTTCGGTGCGTACATCAACTGGGGCAACCCCTTTCTCATTGGTATATGGTATGGAAGCAGTTTTACCCTTAGAGGTCGAGATTCCGTCTTTGAGAATTTTGGCAGATGTGAAGCTTGATGAAGCTGAATGGGTGCGTTCCAGGTTGGATCAGTTGAACCTTATTAAAGAAAAGAGATTGGCAGCCATCACACATGGTCGGTTGTATCAGAGCAGGATGAAGAACGCCTTTGACCAGAAAGTGCGTCCTCGAAGTTTTCAGACAGGTGAATTGGTGTTGAAAAGGATCCTTCCTCCTCAGACCTATCACAGGGGCAAATGGACTCCAAACTACGAGGGGTCATATGTAGTAAGAAAGGTTTTCTCTGGTGGAGCCTTACTACTTTCAACTGTGGATGACGAAGATTTTACATCTCCTGTGAACGCAGACGTAGTCAAAAAATACTTCGCATAAAAGAGACCCGTTGGACGTAAAAAGAAAGTCCAGGCAAAAAGGGGCATCCCGGCGAACCATAAAAAAGAAAAGGTTCGGGCAAAAATTAGGGATAAAATGTAAAAAAAGAAACGTGTAAACCCGCAAAGTTGAAAACTGGTAAAGGTAACTTTGGCAAGAATGGGTATCCCGATGGATTGAAAACCCGAAAAGGGCGATCCAGGCAAAAGTTAGGGATTTATAAGCGAAAGGCTATGGTCTGCGTTCGATCTGTGAGCACTTTCAATACCTGGAAATTCTGAAAGAAAGGAATCAGTACAGTTAGTATCTTTAAAGGTCAAGATATTTGTGGATAAGCAAGACATATGGGTCATAGCTGAGTCGAATCATGGTGGATATCTGTTCTCGCATTGCCGACATATGTATTTTCCTTTTGCTTTTGTGCAATTACCTCTTTTTAGGAATTGCTTCCAATTGTAAATGCCTATTTACAAGCCACTTTTCTCAATAAAATATTCATTTCACTCAGAGAGCTTTCCGTTGTTTGTTTTACTTTTACAGTTTTGTTTGCAAAAACGTCCGATATTTTTGATAAACATTGCATATAAAACTTCGAGCTTTGCGGAGCATGACGAAAAGCAGTAGAAATTACTTAGGCATTAATGGTGATAGTCATGTTGTGGCATATTCTATTTGTTGTTATTTGACTTACAGGACAACAACATTGTACTACCCCAGTAGGGTTGCTCTCCCCAGCGTTGAGATTGCACCTTTCCTCAGCAGAGCAGACCTTCCCCAGCAGGAGACTTGGGAAGTATTTTCTCTGGATCAAGACGTTATTTCCCCACAGAATCAGGGTGTTCACTTTCCCCATCCAGTCAGGAAGCGTGCTTTCACCGACAATGTCATATTCTGATCCCCATCAAGGTGAGGATAAAGCCATTCGCCCCTTCAGCAGGCTAAGTTCAGCAGTATCCCCAAGCAGGATGGTATTATGGACTGTTTTCCCCAAGCAGGATGGTATTATGGGCCGGCATCCCCCAGCAGGTCCTAAGCCCATCTGTTATTAGCAATCCTCAGTAACAGACTTCCGGTTCCGTTATTGGCATTCATTCTCAACTCCCCCAGCAGAGGAGGAGTCTCAGATTCGATGTCACCTTCAGTAAAGGACATTGGTAATCCCCGATAGAGCGTATATGCTTTTGGATCTCATCCCCGGCAGAAGTTGTGGATCCAAAGAGTCGGTCAGTGTGATCCTTCTCAGCAGAGTTCTTGGATTCAGAGTACAATTTATTTTTTGTCATCCCTAGCTGAATTGGTCTTTTCTCTCCATCATTTATTTTGCTGGAGGGACCCTTTTTGCATATCATAAGCATTTGCATTGCATCCTCAAATGCGTAGCATTTCCACTTCGTGTGGAGCATTACGGCAAAATTCAAACATAGGCAACCGAAGCATAAGCCAGGTTTGAGTTTTCTTTCGTCAAGGAAAAAGCAGATTTCGGAGAATATCATTCGACTTTACTCCACAAGTGTTGGGTTAGTCATTCAAAGCAATATTTGACATTCCCTTGCAGAGTTGTTTTCCAGGAGCGTTAATTCGTGATTTCATTTTTACCCCTTCGTCCAGGTGGTCCTTTGGTTTATTCCCTCAGGGGTTTTTGCCGTCAGACACCCGTCCGTGTCCTTTCAGCACCCGTCCGTGTTTGAACCTTTTAAGCCAATGCCCGTCTGTATTAACTTTTGGCACCCGTCCGTGTCCTTTTAGTACCCGTCCGTGTTTGAACCTTTCAAGCCAATGCCCGTCTGTATTGACTTTTGACGCCCGTCCGTGTCCTTTCAACACCCGTCCGTGTTTGAACCTTCTAAGCCAATGCCTGTCCGTATTGACATTTGACGCCCGTCCGTGTCCTTTCAGCACCCGTCCCTGTTTGAACCTTTTAAGCCAATGCTCGTCCGTATTGACTTTTGACACCCGTCCGTGTCCTTTCAACACCCGTCTGTGTCCTTTCAGCACCCGTCCGTGTTTGAACCTTTTAAGCCAATGCCCGTCCGTATTGACATTTGGCACCCGTCCGTGTCCTTTCAGCACCCGTCCGTGTTTGAACTTTTGATTTCGATACCCGTCCATATTGACCTTTGGATGACACCCGTCCGTGTTGCCTTCCATTCCCCAGCAAGATCAATCCCCAGTAAATCTACCTTTTTACACGCGTCCGTGTATCTTTTCAGTACCCGTCCGTATTGAACCCTTTTACACCCGTCCGTGTATCTTTTCAGTACCCGTCCGTATTGAATCTTTTTGCACCCGTCCGTGTATCTTTTCAGTACCCGTCTGTATTGAACCCTTTTACACCCGTCCGTGTATCTTTTCAGTACCCGTCCATATTAAATCTTTTAGCACCCGTCTGTGTATCTTTTCAGTACCCGTCCGTATTGAACCCTTTTACACCCGTCCGTGTATCTTTTCGATACCCGTCCGTATTGAACCGTTTTACACCCGTCCGTGTATCTTTTCGGTACCCTGTTCGTATATGGTATCTTTGACTCCTTGACACCCGTCCGTGTTTAGCCCCAGCATAGTTAACACTCGTTTGTGTTTATTTCATGACATTCCAATACATCGTTCATATTGGTTTCCAACACTCGTACGTGTTGTTACAAGTGCAGCAGTTATTGCTTGTTCCCCAGTGGAGTCGTCCCTCCTTTGAGGATTGCAAATTTCAGGTTTCTTTTGGTATTCAATCCCCGTGAATCCTTTGAACGCATGACAACCGTTGCTATCATACCTTTAGGACCAAGTTGATTGAATAGGGGCAGCTGTGGCACTCCAAAAATTTCCCTCCTTACTTTAGTACTAACTGGCTTATGTTTCATTTCATTTTTGCATTATCATGTGTGCATACCATTGGATCTTAGCATAGGGTCAAGGTGCTTGAGGCAGATCAAGAGGAGAAATGGTTATTGATGCCACCATTATTTGAGTCACTAAGGGGCCTTGGGGGCCAAGAGATCCTATTTGGTATATCACATCATCAGGAGTTCACAATTGGCAAGAGATCTCAAGTGAACCACTCTCTCCTAACCAGTGCAGAAATTAGGGTTTTGAGATTCTTGAGTTTATTGCTCCAATGGGCAAGCTTCTTGGGTTTTTATCATCACCAAATGGCACATCTTATCTTTTTTGGAGAGGATACACATCATATTCAGAGGAATTTGGATTTGGAGACTGTGTTATTTCCTCCTAGACTGAGGGTACCAAAATTAGGGTTTGCTATAAAGTCAGTTTATTTCTAATGTTTTGGGCAAGACTTGATTCCATGGTATTCCTTGGGTCCCTAAGTATATAGGAATGGAAGATTGTCCATCAGTTTGGTTCAGGAGAGATTCAATTGGTCAATTTATTGGGAATCAGGAGAATTGGGGAAAAGTCAACAGTGAGAGGGGAAGCCAACTGTGAAATTTTGAGGTTCTCTTCAAGGTTTTCAAGGTCTCACATCCTCATATGGTCTTCAAGGGTCAAGTTTCATACCATTTATCAAGAATCAAGGGTTGGTACAAAAGTTACTAAATATGGAAATGACCTATAATTTGAAAGTTTCCATTTTTGGCAAGTTTTTACACTACATTCAACTTAAATTTTCACCATCAAGGATGCTTCAAATGAATTTTTCTTAAACATGAAAGTTGAAGATCTTTTTCTCCCCTTTCCAACAAGTACTAGATGGTCTCCATATCATTTGTGAAACTCAAGTTATGGTCAAAAGAAGGCAAGGTTGTTTTTAGGGTTTTCTCATGGTTCCATTCTTGCACTTTTTGTATTTTTGGGACATATGGGCTTATATTTGGTTCCATTGCTTCAAGTCACATTCTAACATCAAAGTATATTCCCTAAGGAGCATTTTTGGCCTTTGAACCAAGGGATTCCATGACAAATTCACCACTTATTTCACTTTATGCAAAATTGCAAGAAGCATCAAAACTCATGAATCAAGACATCTCAAGGCCCAAATCCAATTCAGGTGTGATTAGCAATTAACAAATAAGTGATCCATCATAAAAGGCTTGGGTGTACATGCATGGAGGAGGGTGTATTTCACATTATGCAAATTTCCAAAATCACCCAAAACTCATTAAGTGAGGAATTAACAAGGCCCAAATGCTAATCAGAGGAATAACCTAATATATTTAAGCTTACTCATGCACTGGTTAGAGCAGGAGACACGTTATTTTTGTGAGTTTTCAAGTGTGAACCCTAAAGCTTCATTCCTTCGAATCTCATCAGCCACAAGGGTTTCTAATAAACTTCCTTCACAATCTTCATCCTTTGCATCCATAGAGCACAAACCACCCATTGTTGGAAGCTAAAAGCAAGGATACAGATTGCTTGATCTCAGGTTAGTGATAATTTGCATGCTCTCTAAACTCAAATTTTTGACATGCATAATGATCTATGGTTGTCACTGATGATGCCTATGTATTTTGTTTTGAGTTTGGACGTATGATTTGGTTGTTTCGTGAGTTTGAAAGTTTTGGACCTAACTTTGTTTCATTCGAATCTCCTTATTGATGCATTGTTTGTGATTTTTGATGCGATATTATTGATCTAGGTGAAATTCTGGCCAAGAAGGTATATTCTTTTGGGTGTTCTGGTGACTTTTTGGTTGCAGGTGGCCGGAAGGGACGACCGGAACCCTAGTTCCGGCGTCTGGTAAGGTTTCCGGCGAGATTAGGGTTTGGGCGAAGAAGATGAAATCCTGGCCGTCCATTGGCCAGATCGTGCGGTCCATAGCGTGCCACGTGTTTTAAAAATATGATTTAATTTTATTAGTTGTGTGTATGACGTTCCATGTTCATTATTGTGCACCTTCAATCTGCTTCGCTCATCATGCGTACTTTTGGTTTTGTATTGACTGATCTGGGACGTTGATTGCATCTGATGGCGTACGTATTGACAACGCATTAATGATTTCATGTGCCTCTCACGTGTGATTTTTTTTAATTTCTGGGCAATTGTGTATGCTTGTGCGTATTCTAATTATGATGCACTTTTAATCATGGCCATTGATTTTGTTGATTTTATGATTGCGTTGACTGATTGTGTGACGTTAGATTGATCTCATGGCTGATGGTGAGTCCTAGGGTTGACTGGGTTCCACGTGTTTCTTCTTTGTTTTTTTTATTTTTTCGCTGATGGGCTTCGTGGTGTGGGCTTGATATCCACACCCCCTCTGCTTGATCCATGTTCATTTTCAACGTATTTGGGCGGCTGAACACACCCCCCCATGTTTATTTCAATTTATTTATTTTTATTTAATTGCATCATTTGCATTTTCATTTTTAAAAATAGTATTGTGTATCCAAAAAATCCTAAAAAAATCATGAATCATGTTTAGAGTTTTATAAAATTTTCTCAAATTTTATTTTATTTTTAGCATCTGAAGTAATTATTTGTTTATTTTCTTTTGAATTTGTTCCATATATGCATACTCTAACGTGTTTATATTATTTCTCATATTCTATGAAACCATTTGAGTCTATTCTTTTTGCATTGCTTCATCAACATATTTAAGTGCATAAAAACATTTTTCTCATATTTTTAAAATCATTTCATATTGCATTTTAGTCCCTTTCTTTTGCATGTTAGTTCATAACTTTCATCTGAATTTGCATAATAGTTTGAGTGACCTATCTTGGGAATTTTGGCATGAGCTTTTGACATGTTATTTGCCACTGGTTGAGGTGTGTTAAGTTTTAATTTGATAATTTTAGAAGGTGTTTTGCTAATTGTTTAATTACTCTTTGTTTGAGGTCTTCTTTTATGCACACCTTTGATCATGTCTGATTACTTGTTTGAGAAAGCACTTGTGCCATTGTTTGGGATTGTTTATTTGACTTCATAAATCATGTTTGAATTGTTATAGGTCACTTGATTGCAATTATAGGTCATTGGTATGAGGTTGTTGCATACTTTGTGCATATGTTCACTGTTAGATCTACATGCCTCTTTTTGACTTATCTTCTCACTTCTTCTCATACATGCCTCTTCATGATTTATGCTTGGTTTATGTATGCCATGCCATATCATTCATTTGCATTTCATTTAATGTATGTTTCTGACCTTGGAGCTTTGCATTCATTCATGTCATATGCTATTCATGCTTCATCTTGCATACTTGAACATGTTTCACTTATATGCTTCCTTCTTCTTCTATTGATGTTTGATGCTTGGATACTTGTTTGCATGTCTCATGTGACATTTGCATAGCATGTTTAGGCACATGTTTAGGTCATCCACATTCTGACTTGGATGAATTTCACTTGGTTTATAACCATTTCTCTTTGGTTTGTGACTTGCTTGGGTTTCATTTGTCTTATAGTTACTTATGTCTATTTTGTACTAACCTTTTATGCAGAGGCTGAGGTAAGTTATTTAAGGGTGTGGATATTTATCCATGTTCACCCTCACTCTCTCTTTCTCATCTTCATCTCATTTCTTTTCCTTAAGTTTTGGATTTCACTTTGTATGTGATTGAATTGGTTAATGTTTACTTGTGCTTGTTCACATGATCCCCTTAGGATTCCTAGCTCTGCTTAATTTCTGATTAAGCTGGAGGTAGGAGAGACATTAGGCTTTCAATCCTTTGCATGCTAACATTAGGTAGTCTTCCCTCCTAATCTTCCCCTTAGGGCCATCTTTGCATGATAACATTAGGATAGATTTTCCCCTTAGTGTTTTTCTTTTCTTTTGAGTCCCTCTTCTCATCTCATAACAATTTCTAAGATACTTAATAAGGTCAACTTGACTTGCACACAAGCCTTAAACATAGGAAATGAAGATTGAGGGGTCCCCCTTCTCTCTTCTAGAGTGTTGAGTATACGTCCCATTGGGGACGACCATGCGACGCATTCGTTCCCGTGTCATAGACTTTGGTTCAAGGTGAGTTATGAACTAACTCAAGTCACTTCTGTCTTAAAAAATACAAACAAACTTCAAACCTTTTTGTCCTTCGGGATTGTCAAACTAAAGGCTATTTTCAAAAAGGGCACGTTACTTTCCGTTTGAGTCACAAACAGGCATCGACCCTAACTGCCGGACGCGAATTTAACGTCGCTCATAAAAAACACCAAAAGAACTTGGTCCGAACTACGTTGACTCTGAATTCCCCATTGCACAAAGGGGGTACGTAGGCCTAGGACGACGACGTCCTACCGAGTCTGTCTTTGTTTTTCCCTTCCCCATTTTAGTACAGCCATAGATGTTAGGATAACTCACCCTTAGAATTGACAACAAGCGTGGATCCCATCGAGTACGATGGACGTGTGGGGTGCTAATACCTTCCCCTCGCGTAACCGACTCCCGAACCCAGGCTATGGTTGCGATGACCATTCCTTTCCCTCTTCCTCAGGTTTATGTGGTGTTTCCTTTCCCTTTCTTGGGATAAATATACATTGCTGGCGACTCTGTGTTCCACGCCACTTTCGCGTTTGTACCTGGATGAAAATCCTGGGAGCGACAATTGGATCGCCTTGACGAAGACTCCTTTTCACTTCGAAATCTCTAGTAGGACTACCGTTAACAAGAACTGACATAAATTTGTGCATAACAAGTCCTTCCAACCACCCATCCATCTTTTCCCAAAACCCATGATATTCATAACCTCTCGCAAATACGTCCATTCCATGAAATCATACGCCTTGGAAAAATCCACTTTAAGCAACAAGGTTTTGTTCTTATTTCTCTTAGCATAATCGATTAATTCGTTCAAGACCAACACGCCATCAAGCAAATTTCTCCCTTGAATAAAGGGTGTTTGAGAATTTGTAACAATGATGTCCATTACGTTCTTAATTATTCCCTCCATTAGTTTAGACACTACCTTATAAACGCAACCAACTAAACAAATTGGTATGTAGTCGTCTAATTCCTTCGGATCTTCCTTTTTAGGAATCAAAGCAAGAAAAGATGAAGTTAAAACCTTTGGTAATTGACCCACTTCAAAGAACTCAAGGATGGAGTTTGTGAAATCTCTGCCAACAATCTCCCAGCAGTGTTTAATAAACCTAAGATTAACTCCATCTGGGCCAGGACTCGTATCCCCCACATTTGCAAAAATAACATTTTTAATATCCTACGGACCAAACGACAATTCAAGAGCACTTCTCTCTGCTTCAGTTAGAACTTTGAATCCCTCACGGCCAATATGAGGTCTATCCAATGGCACACTTTGAAATCTCTTTTCAAAAAAATTTGCTACAGCACTTTAAATTCCATCAACATCTTCAATAAGTTGTCCCTCCACTACCACTGAACTAAACACATTACTTCTGTTACGTTGAGAAATAGCAGCATGGAAAAGTTTAGAGTTTCCATCTTCTTTGTTAATCCACTTCAAACGAGCCTTCTGTTTAAGAATACCTTCCTTAATTCTAAGGTTTTTCAAAAGGTCATCCTCAGCAACTTTCCTAGACAATAATGAACCGTCATTTGAACCGCCATTGCTGCTAGCAATCAAGTCCTCAATATCGTTAATTACCTCAATATTGTTAGCTAAGTTTGTGTCAATCCATCCAAACACTTTGGTATTCCACCATCTAAGTCTTGTGCGCAAGTGTTGTAATTTCTTGGAAAAAACATAAGAGGCTTTTCCTAAAACAGAGTATGATTCCCACACATCTTTTACAAACGGCAAAAATTCTTTATGCTCCAGCCAACAGTTTAACGCCTTAAACGGTTTCGGACCCTAGTTGATGTTCCTTGCACGTATCATAACCGGCCTATGATCGGATATGTCTCTTGAGCCAACTGTCTGAGTTACAGAATTCCACATGTTGAGCAGGCCAGGCGATACAATGAACCTGTCCAATCTGCTGAAGCTTTCCCCGATGAATTATACCAAGTGAACTTATTTCCATTGGTAGGCAATTCCAAACAACCAGGCAAATGAATGAAGTCCTGAAACTCATTCATGATTTTCCTGCTCTACCCTGTACTGCCAATCTTCTCACTTCTACATTTGATTACATTAAAATCTCCGCCGATCACCCATTCACCCTCCTCCATAGTGGCTTTAAGATGAAGAATGCAGCTCCACAATTCCCTCTTTTCATCGTTAGAACAAGACGAGTAAATGTTCAAAAAATAAACATTACAACCTTTCCAAATGGCGTTGACCCCCAAATAACCTTTGCCTTTGAAGCTACTTATTGGAATCAATGAATTTTCTTTCCAAATCGTAAGCATACCTCCTGCCTATCCTATGGAATTAGAACAAGACCAAACACAATTCTTATTTCCCCACAAACTAGCCATCATGCCTTCATTCATGTGCTGAGCTTTAGTTTCCTGTAAAAACACTAAATCCACCCCCTCTTTTTGAATTAAAGCTCTGATTCTCCTTCTTTTAATACTGTTACCACACCCTCTAATGTTATACATCAAAAAATTCATGAGATGCCTCTATCAACCTCCTTCTTTCCCTTGACTTCTCTCCTTTCCGACTCATCCAGATTCCGAATAATGTTTTCAAATGCTTCGTCATCTTCGTTGGTTTCCACTCCCAATTTTCTAATCGCCTCCCAAATCTTCATAGGCAGTTTTTCAAGTTTTCTCTTAATTCTCGAGTTACTTTTAAAAACCTCTTCATCACCAATAGAATCTCTCCCAGATCCCAACTTGCCCGATAACCGAGATATATCATCTTCTTCTTCTTCTGCTATGTGGGTGTGATTTGGTGTAGATTAGCCATCAGAAACATAATTTTCTGTGTGGAATAAGGTTGAGTAGTAAGATGGTGCAAAAGGTATTTTTATTTTCTGATAAATCTCTTCAAGATGGACAACCTTTTTTGGTTTTCTATTCTCCACAACGCCAGACTGCATCGGGCCCAGCACCGCACAGTTATTGATGATTCCATTGGGAAGTCCCAACTCATCACCACCTAGCAAAGTATCTATCGGTCTTTGAACCTTTTCCACGTTAACCAATAGATATTTGAGAGATACTACCCCTATGTTATCAGCTGCCTGTTCAGAATTTTCTGCATCCGCTAAAGGCATGTCATCATTTTCCCTCTAAGTACCTCGCCTGCCACAAAAGTTTTGTCTGTATCATTGTTGGAATACAAATAGAGTTAGGGTTTTGTTATCGTTCCACAGAGATTGTTATAGATATCACTGCCTTTCTACAGTTGAAAAGGTTTTAAACTTTAATCGGAACAAATGGTTTTGGTTGTTTTCAGTCGGAACTTTTGCATTCAAAGTTAAGTAATGAACGGTAAAAGGATTTGTTTTAACGATTTATAAAAACATGTCAAGATTAGTAGCCGGTAATCCGTTTTCGTACGTATATCTTCAAAAAAGCGTGTGAACTTTCTAACGATAAATAAACTCACATATCCTCTCAACAAGTTTCTCTCGAACACTTGTTGTGGGATTTATCATATTGATCCTTTGTTGATCTCTCACACAAACTATCAATATGATAACATTTAAGAACAATATTTATGAACATCAACATTCAAAACTATCTCTAGCCTCATGAATATTTGATGGATTGAAACTTAGGTCAAGTTTTAACACATATCTCTTAATCATGAATCAAAACAAAAGATGAACCATAAAAACAAAGTTTCTTCTCTATATTTATCATTAACAAAGTTCACAAACTTAATACAATATCAATACATACAAAAATGATGGATTTCCTCCACTAATCTTGACACTATAAGTGCTTAGCTACCCATTGTCATGGTAGCTTCACAAACAAGAGAATGGAGGAGAGAATGGAGAAAAGAAACAAACATCAACGACGATCTCTCGACAAATGATGCTCCGATTCTTCGAAAATAGGATACTACAGTGTTTACAAGGTTTTTACTCTAAGAAAATGAATAGTGATTCCCACAAAATATGATCTAATCTATTTATAAGGGGGCTGAGTTACGCAGAGCACGCTAAGCGCGCAGCACCGCGCTAAGCGCGCTGCACTTTAATGTTAAACCGCCCTTGACCGCGCTTAGCGGGCTACTTTCTGGAAAATGCTCCCAGTCGGCGCTAGGAGCGCGCTAAGCGCGCTTGCAGCTTGCTTTAAAAATCCAATTTCTTCAAAAATGCTCCTTAAGAGCCTTCCATGCTCAAAGCTTCCATTGAAATGCTAAAACCTACAATTATAAACACAAAGTTAAATAAATAATTCTAATAATGCAATTAAACTATACTACGATTATTTACCGGAAACAACGGGAAAAAGCATCGATTAACAAATAAAAATTTCAAAAGGTGCCAAAAACTAAACTAAATATTAACACATTTTAGCACCTAACAACTCTCCCCAACTTGCTTCTTTGATTGTCCTCAAACAAAGGTAAGATAGAATAGAAACAATAGGAGTATCGGATAAGCAAACACAATCAAAAATCAATGGTTCAAACTAAATTGATGCGCTCGCAAGTACTACTCAGCTTCACAAAGAATCAAAACATATCTATGAACTAACTTCTAAACAGAAATAATAAGCACTCATCAAAAGCAAACAAATGTTCAAACGGGAATCACCTACTTATTTAGCTGAGCCATGCTCAATATTTACAAGGGACAAAACACACTCATAAGCAATTGTGCCCCATCCAAAACAATTTATGCAATCATCTCACAACAAATGAAAACAATGGAAACAAAGATCACAAAAGGACTTTTATCGGTTGTAACTTGGTCGGGGTTAAGAAACAAGGGGCATATGTACACGGCCATTGAAACAAGAAAGGGAAAATTTCATGAAGAGCATTTTCTTTTCTAAACAACCATTCTTGCTCAAACTTCCAACTTATTCTCACAATGTATTCTATTTCTTTCTTTGATTTTTCCTTTTCTTTCTTTTTCATTCTATTTTTGATTTTTCCTTGAGAATGCATTGTCCACAATTCCTTCTTCTCTTTTCTCAATGAACCAATCTCCCCAACTTCAACAATACTATAAACTTAAATCAAAATGCTCTTCAAAACGGTTAAAGTCCGAGTTCATGCTTCAAAGATAAATTTTTTTTCCGCTTTAGGCTCAAGAGAGGTTTCTAATGTTCACTCACTCACAAGGTGACTTGAAGTGGTTTTTGGAAAAGTGGTTATACTCATAGTACTAAAAAAAATTTCCTTGATCATTTCAAAGTTTCCAAAATTTCAAAACTACCAGCAAGATTAAACATAAACCATTTGAGTAAGCAACAACTACATGAATCCCTCAATAATTTGTGAACAATGGAGGAAACTTACATATGTGGTAATGTCCTAATTGATTCCCATATGAACATACATGCTAAATGAAGCAAAGCTTGAAATCTATGTAAAGCAAAAAGTTCATACACATGCAAACATTCTACAAAGCACAAACAGAGTACCTTTTTGCGCAACAATCCAGAATTATATCATCACCATCAATGATTGGTGTAGCACATCACTTTTGTTCAAAGAAACTAGAACTTGCTTCATCAATCAATTACCTTAAATAGAGAACAAACACAAAAAAATTTGTACCAAAAATTCTAAACAAAAAACATCATCCGCTCGGATGGAAAATTCACTAATAATAAGAAAATATTTTAACAATTATCCAAAAATCAACATCCGCCCGGATGTGAACTACAACAATATCTTAAACAAAAGTTAATCGCAACAAACTAAACATAACAAAATGCAAAGGTAGAACAATCAAACCCATCAATAAGAACTCGAACTCGACCCGCCATCATCACCACCAACATCATCATCAACTGCTGTTCAAGACCAAGAAACCGATTGTGATCAAATTATCCTAATGGAGGTCGTCTTGCTGGGTTTGATGCCGAACCGACACGCTGTTTCTTTCTACCAGACATCTGGAAAAAAAACACATAAAACATCCACAAAAACAGACAAATACATTAACAAAAATAACATTAAAATATGTCTAAATTCCTAAACAAATACAACAAATAATCCAAGGGATCAAAACAGAATTTTAGAAGAGGGGAATTTTTCTGAAAATCCCAGACCGCGCTAAGCGCGCAGGACCGCGCTAAGCGGGCTCTGCGATTTGCAGAAAAATTCCTCTCTGCAACAGACAAGCATACAATGGGTAAAACCCTAATTCCTAAAACAGACAGATTCAGAGAGATATTTACAATCACGAATACATGAAATTAAAACCCTAATATCTACAAAAAACCTAATTTCTACATTCAAAATCCCTAATTTCTAAAATCACAGTTCCTATCCACATGCAATTACACTAGTCTAGTGATAATAATGGAAAATGACAACAAAAAGAAGAACAAGATGAACAAGAACAATGAACATTAAAGCTACAACCCAAATTGGGTTTAAAAATTAAAAAGAAAATGAAGAACTTACACTTGTTGATGTAGATGATGAGCAAGAAAATGACAAAGATGAAGCTAAGGCACAAGAAATCCAAGGAACTCTAAAAAAATTTTGGAGAAAAATGAAGTTGGGGTGAAGAAGAGAGAACTTGAGATTTTTGAGAAAAAGGGGGAAATCAGGCACAACCTCAGAACCCTAGCTTCTAAAGGCAAATCTGGGCCAGGTCAGCACTATTGGGCCTAGACAAAACCTTTTTTTTTCAAAATTTCACAGACCGCGCTAAGCGGACTCTGCCCGCGCTAAGCGCGCTGCTCACTGGAAGTGGGGGTGACTTTTTCTTCAGAGCGCGCTAAGCGGGCTCCTGCGCACTAAGCGGGCTCTGCAACACACAAAATACTACCAGCAGCTCCAAACATGATTCCAGCAGCACAAAATATCACTCCAAGCAGCAAAATCACACCAACTTACAAAAAACACGATTAAACATCAACTTGACCAAAAAACGATAAAAACTTACAAAATTGGGGTGCCTCCCAACGAGCGCTTGTTTAACGTCGGATAAGCTCGACGGTCCAAGACGATCAATGAAGAACGTCTAGGAGAACGGAACAATTTTCTCTATCGAAATTACCTCCAAGGTAGATTTTCAAACGTTGACCATTTACTGTCCAACAGTCTTTTTTCTGCATATCTTTGATCACAATTGCTCCAAAACGTTTAACTTCTTTAACAAGGAACGACCCTGACCACTTCGATTTCAACTTTCCCAGGAAAAGTTTCAACCGGGAATTGAACAATAATACCATTTCGCCAACCTTGAAATCCTTTTTCCGGATCTTCTTATCATGATACCCTTTCACCTTCTCCTTATACAACCAACTAGAATGATATGCGGCATTCCGCATTTCCTCCAATTCATGCAGTTGTAATTTCCTTTTTTCTCCGGCCAAGTTCTTATCAAAATTTAACAGTTTCAGGGCCCACAATGCTTTGTGCTCCATTTCAACGGGTAAATGGCATGTTTTACCATAGACCAATTGAAACGGAGTTAAGCCAATTGGAGCCTTGTAAGCGGTACGGTACACCCACAATGCCTCATCCAATTTTTGTGACCAATCTTTTCTTGAACTTCACACAGTTTTTTCCATAATTTTTTTCACCTCACGGTTGGACACCTCGGCTTGACCGTTCGTTTGTGGGTCGTAAGGGGTCGCCACTTTATGCGTTACACCATAATGTTTCAAAACACTTTCAAGGGATGTATTGCAAAAGTGTGACCCGTCATCACTTATAAGAACCCGAGGAGTGCCAAAACGGGCAAAGATGTTTTTCTTTAAAAAATTTATTACCGTTTTGCCATCAGCCTTAGGTGAAGCAATCGCTTCAACCCACTTCGAAACATAATCAACCGCCACTAAAATATACTCATTTCCAAAAGAGGGTGGGAATGGACCAACAAAATCTATGCCCCAACAATAAAAAATTTCAACCTCTTGGATATTTTGAAGGGGCATTTCATCTCTTTTTCCATTTCCACCAGTTCTTTGGCAAGTATCACAACTTTGCGCATGGAGATTTGCGCCTTTAAATAGAGTAGGCCAATAAAAGCCTGATTGCAAGACTTTCGTGGCCGTTCTCGAACCATTAAAATGGCCTTCATAAGGCGAGTTGTGACAGTGCCAAAGAATACTCTGAGCTTCATCACTCGTGACACACCTTCTCAAAACGTTGTCACCTCCTAACTTGAACAAGTAAGGGTCATCCCACACATAATAATTCGCATCCGATAAGAACTTCTTTTTTTCGATTCCAAGTTAGGTCTTCGGGTATCCAACTGGTTGCTTTGTGGTTAGCAATATCCGTAAACCAAGGCCTAACTTGGACTCGAAACAATTTTTCATCGGGAAATTCCTCTCAGATTTCCTTTTATGTTTTGGTTACCTCCACATTGATCAAGCGGGACAAATGATCCGCCACCAAATTCTCTGAACCCTTTTTATCATTTATTTCCAAATCAAATTCTTGAAGTAAAAGGATCCAACGGATGAGCCTTTTCTTTGAATCCGGTTTAGTGAGCAGATATTTGATTGTCGAATGATCAGTGTAGATTACCACTTTTGACCCTATTAGGTAAGAACGAAACTTCTCAAGTGCATATACAATCGCAAGCAATTCTTTTTCGGTTGTGGCGTAATTTACTTGCGCCTCATTTAATACTTTGCTTGCGTAATGTATAGAATGAAAATTTTTGTCCTTCCTTTGACCTAACACCGCTCCAACAGCGTAATCACTCGCGTCGCACATTAGTTCAAAATTTAAAGTCCAATTTGGCGCGATGATTATTGTAGCGGTAATTAGTTTTTCTTTCAAAATTTGGAAAGCAATAAGACATTCATCGTAAAAGAGAAATACCTGGTCTTTGTTGAGCAAGTTGCTCAGTGGCCTTGCTACTTTTGCAAAATCTTTGACGAATCGCCTATAAAATCTCGCATGCCCCAAAAAGCTTCTGATTCCCTTGACGTTGGTAGGAGGAGGCAACTTTTCAATCACTTCAATCTTCACTTGATCGACTTCAAGGCCTTTGGAAGAAACTTTGTGCCCAAGCACAATTCCCTCCGTCACCATAAAGGTACACCTCTCCCAATTCAACACCAAGTTTGTCTTTACACACCTTTCAAGGACGGTTTCCAAATTCTTCAAGCATAAATCGAAAGATGCTCCAAACACAGAAAAATCATCCATAAACACCTCCATTGTCTTTTCTATGAGGTCGGAGAAGATAGCTGGAACACACCTTTGGAAAGTTGTCGGCGCATTACATAAGCCAAAAGGCATCTTTCGATAAGCAAAAATTCCAAAAGGACAAGTAAAAGCCGTCTCCTCGTGGTCCGCCAGGTCAACCGCAATTTGATTGTAGCCTGAATAACCGTCCAAAAAACAATAAAATTGTTGCCCGGATAACCTCTCGAGCATTTGGTCCATGAATGGAAGTGGAAAATGGTCTTTTCTTGTTGCGGTGTTCAACCTTCTATAGTCAATACACATTCTCCACCTCGTCACAATCTTTGTTGGGATTAACTCATTCTTCTCGTTTCGGATAACGGTCATGCCACCCTTGATAATCCCGTTGATTGTTCATGTAGTTCACTTCTTCAAATCCCGGTGGAGGACAAAATCCGGTGTCGTGCTCTCCTTTGCAAAGTTCACAACATGCAACTCACTTACTCTTACTCGGTTGCTCATGTATTTCCTTTAATTGTTGTGGAAGCTTCGACATTTGTTGAGTCAAAAGTTCCACTTGTTGAGATAAAAGCTTGTTTTGAGCTAGGATGGCATCATTAGTTCCCAATTCCAAAACTCCCAGAGTCCTTTGAGAAGGACCACGGTTATGGCTTCCCTGATGGTCATTCAAAGCCATCTTATCAATTATGGAAATGGCTTCTTCGGCACTCTTGCTCATCAAAGATCCACCCGCGGTGGCATCCAACAATGTTTTCTGCACTAATTGAAGACCATTCCTAAAAATGTGAACTTGAGTCAACTCGTCGAAACCATGCCCTTTACATTTCCTCAACATAGATTTGAATCTCTCCCACGCTTCGTTGAGAGATTCGTTTGCACCTTGCGTGAACACTGCTATTGCGGTCTTTGCCTCCATGAAACGATTATGTGGAAAAATCTCTCCAAAAATTTTTCTTCAAGTAAATTCCAATCAGTCATTATTGCCGTCGACTGATCAAGATACCATTCCTTGGCCTTCCCAATGAGGGAATGCGGGAATAGTCTCTTAAACAGAGATTCCTCTTCAGCTTCGGGTGCACCAGTTGCTCCCGCAATCTCATAGAACTTTTTTAGATGTGTATAAGGATCCTCATGATCCATACCAGTAAAAGGACTCTGATATAGAAGCGAGAGAATACCAGTCTTCATTTCTGAATGCCGACCGTTATGAGCATTGCGAGCAAACTGTGCATTATATTTTGGACTGTTAGTACATGGTCTTGAAGCAGGTGGTGGTGGTGGTGGATGTTCCATAGCTGGAAGTAACTGTGGAAATGGTGGTGGTGTAGAAGTCGAACTTCCCTCTTGTTCTTGCCTTTGTCTAGCTAGTTGCCTCCTTCGTCTCGTTCTGCTATTGATTCTATGAGCGGTTCTTTCAATCTCGGGATCGAAGAGAAGTTGGTCTGCCGGTAGTTTCCCTCGCATAAAACAAAGTATGCACACTAAACCAAACAAATCAACAAGCTCAAGAAAAAGTTAACAAGCTTAAAACAAACCAACTATTGCAATGCTTGCAATATCAATCAACAATCCCCGGCAACGGCGCCAATTTGTTGGAATACAAATAGAGTTAGGGTTTTGTTATCGTTCCACAGAGATTGTTAGAGATATCACTTCTTTTCTACAGTTGAAAAGGTTTTAAACTTTAATTGGAACAAAGGGTTTTGGTTGTTTTCAGTCGGAACGTTTGCATTCAAAGTTAAGTAATGAACGGTAAAATGATTTGTTTTAACGATTTATAAAAACATGTCAAGATTAGTAGCCGGTAATCCGTTTTTGTACGTATATCATCGAAAAAGCGTGTGAACTTTCTAACGATAAATAAACTCACATATCCTCTCAACAAGTTTCTCTCGAACACTTGTTGTGGGATTTATCATATTGATCCTTTGTTGATCTCTCACACAAACTATCAATATGATAACATTTAAGAACAATATTTATGAACATCAACATTCAAAACTATCTCTAGCCTCATGAATATTTGATGGATTGAAACTTAGGTCAAGTTTTAACACATATCTCTCAATCATGAATCAAAACAAAAGATGAACCATAAAAACAAAGTTTCTTCTCTATATTTATCATTAACAAAGTTCAAAAACTTAATACAATATCAATACATACAAAAATGATGGATTACCTCCACTAATCTTGACACTAGAAGTGCTTAGCTACCCATTGTCATGGTAGCTTCACAAACAAGAGAATGAAGGAGAGAATGGAAAAGAGAAACAAGCATCAACGACGATCTCTCGACAAATGATTCTCCGATTCTTCGAAAATAGGATACTACAGTGTTTACAAGGTTTTTGCTCTAAGAAAATGAATAGTGATTCCCACAAAATCTGATCTAATTTATTTATAAGGGGGTTGAGTTACGCAGAGCGCGCTAAGCGCGCTGCATTTTAATGTTAACCCGCCCTTGACCGCGCTTAGCGGGCTACAGACCGCTCTAAGCGGGCTACTTTCTGGAAAATGCTCCCAGTCGACGCTAGGAGTGCGCTAAGCGCGCTTGCAGTATGCTTCAAAAATCCAATTTCTTCAAAAATGCTCCTTAAGAGCCTTCCATGCTCAAAGCTTCCATTGAAATGCTAAAACCTACAATTATAAACACAAAAGTTAAATAAATAAGTCTAATAATGCAATTAAACTATACTACGATTATTTACCGGAAACAACGGGAAAAAGCATCGATTAACAAATAAAGATCTCAAAAGGTGCCAAAAACTAAACTAAATATCAACACATTTTTGCACCTAACAATCATTCAAATTTTTTGACCTTTCCTGCACGTTATCTAATCTGACTTCCTTCCTTTTCTCAGAATTTGCAGCCTCGGGCCCCACGACCTCGAAATTGAGACTTCCTTCACCATTATTCTTATTTTCAGTCAACTGAATCTCTTCCTGGTTTCCTTCTATTTCCTTTATTACTTCGCCTCCCCATGAATTCACCATCTTCCCTTTCCATCCAACTACATTTCACAACCTCACCTTCACTTTCAGAGGAAGAAATTCTTGAGCTATCCTCTGAGGACGAGTCGAGTCTATCACTTTGTCTCCTGACCCCAATAGAATCTTCAATGACTTTAATTCTATAGATATCTTCATTCACTTCAATGTTGAACACTTCATTGAGATTTAAAGCAAATTCCGTTCTAATGAGAATACGTGCGACATCCAATCTCACCATGTTATTTGTATCTTCGTCTGCTTGCACAAACGCGCCAATTCTATCTGCCAAGAATTTTTAAAACTTATCACCCCATACATGACAAGGTATACCATAAATGCTAACCCAAGTCATCCTCTCTTTGTCCAAATCTACCGGAGACCACGAATGAATGTCTGAAAACCACCTAGAGATCCATTCCTTGTCTTCAGTTACCAATTTCATTATTTCCCCTTTAATTTCCCTTTCCAACAGACAAAGATTAGCACCTAACGCCGTGGCTTTAATCTGAAAGTATCCCTCTATGTGTAGCACTTGTTGAATCTCAAATGCAGTTCCCGGTTCTTCCATCACTCCAACGAACGCATTCTCAAACCTAACCAGATCTTCCTTATCCACATTGAACATAAGATGTGTAAAGTTTGGTTTATCTCCCATTAGAACTTGATTCTGGGCTCTCTTGCTCGATTCTCTGTTTAGGCCTCCAACTTTAGTAATTTCAGCATAAGAGTATGTTTTGTTTACACCAGCTGGGTAGCGCACATGTTGAATCCCGTTTTCTGCCCTTACCTCCTTCCCCCACCTCATGTTACATCGATCTCTCAGTTGATTTCTCTTATCATCTCTCTGGAATCTGGGTGTGTTCGCGAATATCTTGTTGCCATTAATGACAATGTTGTCTAATTTAATGGCAAGAAGATGTTTGTCTGTCACTTTTTTAAACCTGAAAAAACCGAATCTCTTTCCTCTTTTGTCTCTCTTTAGTGGAATGTAAACTTCCAGCACCAAACCATGATCTTTGAATACATTGAACATCTGTTTGGCATCAAATGACTCTGGAAATTCTGAGAAGACAAAAGAAGAAACTTGCCTCAAGTTTGTGTCGTTGCTCTTACCTCCGTTTGCTTTCCAAATCGACCTCCTTGCGATACCCACTGTAGCCTTCCTATTCCTCACGATTTTCGTCCAAACCTCAGAGTTTTTTGAGGCCATCCTAACCAGAGTAACTATTCACTATCTAAACCCTAAAGACGCCGTAACACACACAGATGAATCAATAGGGAAAAAGAAACACTGAACTAAACACTAAAGGGAGGAAGGTCCCTAATCCTAAGATTAGGACTTTAAACCAAACCCTTCAGTCTTTACAATGTTCTTTCTCTCTATCAATGAACAAATGCAGTGCAAAACAAAATCAGGACAGTAACTTAAAAGTTTAACGAACCTGATACATAGTTATGAGTATGGAAACCAAAGGAGAAGATAGTGAAAAGTTGAAAAGATTCTAGAGAGAAGATAGAGTGTCTCTCTCTAGAAATGAGAACCTGACTTTGTTTCTCTATGAAATGTCATTGTTGTTGTTGTTGTTGTTGTTGTTGTACCTCTTGCCAATGTTTAATTTGTAAAAGAAATTAACATTGTTATATTCTAGATACATTTCATGTTATATTAATATACAAATATACTTATATTACCCCGGTTCATTTAGTAACCAAGGGGATACGTCCCTATTTTAGTTTATTTTTTATTTAAAAATAAATAATATTAGATCTCAGTTTATTAAAAAATCGAGGGAAAAAATAAATCAGTTTTGCCTCAGTTTATTGTTGTCCTCCATTTATAAAGGAACACCGCTTAAGATATTTCCAACACAGCAATCCACGAGAAACTCTCCACATTCAATCAGAACGTGAGTACCGCTTATGCATATCTAGGATGCTACGTTGTGAAACTCAAACATTGTTGTGAGACACAAACGTTGTTATGAAACCCTCTACGTCCAATCAGAGTGCGATGAGCTTTTACATAAGTAAAAGTATCAATGTGATGGATTGCAAGAGCATAAAAAATTAGGTTTATTTAATATGTGGTTAGTGAGACTGTACTTACTTTGCCAAAGATCTTTATGGTGGATTTCAAGAGCATAAAAAATATGTTTTAAGGTTGGTTTTCTAACATAATCTCTGATCATGTAACTGCAAATTTATTTTATTTAACTAATCATTCTTTTACTTTTATATCAAAAATAAATGCATGCAATAACCAATATTTATTCTTTCACAAGGTTCAAACGCATTACACGTTCAACGCTTCCCCCCAGCTATTCTAAAATCGAGGGGTAAAGTGGCAACTTTTCATGTTGTCCCTTCGTTATCTTGCCTGGGTAACCGAGGTACAATCCACTTCACAAGTTTACCCTTTTGATGTTGATCATTATTAATACAATTCATATTAGAGTTCTTATTCATATTGTAATTATGATGCTTCAATCGTTTTAGAGAAACACCAATTAATTTCTTTTCATTGTTTAAAACAAACAATAGTTCTTATTTTCTATATTCTTTTTAGAGAATCCTCTTCTATACACGGGAAGGTAATTAGACATTCTAGAGAAAATACTTTATCTTGTGTCTCATAGAGTATTTGAAATCCTTTCGAGAGGGAGGGGTTGTCAATAATTACATCTACTTGAAATTTTCATCTAAATACGTATTTAGTGATAATTTCATGAGCTATCTTCTAGATTTATGGGATTGGGCCTCCATAAATTTTTCATCACTAATTTGGTATTTGAGGTAGTGACTAACAACATATTTTCCCCAACAACTTCCTCAGCGTTGTGCTTCATTTTCATAGCATCCCAGATTTCTTTGTCAAACTTATAAGCAAAGTACGTAATAATTAAGCAAATCGTCAACAAAGTCCTTTGTGAGTAAGGTTTTTGTAGAGATAGTCATTCTCATGCCATTGGATAAATTCTTTAGTCATTTTATGCTTTTCAGCTTGTTCATTTGTTTCATCCATGACTGGAATATCTTGGTAGGGACCAACAAATTAAAAAGGAGAAAAAGTTAGGAGACTACAATCGCTTAAAATGCCAATTAAAAAGAAATGGAAAAAGAGGCTCAAGACACTGATTTCCATAAGGAGGAGCATCGATAGTTTGGTGATTCTTGAATTACCTTTGAGCCTCTTATGGAAAAAGACTACGATGTTGTAACTCTTGTCCATAGCTCAAGTGATTTACATGACTTCCACCATAAAATTCATAAAGACATTCAAATTCTCAACAACTTTAGAAGATGCAAAGAAGAAACGTAAAAAAAAAGGGGGTTATTTAGCGTTTTAAATGAAGAAGAAGAAGAAGAAGAAGAAGAAGAAGTCGATTTAAGCCAATATATTTTCAAAACACTACTACGAAAAACACTTATAATCACGGTGACGATATACCTATAATAACAATTGAGCAACCATTGTTAGGTAGGGCGTGATTGTATGTGATTTATTTACAACCACAGTCAAATGCCCGTGGTAGAAAACTGAAAAAACGTGCTACCTATAACCATGATTATTTTAAATAACCGTAGTGAAAAGAATAAAGATCTTGGGTTCGATATCCAGCAACGTCATTTTGTTTCTTTTTAAACAACCTTTCACTACAATTTTAGCTTTCAACCGTGGTGATATGTTCTTTTGAGTTTATTATTACATATGTGGAATGCTTATTTCATCAACTGCTCACTAAACATATAACCTTTCAATGTGATATAGAAATTAATAATTTGACAAATTAAGTTATATTAGAATAACAAGTTACAATGATAAATGTTTTCCTAGATTTTTTCCTTTCATTCTATATGTCTCGCTCACTTTTTTAAGTGTTAGAATTAGGTTCAATGCTTGTGACTCTTCAATCAACACTTCATTCTCAACTAGTTCATTAAACTAATAAATAAGAAGTGTTAATTGAAGAGCTACAAGCATAAAACCAAATTCTAACTCTCAAAGAGGAATAAAGTTACATAGAATGCAAGGGAGAAAGCTTGATAAATCTTGATCAATATAAGTTGTTTTCTAAAATAACATAATTTTTTATATTAGAAATTTCTAATACAATTAGAAAGGTTATTTAGTCACTGAGGGGTTGGTAAAACACTCAAACACATATGACATAATAAACTCATCTAATATAAATGTTGGTTTAACATAGTGAAAGTTGCAATATACAAAGTATATCATTAAAATCAACAACTAATTACATATTAATCATCATCAACAACATCAACTTTTATCAACAACAACATACAAATTTTATCAACAACATACGACTTTTATTAACAACGTATATAAACCAAAACTAAATCATCAATAACATAGAACTTTTATAAACAACACACCTTAAACAAAATAAAATACACATAAATATCAATAAACTGATATAATCTGAGTAAAAAACTTTTACATTGTAATCATTATTCAAAACTGTTGTGAAATCTGATGCCTTTAAACAAAGTCTAAATTGTTTCTTTATGATCAAGAAACAAACAAAGGTAGAAAAGATGGTAAAAGAAGAAGAACAACAAGGATTAGTTATAACTACTATTATTTACTTTCTCTTTAAATCAGATTACAAGTACTCAAAAATAACAAATAACCCACTCACCCTAATTAGGATTTTCCACCCCTTATGATGAAATACTAGTATGCTATTTATAATAAAATCTAACATACTAAGTTATGGGCTTTTTTTTTTACAATTACCCATTATAAGATAACTTAGGGTACAAGCTAACTTAAACTATTGGACATAACAAACAAGCCCAATTCCTCATGTTAACAAATCTAGCATTTTCGAAAACTGCAAGCTTGACCCTACTTCGACTATAGCATACCCTACTTCGACAACAACATATGAATGGCCTTCGACTGCATGCTAAACATCTGACGAACTGTCGAACCAAGAAGCTACCTTCGATCATACTAGAGTTCGATACAATATCTCATAAATCTCCACCTTGAAACAAAATCTATAACATCAAGGAACAAACTAGTTTTCTTCATGCAGCTTTATCAACTGCATGCAGTGGAAAAAATTGCAACTAGGCAATGTCTTGGTGATCATATCAGCACCATTATGATCTGTCAAAACCTTTAGCACTTGGACTTCTCCATGCTCAATTAACCCTCTGACGAAATGCAACCTAACATCGATGTGCTTGGTTCACTCATGATAGGCTGAATTCTTTGACAAGTGTATTGCACTTTGACTATCACATTAAACATTGATAACTTGACCTTGATATTTTAGCTCCTTTGTAAAACCTTCAAGCCACAATGCTTCCTTTACAGCTTCAGTTAGGGCAATATATTCCGCTTCAATGGTTGATAAGGCAACAACCTTTTGAAGTGTTGCTTTCCAACTCATTATTGTGCCGAACATAGTGAACACATATCCAGAAATAAATTTTCTAGAATCCATACAACCTGCATAATCAGAGTCGACATATCTTTCGATTGCTACTTTACTATCTTCACCCAAGGTTCCACCATAAATTTGGACTCTGCTCAGAGACCCATTTATGTACCTTAGAATCCACTTCAATGCTTGCTAGTGAGCCTTTCCAAGAATCTCCATATACCTGCTTACAAGACTTACTGCATATGCTATGCCGGGTCTAGTATAGACCATATCATTCATCAAAGTACCCACTATATTAGCATATGGAATTCTATTTATATAAGCTCATTCGACATAAGTACTAGGACATTGATCTATACTTAGCTTGAATTGAGGGTTTATCAGAGTCACAACAGGCTTTGAATTCGACATACCAAAATTTTCGAGAATCTTCTGTAGGTATTCCTCTTGAGATAAGCATAATTTTGTCTGCTTTCTATCTCTTTGGGTGTCAATCACAAGAATCCTGGACGCAGCACCCAGATCCTTCATGTTGAACTCCTTATTACGTTCAACGTTCACGCTCATTAAATCTTAGACATTATTGCTTGCTATTATAATATCATCCACATAAAGCAACAAAATAAAAAATGAATTACCAGGTCAAAATCTTAAGTAAACACAATGATCGAACTGACTTCTAATGAAACTTATGCGTGCCATGAATTTGTCGAATCTCCTATTCCACTGTCGAGGAGACTGTTTCAGTCCATATAAAGATCGCTTCAGCTTGTACACATAATCTTCCTTCCCCCTTTCGACATACCTTTCAGGTTGCCTCATCAGGATTGTTTCATCTAGATCACCATACAAGAACGCAGTCCTCACATCCATCTGTTCTAGTTCAAGATTGAACTGTGCCACCATGGAAAACAACATTCGAATGGACATGTGCTTCACAACAGGAGAGAACACATCATTGAAGTCAACACCTTCTTTTTGAGTGAAACCCCTAGCGACCAATCTTGCCTTGTATCTCTTCAACGCTACTCCTTTGATTCCTTCCTTATTATTGAAAATCCACTTACAGCTGACTAACTTGGCTCCAGCAGGTTTCTTGATCAGTTCCCAGGTGTTGTTATCATGAAGAGATTTCATCTCATTATTCATGGCCTTCAGCCATTCAGTCTTATTTCGATTCCTCATAACTTCCTTATAGTCTCTAGGTTCTTCGTCTAGAACCTCACTTGTAGATATTAAGGCATAAGCTATAAGATCTTCATACCGAAGTCTCGGAGGTGGCTTTATGACTCTCCTCGGCATATCTTTTGACAATATGTAGTCATCTACAGTTTCCTCAACTTCCTCAGTATCTTCTGTTTCTTCTTCGACTTCATATGGAATACGTAATTCAGCATCAACATGCTCTACCTCAACATGAAATGTCTCCCTATTCTAGCTCTTCGTTAGCATTATCAATTTTTTTGAAGGCCATCTCAGCTTCATTAAAAACTATATCTCGACTGGTGATAGACCTCCTGTGACCTGGATCTAGGCACCATAGCCTATAAGCTTTGACTCCTTCAGGGTATCCCATGAACACGCATTTCAGAGCTATAGAATTGACCTTGTCTTGCCTAATATGAGCATAGGCCACACAACCAAATTCTCTCAATTTGTCGAAATCTGGTGGATGTCCTGACCAAACTTCTTCAGGTGTCTTCATATCTAACGCAATCAAAGGACACCTGTTTATACAATATGTTGCTATCGAAACAGCCTCAGCCCAAAACACATTCTTTAACCCAACACTAATCAACATGCATCTAACTCTTTCCAAAATAGTTCGATTAAACCTTTATGCCAAACCATTTTATTGTGGAGTACCTATAGTAGTTATGTGCCTTGCAATACCTGAGGAAGCACAAAAGATGTCGAACGGCTGATTGCAAAATTCAAGACCATTGTCGGTTCTCAACCTCTTGAACTTTCTTCTTATCTGATTTTTGACCAGAGTCATCCAACCTTTGAAATTCTCAAAAGTTTCATCCTTAGTCTTCTGGATGAATACCCATAACTCTCTGGAATAATCATCGACTATGGCTAGAAAATACCTTGCTCCTGAATGTGATGGATACCTTGTAGGCCCCCAAAGACCAGCATGGATGTAATCAAGGGATCCATGTGTTCTTTGGTTGCCTTTATTGAACTTCACTTTGCAAGATTTTCCAAGTACACAGGGTTCACAAAATTTTAGCTTTTCGACTTCGTCTCCCCCAAGGAGATTTTTTCCCCAATTCGACTAGACCCCTTTAACTGACATGGCCCAATATCATGTGCCAAATTTCTGTGTTCGACAAAGGTTCCGTGGATGCAACGTTTGTCGAATCACTTTTAACTTCAGCCTCAAGGCTATACAAGCCTTGTTTCTTCACGCCTCTCAATTCTTCCTTCGACCCCATCATGACTTTCAGGATACCTTGCTCTCCTTTGAAAACATATCCTTTCTTGTCGAATTCACCAAGAGAAATTAAATTCCTCTTAAGGTCAGGTACATACCTAACCCCAGTCAATAGCCTTATTGACTCATCATGGAGCTTGAATCTTACAGATCCAATACCTGCAATCTTGCAAGCTTTATTGTTTCCCAACATCACTAATCCACCATCTTGATCACATAATTCTTCAAACACATTTTTGTTTGTAGTCATATGCCATGTTCATCCTGAATCCATAATCCACTCTTTGCAAGAGTTACTGCTCGTAACCACAAGGACATCAGATGATTCATAATCATCTTGCACAATAGCTGCATTGCTATTGTCCTTACCTCCATGATTATTCAGGCGCTCATGGCACACTTTTCTTGTATGACCCTCCATCTTACAGTGATAACATTGAATGCTAGATGCATCACCACTATGAGACTTCTGCTGACTTTTACCCTTCTTCTTGTCGAACTTACCATCTCTCTTTGTGAATTTCGCCTTGACTGTCAGACCTTCACCAGTCGAAGATGGCTTGTGCTCCTTTCGTTTATTCAAATCCTTCGAATACAATGTTGACTAAACTTCTTCAAAGTCCAGAGACTATCTCCCATAACAGAGAGTTTCTTTGAAGTGAGCATGTGATATGGGCAAATCAAACAACAACAACAACAACAACGCTTGATCTTCATCATCAATCTTGACATCGATACTTTCAAGATCAAGAATTAGCTTTTTGAACATATCCAACTTCTCAGCCAAAACTTTGTCTTCACTCATCTTGAATGAATACAGATCTTGCTTCAGGTAGAGGCGATTGACAAACGATTTGGTCATGTACAAACTTTTGAGTTTCACCCATAACCCCAACGTCGTCGTCTCCTTTGAAACCTGTCGTAGAACCTTATCACCAACGCTCAATAAGATGGCATTGTGGGTTTTCTCTACCATGCTCGTTCTTCTTTTTCTTCCGTTAACACAGCATCTATGGCTGCAGCTCCCTTTAACGCTTCCAAACAACTTTGCTGAACTAGTAGGGCTTTCATCTTCAAGCGCCACAGACCAAAATCGTTCACTCTGGTGAACTTTTCAATCTCATACTTTGTTGAAGGCATCTTCCTCCACGCTCCCCGCACCAATTTGTTGTGAAATCCGATGCCTTAAAACAAAGTATAAACTATTTCTTTATGGTCAAGAAACAAACAAGGGTAGAAAAGATGGTAAAAGAAGAAGAACAACAAGGATTGGTTATAACTGATATTCTTTACTTTCTCTTTAAATCAGATTACAAGTACTCAAGAATAACAAATAACCCACTCACCCTAATTAGGATTTGCCACCCCTTACGATGAGATACTTGTATGTTATTTATAATAAAACCTAACATACTAAAGTAATAGGCTTTTTTTTTAACAATTACCTATTACAAGTTAACTTAAACAATTAGACATAACAAAAACTCCCAATTCGTCATGCTAACAAATCTAGCATTTTTGACAACTTCATGCTTGACTATACTTCAACTACAGTATACCCTACTTCGACAACAACATGTGAACAGCCTTCAATTGCAAGCTAAACATTACTCGAACTGTGAAACCAAGAAGCTACCTTCGATCATACTAGAGTTAGATCCAATATCTCACAAAACCCCTACAAACTTCCTATCAATTCACCTAAAATTTCTCATGAGCATTTTGATACATTTGATATACAGTGCACAGATATTGCATCGTATAAAACTGAAATCAAAAGTCACCGTGCCAAATAAAAACCCTTTGTAACATCAAATGGATGGAGTAGGTCGAGGAATGACGTACCTTAAAAGTTATTCAAAAGTGATGAATATTAGAACCTATACAAAGAAAAATAAAAGAAAGCATATGAATAACATGACTACATTTACAAAATACTATCAATAAACTAATATAATATAAGTAAATACCTTCACATTGTAATCATTATTCAAACCCCTACAAACTTCCTATCGATTCACCCATGATTGCTCATGGGAATTTTGCACATTTTACATACAATGCATATATTGCATCATGTGAAACTGAAATTAAAAAAAACCATGCGAAATGAAAACCCTTTGTAACATAAAATGGATGAAGTAGGTCGAAGAATGACATACCTTGAAAGTTCTTCAAAAGTGATGAATATTAGAACCTATACAAAGAAAAGTGATAGAAACTGTATGAATAACATGATTACATTTACAAAATACTATCAATAAACTATTCTAACCTGAGTAAATACCTTCATAGTGTAATCATTATTCAAACTCCAACAAACATCTTATCAATTCACCCAAAATTGCTCATGAGCATTTTGATACATTTGACATACAGTGCATAAATATTGCATCAGGTGAAACTGAAATAAAATATCACTATCCCAAATGAAAAACCTCTGTAACATCAAATGAATGGAGTAGGTCAGGGAATGACATGCCTTGAAAGTTCTTCAAAAGTGATTAATATTAGAACCAATGCGTAGAAAAATGGAAGAAATCATATGAATAACATGATTACCATTTAGAAAAAGAAGAACAAGAAAGAATGAAAAAGAAGAAACATAATTGATCTTGACTGCCTTTTAGTATAAATAAGATGAAAGACGGGTTCTATGGAAGAAGACAAGATACGAGTAAGCTAGGTGTGGAAGAGAGATGTTCTGATTTTGTGTTTTGAGCGAGATAATTATTCTTAGTTTTTCTAACTTCACATGTGTGAGTGTGTGTGTGTGTGTGTGTGTGTATGTGTGCGTGTGCGTGTGTGGGTGTGTGTGCGCGTTAAGAGAAATCATGCTTAAATGTCAGTATTATTCACAACGGTTTTTTGTACTACCCGTGATCATAGGTATTTTAGTTTTAATTTAATTTTAAGAATATATAGACACGACCATTTTATAAATAAAAAATGTTGATGTTTAGGGGTGGAAAAATGGGTCGGACCCGCTGGGTCGGCCTGTTTGACCCGCCATTTTGGACGGGCTGGGCGGAGGTTTTCGGCTCGATACTTTAAGTTGGCCCGTCCCGCTTAACCCGCTTGAAAAAGCGGGGTAGGGCAGGGTGGGGCGGGCTTTGCCCGCGAGCTTTTTGTTAAAACTTTTTTATTTTTTATTTAGAATTAAAACAACTTTAACTATAAAAACAACACTCTTCTCTTAAGATTATATTGATTGAATTGTATTATAAATTATTATACAAACAAATTGAATTATAATTGTAACTCCTTCTATAACTTTCTAATACATGTATTGATTAGAAAAATTTGAAATAAAAGAACAATTGCATGGCATGCTGAATTATTAAGTTGTCAAACATTAGCTCACATATTTTCTTTAGAAATAAATTTTGATTTTAAGAAAAAGAAGGATTTTATTAGTGTATACGTGTGACAGATTTAGGATTTAACTATTAAGGAATCAGTCAATATAAGAGTCTATATGATGTTAACAGTGAGAAAGTCAGGTGTTGATATGTTAACATTGATGTTTTATGCAATGTAATTGTTATCATTGTTTGTCTTTTGTAAATTATTAACTGAATTCTTTTAGTAGTTAGTTTTTAAATAGGATTAGGATGATATGTATTGTTTATTTATTTTGATACATTTTTTATTTTTCTTGAGTTTATTTCGTTTTTTTTTTGTTATTGGTCTTTATTTATTTTATTTTTTTAACTGTTTGGACTTAAGACATGTTGAAGTTATATTATGCGTTGTTAAAAAAATTTTTGTCAACCTCTTTAGTAATAAATCAATTTTTTTAAAAGTATGTAGTAAATCAAATAGTAAAATAAAAAATAAAAAATTAGCGGGCAGGCCCGCCAACTCACCAACTCGTTAATAAACGGGACGGACTTGACTTTTGATTTTGGATGCTTAAGTTGGCCTGTCCCGTCCCACCTCGCTTTTAAACGGGTTTAAGTGAGGCGGGCCTAAACGGGGCGCCGGGAGCCTTCACATACCATGAAACCATCCCCCTAATTAGTATTCGTCGAGCATGAACTTTCGAACCATCTCTGTCATCCCTTGTGGACTTACTAGGTTTTAGGTTCGGCCTAAGATACATACCAGAGATATAATATCATAGTAGGAAGGACCGTAGCAAGGATCATTGATCAGAGGATTTCTGTTACACAAGCTCCTCAAAGAGGCAAGTGTAGAGCATACTTTCATCTCTATGGGGTACCTAAGGATAGAACATAAGAATTTAAGCTTTCAGAGAGAAGAGAAATGTTTAGAACATATTTAGACTGAAAACACACATTTTATTGTAGTTCAACTTGTCCAAATATGATACAAGAGCTTCCCTTATATAGGAGAGAGAAGCGTAGCAAGCAAGCAAGCACTCAGCAAACATTGACACGTTACAAGACTAGTGGCAGACACACTAATGCCACTTTTGACTAAAATGGAAAAAGATAAATACAGTACTAGTGGCAGACGTACTTTTGCCACCTTCTGACTAAAATAAAGATAAGATAAGCTTATCCGGTCCCTCCACTAAGCATGATGGAGCATATCTCAGTAGTGGAAGACAAACTTTTGACTTATCACAGATTGTGATAAGATTCTGGTCCCACGCGTCATATTAGTCTTTGATAATTGGCTCATGTGATGGTGACATGTTTGGATCAGAGTATTCTCCTTTTGAGAGTTTGTTTGTCTTGTAGTATGACTCATACACACAGCTGTCCCTTATCATATCTTTGTACAGATTTTGGGCATAGTAATCTGGATCACAATGGGCTGAGTATAGCGCTATGTCTTCAAGAGTTTCTTCGTCAAGATCATGTGGGAGTGGAGGATAGAGTGGTGACTCATCCTGCTTGTTGTCTTCAGTCATATCTTGATCGTTGATTCTTTGATCATCCCTTTGAATAAATTCTTGAAAACTCATTTCTGCAAATTGTTCCTCAATGTTCATCTGGGATGCTTCATTGTTGACCCCTGAGCTTTTTCCAACTTCATGTGTTGACCAAGTGGTCCATGGAGGTTTCCAACAGTGAGGATCGGGATCGTCTGGTAGTTCCACAGCTTGCCATTGCGGAGGAAGGTTTTCGTGACTAATACAAGTTGTATTAACTGGACTCTTAACAGGATCATAAAGATTAATTAAATTAACATAATCCATTAAAGCTTTTAATCCTTCCAAGCTTGTGGGATAATCATTAATGGTTTCCCAAGCATTAATATAACTCTTGCAAACTAGAAGCTGGGTTCTAGGATCAGTCTGATAAGGACGATGGAGGATGTACACTATTTTACAGTTACTTCGAGCTTCTACAGTTGGGCACCATTCTTTAAGATCGTTAACGGCTAGGCTGAGATTTTTTCTCCACCAATTTAATGGAGAGAACCATTCTAGGGCAGTCCAGATTAAAGATCTGTGCTTTCTAGGGTTCATCAGATGTTCATACATTGCAATTGTAGGAATAAGGACTGGCATAGCGTATAAGCTAGTAGCACACCAAAGATACCATAGTTGATTTTTTTGAAAATCTGAAAGCAGGGTTTATCAAAAATGGTAAATGGAAAGGAGTATCTGGGAAGAAAGGTGTATGGTCAGGAAGAGGATTCTTTCTAATGATTTTGAACAGAAAGTAAAAAAGGTTATTCCTGGCATATTCTTTCAGCTGAGATACGGAGAAGGAGTGGTTTACTCCTGGAGGAAGGTTCATGGTGATTGAGGCATTGGTTGGAATGGGACGAACCATTAAGATCAATGGGAAGATATGCCTGGTGGTGATGACTTGGATGGGTTTCATGGGTCTGGATAATAGATCCGGGATCACGTTCTGGGTTTCTTTGATGTGTTTCACCGTGAAATCATATCTGGAAAACCAATGTTTAAGTCTTAATGTCTGCGGATCCGGAGGCATCTTGTTCTTGAATTCCAGAATTTTAGGAAAGGACGAATTGTCCATCTGGACTTCAAAGTGGTAACCTCTGAGGTGGAAATCAAACTTCTGGATTCCCATCTTTACTGCAAGTGCTTCCTTGTAGGTGGTATGGTAATGCTTCTCTGCATCTTTGAATTGACCACTGGCGTGGCCACAATAGTATTTCTTGCCACCTATTTCTTCAATTAAAACTGCTCCCCAGTAGTGGTCACTTGCATCAGTCTGGAGGACTCGTTTCCCTTCTCCAGGGATTTTGAGAGCAAGAGGAGATTGGGCTATTTCTTTCAAAGCTTTTATAGCTTTGGTTTGTTCTTCTCCCCATGGTGGTGGTTTCTTCTTCAGCAATAGAGACAGAGTACTGGAGTATCTGGCTAGTCTAGGAATAAAGTCTCTGATATAGTTGATTATACCGAGAAATTGCTGAATTTGCTTGACTGTGAGATTCTCGTCTGGGAAGTTTAACAACTCTTGAGCGATGTGATGTTGAGGACGATACTTTCCATTGGAGAAATGCATTCCTAAGAAGTCAATCTCGGTTTGACCTAATTGACTCTTCCTTTCAGAAAGCATTATTCCATGTTGTTGGGCTAACTTATGGAACTGGCCCAATAACTATTTGTGAGCCTTCTCATCTTTGGAGAATAGTAACACATCATCAATGTAGATGAGAACACTATGGAGAATGGGCTCAAATATTTTTGTCATGGCCTTTTGGAACAGTGATGGAGCAACCTTAAGCCCAAAAGGTAGAACAGTCCATTGGTACTGGGCATTAGGTATGGAAAAGGCTGTTTTTGGACAATCCTTTGGGTCGATACCCAATTGCCAAAAACCTGACTTCAAGTCAAACTTTGAATAGATATGGGCCTCCTTGATGAACACGTTCAGAGATGCGGCCTTAGGAATAGGGAACTTGTCATCTTGAAGGAAATGGTTCAGAGGCTTGTAATCAATCACAAGTCTTTTCTTTCCTCTGACTTTTTTAGATATTTTTTCAACATAGAAGGCTTGGCAAGCCCACTCAGATTTTATGGGTTCTATCAGCCCTTATTTGAGCAGCTGGCTGCATTCTTCTCTTGCCAAGGCATAATCAGAAGGACTCATTCCAGGATGAGTGGCCTTTGTTGGATTGATATCTTCATTAAGCTTGAATGGAAGTTGGACAAAGAAGTCCTTGTTTTTCCATAAGGGTTCTGGATGAAGGAACTTCTCATGGCTATCTGCACAAAGCTTGAGAAGCTTTGACTTAATCTCTTCATATCCCGTAGGAACATTTGACAAGGAATATAGCTTCATGATTTGAGAGAATGGTCTGAATTCCCTCTTGTACTTGATTCCAGTGGCAAGGATTTGGAGTCTCTCGGCTGCCACATAAACATCCATTCCAATGACAATGTCTTTAGCTGGAAGCTTTGTTCCTATGACCTGTGTCCAGATAATGCAGTCTGGGAAAAACTTGATTCCTATTTTGTTCTTTGTTATCAAGTTCGTTGTAAAGGTCTCTCCATCTGCCGCCATAAAATAAGCTTTATGAGTTTTCCATAACTCCGTTGGCAAGATGTCGGGATTCATCATTGTAATTTGTTCTCCAGTGTCCATGTATGCCATGACCCTTTTAGGTTGTGAGAATTTTGCAGCTAGGACATGGATCTCTACACAGGGTAGAGGAGGAGTAGGAAGAGAGCTTCCTATTTCCTTATAAGAGTACACCGGGACAAAATCTTCATCTCCTGAATCAGAGAGGGAGGTTCCTTCAGATGAGTAGTCTTCAAGGGCGAAGACTGTTTCTTCGTCAGCTGAGCTTTGTTCAGAGTAAACTGATTCCAGATCTCCTTCGACAGGATGAAGGGAGTTGATCAGTTTAGCAGCTTTGTGTTTATTGTTAGGACATTCTTTCGAATAATGTCCCTTTTGTCCGCAGATAAAACATCTTCGGGATTTTCCCTTTCCACGAAAGGATTTCTTCTTAAAGAACTTAACCCCTTTTTTCTTCTTTCTCTTGTAATCCTTGAAGGATTTGTATTTCTATTTATGATGTTTCTTTCTGGTGGGACAACTACACTTCTTGTCTTTGCATTTGATCTCCAGATAAGAATTCTTACAAGCCTTGTTGTACTTGGACTTTTGACTAAGGACTTCTGAGAATTGTTGATGAAGTCTGCATAGTTTATCTAGGGCTTCTAGAGTCATCTGATGGATTTGTCCAAGACTCATGAAGGGAATATCTTTCTGTGCTGCAGCTATCATTTTGTGGAGTTCAGGTTGAATCTCCTGGGGCAAAGATGCTACGTAAGTGTTCTTGAGGCTGGTATCATTAAAACCATTTAGAGCATAGAATCTCTGAAGCATCCTATGGTAATGCTTATCTATGTCCTTGGTTTTGAGAGAACAACATTTCATCTCAAAGAACTCTTGTTTGTACTTCTTATTGTGAATGTCAACATCTCCAATGAATACTTGATGTATAACACCGAGGAGATTGGATGAAGTGTGCAAACGGTGTAACTCATCCTGTTTGACAGTTCCAAGATTGATGTACCACTCTTTCATTGTTCCCGTCATGCGGCAACATAATTCTTCGATTACTTTGTAGGGATCAGCAGTGGTTTTCATCAATTGCGTGTCGAGCCAAGCACCAATCTCTAGGATCCTTTTTCTCCATTTACTGGGTGGTATATCGTCAATGGTGAACCAAGGTCCACCTGTGGATTTGGTCTTTTCAGCTTCTGGAGTTTCCTGAGAGGATTCTTCAAAGAAGGTATCTTCCTCCTTTATGTTAGCCATGAAGAGCTTCGAAATAAGATCCTTTTCTGGTTCAGTTCCTAGAGATTCATCTTCTAGGGACAACGTCTGCTGTGTTTCATCAGAGTCCGAGCTTTGGTATGACTTGTCCTCATTTTCTAGGAACCAGTTGTCAATTCTAGGCGTAGATGGTTCTGTGGCTAAATGATCTTCTTCTTGTGATGTTGAAGTGTCAACGACGGACTGGTTTTCTAAAGAAGATTCATGAGGAGTTTTATGCTTTGTTGTGATGGCCAAGGCTTCATATGTTTTGTCAGAATTCTCTTCATTCCTGGGGAATACAGTAAGAGGTGTTTCAGAAACATCCTGAGAGTCTGATGATGAAGTGCTCATTCGAGTAGTATGTCTTTTGGATCTCAAAGTTGTGGCTTCTTGGGGCTTGGTAAACCTTAGCTTTCTAGCTTCGGCTGACCAGTATTTCTTTGGTGGAGCGGTTAGGAAGCCAGATAAGTCAGGCTATGCAGGCATGGCTGGAGAAGCAGTTAGGAAGCCAGATAGATCTGATTCTGAGGGTCTGGCTGGCTTTGAGTAATAAGAAGGATAAGCGGGAACGCCATGGAATGATTCCTGGGCAGGCTTTTCTTCTTGCTTATGAGTTCTCCTAACATATTCTTCTATCTCTCTAATCTGAGCTTGCAGATTATTCATTTCGCTCTCCTTTTTAGTGAAGTCATAACTGAAGACTTCTGCGCCATGGATATGGCTGAGTTCTTGATCTAAGGAGGCCACCTGAGCATTGAGACATTTGTAGCTTCGTCTTAACTTCGTGGAAAATCCCTTGAGATACTCTTCTGTTTCTCTAGTAATCTTTTCCATCTTTTTGTCAAGATTCTGGAGCATCTCGTTTTGTGCCACCATGTTCTCGGATTTCCAGTTGAGAACTTCTTTGGCCAGGGTCAAAGGCTTCATTCTCCCATCAGCTTGGACTTTAGAGGGATTGATGAACGACTTTGATGTCCTATTGGTGATAGGATCTATTTTCCTTTCTAGAGGAGGAAAATGATGGCCATATTCTGGTGTAGTGGTTGTATACATAAAGCAAGGGATTGGTTGCGTTTGTTGAGGAGGTTCTGCTGATCTGCAATGATCTTTGGGAGACCATGATACTAAAGTAGGATCATCAGGAGGCAGAAGTCCTTCCTTTCTTAAGATTGCAAGTCCTTCCTCATAGATAGACAGCGGCTTCTTCTTTTCATGGATTCCAATCCATGGGCCATCTTCAGGGTCCGATCTTCTTTGAGGAGGAGGTTGTGGTTTGCATGCTCCCTTTTTCTTAGGCTTTGGGTGAATGATATCTCTGTCGATATCATCGTCATGCATCCAGCAGTTGCAATCAGGGTCGCATCTGGAGGGATCAATATCCCATATGAAGTGTCCTTTTATCTTGTCTGTATAGATGGGTTTAGCATCTGATGTAACGGCATGAATAGGGCACCAGGTTTCTTCAAGAGCTGGTCTGATCATCATCGTTTGAAAGATCTGGGAAGACGAGCTGGGTTCTTCCTCAGGTTTCTTGAAGACAGTCTTAACCGTCTTGTCTGGGTATCTTCTGAAAGAAACTTCCTGGGACTGGATAGGTCTTCTATCCGCATGGAGTCTTTCATAGTTAGTCATCCATTCTAGAGGAATAAGATGAGTTAACTCTTTTCTGCCAATCTTCCTGGGGATCTGAACGATTGAGGGTACTTCTTCTCTGCCGGCCATAACCAGCAAGGAATCGGAAGAGCATCCTGCAGTGGGAAGATCTATGGCATGGTTCTGCAGACGGTAGATGATCTGGTGGTGAAGAGTAGCCACCATAGCTTCAGGGACTTAGTCGGATCCAGTGATCTGAATCTGAACTTTTAATCTGGTAGACAAGGTACTGTCACTGAGGCTGACGTTGTAGTTTGGAATACTAATTAGGGGGATGGTTTCATGGTATGTGAAGGCTCCCGACCAGCGTGGTATCAGAGCCTACTCAAGAAGAGGGGGTAAATATGGTGTGAACATGAGAACGAGAGTGAGTAAGAGAGAAACCCAGTTTATCATGGAAACAACTGAAACTACAAACACTCAACCTATTATAACTACCTCATCCCTCTCACTCCCCAAACTCTGTAAAAAGACTCTCTCAAATAAAATAGAGAACCTTATAGAATATTCCTATGTCCCGGAAGATGCTCAGATCGCTGAGACTGTTCCTCCACTTCTGAATCCTTATAATATATTCAGAAGACATAATTCCCTCACGAGATCCATAAGAACCCTCATATCTACAAACAGACCCAACGCCGTCAAAGAATACATCCAGACGTCAAGACTGGATCAATGTAGCCTCCAGGCTACCAACCAAGAACAATATGTAGATCTGGAGATCTCCCAAGATCTCATCAACGGGTGGAAACGTGAATGTTACACAACTCTCCACTTTGGAGCTGTCAGACTGATCCTTTCACTCCATGGAAGGAAGAACCAGCCAGTCTTTGCCAGGATAGCTTTGCTAGACTCCAGCTATCTCAATTATGAGAACGCCGTTATAGGAACTGTGCTAACCTCACTTCATGCTGGAAGTTGTAGCGAGCGATTTTGGACGTGGTTCTTAAGCACTATCGCTCTCTGCGGTTGAGTTTACTACAGGTCGATTCATTTTTTATCCTATTGAAGCTAATGAAGAAAGGGAAATAGATGTCTCCAATTAACCCTGCTTTGCATACTGAGTTAAAACAGCGGCCTGTTAGGTTACGAATGCTATCAATGTGCGGGGCCTTTGTACTGGTTATTTGTATTTTCGCCAATACTGCTTTCTTTCTCTCTGGGATTTTCCGGCGGGGAACAAGGATTAGGATGTTAGGACTGATGCTTTTTGATAGATATATGAGAGTATGGGATTTTGGGTTTTTGTTTAGTATGCTCGCTAAGATATTTTCTTTCGATCTTATGCCTACGTATTCTCGTTTACCGAAACAGGGAAATCAGAGCGTTCGTAGTTCCTCCTATTCTATGGGAGGAAATGGTGTTTTTGGTGTCTTGTTCAAAGCCCAAGACGTGAAGCGAAAGGTGGTTTGTATCTTGTTCAAAGCCCAAGATGTGAAGATAAAAGGGTGTTGATTTTAGAGAGAATTTGTCATCTCTAAAGAGGGGGTTGAATGTCACAACTGTTTATAAAGGATAATTACTTTAACCGGGATATGTGAATCCTAGCAATGCCATAATTTTCCTTTAAAGGGGATTTTAACCTGAAGGAGAAGACTTTAACTCAGTGTAGAGCAATGCCATCTTTCCTTAGGAATTTTTCATGCTAAAAGAGGGACAGTGGCATGGATGTAGATGTTCCAGAGGCTTACCGCTTACAACGATTAGATGAATGGGAAGGAGTTGTTGATGTTTGTTTACTGTGAATGAGGCACAGCTTTGATGCTAAAAGGTTGATTGGATCAACCAGTGGTTTTCTTATACAAAGCCTAAGAGGAGGCTAATATGTGTCTCGTACAAAGCCCGAGAGAGAGGCTAAAAGGTATTGACTCAATGAGGGAATCCTTTGGTATCTCGTATAAAGCCCGAGATGGAGGATATTTGACTCAACAAGAGAGTTTTTGTATCTCGTACAAAGCCCGAGATGGAGGCGAAAATTTGTTTGGCTCAATAAAAACCTTTTTGTATCTCGTATAAAGCCCGAGATGGAGGCGAAAGGGGGATTGACTCAACGAGGGAGTCTCTTATGTGTCTCGTACAAAGCCCGAGAGAGAGGCTAAATGTTGTTTGACTCCGCTGGGGAGAATCATTGTACAAAGCCCAAGAGGAGGCTATGGTGACTGTTTCAGTGGAGTGACAGATCCAATATACTAATTTAAAGAGAAAATCAGTTCTTATATGAGTAATGTTGTACTCAAGGATTTGATTCGAGGATCCAGGTTATTCCTGTTCTTTAAAGAAGTGGGAAATCCGAAGGGTATTGAGGCTGTTCGAGTCTACGGGTTTTCTTCCTATTTAACGAAGGGGTCACTTGAGAATGTCTTTGAGACTCAAGGATATTACACTGTCTGAGTCCAGAGTTTCATCTTTTGTACTATGTTTTGAGAAACAGTAGTAGACTCTTTGAAGGGACTGTTCTATGCAGATGACTAAGTCCTGTTCCTATACCTCTAGGAGGTCGTCGGGACAATTTGTACGAAGCCCAAGAGAAGGCTGGAAGCTTTTAAGAAGCCGATCGGTCCTTTTATGAAGCCCATGAGGAGGCTATCATTCCCGAAGGAAGAATCATTATACGAAGCCTAAGAGGAGGCTGTGAATACTTCTAAGAAGCCGACGGGTCCTTGTACTAAGCCCAAGAGGAGGCGGGGTTGCTTTTAGGAAGCCTGTGGGTCCTTGTACGATGCCCAAGAGGAGGCCCATGCTTTAAAGAAGCCAGTGGGTCCCCAAACCCCGAGAAATTCAAGGCAAGCTATTCACAAGGAATTGATCAAGTCAGGAAAGTTCGAGAATTTGGAAGAAATTCAAAGATGCCATTCATGGAGAATACATTCATCTCTGGGAGTAGAGTTTCTTTGACAATTCCTAATGAGGACAGCCGAAGAGAAGACTGTATCTGGTGATCCTATTTGGGGATCTAGGTATCTATTTCTACGAATAAACGAAACGGCGTCACCTAGTTCTAGACGTAGTTGTCGGGGAAACTCTAAATATCTATACTATTATTACACAGTCGATATGAGTTTATGAAAGAAGACTTACAGCGAAACAGCCCCACAATATAGTTATATGTATATGAAAGCGGTAAATGAAAGCATATAAACACTTACTCGGTTGTAGAGCTTCCATGTTGTTTGGTTAGTTGTTCAACAAAGAAAGATTGAAAACAACAGTATATTTCAAAATCAAAGGAGAAAGTGATTTAAAAAAGAAAGATTTGGGGCTTACAGCTCAAGGAGAGGCTCAGGGTTTTATCAGTGAGCGCACTGTTTGAATTTGTACAGAGGGACTTATACAAGTGACTGTGGCCCAAACAGGTTTTCTGTACAAAGGGATGGGTCTTACACTCTCTCAAGAGGCCCAAAAGGTTTAAAGAAAAAGAGTGGGGCTTATAACACGAGGGTAGGCCCAGATGATTTTTCGTTAAAATGGCGATCGTCCCGAGGTTTTCTTTTAATGCAGAGGGACTTATACAATAAGTGAGGCCCAAAATTATTTTGGTTAAAAGAGGATTGGGTCTTACACTCTATTAGAGGCCCAAAAGTTTTGAATGGGTCTTATAGCTCGAGGAGAGGCCCAAGGTTTGTTTTTCAACGGACGATGATCGCGTCGAACTTTTTGAAATACAACGGGACTTATACAATAAGTGAGGCCCATAATTGGTTTGTATTTACAAAGGGTTGGGTCTTACACTCTATTAGAGGCCCAAAGAGTTTGAAAATGATTTATGAGGGTTGAATTAATCTAAAAACCCTAATTTGTTTTCAAAATGTATTTTAATTGAATAAAAAATTCAATTAAAATTGATCAAAATTGTTTAACATATGGAAAACAAATTGTGATCTTGGATTAATGCTTCAAAAATTAAGTATTGACCTACAAAATAATTAGAAAGCATTAAAAGTTGCAAAATCAAGGTGGAAAAAATATTTTAAATGTTAAAAACAATTAAAACATTAATTCTTTGCAAAAATATCAATTATATAAAATAAATAATATTTTTGGGATTTTTTGGTAAAATAAAATATTTTAACATTTTTGTGAATTATTAAAAAAAGAATCAACTCAAAATCATTAAAACTCAGAGAGAAATTAATTTTTGAATCAATTAAACAAAATCACAAAATTCAAATATTCAAATGTTGGAAAATGGCGCCAAGAACAAAGGCAAGAACACGCGCGTTTTTCTGGGTTTCCCAGATTTGCATTTTCCATCCAATCTCACTGAATACGTAATCATATCATGCAATCCACATACCAATCAACTCGTTTCAACCTCACGATCATGTCTATAGCATTTAATTTCATTTAAATTAAACATAAAACAAGAAATCACGAAGAAACCTCAAGAACCCTAATTTCTGCATGAAGGCTAGGATTTTTGATACACGATTCAAACAATGCAATTAATTGAGGGGAAACATTCCATGCATGATTATGAACATATGGCCAAATTATTGTGCAGCAAAAATTGTGTGGATCATAGAGTTAGAAGAACTCATGCTTACCACTTGCAGCTAGTGATCGTGATTTGTGTAGGAGGTGTTACAGTTGTGTTGTGATGATCTGAACAGCTTCCCTACACCCCTATGGAGTGTGTTTGAATGCTTGGATTTGATGGAAATTGGCTGGATCACTTCATGGCATCTCAACTGCACCTTGGTTAAAACCTTGAGCAATTGACTGGTGATTCTGAGAAATCAGTGTTCCAGTTGTTGTTTAAGTGTTTGATCAGCTCATATGTGATGTATATGAGGTGTGTGAGTGATTGGTTTGGTTGGAAAAGCTCTCAAACTCAAAACCCGATAGTTACCTTGCTAAGAAAGGCATTTTTGCCAAGAGAAAGAGATTTTGAGAAAGGCAAGTGTTGTAGGCCTTTGGTGTACTTAAATTGAACACAATTGAGCTCTGTTTATAGTAGAGCAAGTTTGTTTTGCAAGGAATAGTGAATGGCAACTGCTGAGTAGGTTTGGCCAATGTTGGCAAATGAAAATCCAAGTCTCCTCTAGCCATTGACTAGAGGTTAGGGCACAGAGCTTTGGTTCCCTTGGTCTTGGATAAGTATTGACTGAATTCAGTTGAGTATGGCTCAGTCCATGCCACCTTGGTGTATGCATTGAATGCTCCAATCCAAAATTGGAGTCTTGTCCCTATTTTGGCCATTCTAGGTTCAACATGTTATTTCTTGTTCCATGGACTTTGGAGGCTTGGTTCAGTGATTGTCCCCTATAGATTCAATCCTCAGATGTGTCCAAGTGGATAGGAGCATTTGAATTTGGCTGATTTTGGCAAATCGAGCAAAAGTACAAATTCTGCCTTGCCTTGACAGATTTCAACAAGGCAACTTGCCAATGTTATATCTCATGGTGTAAGTTGAATTTGGTAATGTTCTTGGCCATTTTGGAAAGCCCTTGCATGACACAACAACTGTTTGAACATGTTTGGTTTTGATCTCTTTTGAATCCAAGTGAAAAATCCCCCTACATTTGGTAAAAAGTGAAGTGAAATCTGACTTAGTGGAATTTTCACTAAGTGTTGGAACAAAGTGACTTTTCTTGATTTTGATCACTCCATAACTCAAAATCCCTGAGGAATTTGGACATAGGTCAGTATGAAGCTTTTGTAGAGGGTAATGTGATCTACAAATCAAGCTTTGAATGGGGCACAATGGCCTTGTGGTTTAGGAGTTATGGTCCTCCAAAGTTGGTGCATTAGTGGTACTTTTTCCATAACTTAGAAAAATTTCTAAGTTTTTATGGTTACCCCTTTTACAAGTTATCCCACTTTCTTTGATTTTTCTTGATGAATGATGATTCAAATCATACATTAACATCATTTTAGGGTTAAAAATCCATTTTAGTGAAAAATCTCAAAAAGTCAAAGTTGACTTTTGTGCACAGTTGACTTTTTATCAGATGAATTCCAAACTGTGCAATTTTTCATGAAATCATGTCCTTGACCTAAATCAAACTTGATGGACATGTTCCATGGGTGTCATAGGGTATATTGATTCATGTCTTAGGGCTTGGGAGCGTGTCCTGGTCAAAAGTCAAAGTTACAGTTGACTTTTCCCGCGAAACCCTAACTGTGGTCCAGATGGAATTGAGACTTGTTGCTCAAGATTCTTGGATTAATCCATTGTTCCAAATGGATAAATTTGGTATATTAGAGACCCTCAAATCATCTCTTGAGGTCCTGGCTTATGATTTGTCCCAAAAGTAAACTTACGGGTGAATTAGGTCAAGAAACCCTAATTCCTGATTTTTGATGTATGCATCCCTTGAAGCAAAATTGACTTGATGATTGGGTCCATGAGGTTCCATGGAGTATCTTAGGTTATGTTTTGGATCATTGGCTTGTGCCCAGATGAAAAATTTCATCTGGAGGCCCTGGTCGACCAAAACCCTAATTTGGTGACACTGTCGATCTTGAGACTTGATCCACCTAGAAGGGAGCAGCCTTGTGCTTAATCCTTGAAGTGGGAGTCCTCTTGATCCATTATAGATTCTTGGGAGGTTAGACAAGTTGAAGATCAAGTCATTCCTTGATTGATCCTTTGTCTAAGGCTCAAAGAGGGCTTGAAACCCTAAGTTCTGATTGTAGTGAATGTTCAACAACCCTTGAGGAGATTGATGAGGCATAAAGGTACATCCATATTGTGATAATGATTTGCACAATGATGGGAATCTTAGTGGTCAAAATTTGGCGTATGACAGATGCCCCTAATTAATCTTCTTGGACCCGAAGGTGTGAATGACGAAAGTATTCGGGCATTCGGGGTGCAAGAGGATTAAATATCGGAATACCCGAAATTTTGATGGCTATGAATGGCATCTTGCGCATTCGTCTTCTTTTGCTAAGCAATGATGCTTAGAAAAGGTAAACTTCCCCTCAATCCTGGTTTCCTACCAAGGAACTGGTCTTAGTTTCTGATTTAAACTTCCCCTCGATCCTGGTTTCCTACCAAGGAACTGGTCTTAGTTTCTGATTTAAACTTCCCCTCGATCCTGGTTTCCTACCAAGGAACTGGTCTTAGTTTCTGATTTAAACTTCCCCTCGATCCTGGTTTCCTACCAAGGAACTGGTCTTAGTTTCTGATTTAAACTTCCCCTCGATCCTGGTTCCCTACCAAGGAACTGGTCTTAGTTTCTGATTTAAACTTCCCCTCGATCCTGGTTTCCTACCAAGGAACTGGTCTTAGTTTCTTTTGTCAATAAACTTTATTGACAAGGGACGCTATTTGTAGCGGTTTTCCTCAGACTTCTCGCCGAATTTTCCTGGGGAGATGCCATTTGACGGAAAAAGTTTTGACGTCAGACTTGCTGGGGAACCCAATCGCCTGAGTTGTAGAGGTGTACAAACTTCTCTGTTGGAGATGCCATTTGTTGACTCTATCTGGGGAAAGCGAGTCTCTTGAGAGACTGTTTCCACTTTGGGATATTGCATCATACTTTTCTCGGGATCTTCCTGGAGAAATGCCATATGATGGGATCCAATTTTGAGGTGCCGATGACCTTTTCATCAACAGTTTTTTCGGAGGAATACTCACGTACTGTCGAATCTCTGATTAAGAGGCTTTCTCTAAGGATTTTCCTTAATCTGGGAAAGCAAGGGTATCATATTCAATGGCGAAGAGTGACATTCGTTGAAGGTTCTCTGGTCTTTCAGAGGTTCAAGTTATCAAAGTGGTCAATTGCTGACTCTGATCTAAAGATACACTAGAGACGAGTTTGATCGGTCATAATACTTCCTGATGAGGCAAGAACTGGCAAACTCGATCGAGAGGACGGTTATCACGGCAGGATAAGACCGACTCAAGTGATAGTGATGCAATATGAAATGTGAATGCACATCAATAATGCATGATACATGTATGTTTATGCTGACAAAACTGACGCGACATACAAACTAAAAGATGAACATGACTGGATACTCAGCCACAGTGGGGCCTATAGAAATATTGCTGATTTAGAATAGCAATTCCACCTTGCTTAGGAGAGATAGTCCCTGCTGGGAGCTATGTTGGTCGGGCTTAGGAGATGAGAACTCGGCCGAGGGTATCAGACGGGAAAACCGCATCTGATACCGTTGATCCTTTATTCAGGCGCACTGGCTTAGAAGGAGTACTTTGATTCTGCACTTTGAAGTTCAAACGCCTTTGGAGACGCAACCGATGTTCTTTCGATGTTCAACAGTCAAAAGAAATGGCATCTTTATTTTAAAAGCAGAAAAAGTTTTAACAAGTAAATTCATTTTTGTTTCATTTCAAGAATCGTTAATTAAGTTAAAACGTCATTCTGTAAAGCTAAAACAAGTAAGAATTATAAACAAAAGCACAAGGGCTCAAATTTTATTGATAAGATGAAGATCAGCCAAACGCGTGATTCCAATGAGTATTTACAAAGTTAGAAAATGGTAATTTACAGGGGAAAAGGGCTACGTTGAAACATAACGACCACTATCCTTCTACCAACTTTGAATTCGGGGCATCCTGAGCTTCTGTCGAAGATGACCGTGACTGGAGTTTTCCTCCGATGGATGATGTAACTGTTGCTAAGGGACTTGCCTCTGTTGAACATAGTTACTTGCCGTTATCCCTAATTTTTGCCTGGATTGTACTTTGATGTTTCCAATCCACCGGGATGATTTTTTTCATTTTTGTCTCTAACTTTTGCCTGGACCGCCCTTTCTGGTTTTCAATCCACCGAGACGTTTATTTTAGGCGAAGTATTTCTTGACTACATCAACATTCGTGGGGTAGGAAAATTCCTCTCCGTCCATGGTTGCAAGTCTCAAGGCGCCACCTGAGAAAGCTTTCGTGACCACATAGGGGCCATCATAATTCGGAGTCCATTTGCCTCGCGAATCAGTGAGAAATGATTGTATCTTTTTGTGCACGAGGTCTCCTTTCCTGAAGATGCGAGGTCTGACCTTTTTGTCAAGCGCCTTCTTCATTCTTTGCTGATACAACTGACCATGGCATAGTGTCGTGATTCGCTTCTCTTCGATCAGGTTCAGTTCGTCATGTCGACTTTGACACCATTCAGCTTCAGTAAGCTTAGCTTCCATCAATACCCGGATTGATGGGATCTCTACTTCTATGGGAAGCACTGCCTCCATGCCATATACTAGAGAGAAAGGGGTAGCCCCTGTTGAAGTGCGGACAGATGTGCGATAACCGTGAAGAGCAAAGGGTAGCATCTCGTGCCAGTCTTTGTAGGTTACAACCATCTTTTAAATGATCTTCTTGATGTTCTTGTTAGCCGCTTCTACCGCTCCGTTCATCTTGGGTCGGTAGGGAGATGAGTTATGGTGTTCAATCTTGAACTCTGCACACAACTCTTTCATCATCTTATTGTTCAAGTTGGATCCATTATCCGTAATGATCTCACTTGGAACACCATAACGGCAGATGATATTGTTTTTGATAAATCGGACCACCACTTGCCGGGTTACATTAGCGTACGACGCTGCTTCGACCCACTTGGTGAAATAGTCAATGGCTACCAGGATGAACCGATGTCCGTTTGAAGCCTTAGGTTCGATCAAGCCAATCATATCGATTCCCCATAAAGAAAAAGGCCATGGGGAAGAAAGAACTTTGAGATGTGATGGCGGTACATGAATTTTGTCGGAGTATATCTCACACTTGTGACACCTCCTCATGTACTTGTAGCAGTCGGATTCCATTGTCAGCCAATAGTACCCTGCTCTCAGAATTTTTCTCGCCATTGTGTGTCCGTTGGCATGAGTGCCAAAGGATCCTTCATGAATTTCTTTCATCAGTATGTCTGCTTCTGGTCTGTCTACGCATCGGAGCAAGACCATGTCAAAATTTCTCTTATAGAGAGTGTCACTGCTCAGGAAGAAGCTTCCAGCCAATCTTCTGAGGGTTTTTCTGTCCTTCCTGGATGTCCCAGGTGGGTAATCTCATTTCTGAAGGAAGCATTTGATATCGTGATACCAAGGTTTGTCGTCTATGACTGCTTCAATCACGAAGATGTAGGAGGGCCGTTCAAGGCGCATAACGTCAATCTTAGGTTGGTCATTCCATCGACCTACGCTAATCATGGAAGAGAGAGTGGCTAATGCATCAGCCATGTGATTCTCACCACGAGGGATGTGATGAAACTCAAATCTGTTGAAGAAAGGCAACAACCTTCTTGCATAGTCTTTGTAAGGAATCAATCCTGTGATCTGATTGATAACCAAGGCTGAATCGCTGTATACGTCCAAGTTTTTGATCCTTAAATCAATCGCTTCTTCGAGACCCATAATACAAGCTTCTTATTCGGCCTCGTTGTTCGTACATTTGAATGTAAGTCTGGCAGTGAAAGGAATGTGGGTACCCTGAGGGGTAACAATGATTGCCCCAATTCCATTTCCGTAATGATTGTCTGCTCCGTCAAAGATAAGTCCCCATTGGGAACCTGGTTCTGGCCCTTCACTGGGTAACGGTTCATCGCAGTCTTTCATTTTTAGATACATGACATCTTCGTCTGGGAAGTCAAACCCGATTGATTCTTGATCGTCAATCGGTTGATGAGCCAAATGATTGGCTAAAATACTCCCCTTAACGGCTTTCTGAGCGTGGTACTCTATGTCATATTCTGATAACAACATCTGCCAACGGGCAATCCTTCCCGTGAAAGCAGGCTTTTCAAAGACGTACTTGATTGGATCCATCTCGGATACCAACCAAGTAGTATGACGAATCATATACTGGAGAAGATGTTTGGCTGCCCAAGCCAAAGCGCAACAAGTTTTCTCAAGCATCGTGTACCGAGTCTCGCAGTCGTTGAACTTCTTGCTCAGATAGTAAATGGCAGACTCTTTCCTTTTGGTTTTGTCCTGCTGGCCAAGTACACATCCCATTGAGTCTTCCAAGACTGTGAGATAGATGATCAGTGGTCTTCCTTCCACTGGTGGTGATAGAATCGGCGGATTCAACAGATATTCCTTAATACTGTCGAAGGCAGTTTGGCAGTCTTCTGACCAAACGCTATCCTAGTTCTTTTTGAGTAATTTGAAAATCGGCGCACACGTGTCGGTCATAAGGAATATGAATCTGGAGATGTAATTCAAACGTCCCAAGAATCCTCTGACTTGTTTTTCAGTTTTCGGAGAAGGAATTTCTCGAATGGCCTTGACCTTGTCAGGATCAACCTCAATTCCTTTCTGGCTGACGATGAACCCTAAGAGCTTCCCCGAACGTACACCGAAGGTGCGCTTGTTGGGATTCAAGCGGAGTTTGTATTTCCTCAAACGCTCGAATAGTTTTGACAGGTGGGTCACATGCTCCTCTTCTGTCTTAGATTTTGCAATCATGTCATCGACATATACCTCTATCTCTTTGTGTATCATGTCATGAAACAGAGTAGTCATGACCCTTTGATAGGTTGCCCCGACATTCTTCAAACCGAACGACATTACCTTGTAACAAAAGGTACCCCATGGGGTAATGAACGAAGTTTTCTCCATGTCTTTCGGCGCCATTTTGATTTGGTTATAGCCCGAGAATCCATCCATGAAGGAGAAAACTTTGAACTTTGCTGTACTGTCTACTAGCATGTCAATGTGTGGTAAAGGAAAGTCGTCCTTTAGACTATCCTTGTTCAAGTCTCGGTAGTCGACACACATTCTGACCTTTCCGTTCTTTTTAGGAACGGGTACGATGTTGGCTAACCATTGAGGATATTCAGATATGGCGAGGAAACCTGCGTCAATCTGTTTCTGTACCTCCTCTTTGATTTTGATGGCCATGTCCGGGTGAGTCCGTCTCAACCTTTGCTTTACTGGCGGACATTCCGATCTTAACGGTAAGTGATGTCCCACGATGTTAGTATCCAACCCTGGCATATCCTGATAGGACCAAGCAAACACATCGGGAAATTCTTTGAGAAGCTTTATCAAACCCTCTTTAGCAGTTGGACTGAGCAGTGCCCCAATCCTGATTTCTTTTCTCTCTTTTTCTGAACCCAAGTTTACCGTTTCCAACGACTCTTTGTGAGGTTCAATGGACCTTTCCTCTTGTCTGAGTAGTCGGGAAATCTCTTCTGGAACTTCATGGTCAACTTCTTCTTCAGCCCCAAATATCGGGAACTCAAAGTCGGGAGAAGGCATCGGATCGTATGTTTCAACGGGGTATAAAACAAGCAATCTGCATGACGTGATGATTCGTGTTTAGAAGAGATAGAGAAAATGCAAGTGTGTGCAGTGTATTTATTTTACTGCTTATTTTTATTATGGATTATTTTTTAGGATTACCGTTTTCTGAAAAAACAAAAAGAGAAAACAGCAATTAATGCGGAAATTACAGAACGACGTTATTTTATTAATAAACAAGTCGATCCTTGAAACTACAGCCCTATAAAATAAAAACTCTGTCGCTTTGGGCAAAGCGAAGAGGGAAATTTACAGAAAGCGAGCCCTATCAAAACATCTGTTTCACCTGGGCAGGGTGAAAGGTTTAAAGATGGCAATTACTTTGACTGATGAATGATCTTCGGAATCTCGACGATAACCCATTGGCGGCGAACTCCTCGGTGAATCACAAAGTCTGGAACCTTCCTTGATTTGTCTTCAGAAATAACGCTGATTTCTGGTGGAGTAGGATCATTGGAATCTGTCTCCCAGGCAGAGTTGTTGTAGGAGGATTCCTCTGTTGCATTTTGCAGAGTATTTGTGCTCTCAGCTGTATCTCCCCATCCAGTTGACTGGATATCTTCGAGCCTGATGCGAGAGCTTTCGGGAGCGGTGTACTTGACCATGAAGTCGTACTTTCCACTCGGTTGTCCCAAGGTGTCCCAAACTTCTTTAGAACTGGAGGAGTCATCTCTCTCGATGACGTTGACCTCGGGAAAAGCATAGTTGATGAATTCAAGTCCTGCAAACGCTGCAAATTCATCGTTTTATTGAGTAGTTTCTGAATGACCTGAGTGTTAATCCCATGACTGGTGGGGACACAGGAATTCTGTTCAATGATGGTCAGCTGAGTTTCATTACTCGACTGACTTTCTTGCCCCAAGTTTCTTGGGTAAGGTTGCCACATTGGCAGACCATCCATCGGGCCATAGTAGTTGTGGTCAAAGTTGTCTTTCATCAGAGTGTCTTCCTCTAATGAACTTGGCGGAGCACGACATCCTTCCGGATCACAATCTCCATATATCATTTCGACATCTGACTGTGGTATAAATCTCAGACTCTCTGTAGGAAAGAAAAATGGAGTTTGCGTTTCGTCCTAAGACATATAACCGTCCTCATTAAGGTAGGACTTCCAATCTTCATCTGTGTCAGAGGGATCTTCCTCATTGATAGCATGTATTGCCTGAGACACTGAGTGAAGGAAACCTCCACTGTGGAAGAAGTTTTGAAGGGGATGAAGACTTTCATCGTTGACAGCTGTCTGGGTGCAGGTTGCAGAAAAACCAAGACCCTTCTTTGTTTTATTGTCAATAGGAATGACAAGCTGTCCCCATCCTTTTGTATCGGTACTCTCGACCGCTTTGATAGCATCCTTGTATGAGGAAATCGAGGTTCCTCCTTGGGATTGATTGTCCTTGCTCACCGACAGTGCTTGGACTGAGTTCCAATAACCTCCTCGGGTTCTACACAGGTAGATGATGATAAGTTACTCACGAGCAAGGCTTGTTCTCCACAAACCGTGATGAGTTGATCGTCCTTGACGAACTTTAGCTTTTGGTGGAGAGTTGAAGTGACCGCTCCAGCCTGATGTATCCAAGGTCTTCCTAATAAGCAACTGTATGTTGCCCAGATGTCCATGACCTGGAAAGTGACTTGGAAAGTGTGAGGACCAATAGTTATGGGAAGATCAACTTCGCCGATAACTGCTTTTCTAGATCCGTCGAATGCTTTGACGTCGACCTCGCTGATTCTCATCGGAGGGCCTTTGAATGATAATTGCATCAAAGTGGACTTTGGCATAACATTCAAGGCTGACCCTGTGTCTACCAGTACGCTGGCTAAAGCATCGTCCTGGCAGTTGACTGTGATGTTGAGTGCCATGTTATGACGGCGACCCTCTTCGGGTAATTCCTCATCACTAAATCCCAAATTATTGCAAGAAGTGATATTAGAGACAATGCTATCGAACTGTCTGATTGTTACATCCTGTTCCACAAAGGCTTGCTCCAAGACTTTCTGTAGAGCCTCCCTGTGGGCTTCTGAGCTGAGTAACAGTGATAATACCGAGATCTTTAAAGGAGTCTGTAATAGTTGATCAACAATTTTGTATTCACTCCTTTGGATGAGCTTCAGCATCTCATATTTGTTCTCTGAAAAGTCAGGATTACTGGATTGACCGACTGATGGATTAGGAACTTCTGCCTGAGGTTCCTTTTCCTTGTTAGGTTCTCCAACTCCTCGGTTGAAGATTCGACCACTCCGTGTTACACGAATGATGTCTGCAATATTCACGATGAAAGGTAATGGAATTTCATTTCCATTTTAAACTATTGTTGCACCGTATTTGTAAGGGATTGCCTTAGCTGATTCATACGGTAGTGGTCCCGGTAGATAGATGACTATAGGAACCTTCTAATTTTTCTGACCATCATAAGTAATCTCGATCCGTTCCCGGTTGGGAACTTTAGATTCGTCAAGTAGAGGGATGATGGCAAAAACATCCCTGGTCTGGTGACGACCAGAGATTGTGACAACATCCTCAACTTGATCGGCAAGGTAGTCTGGCGTCTAGTTGATGGGTCCAGAACCCGGATATGGACGAATCTCTCCACGATCCACCTGACCCTGAAGAGCTGCTCTCACAAGGTAACCCCCTTGGTTACTTTCCGAACAGACACTACAACGGTCATAATTGTGTGGGGGCACATGGCCACGCCCACTTTGAATACAATGTAACCTTACTAGGTTAGCTTCCATTGATCGGACATCCTGACTCTGACGCCGAGTAGGATTCCTGTTATTGATACTAATTTGCTGAGTATCTTCATCCATATAAATTGGCATCCACCAGTGATTTAACAAGTGCTAAAGTGCCTCCTGGACAAGGGTACAACCCCGATCATTTTCGCAACCCGCTTTACAGCTTTGATAGTCATGTGAGATCAGGAATCCGAGTCGGACCTGCTCAGCATGTAACTCTACCAGGTTGGTATTTATCACACGAATATCAAAAATTTGAACCATGTTGATCTGATAAGGGTTCTTATCATGGTAGTCTTGGATCCATCCAAGATCCATCTGACGCTGGAGGGCCTCTTGTATGAAAGAGCATCCCTGTTTGTTTACCGAGCAATTCAGACAAGAACTGTAATCGTGCCGTGGCAGATTATGATACTGGCTTTGCCTTGAGTGCATTGCCACCAAATTGACATTCATCGCATGGATATCGTGGTTTTGAATGACATTAGAATTCGTATAGACCATGTTAACTTCACGAACTCGGTGTTCTTGGATCCATCCGAGATCCATCTGTTCCTGTAGAGCTGCTTGCACTACCGAACATCCCTGATTGTCTTTAGAGCAGATATCACACTGATGATAATTATGAGGTGGCACATGGCCATATCCACTCTGTCTACAATGCATCTTGACCAAGTTGGTCCTCAACAAGAGTACATCGTGAATTTGATAGACATTGTTAGTCTCTTTCTCAATCAGGTTGACTGCAGCTTTCTCATGTTGAGGCAGCGGGTTCGTGAGAACATTAGGATTCGTATATTTGAAAGATAAGAGCCCGCTCCTAATAAGCTTTTGCACGTCAGATTTGAAATTGAGACAATTTTCTATGTTATGCCCCGATCCTCCTTGATGATAAGGGCATGTCTGATCCACCTTAAACAAAAAAGGAGGATTTTCTGGTACTGTAAGAGGAGACTTAGTCTGGATGTGCCCCTTAGCCAGTAGTAACGGAAATAGTTCTGCATATAACATGGGTATAGGATCAAACCCTGATGGCCGCGTTGTACGGTTGTTGTTATATGGAGGACGAGCCTGTTGAAGAGGTTGTTGTGTCCTTTGTTGGTTAGGTTGATTCTGCGCAACCTGGGGTTGATACGTAGGAATAGGCGCAGGGCCGATAGCAGGAGTTACAGCTGCTACTGGTTGATAACGTCGCCTTTGCTTTTCGAGAGAGATATTCCCAATATCTTGCTCTTTTTTCTTAGGGAGAGCACTACCATATTTCTTAGTACCGCTCGTCGATCCAGCGTCTTTTACCAAACTTCCTTCTCGGACGGCTTCCTCAAGACGTACGCCCATGCCCACCATCTTGGTGAAATCACTGGGTGCACTAGCAACCATTCAGTCATAGTAAAATGAGCTTAAGGTCTTTAAGAAGATCTTTGTCATCTCTTTTTCCTCAAGAGGTGGACAAATTTGAGCGGCAATCTCACGCCACCTTTGAGCGTACTCCTTAAAGGTTTCCTTGTCCTTTTGCGACATCGATCTGAGTTGATCTCTGTCGGGTGCCATGTCCAAATTGTATTTGTATTGTTGGACGAAGGCAGTGCCAAGATCTCTGAATGTACCAATCGTGGCACGGTTTAAACCCATGTACCATTTTAAGGTGGCACCGGTTAAACTATCCTGAAAGTAGTGAATCAGTAGATCTTGATTCTCTGTCTGAGCTGACATTCGCCGAGCGTACATCACCAGATGCCTTTGAGGGCAAGAGTTACCCTTGTACTTTTCAAAGTCGGGCACTTGGAATTTGTGCGAAACTTTCACATTGGGGACCAAGCAGAGGTCTGCGGCGTCCTTTCCAAAAAGATCCTGACCGCGAATGGCTTGCAGTTCCTTTTGCATTTCCAAGAACTGTTCCTGGAATTCCTCCATTCGGTCAAACATAGTTTCCTTTTTACCAGCAGGTATTTGTGGAATTTGTCCTTCCGGGACAGTGTGCACCACAGGGGGTGGTACCGTAACTACGGCAGTGAATCTTGGCGTTTCCCGAAGTTTGTAACCTTCAGGAGTCTTCAATGTGCCTCTGGCATCTTCGCTTTCCCGAAGTCTGTAACCTTCAGGACCAGCGGCATCTGTTGTGATTCTCTGATCTTCGGCGATCGGCGGAACATATCCTTCCGGGATATAGTTAGCAGGTATGCCCCAGGGACGATCTTTCGGCATCTGATACCTAGGATCAAACTTCTCCCCTATGGGCGCTGAGGTGATCTTTGAGATCACAGTTCTTTGTAGCTGAGCTTCTGCCATGGCTTGCATATTGTTACGAAGCTTTCTCATATCCTCTCTCAGAGCGTCGATCTCTTCTTTCAACTCTCGTTTTCTTCCTCTAGATCATCCATCTTTTTCTGACGATTGGCCCGAGTATTATACGAATGAGACAGTTTGACTCTAGAATCGAGACACAAACGTGAGATTCGTAGGTAAGGAGAATACGCGACGTGAGAATGATGAAATCCAATGATTATATTAATTGATTTTTGGTTTAATCAAAATACACCTCGACAATTAGATTGCAAATATCAAACAGTGGGGAAACCCCTTTTTATTGAAATTCAAAGATTGCGGAAATGGAAATACAGTAGATTACAAAGTGCAGAAACAGAAACCTAAAATTAGATTGCAAATATCAAACAGTGGGGAAACCCCGTTGTCAGGTTGTCATTCCTTTGCCAAGTGAAAGGAGCGAGCAAATTCCTTTGGTCATCTTGATTCTCTACAGCATGTTGCTCTAAAATCTCAATCAGAGCATCTTTCTCTTTCAGTAGTTGCTGCATTTGGATACACTCCACATTGAGGGTGCGGTACTTGTTCTTCCAAGACCTCCTCTCCTTTTGAACTTTGTTGAGAGTAACCTGAAGCTTTTTAGTTTCCGTCATGAAGTACATGACAGATTCCTTCGGCGGAAGAATTCCATAACGAGGATAAGGCATCTTTAGCTTGAGAGCTCTAGTTTGTACCCAGTGGAGATAAGGCTCCACCGAGACACAGTCTGGTTTTCCCAGAGACTCTCGTCCTTTCTTATGAACATGTTTCCAAGCATGCACTATTTCCATCTTTAATGCTCTGTCGTTTTCTCCCTCCTTGAAGAAAGACCTTCCAGATGAGCATTGTGCGGAACAAGCCTCATCGGGTATCCAAACTGACGATGAACCAATATCGGATAATAGTTGATTCCCCCTTTAGTTCCTAAAAGGGGTACGTTGGGAAAGTTTCCACAACGATCAATGATCCTCATTCCATCATAAATTCTATTACACCAATCAATGTCAGAGTTGGTGAGAGACACGATCTTCTGCGACCAGCGCAAGACACTCTTATGATCCCAAAAAGCAGCAGACTTAGGCAAATGGGAGATAAACCATTTGTAGAGCAAAGGTACACAACATGTGATCTCCCCTCCGCTGTACAAATTTCCTAAGTGTACAGAATGATACGCATCTGCGAGCAAAGTCGGTACAGGGTTTCCAATGAGAAAAACCTTAATAGCGTTGATATTGACGAAGTTATTGATGTTGGGAAACAAAAATAACCCGTAGATAAGCAAGACAAAGATGCTTTCAAAAGCAGTCCCGTTCCCTATACTAGCAAACTACAGAGCTTTCCTTGTCAAGAACTGGGCTGGCAAACCTTGTATGCCACCCTTGGTAGTCATGTGAGTCTTGACTTCTGACTCATCCAAATGAATTGCTCTTGCAATAGTATGATCCTTTGGAATTTCTTCCAGTACGATCAGTGATATGTAAATCGATCAGATGAGAATACTCCTCCAGCATTGGAGCTAGTTGGTAATCCGGGAATGTGAAACAGTGATAAACTGGATCATAGAATTGAACGAACGCGTCCATGATTCCTTCAATCACATGGACTCTTAATAGTGGTAGCAGACCTCCGTGTTTGGCTCTGAAAGCTTCTTGGTTTGTGATCATCCCTGCTAACCTTCTCAAATCCTCTAGCTTTGGAACTTTGAAGGTATACTTATGAGTTCTCCTTCTACCGAAATCCATGAGCGCAATCCTTTTCTTTGATATTTGCAATCTCAGTCTTAGTTTACTTTGAAAAACAGAGAGACTAGAAGAGAAATTCTTTTTATTTTAATGTTTTTTAAATGAATGTATGAATGCAGCACACAAAAACATAGAAAAAACATGGGGTCAGAGGGTCGTTGTCATGAAGTCAAGGCTCTACCCATCCCCAAAGGTTTATACTAGGGTGATTTTTGTACCTGTACTCATTATCATCAGCTCCTCCCAGGAAAGCAAAACAACAAGCGGATCGCCAGCGAGTTGTAGAGCAATTTTAGAGTAAGTGCCATTCACCGAGAATAGATCACCAGCCTCAAATGAGGGTAGTATCGCGGGACAACTATTTCCGATAGTTTCTGCACTACAAAAGGGTTTGGCTCCTCAGCTTCTCAGGCATCGCAACCGACCCATTGTCTAGGTGAGAGAATGGTTACATTAGGATGCCTCAACTGAGGTTGATGGTCGACCTCGTCGCCATCACTTATCTTAAGTGTATACTCAATCTTTCCACATGCGGCATCACACGCATTCCCATTAGCAGAAAAATAAACATTTATAGCAATTAGGAAAAGCAGTATATATATTTGTCCTAAACATCCTAGACCTTTAAAGCTATGAATCCTACGTTCCTGACAGAAAATGGGTCCCCCGGCGGAAGCCCCAATCTGTGGTATTCACACAAGTGAAGAGAAAAAAAGTCAAGAAAAGCCCCACGGTGGGCGCCACTTTTCTGTAGCGAGCGATTTTGGACGTGGTTCTTAAGCACTGTCGCTCTCTGCGGTTGAGTTTACTACAGGTCGATTCATTTTTTATCCTATTGAAGCTGATGAAGGAAGGGAAATAGATGTCTCCAATTAACCCTGCTTTGCATACTGAGTTTAAACAGCGGTCTGTTAGGTTACGAATGCTATCAATGTGGGGGGCCTTTGTACTGGTTATTTGTATTTTCGCCAATACTGCTTTCTTTCTCTCTGGGATTTTCCGACGGGGAACAAGGATTAGGATGTTAGGACTGATGCTTTTTGATAGATATATGAGAGTATGGGATTTTGGGTTTTTGTTTAGTGTGCTCGCTAAGATCTTTTCTTTCGATCTTATGCCTACGTATTCCCGTTTACCGAAATAGGGAAATCAGAGCGTTCGTAGTTCCTCCTATTCTATGGGAGGAAATGGTGTTTTTGGTGTCTTGTTCAAAGCCCAAGACGTGAAGCGAAAGGTGGTTTGTATCTTGTTCAAAGCCCAAGATGTGAAGATAAAAGGGTGTTGATTTTAGAGAGAATTTGTCATCTCTAAAGAGGGGGTTGAATGTCACAACTGTTTATAAAGGAGAATTACTTTAACCGGGATATGTGAATCCTAGCAATGCCATAATTTTCCTTTAAAGGGGATTTTAACCTGAAGGAGAAGACTTTAACTCAGTGTAGAGCAATGCCATCTTTCCTTAGGAATTTTTCATGCTAAAAGAGGGACAGTGGCATGGATGTAGATGATCCAGAGGCTTACCGCTTACAGCGATTAGATGAATGGGAAGGAGTTGTTGATGTTTGTTTACTGTGAATGAGGCACATCTTTGATGCTAAAAGGTTGATTGGATCAACTAGTGGTTTTCTTATACAAAGCCTAAGAGGAGGCTAATATGTGTCTCATACAAAGCCCGAGAGAGAGGCTAAAAGGTTTTGACTCAATGAGGGAATCCTTTGGTATCTCGTATAAAGCCCGAGATGGAGGCTATTTGACTCAACAAGAGAGTTTTTGTATCTCGTACAAAGCCCGAGATGGAGGCGAAAATTTGTTTGGCTCAATAAGAACCTTTTTGTATCTCGTATAAAGCCCGAGATGGAGGCGAAAGGGGGATTGACTCAATGAGGGAGTCTCTTATGTGTCTCGTACAAAGCCCGAGAGAGAGGCTAAACGTTGTTTGATTCCGTTGGGGAGAATCATTGTACAAAGCCCAAGAGGAGGCTATGGTGACTGTTTTAGTGGAGTGACAGATCCAATATACTGATTTAAAGAGAAAATCAGTTCTTATATGAGTAATGTTGTACTCAAGGATTTGATTCGAGGATCCGGGTTATTCCTGTTCTTTAAGGAAGTGGGAAATCCGAAGGGTATTGAGGCTGTTCGAGTCTACGGGTTTTCTTCCTATTTAACGAAGGGGTCACTTGAGAATGTCTTTGAGACTCAAGGATATTAGACTCTCCGTGTCCAGAGTTTCATCTTTTGTACTATGCTTTGAGAAACAGTAGTAGACTCTTTGAAGGGACTGTTCTATGCAGATGACTAAGTCCTGTTCCTATACCTCTAGGAGGTCGTCGGGACAATTTGTACGAAGCCCAAGAGGAGGCTGGAAGCTTTTAAGAAGCTGATCGGTCCTTGTATGAAGCCCAAGAGGAGGCTATCATTCCCGGAGGAAGAATCATTATACGAAGCCTAAGAGGAGGCTGTGAATACTTCTAAGAAGCCGACAGGTCCTTGTACTAAGCCCAAGAGGAGGCGGGGTTACTTTTAGGAAGCCTGTGGGTCCTTGTACGATGCCCAAGAGGAGGCCGATGCTTTTAAGAAGCCCGTGGGTCCCCAAACCCCGAGAAATTCAAGGCAAGCTATTCACAAGGAATAGATCAAGTCAGGAAAGTTTGAGAATTTGGAAGAAACTCAAAGATGCCTTTCACAGAGAGTACATTCATCTCTGGGAGTAGAGTTTCTTTGACAATTCCTAATGAGGACAGCCGAAGAGAAGACTGTATCTGGTGATCCTATTTGGGGATCTAGGTATCTATTTCTACGAATAAACGAAACGGCGTCACCTAGTTCTAGACGTAGTTGCCGGGGAAACTCTAAATATCTATACTATTATTACACAGTCGATATGAGTTTATGAAAGAAGACTTACAGCGAAACAGCCCCACAATACAGTTATATGTATATGAAAGCGGTAAATGAAAGCATATAAACACTTACTCGGTTGTAGAGCTTCCATGCTGTTTGGTTAGTTGTTCAACAAAGAAAGATTGAAAACAACAGTATATTTCAAAATCAAAGGAGAAAGTGATTTGAAAAAGAAAGATTTGGGGCTTACAGCTCAAGGAGAGGCCCAGGGTTTTATCAGTGAACGCACTGTTTGAATTTGTACAGAGGGACTTATACAAGTGACTGTGGCCCAAACAGGTTTTCTGTACAAAGGGATGGGTCTTACACTCTCTCAAGAGGCCCAAAAGGTTTAAAGAAAAAGAGTGGGGCTTATAACACGAGGGTAGGCCCATATGATTTTTCGTTTAAAATGGCGATCGCGCCGAGGTTTTCTTTTAACGCAGAGGGACTTATACAATAAGTGAGGCCCAAAATTATTTTGGTTAAAAGGGGATTGGGTCTTACACTCTATTAGAGGCCCAAAAGTTTTGAATGGGTCTTATAGCTCGAGGAGAGGCCCAAGGTTTGTTTTTCAACGGACGATGATCGCGTCGAACTTTTTGAAATACAATGGGACTTATACAATAAGTGAGGCCCATAATTGGTTTGTATTTACAAAGGGTTGGGTCTTACACTCTATTAGAGGCCCAAAGAGTTTGAAAATGATTTATGAGGGTTGAATTAATCTAAAAACCCTAATTTGTTTTCAAAATGTATTTTAATTGAATAAAAAATTCAATTAAAATGATCAAAATTGTTTAACATATAGAAAACAAATTGTGATCTTGGATTAATGCTTCAAAAATTAAGTATTGACCTACAAAATAATTAGAAAGCATTAAAAGTTGCAAAATCAAGGTGGAAAAAATATTTTAAATGTTAAAAACAATTAAAACATTAATTCTTTGCAAAAATATCAATTATATAAAATAAATAATATTTTTGGGATTTTTTGATAAAATAAAATATTTTAACATTTTTGTGAATTATTAAAAAAAGAATCAACTCAAAATCATTAAAACTCAGAGAGAAATTAATTTTTGAATCAATTAAACAAAATCACAAAATTCAAATATTCAAATGTTGGAAAATAGCGCCAAGAACAATGGCAAGAACACGTGCGTTTTTCTGGGTTTCCCAGATTTGCATTTTCCATCCAATCTCACTGAATACGTAATCATATCATTCAATCCACATATCAATCAACTCGTTTCAACCTCACGATTATGTCTATAGCATTTAATTTCATTTAAATTAAACATAAAACAAGAAATCGCGAAGAAACCTCAAGAACCCTAATTTCTGCATGAAGGCTAGGATTTTTGATACACGATTCAAACAATGCAATTAATTGAGGGGAAACATTCCATGCATGATTATGAACATATGGCCAAATTATTGTGCAGCAAAAATTGTGTGGATCATAGAGTTAGAAGAGCTCATGCTTACCACTTGCAGCTGGTGATCGTGATTTGTGTAGGAGGTGTTACAGTTGTGTTGTGATGATCTGAACAGCTTCCCTACACCCCCTATGGAGTGTGTTTGAATGCTTGGATTTGATGGAAATTGGCTGGATCATTTCATGGCATCTCAACTGCACCTTGGTTAAAACCTTGAGCAATTGACTGGTGATTCTGAGAAATCAGTGTTCCAGTTGTTGTTTAAGTGTTTGATCAGCTCATATGTGATGTATATGAGGTGTGTGAGTGATTGGTTTGGTTGGAAAAGCTCTCAAACTCAAAACCCGATAGTTACCTTGCTAAGAAAGGCATTTTTGCCAAGAGAAAGAGATTTTTAGAAAGGCAAGTGTTGTAGGCCTTTGGTGTACTTAAACTGAACACAATTGAGGTCTATTTATAGTAGAGCAAGTTTGTTTTGCAAGGAATAGTGAATGGCAACTGCTGAGTAGGTTTGGCCAATGTTGGCAAATGAAAATCCAAGTCTCCTCTAGCCATTGACTAGAGGTTAGGGCACAGAGCTTTGGTTCCCTTGGTCTTGGATAAGTCTTGACTGAATTCAGTTGAGAATGGCTCAGTCCATGCCACCTTGGTGTATGCATTGGATGCTCCAATCCAAAATTGGAGTCTTGTCCCTATTTTGGCCATTCTAGGTTCAACATGCTATTTCTTGTTCCATGGACTTTGGAGGCTTGGCTCAGTGATTGTCCCCTTTAGATTCAATCCTCAGATGTGTCCAAGTGGATAGGAGCATTTGAATTTGGCTGATTTTGGTAAATCGAGCAAAAGTGCAAATTCTGCCTTGCCTTGACAGATTTCAACAAGGCAACTTGCCAATGTCATATCTCATGGTGTAAGTTGAATTTTGTAATGTTCTTGGCCATTTTGGAAAGCCCTTGCATGACACAACAACTGTTTGAACATGTTTGGTTTTGATCTCTTTTGAATCCAAGTGAAAAATCCCCCTACATTTGGCAAAAAGTGAAGTGAAATCTGACTTAGTGGAATTTTCACTAAGTGTTGGAACAAAATGACTTTTCTTGATTTTGATCACTCCATAACTCAAAATCCATGAGGAATTTGGACATAGGTTAGTATGAAGCTTTTGTGGAGGGTAATGTGATCTACAAATCAAGCTTTGAATGGGGCACAATGGCCTTGTGGTTTAGGAGTTATGGTCCTCCAAAGTTGGTGCATTAGTGGTACTTTTTCCATTACTTAGAAAAATTTCTAAGTTTTTATGGTTACCCCTTTTACAAGTTATCCCACTTTCTTTGATTTTTCTTGATGAATGATGATTCAAATCATACATTAACATCATTTTAGGGTTAAAAATCCATTTTAGTGAAAAATCTCAAAAAGTCAAAGTTGACTTTTGTGCACAGTTGACTTTTTATCAGATGAATTCCAAACTGTGCAATTCTTCATGAAATCATGTCCTTGACCTAAATCAAACTTGATGGACATGTTCCATGGGTTTCATAGGGTATATTGATTCATGTTTTAGGGCTTGGGAGCATGTCCTGATCAAAAGTCAAAGTTACAGTTGACTTTTCCCGCGAAACCCTAACCGTGGTCCAGATGGAATTGAGACTTGTTGCTCAAGCTTCTTGGATTAATCCATTGTTCCAAATGGATCAATTTGGTATATTAGAGACCCTCAAATCCTCTCTTGAGGTCCTGGCTTATGATTTGTCCCAAAAGTCAACTTAGGGGTGAATTAGGTCAAGAAACCCTAATTCCTGATTTTTGATGTATGCATCCCTTGAAGCAAAATTGACTTGATGATTGGGTCCATGAGGTTCCATGGAGTATATTAGGTTATGTTTTGGATCATTGGCTTGTGCCCAGATGAAAATTTTCATCTGGAGGCCCTGGTCGACCAAAACCCTAATTTGGTGACATTGTCGATCTTGAGACTTGATCCACCTAGAAGGGAGCATCCTTGTGCTTAATCCTTGAAGTGGGAGTCCTCTTGATCCATTGTAGATTCTTGGGAGGTTATACAAGTTGAAGATCAAGTCATTCCTTGATTGATCCTTTGTCTAAGGCTCAAAGAGGGCTTGAAATCCTAAGTTCTGATTGTAGCGAATGTTCAACAACCCTTGAGGAGATTGATGAGGCATAAAGGTACATCCATATTGTGATAATGATTTGCACAATGATGGGAATCTTAGTGGTCAAAATTTTGGGTATGACAAAAGTATTGTCCTTACGGTGTATCCAAACTACAACGTCAGCCTCAGTGACAGTACCTTGTCTACCAGATTAAAAGTTCAGATTCAGATCACTGGATCCGACCAAGTCCCTGAAGCTATGGTGGCTACTCTTCACCACCAGATCATCTACCGTCTGCAGAACCATGCCATAGATCTTCCCACTGCAGGATGCTCTTCCGATTCCTTGCTGGTTATGGCCGACAGAGAAGAAGTACCCTCAATCGTTCAGATCCCCAGGAAGATTGACAGAAAAGAGTTAACTCATCTTATTCCTCTAGAATGGATGACTAACTATGAAAGACTCCATGCGGATAGAAGACCTATCCAGTCCCAGGAAGTTTCTTTCAGAAGATACCCAGACAAGACGGTTAAGACTGTCTTCAAGAAACCTGAGGAAGAACCCAGCTTGTCTTCCCAGATCTTTCAAACGATGATGATCAGACCAGCTCTTGAAGAAACCTGGTGCCCTATTCATGCCGTTACATAAGATGCTAAACCCATCTATACGGACAAGATAAAATGACACTTCATATGGGATGTTGATCCCTCCAGATGCGACCCTGATTGCGACTGCTGGATTCATGATGATGATATCGACAGAGATATCATTCGCCCAAAGCCTAAGAAAAAGGGAGCATGCAAACCACAACCTCCTCCTCAAAGAAGATCAGACCCTGAAGATGGCCCATGGATTAGAATCCATGAAAAGAAGAAGCCACTTTCTATCTATGAGGAAGGACTTGCAATCTTAAGAAAGGAAGGACTTCTGCCTCCTGATGATCCTACTTTAGTATCATGGTCTTCCAAAGACCACTACAGATCAGCAGAACCTCCTCAACAAACGCAACCAATCCCTTGCTTTATGTATACAGCCACTACACCAGAATATGGCCAGCATTTTCCTCCTCTAGAAAGGAAAATAGATCATATCACCAATAGGACATCAAAGCCGTTCATCAATCCCTCTGAAGTCCAAGCTGATGGGAGAATGAAGCCTTTGACCCAGGCCGAAGAAGTTCTCAACTGGCAATCCGAGAACATGGTGGCACAAAACGAGATGCTCCAGAATCTTGACAAAAAGATGAAAAAGATTACTACAGAAACAGAAGAGTATCTCAAGGGATTTTCCACGAAGTTAAGACGAAGCTACAAATCTCTCAAAGCTCAGGTGGCCTCCTTAGATCAAGAACTCAGCCATATCCATGGCGCAGAAGTCTTCAGTTATGACTTCACTAAAAAGGAGAGCGAAATGAACAATCTGCAAGCTCAGATTAGAGAGATACAAGAATATGTTAGGAGAACTCATAAGCAAGAAAAAAAGCCTGCCCAAGAATCATTCCATGGCGTTCCCGCTTATCCTTCTTATTACTCAAAGCCAGCCAGACCCTCAGAACCAGATCTATCTGGCTTCCTAACTGCTTCTCCAGCCAGGCCTGCACAGCCTTACTTATCTGGCTTCCTAACCACTCCACCAAAGAAATACTGGTCAGCCGAAGCTAGAAAGCTAAGGTTTACCAAGCCCCAAGAACCCTCAACTTCGAGATCCAAAAGACATACTACTCGAATGAGCACCTCATCATCAGACTCTCAGGATGTTCCTGAAACACCTCTTACTGCATTCCCTAGGAATGAAGAGAATCTTGACAAAACATATGAAGCCTTGGCCATCACAACAAAGCATAAAACTCCTCATGAATCTTCTTCAGAAAACCAGTCCGTCGTTGACACTTCAACATCACAAGAAGAAGATCATTTAGCCACAGAACCATCTACGCCTAGAATTGACAACTGGTTCCCAGAAAATGAGGATAAGTCATACTAAAGCTCGGACTCTGATGAAACACAGCTGACGTTGTACCTAGAAGATGAATCTCTAGGAACTGAACCAGAAAAGGATCTTATTCCGAAGCTCTTCATGGCTAACATAAAGGAGGAAGATACCTTCTTTGAAGAATCCTCTCAGGAAACTCCAGAAGCTGAAAAGACCAAATTCACAGGTGGACCTTGGTTCACCATTGACGATATACCACCCAGTAAATGGAGAAAAAGGATCCTAGACTTTGGTGCTTGGCTCGACACGCAATTGATGAAAACCACTGCTGATCCCTACAAAGTAATCGAAGAATTCTGTTGCCGCATGACGGGAGCAATGAAAGAGTGGTACATCAATCTTGGAACTGTCAAACAGGATGAGTTACACCGTTTGTACACTTCATCCAATCTCCTCGGTGTTATACATCAAGTATTCATTGGGGATGTTGACATTCACAATAAGAAGTACATACAAGAGTTCTTTTAGATGAAATGTTATTCTCTCAAAACCAAGGACATAGATAAGCATTACCATAGGATGCTTCAGAGATTCTATGCTCTAAATGGTTTTAATGATACCAGCCTCAAGAACACTTACGTAGCATCTTTGCCCCAGGAGATTCAACCTGAACTCCATAAAATGATAGCTGCAGCACAGAAAGATATTCCCTCCATGAGTCTTGGACAAATCCATCAGATGACTCTAGAAGCCCTAGATAAACTATGCAGACTTCATCAACAATTCTCAGAAGTCCTTAGTCAAAATTCCAAGTACAACAAGGCTTGTAAGAAGTCTTATCTGGAGATCAAATGCAAAGACAAGAAGTGTAGCTATCCCACCAGAAAGAAACATCATAAACAGAAATACAAATCCTTCAAGGATTACAAGAGAAAGAAGAAAAAAGGGGTTAAGTTCTTCAAGAAGAAACCCTTTCGTGGAAAGGGAAAATCCCGAAGATGTTTTATCTGCGGACAAAAGGGACATTATTCCAAAGAATGTCCTAACAATAAACACAAGGCTGCTAAACTGATCAACTCCCTTCATCCTGTCGAAGGAGATCTGGAATCAGTTTACTCTGAACAAAGCTCAGCTGACGAAGAAATAGTCTTCGCCCTTGAAGACTACTCATCTGAAGGAACCTCCCTCTCTGATTCAGGAGGTGAAGATTTTGTCCCGGTGTACTCTTACAAGGAAATAGGAAGCTCTCTTCCTACTCCTCCTCTAACCTGTGTAGAGATCCATGTCCTAGCTGCAAAATTCTCACGACCTAAAAGGGTCATGGCATACATGGACACTGGAGCACAAATTACAATGATGAATCCTGACATCTTGCCAACGGAGTTATGGAAAACTCATAAAGCTTATTTTATGGCGGCAGATGGAGAGACCTTTACAACGAACTTGATAAAAAAGAACAAAATAGGAATCAAGTTTTTCCCAGACTGCATTATTTGGACACAGGTCATAGGAACAAAGCTTCCAGCCAAAGACATTGTCATTGGAATGGATGTTTATGTGGCAGCCGAGAGACTCCAAATCCATGCCACTGGAATCAAGTACAAGAGAGAATTCAAACCATTATCTCAAATCATGAAGCTATATTCCTTGTCAAATGTTCCTACGGGATATGAAGAGATTAAGTCAAAGCTTCTCAAGCTTTGTGCATATAGCCATGAGAAGTTACTTCATCCAGAACCCTTATGGAAAAACAAGGACTTCTTTGTCCAACTTCCATTCAAGCTTAATGAAGATATCAATCCAACAAAGGCCACTCATCCTGGAATGAGTCCTTTTGATTATGCCTTGGCAAGAGAAGAATGTAGCCAGCTGCTCAAACAAGGGCAAATAGAACCCACAAAATCTGAGTGGGCTTGCCAAGCCTTCTATGTTGAAAAAAGATATGAAAAAGTCAGAGGAAAGAAAAGACTTGTGATTGATTACAAGCCTCTGAACCATTTCCTTCAAGATGACAAGTTCCCTATTCCTAAGGCCGCATCTCTGAACGTGTTCATCAAGGACGCCCAGATCTATTCAAAGTTTGACTTGAAGTCAGGTTTTTGGCAATTGGGTATCGACCCAAAGGATCGTCCAAAAACAGCCTTTTCCATACCTAATGCCCAGTACCAATGGACTGTTCTACCTTTTGGGCTTAAGGTTACTCCATCACTGTTCCAAAAGGCCATGACAAAAATATTTGAGCCCATTCTCCACAGTGCTCTCATCTACATTGATGATGTGTTACTATTCTCCAAAGATGAGAAGGCTCACAAACAGTTATTGGGCCAGTTCCATAAGTTAGCCCAACAACATGGAATAATGCTTTCTGAAAGGAAGAGTCAATTGGGTCAAACCGAGATTGACTTCTTAGGAATGCATTTCTCAAATGGAAAGTATCGTCCTCAACCTCACATCGCTCAAGAGTTGTTAAACTTCCCAAACGAGAATCTCACAGTCAAGCAAATTCAGCAATTTCTCGGTATAATCAACTATATCAGAGACTATATTCCTAGACTAGCCAGATACTCCAGTACTCTGTCTCTATTGCTGAAGAAGAAACCACCACCATGGGGAAAAGAACAAACCAAAGCTGTAAAAGCTTTGAAAGAAATAGCCCAATCTCCTTCTGCTCTCAAAATCCCCGGAGAAGGGAAACGAATCCTCCAGACTGATGCAAGTGACCACTACTGGGGAGCAGTTTTAATTGAAGAAATAGGTGGCAAGAAATACTATTGTGGCCGCGCCAGTGGTCAATTCAAAGATGCAGAGAAGCATTACCACACCACCTACAAGGAAGCACTTGTAGTAAAGATGGGAATCCAGAAGTTTGATTTCCACCTCAGAGGTTACCACTTTGAAGTCCAGATGGACAATTCGTCCTTTCCTAAAATTCTGGAATTCAAGAACAAGATGCCTCCGGATCCGCAGACATTAAGACTTAAAGATTGGTTTTCCAGATATGATTTCACGGTGAAACACATCAAAGGAACCCAGAACGTGATCCCGGATCTATTATCCATACCCATGAAACCCATCCAAGTCATCACCACCAGGCATACCTTCCCATTGATCTTAATGGTTCGTCCCATTCCAACCAATGCCTCAATCACCATGAACCTTCCTCCAGGAGTCAACCACTCCTTCTCCATATCTCAGCTGAAAGAATATCTCAGGAATAACCTTTTTTACTTTCTGTTCAAAATCATTAGAAAGAAGCCTCTTCCTGACCATACACCTTTCTTCCCAGATACTCCTTTCCATTTACCATTTTTGATAAACCCTGCTTTCAGATTTACAAAAAATCAACTATGGTATCTTTGGTGTGCTACTAGCTTATACGCTATGCCAGTCCTTATTCCTACAATTGCAATGTATGAACATCTGATGAACCCTAGAAAGCACAGATCTTTAATCTGGACTGCCCTAGAATGGTTTTCTCCATTAAATTAGTGGAGAGAAAATCTTAGCCTAGCCGTTAACGATCTTAAAGAATGGTGCCCAACTATAGAAGCTCGAAGTAACTGCAAAACAGTCTACATCCTCCATCGTCCTTATCAGACTGATCCTAGAACCCAACTTATAGTTTGCAAGAGTTATATTAATGCTTGGGAAACCATTAATGATTATCCCACAAGCCTGGAAGGATTAAAAGCTTTAATGGATTATGTTAATTTAATTAATCTTTATGATCCTGTTAAGAGTCCAGTCAATACAACTTGTATTAGTCACGGAAACCTTCCTCCGCAATGGCAAGCTGTGGAACTACCAGACGATCCCGATCCTCACTGTTGGAAACCTCCATGGACCACTTGGTCAACACATGAAGTTGGAGAAAGCTCAGGGGTCAACAATGAAGCATCCCAGATGAACATTGAGGAACAATTTGCAGAAATGAGTTTTCAAGAATTTATTCAAAGGGATTATCAAAGAATCAACGATCAAGATATGACTGAAGACAACAAGCAGGATGAGTCACCACTCTATCCTCCACTCCCACATGATCTTGACGAAGAAACTCTTGAAGACATAGCGCTATACTCAGCCCATTGTGATCCAGATTACTATGCCCAAAATCTGTACGAAGATATGATAAGGGACAGCTGTGTGTATGAGTCATACTACAAGACAAACAAACTCTCAAAAGGAGAATACTCTGATCCAAACATGTCACCATCACATGAGCCAATTATCAAAGACTAATATGACGCGTGGGACTAGAATCTTATCATAATCTGTGATAAGTCAAAAGTTTGTCTTCCACTACTGAAAGATGCTCCATCATGCTTAGTGGCAGGATCGGATAAGCTTATCTTATCTTTATTTTAGTCAGAAGGTGGAAAAAGTACGTCTGCCACTAGTACTGTATTTATCTTTTTCCATTTTAGTCAAAAGTGGCATTAGTGTGTCTGCCACTAATCTTGTAACGTGTCAATGTTTGCTGAGTGCTTGCTTGCTTGCTACGCTTCTCTCTCCTATATAAGGGAAGCTCTTGTATCATATTTGGACAAGTTGAACTACAATAAAATGTGTGTTTTCAGTCTAAATATGTTCTAAACATTTCTCTTCTCTCTGAAAGCTTAAATTCTTATGTTCTATCCTTAGGTACCCCATAGAGATGAAAGTATGCTCTACACTTGCCTCTTTGAGGATCTTGTGTAACAGAAATCCTCTGATCAATGATCCTTGCTACAGTCCTTCCTACTATGATATTATATCTCTGGTTATGTATCTTAGGCCGAACCTAGAACCTAGTAAGTCCACAAGGGTTGGCAGAGATGGTTCGAAAGTTCATGCTCGACGGATACTAATTAGGGGGATGGTTTCATGGTATGTGAAGGCTCCCGGCCAGCGTGGTATCAGAGCCTACTCAAGAAGAGGGGGTAAATATGGTGTGAACATGAGAACGAGAGTGAGTAAGAGAGAAACCCAGTTTATCATGGAAACAACTGAAACTACAAACACTCAACCTATTGTAACCTTGAATATGTAACCTTCGATCTATTGGTTGAAATTGTGATGAATGTTTTTTAATAAAATAAAAATAAAGTCAAACGTATTAAGACGAGTTATTACTAAATTCGTGGTGCTATACAGAGACGCCGTGCAAGAGCCCCTGAATGTGGAACCGGTGGTCGTTTAGATAGGCACGATCATTGAATTTTTTTTGTATCCAAATATTGTACTAATTATTATCCTTAACAATGTGATGCATTTATGGCTATCATAATTTTATTTCCAATACAATTTTCAATTCACTAATTTAACAAAACATTAAAAAAAATTAAAAATGTGTTTTTTATTCTCAATTAAAAAAAACACACTGAGGCCCCATCTGGGATGGCTACTCCTCAGCAAAAATGAATTAGGGTTCTTATGAACTGAGGCGCCATATGATTTAGCATGTGGCCACTAACTGAGGCGCCATCTCATATGACGCAACTCTTAGAGGGTTTTTGAAAACCCAATCATTTTCGTAAATATTTTGAAACATTGGTTTTTTTTTTATAATTTTTTTGAAAAAATATGGTACATTAAAAAAAATTCTCACATCTGTTACAAATATGTTTTTACTTTTCACTATCTTTAATCATTGCTTTAAAAATATACTATAACTTTTAAATATGCATAATTGTATAAAGTGGACTTATATAGGCTAAAAATATATTAGTTATTCTTACCTAATAGGCTTGTACTCATTACCACCAATATGACACGTGATTCATATTACTCCTACACACAAATCATATCTCCATTTGAGAACCCATAAAAAAATCCTACTATGCTTGATATCTCTCAAGCATATATATGCTTTTGAAGAATATGTATTAAACCAAGTTGCAGACGTTATTAGTTTTTATATTCCCTAATAATTGGTACATGATCTATTCAATGAAAAAAATATAGCATCTCTAGAATTCGCTTTATTGTTATTTTTGAATGGCTAAAATCGGCTTAACATTGACTGCATCCATTTTCCAATTACGACAATGTCTAGTTTGGAATCTCGATTACGTTTTGTCAATTTAATAATTTAATATTTATAGTTTCACTTTTAAAATGAATAAATAAAATATCATGAGTTCAAATAAATAACAATCACTACAAAATATGTTGCTATTAGTGACGTGTTTTCCACGCCGCAACACCTAAAATCATGTCACTACAGCTTTTTTGCGATGTGACCATTTACGTCGCAGGAGAGCGCGTGGCAAATTGTTGTGACGTGATTTTCATGTCACTAATTTGCCACGTGATTTTCACGTCACAAATAGTTTGATGGAAAACATTGCAGACAACGTCAGAGCAGGTGTGCAGAAAGTGTTCAGAAAATTGCAGGAAATTGGTTGCGACGTGATATTCACGTCACTCATTAGTGACATGCTTTTCACGTCGCTAAAATTGTGACAGGCATTTCACGTGGCTAACTTATTTTATTTTTAATATTTACGTTGTATGTTGCGACGTGATTTTCACGTCACTAATTTGTGACAGGAATTTCACGTCGCTAAAGTTTGTGTTTTAATTTTTTATAATTTCTGATTATTATATATAATTCAATATTAATAAATATATAAATTAAATTTAAATTTAATATTAATAAAATTTATTAAATTCAATATTATAAATCAAATTTATAAAATTAATAATTCAATATTACTAAATATATAAATTAATAAACTTAATATAATGAAATTAATAAACTAAAATTTAAATTAAATATGTCTAAATATAATATATAATTATAAATTCATTAGTACACAAATTAAAAACTAAAAAGAAAATAAAAACAAGACTAAATATTTGGTTCATCCGGGTCGGAATAGTAGACATCATCATCTTGGTTGTCATTATTTCTCGATTGACCACCATCGTTGCGATTTCCACCAAATGCTTGCATAAATTGCCGCATTTGCTCCTCCATATCAGCCTGCCTCTTTGCCATTGTCTCCATTATTGCGTCCGTTTGGGCCTTCAATGTCGCCTCCATTTAGGCCTTCAATGCCGCCTCACGTTCCTCTGACTCGCGTCTAGCCAATTGTCTTATCGTTTCTACTTGCTGCGATGTCAAATTTGTTTGACGTGACCCTCCTTCACCGTCCATAGCTCTTTGATACAGAGTTCTATCCCCACTCCTCAAGGTGCCCGCCAAATTTCCACCACCAAAAAAGCACCCGTTATCCCCCTTTCCCCCAATAGTTTGACTCCAAATATAGAAATCCACATCTGGATGAACCGATTGTCCTGGAGGAGGAGTATACTGAGGATTATGGGTCAGAAATTCTGCCATCCTGACCTGATAATCGTCCTACACATACAATTAAAAAAATCAAGTTAATATAAGTTAAATTAAATTAAATTAAATAAAAATCAAGAATAAAAAAAATAGCCACGTGATTTTAACACCACAACTTATCAGTTGCCACGTGATTCTAACGCCACAACATCTCACTTGCCACATGAAAATCCTGTCACTAAGTTGCTAACAAATAAAAAAAAATATAAACAACATAAATTTACTTACCAACGCATTTTTTGTACGCTCGTCAACAAAATCCCCCGATTTCTTTGTCCGAGTTTGGGTAACCAGCTCAGTCATCAGTGGTTGTCTCCCCAAACGCTTAGCCTAAATAATAAACTTAACTTAAATTAATAATATATGTTATAAATCAAAATATGACTTTAAAAAGTGGTAATAATTACCAAGCGTCGAGAATGCTCAGCAGTACTAATACTTCCAACAACATTAAGGATGGGTGTCGCATAGTGCATGGGCTTGTTTTGTTTGTATGATGCCATGTCATTTGACTTGCATTGTGCATTGAAGAAAACATTCTTTTTAACCTTGGTATTATCGGAAAATAAAACATGGACTTTACTGCTACACACTTTTGCTTACTATTAATGGCTCTACTGTGAACTTTATATCCTGGACTCTGACAAAACTTACATTCCTCCAACGATCCATCTTGAGTACCAAACTCATTGTCATAAAACAACATGCAACCATTAATGCAACAATCAATCTTTCTTACTCTTAAACCTAACTTTGACACCAACTTCTTTGCATCATAGAAACTCGCAGGCAAGTTGTCTTTCATTGCAGTTGAGTCCAACATCATTTTTGCAAAGTGCTCCAAACACTGATCAGGAACATTTCAATTTGACTTGGCGGCCAATAATCTCACACACATTGATAGTTTTGAGTCTGACGACCCCTCAAACAACGGAATATTCATCTCATTCAACAACTGATAAAATCTCTGCGCTTCCTCATTCGGCAACTCTTCCCCGTCAAAATCTTCTGGTTGATCATAGGTCACGTTAACACCAAAAGCATCCTCAACCATGTCACCGATCAAATTAAAGTTTTCCTCAAATTCCATAGGCGATTCCATAGACGGTCGACTACTTGAAGCATGGGTGTTGCTAGTCTCTGGTACGTTACTCGGCAGTGTTTCACCATTATACGTCCAAACCCAATAATTTTCAATGAAGCCTCTTCTATGCAAATGACGTGTTATTTCCTCTGGGTCACTAATTATATATCTACATCCACATTTAAGATAAGGACACCTAACTCCTCCTTCGCTTCGACAACATTCCTGAGTAAACGTCCACGTGATAAAACCATTAACTCCTTCTATAAAATTGGGTTTAAGTGCGCGCCTCCCTGGATATAGTCTATCGTACATCCAACTACGATAATACCGATAATATTCCATTTACTGCAAATTTATATAATCAATACCTTTTTAATTAGAAATATTAATTTAATCAACTAAACATAATTATATATAAATGTATATATTGTTCTTATTCTTACTACTAAATATATATAATATGTTTACATTTTTGTTTTTTATATATATAAATATAAAAAATAAATATATATAATATGTTTACATTTTTGTTTTTTATATATATAAATATATAAAATAATTTTGTATTATAAAATAACATTTATATATAATTCCTTTTTTCCATATATATATATATATGCATATATAATTGTGTTTTTATATATAACATTTAAATATATATAATTATATATAAATATAAAAAATAAATATATATAATATGTTTACATTTTTGTTTTTTATGTAAATAAATATATAAAATAATTTTTTATTTAAAATAACATTTATATATTATATATTATTCTTATTTTATAACATATATAAAACAGAATTTAAATATATTATTCTTATTTAAATAACATTTATATATTATATATTATTCTTGTTATATAATTCTATTTTTATATAAAATAACATTTATATATTATATATTATTCTTATTTAAAATAATATTTATAAAAAAGAATCTAAAAATATTAAAACACAAAATATATATATATATATATATATATATATATATATATATATATATATATATATAAAATATAGGCTTAAATAGTGTTTTCGTCCCTGTAAGTTGGCGAGTTTTTGGTTTTGGTCCCTGAATCTTTTTTTTTTCGGTCCAAGTCCTTAACATTTGATTTCTTTTTGCGATTAGTCACTGACGTTAAACTTCCGTTACAAAAATGATGATGTGGCTAACGTCGCTGACGTGGCAAGTATTTTTTATCATTTATTTTAATCCCAAATAATTCCACATAAGCTATTTTGATTTTGGTCCCTATTATTTAAGAAGGCAAAAATGGAAATTTTGATCCCAAGAGGACTTAAACCCATGACCTTTGCTTCCACAACATGCTTCTTAGCCACTAGACAATTTAACTCACTTGTGTTTTTATTTGCAACAAATTTATATATTACATAAATCCAATATTTACTATTAAATACTTATATTTAAAATATAAATTACTTTATAAATTAGTATAAATAATTAGTTTATTAAATATTTCATTAATTAAATATTCCAAATATTTAATATTTCAATTATTAATTATCATAATTATTTATTATTTAGTATCATAATTATTTACTATTAACTAATAATACAATATTATTTACTAATAATTATTTATTATTTATTATCGTAATTATTTATAATTTATTATCGTAACTAATAATTATTTATTATTTAAATAACTAAATAATTTTAATATTAATAATCATAATTATTTAATATCTCATTTATTTAATTTACTATAATTAATATTATAATTATTTAATAAATTAAACTATTATTAATAATTTACTGTAATTAATTAATACTCTAATTATTTAATAAAGTTAACTAAATAAATTTACTATAATTATTTAGTAAATTATTTATTATTAGTTATTAATAATTAGTTACAGTAAATTATTTAGTTATTTAATAGTTTAATTTACTAAATACAGTAAATTTAAATTACTAAATACAGTAAATTTTTAATAGTTTAATTTACTATATTTATAATTTACTATATTTAGTAAATAATTTACTATATTTATTATTTAATAATTTACTGTATTTATTATTTAGTAAATAATTTACTGTATTTATTATTTAATAATTATTTATTATTAGTAATAATAAATACAGTAAATTATTACCGTAGTTATTAATAATTATTAGTTACAGTAAATTATTTAGTTATTTACTAGTTTAATTTACTAAATAATTACAGTAAATTTATTTAGTTTAATTTATTAAATAATTAGAGTATTAATTAATTACAGTAAATTATTAATAATAGTTTAATTTATTAAATAATTATAATATTAATTACAGTAAATTAAATAAATGAGATATTAAATAATTATGATTATTAATATTAAAATTATTTAGTTATTTAAATAATAAATAATTATTAGTTACGATAATAAATAATAAATAGTTACGATAATAAATAATAAATAATTATTAGTAAATAATATTGTATTATTAGTTAATAGTAAATAATTATGATACTAAATAATAAATAATTATGATAATTAATAATTGAAATATTAAATATTTGGAATATTAAATTATGTAATATATAAATTTGTTGCAAATAAAAACACAAGTGAGTTAAATTGTCTAGTGGCTAAGAAGCATGTTGTGGAAGCAAAGGTCATGGATTCAAGTCCTCTTGGGACCAAAATTTCCATTTTTGCCTTCTTAAACAATAGGAAATTAAGGACTTGGACCGAAAAAAAAAAGATTCAGGGACCAAAACCAAAAACTCGCCAACTTACAGGAACGAAAACACTATTTAAGCCTAAAATATATTTACATTTTCGTTTTTTATATATATAAATATATAAAATAATTTTGTTTTATAAATTCACATTTATATATAATTCTGTTTATATATATATATATATATATATATATATATATATATATATATATATATATATATATATATATATATATATATATATATATATATATATATATACACATATAAAAATATATAATTCTGTTTTTATTTAAATAACATTTATATATAAAACAAATAATAATCATTTTCATAAATTATACGTAACCATTTTTAGAAATTATTCATAAGCATTTTCATAAATAATAACACAATCAGAAATTATACATAACCATTTTCATACCATATTCAAAAATTATAAAACAAATAATAAAACAAATCTAAAAAATAAATTGCTAAGAAATACCTCTTGAAGCTTTCAATCCACTCTTTTTTTCTTTCTTAAACTTCAATCTTCAATCTTCAATCTTCAATCTTCTTCTATAACATCACACAAAATAATATTAATAATACCCAAAAAAAATATAACAAAACGAATTGTAATTTTGAAATTAGCAACATAAAATTAAATGATAGACATACCTATTAAATTTTGGAATGGATAACAGAAAACTTTTTGCTTTATGTTTGAAGAAGAAGAGAGGAAGAAGATGAGAGGAAGAAGGAATGTGTTTACTGGAAAAACGAAAATGAAAATAAGAAGAAGGGTTACGGAGAAGAGTGAAATGCATTCAATATATAGACCTATTAGCGACGTGAATATCCCGTCGCAACTTTGTCACGTGATATTCACGCCGCAAAACACCAACGGTAATAATTTTAGGCCCCACTCCCTGCAAAAGGCTGTTCCTTTTCAGAATGAAAATTTAAGTTTCCCACTCAAAATGTTGCGTCGTATAATCCACGTCGCAAATAAATTTTTTCAAATTTTAAACGATTACACTTTCTGCACGCACATGGTTAAAACATAAAATAATTATTTTATTGGTTGCGGCGTGTTTTCCACGTCGCAAATATTTTTTTCAAATTTAAAAGTCTGATCACGTCTGACCACCCATGTGTTAATCTAACTTTATTTATTTTATTATTAAATAAGGTAGCGACGTGATTTCCACGCCGCAACAAGCTTTTATTTGCCACGTTAGAATCACGTCACAAAATCACGTGGCTATCTCCAACATTTCTTGTAGTGAATATAATATAATATAGAAATGTTATGCCGACACCATCCCTTACACTTAAATTGTATTTACTATTTATAAATACAATGAACAATAACATGGACAGTATATCAACATTGGTCTTAAACAGTAACGTGTACGTAAATATTGTTCGTGAATAATGTATGAATAATGATTTTTAGTAGTAAAATAAAGTTCATAATAAAATATAAAAAATTGATCAATAAAATAATGAAGTTGACTAATAAACATGCAGATATTAAAAATAATTTTTAGTAATAAAACAAAATTGGATAATTAAAAATAAAAAGTTGATTAATAAAAAATAAAAAATTGATTAATGAAGTGATAAAGTTAAGTACTAAACGTCTATATTTTAAAAATTATTTTTATTAATAAAATAAAGTGGATTAATGAAAAGTAAAATGTAGATTAGTAAAGTTATAAAGTTGATTAATAAATGTCAAATATTAAAAGTAATATTTAATAATAATAAAGTTGATTAATAAAATATAAAATATTGATTAATCAAGTTATTAAATTATGTAATCACATATATTTATATCGGTATTCCTTATTTTAAAAAAACTATAAAAAAATTATATACATTTTTAAAAATTATTTATTGTCATAATAATTTACTGTTTTTCGTATTTATGAATAGTAAAAAAAAATGATATAGTGTGAGTTCAGTGTAAGAATATTATTTATAATAGGGGATTTCTTAATACACCACTCAAATTTCTTAGGCACCACGTGAAATTTCATTTTTGCTCCCAGATTCCGGATTTGCACATCCGGATGTACCAAATTTTTAAAAAACGCTGATATATTCCGGATGTGCACATCCGGAAGAATTCCTAATTTGCAAATCCGGAAAAAATCAAAATAATTTCATAAACTAATTTACTTCTAAATATAATTAAATCTAATATAATTAAAATCCAATATAATTAAAATTAATATCATTTTTTCAATATAATTAAATCCAATATAATTAAATCCAATATAATTAAATCCAATATAATTAAATCCAATATAATTAAAATCTATATTAATTAAAATTAATATGATATTTAATATGATTAATTTTTTTCAATATAATTAATATGATTAATATGATATTCAATTTTAAATGATTTTTTTATATTGAAAAAATTAATTTAATTATATTGGATTTAAAATTATATGGTATTTACTTCTAAAATTGGATTTAATTATATTGGTATTTAAAATTATATGGTATTTACTTCTAAATTATATGGTATTTACTTCTAAATTATAATTAAAATTATATGGTATTTACTTCTAAAATTAATTTAATTATATTGAAAAAATCATATTAATTTTAATCATATTAATTTTAATTTATTGGATTTAATTAAATTGGATTTAATTATATTGAAAAAATCATATTAAGTTTAATTATGTTGGATTTTAATTATATTGGCACATTTTTGGTCTATTTTCGCTACTAGATTCGTCGGATTCTGGTCCATCCTGTAACAATTTAAGCTTTGTTGGATTTGGTTTAAAGTCCTAATCTTCGGATTAGGGACCTTCCTTCCTCAAGGTTTTCCGGTTGTTTCAGTGTGTGCTAGGGTCTGGTTGAATAGGGTAGTTGGTCGATTAGGGTAGTTCTTGTGGTTCGGTTCAAAATGGGCCACCAATTTCTGAGCAAAGGTGATTGGGAATACGTTAAGAATAGGCGTACCAATAGATCTGTAAACCCCATTAGATCTATTTGGAAGGCATCTGGTGGTAAAGGGTTATTGAAAGACTTAGAGGAAGCTTCATCTTTCTATTTCACAGAATTTCCAGATTCGTACGATGCGAGAAGAATGTTCGAAGTGTTCAAAGTAGAGGGGTTAGTGCTCGAGGTTTTCATTCCAGCTAGATTAGACAGGAGAGGCAGAAGGTTTGGTTTCGTGAGATTTAAGAAGGTGTGGGACGAACATCTTTTTGCCATTAAACTTGACAACATTGTCATTAATGGCAGAAAGATATTTGCAAATACACCTAGATTCCAAAGGAACGAGGGTGATCGTAGAAGGGAGGAGTAGACAGATAAAGGGGAGAAGAAGAACCTAAACACTAATAATACGACCGACAAAGTTTACAAGGGCGCAGGATACATTCAGGGCAATAGAACTTTTGCTGAAGTTTCTTCAGGAGTACATATCAAGAAGGTTTCTAATCAAGTGTTATTGGGTGACAAACCAAATTTCGCCCATCTAATGTTCAACCTTAAAGAGGAGGAATTGGAGAGATTCGAACAGGCTTTTGATGGAGTTGTAGAGAGGTCGGGTTCCTCTTACGAGTTCCAAGAAGCACTGCATAAAGAGGGATTCTTCAGAATCAAAGCCACCCCATTAGGTGCCAATTTAGTGCTGTTAGAGGAAGAATCAGTGGGAGATATTAAGAAACTGATAGAGGAGGAAGTGGAATGGTTCGACAGTTGGTTCTCTGATGTCCACCCGTGGTCCCCTGCGGATGTGGATGAGGAAAGAATGACTTGGGTGAACATTTTTGGTTTACCTTGCCATGTGTGGAATGAAAGTTTCTTTAAATTTCTGGCAAACATAATTGGTTCTTTTGTCAAGGCGGATGAGTGTAGCGAGCGATTTTGGACGCGGTTCTTAAGCGTTGGTCGCTCTCTGCGGTTTGAGCTTAAAACTACAGGTCGATTCATTTTTTATCCTATTGTGAGCTGAATAAGGAAGGGAAATAGATGTCTCCAATTAACCCTGCTTGCATACTGAGTTTAAATAGCGGTCTGTTAGGTTACGGATGCTATCAATGTGGGGGGGCTTTTGTACTGGTTATTTGTATTTTCGCCAATACGGTTATTTCTTTCTTTTTTCTAGGCAAAGGGTTTCTGGCGGGGAATAAGGATTAGGATGTTAGGACTGATGCTTTTGAATTACTGCTTTTAATTGATTGAGATATGGGATTTGGGTTTTTTGTTGATTGCGCTCGCTAAGATCTTTTCTTTCGATCTTATGCCTACGTATTCCCGTTTACCGAAACAGGGAAATCAGAGCGTTCGTAGTTCCTCCTATTCTATGAGAGGAAATTGGTTTTTGGTGTCTTGTTCAAAGCCCAAGACGTGAAGCGAATGGTGATTTGTATCTTGTTCAAAGCCCAAGATGTGAAGCTGAAAGGTCTCTACTTTAGAGAGAATTTGTCACCTCTAAAGAGGGGAGAAGGAGAATTACTTTAACTGGGATACGCGGATCCGAGCAATGCCATAATTTCCGAAGAAAGGGTTTTAACCTGAAGGAGAAGACTTTAACTCAGTGTAGAGCAATGCCATCTTTCCTTAGGAATTTCTCATGCTAAAAGAGGGACAGTGGCATGGATATAGATGATCCAAAGGCTTGCCGCTTACAGCGATTAGATGAAGGGAAAGGAGTTGTTGATGTTTGTGTACTGTGAACGAGGCACAACTTTGATGCTAAAAGGTTGATTGGATCAACCAGTGGTTTTCTTATACAAAGCCTAAGAGGAGGCTAATTTCCGCTAGGAAAATCATTATACAAAGCCTAAGAGGAGGCTATTTTGTATCTCGTACGAGGCCCGAGAGAGAGGCTAAAAGTTTTTGACCCAGTGGGGAATATCATTATACAAAGCCTAAGAGGAGGCTAGCAAAGAGTTCGACTCTTGCTTAAGGAATTTGTATCTCGTACGAGGCCCGAGATGGAGGCAAAAAGGGGTGATTGACTCAACGAGGGAATCTTTTGTGTCTCATACAGAGCCTGAGAGAGAGGCTAAAAGGTTGTTTTGACTCCACTGGGGAGAATTTTGGTATCTCGTACGAAGCCCGAGATGGAGGCTATTGTAACTGTTTCAGTTGAGTGACAGATCCAATATACTGATTTAAAAGAGAAAATAAGTTCTTATATGAGTAACACTGTACTCAGGGATTTAATTTGGGGATCAGGGATTATTTCCTTCTCTTTAAGGAAATAGGAAATCCAAAGGGTGTCGAGACTGTCCGAGTCTGCGGAGTTCCTTCCTATTTAACGAAGGGTGCTTGAGAATGTCTTTGAGACTCAAGGAAGTTAGATTGTCCGTGTCTAGAGTTTTATCTTTTGGTACTATGCTGTGAGAAACAGTAGTAGACTCTATGAAAGGACTGTTCTATGAGGATGACTAGGTTCTGTTCCTATACCTCTAGGAGGTCGTCGGGACAATTTGTACGAAGCCCAAGAGGAGGCTGGAATCTTTTAAGAAGCCGACGGGTCCTTGTACGAAGCCCAAGAGGAGGCTATCATTCCTGGAGGAAGAGATCATTATACGAAGCCTAAGAGGAGGCTGTGAATACTTCTAAGAAGCCGTAGGGTCCTTGAATAATGCCCAAGAGGAGGCCGATGCTTTTAAGAAGCCCGTGGGTCTATCATCTCCTTTCCATTAGGAGAGATAACTCTTTTAAAGATAAAAACCACCGGTAAACGTGCGAGGTTTACTATCCAGCGACTTTTAGTTTTTAAAGAGGGTTCCTTAGTTAAGGTCCAAGATTATGACCGTAGTGGGTACCCAAACCCCGAGACATTCAAGGCAAGCTATCCACAAGGAATAGATCAAGTCAGGAAAGTTCGAGAATTGGGAAGAAACTCAAAGATGCCATTCACGGAGAATACATTCATCTTGGGGAGTAGAGTTTCTTGACGATTCCTAAGGAGGACAGCCGAAGAGAAGACTGTATCTGGTGCTCCTATTGGGGATCTAGGCGTCTATTTCTACGACTAAATGAAACGGCGTCACCTAGTTCTAGACGTAGTAGCCGGGGAAACTCGAAATATCTATACTATTATTACACAGTAGATATGAGTTTATGAAAGGAGACTTACAGTGAGCAGCCCCACAATACAATTTATAATATGAAAGCAGTAAATGAAAGCGATAACCACTTACCCGGTTGTAGTGCTTCCATGCTGTTTGGTTAGTTGTTCAACAAAGAAAGATTGAAAACAACAGTATATTCAAAATCAAAGGAGAAAGTGCTTTGAAAAAGAAAGATTTGGGGCTTACAGCTCAAGGAGAGGCCCAGGGTTTTATCAGTGAGCGCACTGTTGAATTTGTACAGAGGGACTTATACAAGTAACTGGGGCCCAAAATGGTTTTCTGTACAAAGGGATGGGTCTTACACTCTCTCAAGAGGCCCAAAAAGGTTTAAAGAAAAAGAGTGGGGCTTATAACACGAGGGTAGGCCCAAATGACTTTTCGTTTAAAAATGGCGATCGCGCCGAGGTTTTCTTTTAACGCAGAGGGACTTATACAATAAGTGAGGCCCAAAAATGTTTTGGTTAAAAGGGAGATTGGGTCTTACACTCTAATAGAGGCCCAAAGTGTTTTAAAGAAAAAGAAATGGGTCTTACTACTCGAGGGTAGGCCCAGATGATTTTTGAAAAGGCGACGATCGCGCCGTTTGTTTTTTTTGACGGTATCGGGACTTATACAATAAGTGAGGCCCAAAGATGATTTGGTCAAAAAATGGATTGGGTCTTACACTCTAATAGAGGCCCAAAGTGTTTTGAAAATGATTTATGAGGGTTGAATTAATCCAAAACCCTAATTTGTTTTCAAAATGTATTTAATTGAATAAAAATTCAATTAAAATGATCAAAAATTGTTTAACATGTGAAAAACAAATTATGATATTGGATTAATGCTTCAAAAATTAAGTATTGACCTACAAAATAATTAGAAAGCATTAAAAGTTGCAAAATCAATGTAGAAAAAATATTTAAAATGCCAAAAACAATTAAAATATTAATTCTTTGCAAAAATACCAATTATATGAAATAAATAATATTTTTGGGGTTTTTTGGTAAAATAAAATATTTTAACATTTTTGTGAATTATTAAAAAAAGAATCAACTCAAAATAATTAAAACTCAGAGAGAAATTAATTTTTGAATCAATTAAACAAAATCACAAAATTCAAATATTTGAAAATCTGAAAATGGCGCCAAGAACAACACCAAGAACACGCACGTTTTCTGGGTTTGGCTGATTTGCGTTTTCTATCCAATCTCACTGAATACGTAATTATAACATGCAATCCACATATTATTATGCTCGCCTCAACCTCACGATCATGTCTATGTACTTTAATTTCATTTAAATTAAACATACAACAAGAAATCACGAAGAAACCTCAAGAACCCTAATTTCTGCATGAAGGCTAGGATTTTTGATACACGATTCAAACAATGCAATTAATTGAGGGAAAACATTCCATGCATGATTATGAACATATGGCCAAATTATTGTGCGAGGAAATATGCATAGATTGAGAGATGACCAAGTATGTGCTTACCTCCAAGTCGTGACAGCAAGTGCAGATGTGATTTTGGGTTGGAGGTGTTACAGACAAGTTGTGATGATCTGGACAGCTTCCCTACACCATATGGAGTGTGTTTGAACACTTGGATGGAATTGAAATGGACTGGATCAGTTTATGGCACCTCAGCTGCACCTTGTTTGAAATTTTGAGCAACCAGCTGGTGATTTCATGAAATTGATGTTTCAGAAGTTATGTGAGTGTTTGATCAGCTCATATGTGATGTATGTGAGGTGTGTGAGTGATTGGTTTGTGCAGAATTGCTCTCAAACTCAAAACCCGATAGCTACCTTGCTAAGAAAGGCATTTTTGCCAAGAGAAAGAGATTTTGAGGAAAGCATCTGTTAGATGGCTTTGGTGTACTCAAACTGACCACAATTGAGCTCTATTTATAGTAGAGCAAGTTTGTTTTGCAAGGAATAGTGCATGGCAGCTGGTAAGTAGGTTTCCTCAATGTTGGCCAATGGAAATGAAAGTCTCCTCTAGCCATTGACTAGAGGTTAGGGCACAGAGCTTTGGTCCCCTTGGTCTTGGATAAGTCTTGACTGATTTCAGATGAGAATGGCTCAGTCCATGCCACCTTGATGGTTCCATTGAATGCCTCATTCCAAATTTGAAGTCTTGTCCCTATTTTGGCCATTCTAGGTTCAACACGCTATTCCTTGTTCCTTGGACCTTGGAGGCTTGGCTCAGTGAGTGTCCCCTTTGGATTCAATCCTATGAGGTGTCTAAGTGGATTGGAGCAATTGAAATTGGCTGATTTTGGCAAATCGAGCCAAATTGCAAATTCTGTCTTGCTTTGACAGATTTCAGCAAGGCAACTTGCCAATGCTGTATCTCATGATGTAGGTTGAATTTGGCAATGTTCTTGGCCATTTTGGAAAGCTCTAACATGATACAACAACTGTTTGAACAAGTTTGGTTTTGATCTCTTTTGATTCCAAGTGAAAAATCCCCCTACATTTGGCAAAAAGTGAAGGCAAATTCTGACTTAGTGAAAATTTCACTAAGTGTTGGAAAAAGTGACATTTTCACTTTTTAGCCACTTTGATCACTCCATAACTCAAAATCCTTAATGAATTGGAATGACTTGTAGTTGAAGTTTTTGTAGGTGATAGTGAGGGCTACAAATCCATCTTTGGATGAGAAAAAATGGCCTTGTGGTTTAGGAGTTATGGTCCTCCAAAGTTGGTACCTTTGCCACTTTATTTTTAACTTAGAAAAATTTCTAAGTTTTATGGTTACCCCTTTTACAAGTTATCTCACTTTTCTTGATTTTTCTTGATGAATGATGATTCAAATCATACATTAACATCATTTTAGGGTTAAAAATCCATTTTGGTGAAAAATCTCAAAAAGTCAAAGTTGACTTTTGTGCACAGTTGACTTTTTATCAGATGAATTCCAAACTGTGCAATTCTTCAGGAAATCATGTCCTTGACCTAAATCAAACTTGATGGACATGTTCCATGGGTGTCATAGGGTATATTCAATCATGTATTAGGGTTTGGGAGCATGTCTAGGTCAAAAGTCAAAGTTACAGTTGACTTTTCCCTTAAAACCCTAATTGTGGTGCAGATGAAATTGAGACTTGTTGCTCAAACTTCTTGGATCAATCCATTGTTCCAAATGGATCAATATGGTGTATTAGAGACCCTCAAATCATGTCTTGAGGTCTTGGCTCATGGTTTGTCCCAAAAGTCAACTTAGGGGTGAATTAGGTCAAGAAACCCTAATTCCTGATTTTTGATGAATGCATCCCCTGAGGCAAAATTGACTTGATGCATGGGTCCATGAGGTTCCATGAAGTATATTAGGTCATGTTTTGGATCATTGCCTTATGCCCAGATGAAAATTTCCATCTGGAGGCCCTGGTTGACCAAAACCCTAATTTGGTGACACTGTCGATCTTGAGACTTGATCCACCTAGAAGGGAGCAGCCTTGTGCTTAATCCTTGAAGTGGGAGTCCTTTTTGATCCATTGTGGATGTTTAAGAGATTATACAAGTTGAAGATCATGTCATTTCTTGATTGATCCTTTGTCTAAGCACTCAGAGAGGGCTTGAAACCCTACTTTGGGGAGACTGATGAAGCATGATGGTTCATCCATATTGTGATGATGATTTTCACAATGATGGGAAATCTAAGTGGTCAAAATTTGGGGTATTACAGATGCCCCTATTTAATCTTCTTGGACCCGAAGGTGTGAATGACGAAGGTATTCGAGCATTCGGGGTGCAAGAGGATTAAATATCGGAATATCCGAAATTTTGATGGTGGTTATGAATGGTAGCTTACACATTCATCTTCTTTAACTAAGCAATGATGCTTAGAAAAGGTAAACTTCCCCTCGATCCTGGTCTTCAGCCAAGGAACTGGTCTCAGTTTTCTTTTGAAATAAACCTTCCCTCGTTCTTGGTTTCCTACCAAGGAACTGGTCTTAGTTTCTGATTTGAACTTCCCCTCGATCCTGGTTTCCTACCAAGAACTGGTCTTAGTTTCTGATTTAAACTTCCCCTCGATCCTGGTTTCTTACCAAGAACTGGTCTTAGTTTCTTTTGTCAATAAACTTTCTTGACAAGGGACGCTATTCATAGCGGCTTTCCTCAAACTTCACACTGAATTTTCCTGGGGAGATGCCATTTGAGTGGAAAAAGTTTTGATGTCAGACTTGTTGGGGAACCCATTCGTCTGAGTTGTAGAGTTGTACAAACTTCTCTGTTGGAGACGCCATCTGTCGATTCTACTGGGGAAAGCGAGTCTCTTGAGAGACTGTTTTCGTTTGGGATCTTTCATCATACTTTTCTCGGGATCTTCCCGGAGAAACGCCATATGATGGGGTCCAATTTTGTGGGGCCGATGACCTTTTCATCAGCGGTCCTTTCGGAGCAAAACTGGCATGCTGCCGAATCTCTGATCACGAGGCTTTCTTTGTGGATTTTCCTTAATCCGGGAAAGCAAGGATATCATCTTCAATGGCGAAGAGTGATGTTTATTGAGAGTTTTCTCTGGCTTTTCAGAGGTCCAAGTTATCAAAGTGGCCAAGTGCCGACTCTGATCTAAAGATTAACTGGTGGTGAGATTGTGCAGACGCAACACTTCCTGACAAGGAAAGAACTGACAAACTCGATTGAGAAAACTGTTTATCACTAGGGGACAAGACCGACTCAAGTGATAGTGATGCAATATGAAATGTAAATGCAAATAAAAAATGCATGAAGTATGTATGTATATGCTGACAAAACAGACGCGACATACAGACTAATGGATGAACACAATTGGATACTCGGCCATCGCGGGGTGAAGAAGTACCGTTGATTCAAAATAGCAATTCCACCTTGCTTAGGAGAGATAGTCCACGCGGGGAGCTATGTTGATCGGGCTTAGGAGATGAGAACTCGGCTGAGGTGTGTCAGACGAAACAAGGTCTCTGACACAGTTGATCCCTTCATTCAGGCATACTGGCTTAGAAGGAGTACTTTGATTCTGCACTTTGAAATTCTCTTACTTCGGGAGAAGCAATCGATGTTCTTCTGATGTTCAACAGTCAAAAGAAATTCCATCTTTAATTTAAAAGCAGAAAAAGTTTTAACAAGTAAATTCATTTTTGTTTTATTTCAAGAATCGCTGATTAAGTTTAAACAACGTCGTTCTGTAAAGCTAAAACAAGTAAAGAATTACAAACAAAAGCACAAGGGCTCAAATTTTATTGATACGATGGAGATCAGCCAAACACGTGATTCCAAAGAGTATATACAAAGTTAGAAAATGGTAATTTACAGGGAAAAGGACTACGTTGAAACATAATGACCACTATCCTTCTACCAACTTTGAATTCGGGGCATCCTGAGCTTCTGTCGAAGATGACCTTGACTGGAGATTTCCTCTGATAGATGATGTAACTACTGCTGAGGGACTTGCCTCTGTTGAACATAGTTACTTGCCATTATCCCTAACTTTTGCCTGGATTGTACTATGAGATTTCCAATCCATCGGGATGATTCTTTTTTTTTTCATGTCTCTAACTTTTGCCTGGACCGCCCTTTCGGGTTTTCAATCCACCGAGACGTTTTTTTTTTTAGTTTAGGCGAAGTATTTCTTGACTACATCAACATTCGTGGGGTAGGCAAATTCCTCTCCGTCAATGGTTGCAAGTCTCAAGGCGCCGCCTGAGAAAGCTTTCGTGACCACATAGGGGCCATCATAATTCGGGGTCCATTTGCCCCGGGAATCAGTGAGAAATGATTGTATCTTCTTGAGCACGAGGTCTCATTTCCTGAAGACACGAGGCAGAACCTTTTTGTCGAACGCCCTCTTCATTCTCTGTTGATACAACTGACGTGGCATAGTGTCGTGATTCTCTTTTCTTCGATCAGGTTCAGTTCGTCGTGTCGACTTTGACACCATTCAGCTTCGGTGAGCTGAGCTTCCATCAATACCCTGATTGACGGGATCTCTACTTCTATGGGAAGCACTGCTTCCATGCCATATACTAGAGAGAAAGGGGTAGCCCCTGTTGAAGTACGGACAGATGTGCGATAACCATGAAGAGCAAAAGGTAACATCTCGTGCCAGTCTTTATAGGTTACAACCATTTTTTGAACGATCTTCTTGATGTTCTTGTTAGCCGCTTCTACCGCTCCGTTCATCTTGGGTCGGTAGGGAGATGAGTTATGGTGTTCAATCTTGAACTCTGCACACAACTCTTTCATCATCTTATTGTTCAAGTTAGATCCATTATCAGTAATGATCTCGCTTGGAACACCATAACGGCAGATGATATTGTTTTTGATAAATCGGACCACCACTTGTCGGGTTACATTGGCGAATGACGCTGCTTCGACCCACTTGGTGAAATAGTCAATGGCTACCAGGATGAACCGATGTCCGTTTGAAGCCTTGGGCTCAATCATACCAATCATATCGATTCCCCATATGGAAAATGGCCACGGGGAAGAAAGAACTTTGAGATGTGATGGCGGTACATGAATTTTATCGGAGTATATCTGACACTTGTGACACCTCCTCATGTACTTGTAGCAGTCGGATTCCATTGTCAACCAATAATACCCGGCCCTGAGAATTTTTCTCGCCATTGTGTGTCTGTTGGCATGAGTGCCAAAGGATCCTTCATGAATTTCTTTCATGAGCATGTCTGCTTCTGGTCTGTCGACACATCGGAGCAAAACCATGTCAAAATTTCTCTTATAAAGAGTGTCACCGCTCAGGAAGAAGTTTCCAGCCAATCTTCTGAGGGTTTTCCTGTCTTTTCTGAGTGCCCCAGACGGGTACTCCTGTTTCTGAAGGAAGCATTTGATATCGTGATACCAAGATTTGTCGTCTATGACTGCTTCAATCGTGAAGATGTAAGCGGGCCGTTCAAGGCGTATTATGTCGATCTTAGGTATGTCATTCCATCGACCTACACTAATCATGGAAGAGATAGTGGCTAATGCATCAGCCATGTGATTCTCCTCACGAGGGATGTGATGAAACTCAACTCTGTTGAATAAAGGTAACAACCTTCTTGCATAGTCTTTGTAAGGAATCAATCCTGATTGGTATGTGTTCCAATCTCCTTTTATCTGGTTAATAACCAGGGCTGAATCGCCGTATACGTCTAAGTTTTTGATCCTTAAATCAATCGCTTCTTCGAGACCCATGATACATGCTTCGTATTCGGCCTCGTTGTTCGTACATTTGAACGTATGTCTGGCAGTGAAAGGAATGTGGGAACCCTGAGGGGTAACAATGATTGCCCCAATTCCGTTTCCATAATGATTAACTGCTCCATCAAAGATGAGTCCCCACTGGGAACCTGGTTCTGGCCCTTCACTGGGTAGCGGTTCATCGCAATCTTTCATTTTTAGATACATGACATCTTCGTCTGGGAAGTCAAACCCGATTGATTCTTGATCGTCAATCGGTTGATGAGCCAAATGATCGGCTAGAATACTTCCTTTAACGGCTTTCTGAGCATGGTACTCTATGTCATATTCTGATAGTAACATCTGCCAACGGGAAATCCTTCCCGTGAGAGCAGGTTTTTCGAAAACGTACTTGATTGGATCCATTTCGGAGACCAACCAAGTAGTATGACGAATCATGTACTGGCGAAGACGTTTGGCTGCCCAAGCCAAAGCGCAAAAAGTTTTCTCAAGCATTGTGTACCGAGTTTCGCAGTCGGTGAATTTCTTGCTTAGATAGTAAATGGCAGACTCTTTCCGTTTAGTTTCGTCTTGTTGGCCAAGTACACATCCCATTGAGTCCTCTAGGACTGTGAGGTAAATGATCAGTGGTCTTCCTTCCACTGGAGGTGATAGAATCGGAGGATTCAACAGATATTCCTTGATACTGTCGAAGGCGGTTTGGAAATCTTCTGACCAAACGCAATCCTGGTTCTTTTTCAATAACTTGAAAATCGGCGCACAAGTGGCGGTCATAAGGAATATGAATCTGGAGATGTAGTTCAAACGTCTCAGGAATCCTCTGACTTGTTTTTCAGTTTTCGGAGAAGGCATTTCTTGAATGGCCTTGACCTTGTCAGGATCAACCTCAATCCCTTTCTGGCTGACGATGAATCCTAGTAGTTTCCCTGAACGGACACCGAAGGTGCACTTGTTGGGATTCAAGCGGAGCTTGAATTTTCTTAGACGTTCGAACAATTTTGACAAATGTTCAACGTGTTCATCCTCTGTTCTTGATTTTGCAATCAAATCATCGACATATACCTCGATTTCTTTGTGTATCATGTCATGAAACAGAGTAGTCATGGCCCTTTGATAGGTTGCCCCGACGTTCTTCAAGCCGAACGACATTACCTTGTAACAAAAGGTACCCCATGGGGTAATGAACGAAGTTTTCTCCATGTCTTTCGGCGCCATTTTGATCTGGTTATAGCCCGAGAATCCATCCATGAAGGAGAATACTTTGAACATTGCTGTGCTGTCAATCAACATGTCAATGTGTGGTAAAGGAAAGTCGTCCTTTGGACTTGCCTTGTTTAGATCTCTGTAATCAACACACATTCTGACCCTTACGTCCTTTTTGGGAACGGGTACGATGTTGGCTAGCCATTGCGGATATTCAGATGTAGCGAGGAAACCCGCGTCGATCTGTTTCTGTACCTCCTCTTTGATTTTGATGGCCATGTCCAGGTGAGTCCGTCTCAACCTTTGCTTTACTGGCGGATATTCCGATCTTAGCGGTAAGTGATGTTCCACGATGCTGGTATCCAACCCTGGCATATCCTGATAGGACCAAGCGAATACATCGGGGAATTTTTTGAGAAGCTTTATCAAACCCTCTCTGGCAGTTGGACTGAGCAGTGCTCCGATCCTGATTTCTTTTCTCTCTTTTTCTGAAACCAAGTTTACCGTTTCCAACGGTTCTTTGTGAGGTTCAATGGACCTTTCCTCTTGTCTGAGTAGTCGGGAGATCTCTTCTGGAATTTCGTTGTCATTTTCTTCTTCAGCCTCGAATACCGGGAACTCAAAGTTGGAAGAAGGCATCGGATCGTATGTTTCAACGGGGTATAAAACAAGCAATCTGCATGACGTGATGATTCATGTTTAGAAGAGATAGAGAAAATGCAAGTGTGTGCAGTGTTTTGATTTTACTGCTTGTTTTTATTATTGAATATATTTTTTTTTTAGGATTACCATTTTCTGAAAAAGCAAAAAGAGAAAACAGCAATTAATGCGAAAATTATAGAACGACGTTATTTTATTAATGAACAAGTCGAATCTTGAAACTACAACCCTATAAAACAAAACTCACTCGCTTTGGGCAAAGTGAAGAGGGAAATTTACAAAAAGCGAGCCCTATCAAAACATCCGTTTCACCTGGGCAGGGTGAAAGGTTAAAGATGGCAATTACTTTGACTGATGAACGACCTTCGGAACCTCAACGGCAACCCATTGGCGGCGAACTCCTCGGTGAATCACAAATTCTGGCACCTTCCTTGATTTGTCTTCAGAAATGACGCTGATTTCTGGTGGAGCAGGATCATTGGAATCTGTCTCCCAAGCAGAATTGTCGTAGGAGGATTCCTCTGTTGCATTTTGCATAACATTTGTGCTCTCAGCTGTATCTCCCCATCCTGTTGACTGGATATCTTCGAGCCTGATACGAGAGCTTTCGGGAGCGGTGTACTTGACCATAAATTCGTATTTTCCACTTGGTTGTCCCAAAGTGTCCCAAACTTCTTTGGAACTGAAGGGGTCATCCCTCTCGATGACGTTGACCTCAGGAAAAGCATGGTTGATGAATTCAAGTCCTGCGAACGTTACGAATTCATCTTCATATTGAGTAGTCTCTGAATGACCTGAGTGTTGATCCAATGACATGGCGGGGACACAGGTATTCTGTTCAATGACGCTCAGCTGAGTTTCATTACTCGGCTGACTTTCTTGCCCCAAGTTTCCTGGATAAGGTTGCCACATTGGCAGACCATCCATTGGGCCATAGTAGTTGTAGTTAAAATTGTCTTTCATCGCAGTGTTCTCCTCTAATGAATTTGGCGGAGCACGGCATCCTTCCGGATCATAATCTCCGTAGATCATTTCGACATCTGATCTTGGTATAAATCTCGGAATTTCTGTAGGAAAGCAAAAAGGCATAGGCACCTCTTCCTGAGACATATAGTCGTCCTTGCTAAGGTAGGACTTCCATTCTTCATCTATGTCAGAGGGATCTTCCTCATTGATAGCATGAACTGTCTGAGACACTGGGTGAAGAAAACCTCCACTGTGGAAGAAGTTTTGAAGGGGATGAAGACTTTCATCGTTGGCGGCCGTCTGGGTACAGGTTGCAGAAAAACCAAGACCCTTCTTTGTTTTATTGTCAATAGGAATGACAAGCCGTCCCCATCCTGTCGTATCGGTACTCTCGACCGCTTTGATAGCATCTTTTTATGAAGAAATTGAGGTTCCTTCTTCGGATTGATCGTTCTTGCTCACCGATAGTGCTTGGAACTGAGTTCCAATAACCTCCTCGGGTTCCACACAAGTAGATGATGATAAGTTACTCACGAGCAAGGCTTGTTCCCCACAAACCGTGACAAGTTAATCGTTCTGGACGAACTTTAGCTTTTGGTGGAGGGTCGAAGTGACCGCTCCAGCCTGATGTATCCAAAGTCTTCCTAATAAACAACTGTATGTTGCCCGGATGTCCATGACCTGGAAAGTGACTTGGAAAGTGTGAGGACCAATAGTTATGGGAAGATCAACTTCGCCGATAACTGTTTTTCTGGATCCGTCGAATGCTTTGACGACGACCTCGCTGACTCTCATCGGAGGGCCCTTGAATGATAATTGCATCAAAGTGGACTTCGTCATAACATTCAGGAGTGACCCTGTGTCTACCAGTACGTTGGCTAAAGCATCACCCTGGCAGTTAACCGTAATGTTGAGCGCCATGTTATGACGACGACCCTCTTCAGGTAATTCCTCATCACTGAATCCCAAATTATTGCAGGAAGTGATGTTAGAGACAATGTTATCGAACTGTCAAATTGTTACATCCTGTTCCACAAAGGCTTGCTCCAGGACTTTCTGTAGAGCCTCTCTGTGTGCTTCTGAACTGAGTAACAACGATAATACTGAGATCTTTCAAGGAGTTTGTAACAGTTGATCAACAATGTTGTATTCACTCCTTTGGATGAGCTTTAGCATCTCATCCTTGTCTTTTGAATAGTCGGGATTACCAGATTGACCGACTGGTGGATCAGGAATTTCCGCCTGAAGTTCCTTTTCTTTGTTGGATTCTCTAACCCCTCGGTTGAAGATTCGACCGCTCCGCGTTACACGACTGATGTCTGCAATATTCACGATGGAGGGTAATGGAATTTCCTTTCCATTCTCGATTGTTGTTGCACCGTATTTGTAAGGGATTGCCTTAGCTGATTCATACGGTAGTGGCCCCGGTAGATAGATGACTATGGGAACCTTCTGATTTTTCTGACCATCATAAGTAACCTTGATCCGTTCCCGGTTGGGAACTCTAGATTTGTCAAGTAGAGGGATGATGGCAAAAACATCCCTGGTCCTGTGATGACCAGAGATCGTGACAACATCCTCAACTTGATCGGCAAGGTAGTTCGGCGACCAAATGATGGGTCCTGAACCCGGATATGGACGAATTTCTCCATGATCGATCTGACCCTGAAGAGCTGCTCTCACAAGGTAACACCCTTGGTTATTTTCCGAACAGACGCTACAACTGTCATAGTTGTGTGGTGGCACCTGGCCACGCCCACTTTGAATGCAATGCAACCTCACTAGGTTATCTTCCATTGATCGGACATCCTGACTTTGACGACGAGTAGGATTCCTATTATTGATATTAATCTGCTGAGTATCTTCGTCCATATAGATTGGCATCCACCAGTGATTTAACAAGTGATGAAGTGCCTCCTGGACAAAGGTACAACCTCGATCGTTTTCGCAACCTGCTTTAGAGTTTTGATAATCATGTGATATTAAGAATCCGAGTCGGACCTGCTCAGCATGTAACTCTACCAGATTGGTATTCATCACGCGAATATCAAAGATCTGAACCATATTGATTTGATAGGAGTTCCTATCATGGTAGTCTTGGATCCATCCAAGATCCATCTGACGCTGGAGGGCCTCTTGTATGAAAGAGCATCCCTGTTTGTTTACCGAGCAAATCAGATAGGAACTGTAATCGTGCCGCGACAGATTAAGATACTGACTTTGGCTTGAGTGCATCGCCACCAAGTTGATATTCATCACACGGATGTCGTGGTTTTGAATGACGTTGGAATTCGTGTAAACCATGTTAACTCCACGAACTCGGTGCTCTTGGATCCATCCAAGATCCATTTGTTCCTGTAGAGCTGATTGCACTACCGAACATCCCTAGTTATCTTTAGAGCAGATATCACACTGGTGATAGTTATGAGGTGGCACATGGCCATATCCACTCTGTCTACAATGCATTTTGACCAGATTGGTTTTCAACAAGAGTACATCATGAATTTCATAGACGTTGTTAGTCTCTCCTTCTATCAAATTGGCTGCAGCCTTGTCATGTTGAGGCAGCGGGTTCGTAAGAACATTGGGATTTGTATCCTTGAAGGATAAGACCCCGCTCCTAACAAGATTTTGCACGTCGGACTTGAAATTGAGACAAGTCTCTATGTTATGCCCTGAACCTCCTTGATGATAAGGGCACGTTTGATCCGCTTTAAACCAAAAAGGCGGATTTTCTGGTACTGTAAGAGGAGACTTAGTCTGGATGTGCCCCTTAGCCAGTAGTAACGGAAACAGTTCTACGTACGTTACGGGTATAGGATCAAATCCTGGTGGCCGTGTTGTACGGTTGTTGTTGTATGGAGGACGAGCCTGCTGAAGAGGCTGTTGTGTCCTTTGTTGATCAGGCTGGCTCTGCGCAACCTAAGGTTGATACATAGGAACGGGCGCGGGGCCGATAGCAGGAGTAACAGCTGCTACTGGCTGATAACGACGCCTTTGCTTTCCGAGAGAGATATTCCCAATATCTTGCTCTTTTTTCTTAGGGAGAGCACTACCGTATTTTTTAGTACCGCTCGTTGATCCAGTGTCTTTTACCAAACGTCCTTCTCGGACGGCTTCTTCAAGACGTACACCCATGCCGACCATTTCGGTGAAATCACTGGGCGCACTGGCAATCATTCGGTCATAGTAAAATGAGCTTAAGGTCTTTAAGAAGATTTTTGTCATCTCTTTTTCCTCAAGAGGTGGACAAATTTGAGCGGCAATTTCACGCCACCTTTGAGCATACTCCTTAAAGGTTTCCTTTTCCTTTTGCGACATCGATCTGAGTTTATCTCTGTCAGGTGCCATGTCCAAATTGTATTTGTATTGTTGGACGAAGGCAGCGCCAAGATCTCTGAAAGTACTGATCGTGGCACGGTTTAAACCCATGCACCATTTGAGTGCGGCACCGGTTAAACTATCCTGGAAGTAGTGAATCAGCAGGTCCTGATACTCCGTCTGAGCTGACATCCGCCAAGCGTACATCACCAGATGGCTCTGAGGGCAAGTGTTACCCTTGTATTTTTCAAAGTCGGGCACTTGGAACTTGTGCGGGACTTTCACATTTGGGACCAAGCAGAGGTCCGCGGCGTCCTTTCCAAATAGATCCTGACCGCGAATGGCTTGCAGCTCTTTCTGCATTTCCAGGAGTCTTGAGTATGCCCCTGGCATCTTCGCTTTCCCGAAGTTTGTAACCTTCAGGCCCAGCGGCTTCTGGTGCGATTCCCTGATCTTCAGTGATCGGCGGAACATATCCTTCCGGGATATAGTTAACAGGCATGCCCCAAGGACGATCTTTCGGTATCTGATACCTAGGATCATACTTTTCTATGATGGGCGTTGAGGTGATCTCTGAGATCACAGTTCTTTGTAGCTGAGCTTCTGCTATGGCTTGCATGTCGTTACGAAGCTTTCTCATATCCTCTCTCAGAGCGTCGATCTCTTCTTTCAACTCTCTGTTTTCTTCCTCAAGATCATCCATCTTTCTCTGACGATTGGCCCGAGTATTATACGAATGAGACAGTTTGACTCTAGAATCGAGACACAAACGTGAGATTCGTAGGTAATGAGAATACGCGATGTGAGAATGATGAATGCAATGATTATATTAATTGTTTTTAGGTTTAATTAAAATAAACTTCGACAATTAGATTGCAAATATCAAACAGTGGGGAAACCCCTTTTTTATTGAAATTCAAAGGATTACAGAAATGGAAATACAGTAGATTACAAAGTGCAGAAACAGAAACCTAAACTAATGGGTCCCGAGTCCTCTCTGAGGAGAAACCGGGTGCTGACTCTGGTACTTTCCTTTTCTTTGACCGGGGCACTTGGGCCGTTGTCGGGTTGTCATTCCTTTGCCAAGTGAAAGGAGTGAGCAAATTCCTTTGGTCATCTTGATTCTCTACAGCATGTTGCTCCAAAATTTTAATCAGAGCATCTTTCTCTTTTAGTAATTGCTGTATTTGGGTACACTCTACGTCGAGGGTGCGGTACTTGTTCTTCCAAGACCTTCTTTCCTTTTGAACTTTGTTGAGAGTAACCTGAAGCCTTTCAGTCTCCGTGATGAAGTACATGACAATTTCCCTCGGCGGAAGAATTCCGTAACGAGGATAAGGCATCTTTAGCTTGAGGGCTCTAGTTTGTACCCAATGGAGATAAGGCTCCACCGAGACACATTCCGGTTTTCCCAGAGACTCTCGTCCTTTCTTATGAACCTGTTTCCAAGCTTGCACTATTTCCATCTTTAGTGCTCTGTCGTTTTCTGCTTCTTTGAAGAAAAGACCTTCCAGATGAACACCCAATGGGATGTGTCTCATCGGGTATCCAAATTGACGAAGAACTAATATCGGATGATAGTTGATTCCTCCTTTAGTCCCTATGAGGGGTACGCTGGGGAAGTTTCCACAACGGTCAATGATTCTGATTCCCTCATAAATCCTATTACACCAATCTATATCAGAGTTGGTGAGGGACATGATCTTCTGCGACCAACGTAAGACACTCTTGCAATCCCAAAAAGTGGCAGACTTGGGCAAGTGAGAGATAAACCACTTGTAAAGCAAAGGTACACAACATATGATCTCCCCTCCGCTGTACAAATTTCCTAAGTGTACAGAATGATACGCCTCTGCGAGCAAAGTCGGCACTGGGTTTCCAATGAGAAAAACCTTAATAGCGTTGATATCGACGAAGTTATTAATGTTGGGAAACAAAAATAATCCGTAGGTGAGCAAGACAAAGATGCTTTCAAAAGCAGTCCCGTTCCCTATACTAGCAAAGTACAGAGCCTATTTCGTCAAGAACTGGGCTGGCAAACCTTGGATGCCACCCATAGTAATCATGTGAGTCCGGACCTCAGACTCGTCCAAATGAATTGCTCTTGCAATAGTCTGATTCTTTGGAATTTCTTCCAGTCCAGAAAATGGAGCTCGATCAGTGATATGTAAATCAGTCAGATGAGAATACTCCTCCAGCGTTGGTGCCAGCTGGTAATCCGGGAATGTGAAACAATGATAAACCAGATCGTAGAACTGAATGAGCGCGTCCATGATCCCCTTAATCACATGGACTCTTAACAGTGGTAGCAAACCACCGTGCTTGGCTCTGAAAGCCTCTGGGTTAACGACCATCCTTGCTAACTTTCTCAAATCCCCTAGTTTTGGAACCTTGAAGGTATACTGGTGAGTTATCCTTCTACCAAAATCCATTAATGCAATCTTTTTCTCTGATATTTGCAATCACAGTCTTAGTTTAATTTGAAAAACAGAGAGACTAGAAGAGAAAGTTTTTTGAATGTTTTAATGTTTTATTAAATGAATGCATGAATGCAGCACACAAAAACATAGAAAAAAAATGGGGTCAGAGGGTCGTTGTCATGAAGTCAAGGCTCTACCCATCCCCAAAGGTTTATACTAGGGTGATTTTTGTACCTGTACTCATTATCATTAGCTCCTCCCAGGAAGGCAAAACAACAAGCGGATCGCCAGCGAGTTGTGTGCAATCTTAGAGTAAGTGCTATTCACCGAGAATAGATCACCAGCCTCAAATGAGGGTAGTATCGCGTAACAACTATTTCCGATAGCTTCCGCACTACGAAAAAGGTTGGCTTTTCTTAAGTGTATACTCAATCTCACCACATGCGGCATCACACGCATTCCCAGTAGCAGAAAAATAAACACGTATAGCAATTAGGAAAAGCAGTATATATATTTGTCCTAATCATCCTAGACTTATAAAGCTATGAATCTTAAGTTCCTGACAGAAATGGGTTCCCCGGCGGAAGCCCCAATCTGTGGTTCCCTGCCTAAGAGATGGACCAGCATAGGTCAATCTTTCTCTTTGGTAGAGTTCCCATTTTCCGTAGAAAATGGGGATGATGCCCTAAGGCAGAAAAGATCTTGGCAAAGACTCCCCAGCAGAGTTGCCATTTTACAAGGAAAACAGACAGAAATAAAAACTGGCCCCACGGTGGGCGCCACTTTTCTGTAGCGAGCGATTTTGGACGCGGTTCTTAAGCGCTGGTCGCTCTCTGCGGTTTGAGCTTAAAACTACAGGTCGATTCAATTTTTATCCTATTGTAAGCTGAATAAGGAAGGGAAATAGATGTCTCCGATTAACCCTGCTTGCATACTGAGTTTAAACAGCGGTCTGTTAGGTTACGAATGCTATCAATGTGGGGGGGATTTTGTACTGGTTATTTGTATTTTCGCCAATACGGTTCTTTCTTTCTTTTTTCTAGGCAAAGGGTTTCTGGCGGGGAATAAGGATTAGGATGTTAGGACTGATGCTTTTGAATTACTGCTTTTAATTGATTGAGATATGGGATTTGGGTTTTTTGTTGATTGCGCTCGCTAAGATCTTTTCTTTCGATCTTATGCCTACGTATTCCCGTTTACCGAAACAGGGAAATCAGAGCGTTCGTAGTTCCTCCTATTCTATGGGAGGAAATTGGTTTTTGGTGTCTTGTTCAAAGCCCAAGACGTGAAGCGAAAGGTGATTTGTATCTTGTTCAAAGCCTAAGATGTGAAGCTGAAAGGTCTCGACTTTAGAGAGAATTTGTCACCTCTAAAGAGGGGAGAAAGAGAATTACTTTAACTGGGATACGCGGATCCGAGCAATGCCATAATTTCCGAAGAAAGGGTTTTAACCTGAAGGAGAAGACTTTAACTCAGTGTAGAGCAATGCCATCTTTCCTTAGGAAATTCTCATGCTAAAAGAGGGACAGTGGCATGGACATAGATGATCCAGAGGCTTGCCGCTTACAGCGATTAGATGAAGGGAAAGGAGTTGTTGATGTTTGTGTACTGTGAACGAGGCACAGCTTTGATGCTAAAAGGTTGATTGGATCAACCAGTGGTTTTCTTATACAAAGCCTAAGAGGAGGCTAATTTCCGCTAGGAAAATCATTATACAAAGCCTAAGAGGAGGCTATTTTGTATCTCGTACGAGGCCCGAGAGAGAGGCTAAAAGTTTTTGACCCATTGGGGCATATCGTTATACAAAGCCTAAGAGGAGGCTAGCAAAGAGTTTGACTCTTGCTTAAGGAATTTATATCTCGTACGAGGCCCGAGATGGAGGCAAAAAGGGGTGATTGACTCAACGAGGGAATCTTTTGTGTCTCATACAGAGCCTGAGAGAGAGGCTAAAAGGTTGTTTTGACTCCACTGGGGAGAATTTTGGTATCTCGTACGAAGCCCGAGATGGAGGCTATTGTAACTGTTTCAGTTGAGTGACAGATCCAATATACTGATTTAAAAGAGAAAATCAGTTCTTATATGAGTAACACTGTACTCAGGGATTTAATTTGGGGATCAGGGATATTTCCTTCTCTTTAAGGAAACAGGAAATCCAAAGGGTGTCGAGACTGTCCGAGTCTGCGGGGTTCCTTCCTATTTAACGAAGGGTGCTTGAGAATGTCTTTGAGACTCAAGGAAGTTAGATTGTCCGTGTTTAGAGTTTTATCTTTTGGTACTATGCTGTGAGAAACAGTAGTAGACTCTATGAAAGGACTGTTCTATGAGGATGACTAGGTTCTGTTCCTATACCTCTAGGAGGTCGTCGGGACAATTTGTACGAAGCCCAAGAGGAGGCTGGAATCTTTTAAGAAGCCGACGGGTCTTTGTACGAAGCCCAAGAGGAGGCTATCATTCCCGGAGGAAGAGATCATTATACGAAGCCTAAGAGGAGGCTGTGAATACTTCTAAGAAGCCGTAGGGTCCTTGAATAATGCCCAAGAGGAGGCCGATGCTTTTAAGAAGCCCGTGGGTCTATCATCTCCTTTCCATTAGGAGAGATAACTCTTTTAAAGATAAAAACCACTGGTAAACGTGCGAGGTTTACTATCCAGCGACTTTTAGTTTTTAAAGAGGGTTCCTTAGTTAAGGTCCAAGATTATGACCGTAGTGGGTACCCAAACCCCAAGACATTCAAGGCAAGCTATCCACAAGGAATAGATCAAGTCAGGAAAGTTCGAGAATTGGGAAGAAACTCAAAGATGCCATTCACGGAGAATACATTCATCTTGGGGAGTAGAGTTTCTTGACGATTCCTAAGGAGGACAGCCGAAGAGAAGACTGTATCTGGTGCTCCTATTGGGGATCTAGGCGTCTATTTCTACGACTAAATGAAACGGCGTCACCTAGTTCTAGACGTAGTAGCCGGGAAAACTCGAAATATCTATACTATTATTACACAGTAGATATGAGTTTATGAAAGGAGACTTACAGTGAGTAGCCCCACAATACAGTTTATAATATGAAAGCATTAAATGAAAGCGATAACCACTTACTCGGTTGTAGTGCTTCCATGTTGTTTGGTTAGTTGTTCAACAAAGAAAGATTGAAAACAACAGTATATTCAAAATCAAAGGAGAAAGTGCTTTAAAAAAGAAAGATTTGGGGCTTACAGCTCAAGGAGAGGCCCAGGGTTTTATCAGTGAGCGCACTGTTGAATTTGTACAGAGGGACTTATACAAGTGACTAGGGCCCAAAATGGTTTTCTGTACTAAGGGATGGGTCTTACACTCTCTCAAGAGGCCCAAAAAGGTTTAAAGAAAAAGAGTGGGGCTTATAACACGAGGGTAGGCCCAAATGACTTTTCGTTTAAAAATGGCGATCGCGCCGAGGTTTTCTTTTAACGCAGAGGGACTTATACAATAAGTGAGGCCCAAAAATGTTTTGGTTAAAAGGGAGATTGGGTCTTACACTCTAATAGAGGCCCAAAGTGTTTTAAAGAAAAAGAAATGGGTCTTACTACTCGAGGGTAGGCCCAGATGATTTTTGAAAAGGCGACGATCGCGCCGTTTGTTTTTTTTGACGGTATCGGGACTTATACAATAAGTGAGGCCCAAAGATGATTTGGTCAAAAAAAAGGATTGGGTCTTACACTCTAATAAAGGCCCAAAGTGTTTTGAAAATGATTTATGAGGGTTGAATTAATCCAAAACCCTAATTTGTTTTCAAAATGTATTTAATTGAATAAAAATTCAATTAAAATGATCAAAAATTGTTTAACATGTGAAAAACAAATTATGATATTGGATTAATGCTTCAAAAATTAAGTATTGACCTACAAAATAATTAGAAAGCATTAAAAGTTGCAAAATCAATGTAGAAAAAATATTTAAAATGCCAAAAACAATTAAAATATTAATTCTTTGCAAAAATACCAATTATATGAAATAAATAATATTTTTGGGATTTTTTGGGAAAATAAAATATTTTAACATTTTTGTGAATTATTAAAAAAAGAATCAACTCAAAATCATTAAAACTCAGAGGGAAATTAATTTTTGAATCAATTAAACAAAATCACAAAATTCAAATATTTGAAAATCTGAAATTGGCGCCAAGAACAACCCCAAGAACACGCGCGTTTTCTGGGTTTGGCTGATTTGCGTTTTCTATCCAATCTCACTGAATACGTAATTATAACATGCAATCCACATATCATTATGCTCGCCTCAACCTCACGATCATGTCTATGTACTTTAATTTCATTTAAATTAAACATACAACAAGAAATCACGAAGAAACCTCAAGAACCCTAATTTCTGCATGAAGGCTAGGATTTTTGATACACGATTCAAACAATGCAATTAATTGAGGGAAAACATTCCATGCATGATTATGAACATATGGCCAAATTATTGTGCGAGGAAATATGCATAGATTGAGAGATGACCAAGTATGTGCTTACCTCCAAGTCGTGACAGCAAGTGCAGATGTGATTTTGGGTTAGAGGTGTTACAGACAAGTTGTGATGATCTGGACAGCTTCCCTACACCATATGGAGTGTGTTTGAACACTTGGATGGAATTGAAATGGACTGGATCAGTTTATGGCACCTCAGCTGCACCTTGTTTGAAATTTTGAGCAACCAGCTGGTGATTTCATGAAATTGATGTTTCAGAAGTTATGTGAGTGTTTGATCAGCTCATATGTGATGTATGTGAGGTGTGTGAGTGATTGGTTTGTGCAGAATTGCTCTCAAACTCAAAACCCGATAGCTACCTTGCTAAGAAAGGCATTTTTGCCAAGAGAAAGAGATTTTGAGGAAAGCATCTGTTAGATGGCTTTGGTGTACTCAAACTGACCACAATTGAGCTCTATTTATAGTAGAGCAAGTTTGTTTTGTAAGAAATAGTGCATGGCAGCTGGTAAGTAGGTTTCCTCAATGTTGGCCAATGGAAATGAAAGTCTCCTCTAGCCATTGACTAGAGGTTAGGGCACAGAGCTTTGGTCCCCTTGGTCTTGGATAAGTCTTGACTGATTTCAGATGAGAATGGCTCAGTCCATGCCACCTTGATGGTTCCATTGAATGCCTCATTCCAAATTTGAAGTCTTGTCCCTATTTTGGCCATTCTAGGTTCAACATGCTATTCCTTGTTCCTTGGACCTTGGAGGCTTGGCTCAGTGATTGTCCCCTTTGGATTCAATCCTCTGAGGTGTCCAAGTGGATTGGAGCAATTAAAATTGGCTGATTTTGGCAAATCGAGCCAAATTGCAAATTCTGTCTTACTTTGACAGATTTCAGCAAGGCAACTTGCCAATGTTGTATCTCATGATGTAGGTTGAGTTTGGCAATGTTCTTGGCCATTTTGGAAAGCTCTAACATGATACAACAACTGTTTGAACAAGTTTGGTTTTGATCTCTTTTGATTCCAAGTGAAAAATCCCCCTACATTTGGCAAAAAGTGAAGGCAAATTCTGACTTAGTGAAAATTTCACTAAGTGTTGGAAAAAGTGACATTTTCACTTTTCAGCCACTTTGATCACTCCATAACTCAAAATCCTTAATGAATTGGAATAACTTGTAGTTGAAGTTTTTGTAGGTGATAGTGAGGGCTACAAATCCATCTTTGGATGAGAAAAAATGGCCTTGTAGTTTAGGAGTTGTGGTCCTCCAAAGTTGGTACCTTTGCCACTTTATTTTTAACTTAGAAAAATTTCTAAGTTTTATGGTTACCCCTTTTACAAGTTATCTCACTTTTCTTGATTTTTCTTGATGAATGATGATTCAAATCATACATTAACATCATTTTAGGGTTAAAAATCCATTTTGGTGAAAAATCTCAAAAAGTCAAAGTTGACTTTTGTGCACAGTTGACTTTTTATCAGATGAATTCCAAACTGTGCAATTCTTCAGGAAATCATGTCCTTGACCTAAATCAAACTTGATGGACATGTTCCATGGGTGTCATAGGGTATATTCAATCATGTATTAGGGTTTGGGAGCATGTCCAGGTCAAAAGTCAAAGTTACAGTTGACTTTTCCCTTAAAACCCTAATTGTGGTGCAGATGAAATTGAGACTTGTTGCTCAAACTTCTTGGATCAATCCATTGTTCCAAATGGATCAATATGGTGTATTAGAGACCCTCAAATCATGTCTTGAGGTCTTGGCTCATGGTTTGTCCCAAAAGTCAACTTAGGGGTGAATTAGGTCAAGAAACCCTAATTCCTGATTTTTGATGAATGCATCCCCTGAGGCAAAATTGACTTGATGCATGGGTCCATGAGGTTCCATGAAGTATATTAGGTCATGTTTTGGATCATTGCCTTATGCCCAGATGAAAATTTCCATCTGGAGGCCCTGGTTGACCAAAACCCTAATTTGGTGACACTGTCGATCTTGAGACTTGATCCACCTAGAAGGGAGCAGCCTTGTGCTTAATCCTTGAAGTGGGAGTCCTTTTTGATCCATTATGGATGTTTAAGAGATTAGACAAGTTGAAGATCATGTCATTTCTTGATTGATCCTTTGTCTAAGCACTCAGAGAGGGTTTGAAACCCTAATTTTGATTGTATTGGATGCTCACCCACCTTTGGGGAGACTGATGAAGCATGATGGTTCATCCATATTGTGATGATGATTTTCACAATGATGGGAAATCTAAGTGGTCAAAATTTGGGGTATTACAATGAGGAAACCCAAAAGCATTTGAAACTGGATGTGGCTCGCATTCTTATCAGAACTAAGTTCGCAATGAATTTAAGTGAGGTTTTCAACATAGAGGTCAACAATCACACCTTCAGAATAAAAGTTGTAGAAACGTCATTCGATGGTTGCAACAGTAAGTCATGCCCATTCAGAGCTTCGTCGGAGGTGGAGAGCTCGGAGGTGGTCTCATCGTCAGATGGTATGGAAGATCAACAGTGAAGTATGGATTATTTAGCGGATAATAACTGGGAATAGGGGGATAGAGAAGAATCTACAGCTGGTCAAACCTTAAAAAATGTGGGGTTTGGCGTGAAGTTTAATAACATATCACGTGCTGAGGGTGACATATCACTTGAAAATTTAGGTTTCCTTGAGAATAACTCGTTGGTAGGGCCCGATGTAGCCTTAACTAGTTATCAAAATATGTGCAACAAGGAGGTTGATAGAGGTAGTAGGTCAGTAAGTAGAGTCTTGGAGACTGCAAAAGGCACAGTTGCGAATCAATCGATGACACGTGACACCGAACATAAGAGCTCCAAAGTAGTGGTTGACAAGACTTGACACAATAATCCTGACTTGGTGTTAAAAGATAATATTGGTGTTAACATTGCTGGGTCACGGGGCTTGAAGCAACACAAGGTGATATAGCCACATTAATTAGAAGATGGACAGAACAGTAGACAAGTGAGAAAAAAGAAGTCGTTAGAAGAAATTTGTCAAAACATTAAAATTCCTTTTGTTCCTTCCTTCTATGCAACCCTACTAAAGAATGATAAGTTGCCTCGCACGCCAAATCATAAAGGGATATTGAGGCAGGAGGAACGTAATACGTCGGGAGATGATAATTCTGAGGATATTTCCAACTCGTCCGTGGATACTCGAGAAGTAAGTTTTGGCTCCATTGATGATAAAAAGGTTATCAAGAGTAACTCCAGGATAAAGAAAAAACTGGCAGATTTACCTAGTCGTATTTGGGGGTCTGTTAAAAACTTGGGGATAGAAGAGGAAGAAAACGACGAAGTATTTGAATCGATTATCAGGTCTATGGAAGCTGATGAATTGAAAGCAAATAAAGGGAAGAAGGAGGTAGCTACAATTCGGCCATGAATTTTGTCACATATAATATTAGAGGGAGTAGTAATAAGGCGAAGATTAGGAATATTCGTAACACTTTAACAAAGGGAGGAGCTGATCTTTTTTTTCACAAGAAACAAAATGTAATCTGATGAATGATAAATTGGTTAGAAGCTTGTGGGGTGATGATAAGTGTTCTTGGTCAGCATCTAACGCAGTAGGCCTATCTGGCGGCATTCTCACTATTTGGAGATCAGATCTGTTCCAACCAGTTTGCAGCTATAAAGGAGAAGGTTACATCGGTATTAAAGTCATTTGGAAAGGGAAAGTGTGTTACTTTTTCAATATTTATTCACCCTGTAACCATAGTCAGAAAATACATCTTTGGAGCAACATTCTGCAGCTTAAATCAAAGGTGGAAACGGGAGAATGGATTATTGGGGGCGATTTTAACGCAGTAAAAAATTCAAGAGAAAGGATTGGGCGGGGAGCAGACAACAGGAAGATGATGAAAGAATTTGCAGACTTCATTCAGCTATCTGGTTGCATTGATCTTCCTCTATCGGGGGGTAAGTTCACTTGGTTTGGCTCATCAGGGAAGGCCTGCAGCAGATTAGACCGCTTCTTAGTATCATATGGCTTGCAAATGGAGTGGAATATGGCTAGTCAGAGAGTGGGATTGAGAGACATCTCCGACCATAGGCCGGTGTGGATATCAGTTAGAAATACCAACTGGGGTCCAAAACCTTTCAGATTCCTTAATTGCTGGTTTAAACATCCGTGTTTCATCAAATTTGTCAAAGAGGCGTGGGAGGCTGAACAGATTTATGGCAGTCATTCTTTCATTCTATCTAAGAAACTCCAAGCGCTATGTTCAAAATTGCGGGTTTGGAACAGATACACGTTTGGGTAAGTGGATACAAAAATAGTGGAGCATACGGATAAATTGAATAGCATAGAAGATGATTTCACCGAGGCGGACTGTATGGGTGGAACTCAAGATTTCCTCAATCACAGAACAACAGAAGATGAAATATGGAAGCATATGAGGATTAAGGAAAGTCTACTCCAAGAAAAATCTCATTCAAAATGGGTTACCGAGGGTGACAGGAACACCAAATTCTTTCACGCAGCCATCAAACAACGCAACATATCAAATCTCATATCAACGGTGACAGTAGGTGATCAAACGGTTGAAGATGTTGAGGGGGTGAAAACAGCTGTGGCAAATCATTTTGAATCCCGATTCCAATCTGTGCATAGGAATTTACCGTCTATTGGTATGGGTCAAGTGCAACGCCTGTCGGAGATAGATAGGTGCGCCTTCGAGACATAATTTAGTACTGAAGAGATCAAGTCAGCGGTGTTCCAATGTAATGGAGACAAATGCCCAGGCCCAGACGGTTTTAATATGAAGTTTTTCCAAGTTTGCTGGGACATTGTGGGGTTGGAATTTACTAAGTGTATCCAGGAGTTCTTTGAGGTAGGAAAACTCCCCAAGATCCTAACTTCCTCCTTCCTCGTGCTCATACCAAAAAGCGAGCAACCTGAAAACCTTGATGACTATAGGCCTATAACCCTCATTGGATATGTTTATAAAGTTGTGGCTAAACTGTTGGCTGGCAGGCTTAAGCAGGTGTTAAATATAATCATATCATCTTCCCAAACAGCGTTTCTACCGGGCAGGAATTTATTGGACGGGGTGCTAGCTTTAAACGAAGTAGTGGACTTTGCAAAAAGGAGTAAAAGTAAAGGTTTGATTCTAAAGGTGGATTTCGCCAAATCGTACGACTGCGTCGAATGGAACTACCTGCAGAACATTATGAAGCTGATGGGTTTTGGAAATAAATGGATGAAGTGGATCGAGGGCAGCGTCTTCAACAACTATATGTCAGTTCTCATCAATGGGAGCCCTTCTCGCGAATTTAAAGTTTCGAGGGGTTTGAGACAATGTGATCCCTTGTCACCATATCTTTTTACGATTGTGGCTGAAGGACTTACAGTGCTATTGAAAAGAGCTGCTGATGCTAATTTTTTACTGGTTTCCATATGACGGATAATATCTCTCTCAATCTTCTTCAATACGCCGACGACACAATTATTCTTGGTGACGGTACATGGGAGAATTTGTGGGCAATCAAAGTAATACTCAAAGGATTTCAGGTTATGTCTGGGATGGATATAAACTACAACAAAAGCTGCATGCTTGACCTTGGCTTGGATCATAATTGGTTGTTGGCTGCAGAGAGATTTCTGGGCTGCAGAACACAGGATACTCCATTCAAATTTCTTGGTATTTTAATTGGACGTAATCACAGACATGTTTCCTTCTAGAAACCGGTCATCGAGAGGTTCCAAGCCAGGCTTTCAACATGGAAAGGAAGGCTTATGTCTATGGGTGGTAGGACAACGCTTATCAAATCGGTCATGACCAACCTACCAATTCACTACATGTCCTTCTACAAAATGCCCTGTAAAGTCGTTTGAATCCTTACAACTCTCCAAAGACGGTTCCTATGGTCAGGTACAACTATTAAGAAGGGCACGACTTGGATAAATTAAAGTACTGTTTGTAAAGGTAAAGAAGAAGGGGGACTTGGAATACTTGACTTGCGTTATTTTAACACGACTCTCGTCACCAAATGGTTATGGAAGTGTGCTAACCAGAAAGACAGCTCGTGGCACAAGGTTTTAGTGGCAAGATATAGCACCCAGTTTGTCCAGTATTTACATGTTAGAGAACATCACAAGTACAATGTTCCTGCCTCTCTGTGGTGGCGAGATTTACACACCATTGCGCATTCATTCGGTCACAGGTCGTTTTTCGATTTGATTACTGGTAAAGTAGGTAATGGTAGGAGCCTCTTTTTCTGGCACTCCTGCTGGTTAGGTGATGAATGTTTAGCAGATCAATTCCCAAATGTTTATCATATTGCACATAATAGATACTCCCTCATTGCGGAAAACGGCACCTGGACTGATGATAAATGGGTTTGGGATATTATAGTTGATGCAAAAGGTTTTTAAGAGGATCCGCATCAAGAACTTTCTTCCTTGCAGCAACATCTGGATGAGATCTCTTTGAATAAGGAAGTGGAAGATATCATGGTGTGGCCGTTTCATCAGTCTTCGACATACACGACTAACTCCGGCTACCATTTTCTGAAACACGCAAGGCTGTCATCTCGTTTTCATCCGGTCGAGTGCTGATTTTCAAATTACTTTGGGCTGCCACCGGTCCACCAAAATTATTGATGTTCGGCTGACGTCTCCTACACAATAGATTACCATCTCGGGATAATCTCTCATACAGAGGTATTATTTCCAACACTCATGATCTTGTCTATGCTTCATATCAGACGAGAATGCCTCTCATGTACTATTCAGCTGCCATAATAGTAGGTCGGTGTGGGAAAAAATTTTCAATTGGTTGGGCGTGATTTCTTTCCATAGCGATGATATCCATAGTCATTTTAGAAGATGGTTGCAGGGTTGTATTTCTCGGGGTATCTATGTTAAAAACGCTATAGGGCTGTGGTTGGTGGTGGCGTGGGCGTTGTGGAATTGCATAAATAGTATAATGTTTAACAATGGAATTTGGGATTTGGATGAGATAGTTCACAAGATTATCCTCGTTTCTTGGTGGTGGATAGGGAAAATATTTAGCTTATCTTTTACTTGTAATTATTACGAGTGGTACATCGCACCGTGCGAATTTTTGTAGTTGTGGTGCTTTTTCGCTGGTGCAATTTTTGTAAGCGGGTTAGGATACCCCTAGTATCCTTATAAATATATTTTGCTTATTAAAAAAAATTATATTGAATTTAATTATATTTAGAAGTAAATAATTTTATGGAATTCTTTTGATTTTTTCAGGATTTGCAGATCAGGAATTCTTCCGGATGTGCACATCCGGAAAAAACTGAAAAATTTTAGAGAAAGGGTGCATCCGGATGTGCACATCCGAAAATTGAGGGCAAAAACGAAAATTCAGGTGGTGCCTAAGAAACAAGGATGGTGTGATAAGAAACTCTCTTATAATAATGTGATATTCTTACATAATAATTAAGGTTGAAGTATAGGGTTTAGAAAAATACTTATGATACCAAATTAATTCCTTACACACATTTTATTTTTTCACCTTGAAATGAAACCTACTTGAACAATTTTTTTCTTAATTTTGGGAGAGATAAATTTTGACCGTGTCATCTTAGTATTAAATGAGAAAGAATTTTATTATAAAAATAAACAATTTATTATAAAAAAACTTAAAAATATTGTCCCCTAATATATTTAAATTAAATAAAAAATATTTTACACATAGATTCTTTAAATTTCAAGATATTCAATATTTTTAAAGAGTCAAATGCATGAATAGATAAATTAATAAATAGAAATTTTATTATTGATTATGATATATGTATAATTCACTTCAAATTTATATTTAGTCTCTATTTGGTAAAAATAACTGTTTTTTTTATAAGTTAGTTTATAGTTTATGATTGATGGCTGATGGCTGTTGATTAATAGTTTATAGTAGACGGATGATGAAAAAACCATCTCTAAAAAGATCTTTTATTATCATATAAGTTTAAAAAATATCTTATTGAACAGAACCTTAATTTGCTTAGCTTTAGTATCTCATTCTTTTTATTTTATTTTATTTGTTCACTAATTTAACTTTAATAAAAAAATATCTAACTCCACTGCGGCCAACCCATTATGCCTCTATTTAATCCCTCTCACAGCACTATTGAAACCATACTCATTCATTTCATACCTACTCAATATACTTGAGAGTGAGAACTGAAAAGATCAATAATTATCACTTGAATATGCCTGTGTGTCATAAGCCTGTGCTTCATACGCATGTGTTTATGTTTCCTGGCGACAATGGTAAGCCGTTGCGTGAAGAACAAATCATTGCTGGAAATAAAATAATGCAACGATTGATAGATGCAGATGTGAACAAAGATGGTCGTTTTTCAAAGGAAGAGATCAAGAAAGCTTTAAAAGATTTAGGTGCCTACTTTCCTGGATGGAAAGCAGGCCGTTGTCTGAAGAAACTCGATCACAACAATGATGGCAAAATTAATGATGAAGAAATTGACGATTTAGTTAATTATCTTGTTGGCCAAGGTTTTGGAATGCACTCAAAGAAATAACTATGCATCCCTTCGATCAGTTTCACATCTAAATTACCTACCATATTTATGTTTGTGTGTGTGGCTATATTATCTTGTATCTCCCCATACGCGTAATGACCCAAAAACAAGCCAATGATACGCGTAACGCCTAGGCTCATACGCGTATGAACATGCCCCATACGCGTACGGCCAGGGCAAATGCAGAAAATTTTTGCAGAACTTGGTTCTGCGTTTTTCATCCAAACCATACCCAAATTCATCATCTAAATCCAGAAAAATACCAATTTGATGTACAATAACATATATCTATCATGTATCAACAACAAGGAACACGAAAACATCATTTCCAACATGATTAAATCGAATTCTAACACTTCTACACAAATGGGTTTATACAAAAACTCATAAAAATCAACAATAACAACAACACAATCATACATAATGATATACATTGATAAGATAATATGATTTCACACCCTTACCCGGATTCCTATCTTGCTAGATGATTGTTCTTGATGGTTTTCTAGGTTTTCCAAGTTTTTCTTCTCTTTTCTTCTCTTTTCTCGTCTTCCTCTTTCTTTCTCTCCTTTTTCTCTCTATCTTTCTTTTCTTTCTCTTTCTCTCCTATTTCCTCTCCTTATCTCTCTTTCTTTTCTATTTCTTATTTTCTACTCAAATTAAATTAATTCATTTTCTCACAAAATTCTATTTCCACTAAATTTTGTAACTTATCATTAATTGAGAAATGTCTAAAATACCCTCCATTCTAATTTCTCCGAAAACTCTCAAAAATGGTAAAATATCATAACATGTCAACATAGCATATTAACATACCAATTTCACAGATGAAATAATTTATCACTCAATTTAAATAAAAGACTCAACAAAATGGGAAATAATCGAAATCGGGGCGTTACAACTCTCTCCCACTTTAGAAATTTTCGTCCTCGAAAATATTACCTGATTCAAACAACTCCGGATACGACTCTCGCATCCTACTCTCTAGCTCCCAAGTCATATCGCCTTCCGCAGGGCCGCCCCACGCTACTTTCACAAGCGCAATATCCTTGCCTCTTAGCTTCTTAACTTCACGGTCCAAAATCCTAATCGGTAAAGCTTCAACCGTAAGGTTATCTCTCACTTCAACCTCGTCCATAGGAATAACATGTGACGGATCCGGAACATACTTCCGAAGTTGCGAAACATGGAATACATCATGCAAATTCGAAAGATTCGTAGGCAACGCCACACGGTAAGCCACACCACCAACTCGTGCAGAAATCTGATACGGACCAATAAAACGAGAAGTCAACTTCTTCGACTTCAAAGCACGACCCACACCCGTAACCGGCGTAACTCTCAAAAACACATGGTCGCCTTCTTGAAACTCAAGATCTTTCCTTCTCTTGTCATGATAGCTCTTTTGTCTATTTTGAGAAGCTTTCATCTTCTCACTAATAAACTTCACTTTCTCCGTCGTTTGTTGTACCATCTCCGGTCCAACTATCGTCCTCTCACCGGTTTCATGCCAACACAAAGGTGTCCGACATCTCCGACCATACAAAGCCTCAAATGGTGCCATACTTATACTTGAATGAAAACTATTATTGTAGGTGAACTCAATCAATGCCAAATAACTATCCTAAGCACCACCTTGCTCGAGCAAACAAGCACGCAATAAATCCTCCAACGATTGAATTGTCCTCTCGGTTTGACCATCCGTTTGCGGATGATAAGCCGAACTCAATCTTAGCTTAGAACCCAAAGCCTTTTGTAAACTCTCCCAAAACCTCGATGTAAATCTAGGATCTCTATCCTATACAATACTCTTAGGAACTCCATGTAACTTCACAATCGCAAGAACATAAATCTCGGCTAACTTCTCCAAAGGATAACTATTATCAATTGGAATGAAGTGAGCAGATTTAGTAAGCCTATCAACGATTACCCAAATAGCATTATGACCTCTTTGTGTATTCGGCAATCCCGTAACAAAATCCATCGATATACTATCCCATTTCCACTCGGGAATGTCCAACGGTTGCATCAATCCACTAGTGCCTCCAAATTTTCAAAACAAACACCACGGCCGCTAATTCCAAGTCATGTGTAGGATAATTCTTTTCATGTACTCTCAATTGTCTTGAAGCATAAGCCACAACTTTTCCATCTTGCATCAAAACGCCACCTAAACCAATCAATGAAGCATCACAATACACAACAAATGGTTCCGTCGGATTTGGCAAAATCAAGATCGGAGCCGTTGTCAACCTTCTATTTAGCTCATTGAAACTCTCTTCACAATAAATACCCCAAATGAAAGCCTTTCCTTTACAAGTCAATTGCGTTAACGGAAGTGCCAACTTCGAAAATCCCTCAATAAACCTCCGATAATAACCCGCCAAGCCTAAAAAGCTTCGAATCTCCGTAACCGATCTAGGAGCCTCCCATTGCATCACCGCATCAATCTTGGATGGATCAACACTAATACCGCTACCGGAAATAACATGTCCAAGAAAACTTACTTCCGACAACCAAAATTCACATTTCGACAACTTAGCATACAATTGTTTCTCTTTCAAAATTTGTAACACAATCCTCAAATGCTCTTCATGCTCCTCTTGAGACTTAGAGTAAATCAAAATATCGTCAATGAACACAACCACAAAACGATCTAACTGTTCATGAAAAATACGATTCATGTATTCCATAAACACACCCGGCGCATTAGAAACCCCGAATGGCATCACAGAATATTCGTAATGACTATACCGTGTCCTAAAGGCCGTCTTTTGAATATCCTCTTCATTCACACGAATCTGGTGATATCCCGATCTCAAATCAATCTTGCTAAAAACACGCGCACCAACCAATTGGTCCATCAAATCATCGATCCTTGGAAGCGGATACTTGTTCTTAATTGTCACCTTGTTCAATTGTCGATAATCAATGCATAACCGCATACTCCCATCCTTCTTCTTTACCAACAATACCGGAGCACCCCAAGGAGAAACACTTGGTCTTACAAACCTCTTGTCCAACAAGTCATTCAATTGCTTCTTCAATTCTACCAACTCCGATGCCGACATACGATACGGTGTCATCGAAACCGGTCCAGTACCCGGAACTAGATCAATAGAAAACTCAACTTCTCTTTCCGGCGGTACGTCCGTAATATCCTCCGGAAACACTTCTGGAAAATCACACACCACTGGGAACACATCGAGCTCAACTTTACTCTCCACCGACAATGATGCAAACAAACCGAACAATTGAGCTTCGTCCGCTAAAAGTTTCTTCAACTCCTTAATGGATAGGAAACTCTCATCTTCATCATCTTCCAAAGAAGGAAACCTCACCAACTTGTGATAGCAATCTATATGAACTCGATTAAATTGCAACCAGTTCATACCCAAGATTACGTCCAATCCCTCCAACGGCAAACACACTAAATCCATAAGGAAGTCTTTACCATACATGGTCAAAGGACAACTTACACACACCAAAGACGTAGTTACCGACCCTGAAGCAGGAGTCTCAATAACCATCTCACCACCCCAAGAAGTCATAAACAAATTCAAACGCTTAGCGCACTCACGAGAAATGAATGAATGAGTCGCCCCCGTATCAATAATAGCAACTAAAGGCGTACTATTAATAAAGCATGTACCTTTAATCAAACGGTCTGCACTAGTAGTGTCCGTTCCCGCTAATGCAAACACCTTTCCACCCGCTTGAGCTTGTTTCGGCTTAGTACACTTAGTACTAATGTGACCCACTTCTCCACAATTATAGCACTTCACTATATTCCTTCTACAATCAGTAGTAGCATGCCCAAGGCCTCCACAGTTAGAACATTTCACCACAGTCTTCCCACACTCAAATGATTTATGACCCATTTCACCACACTTGTAACACTTAACGGAACCGGAACCTCCTCCTCCAGATCTCTTCTCAAAGTTTCCCCTATGCTTGCCCTTATCAACGGGTGTCACATAAGGTCCACCTCTAGCTTGTTGCTTTCCCTTCCTCTCATTCAAACTTTTGTAATGTGTAGAACGAGCCTTGCTATCTTCCTCGAAGATTCTACAACATTCCGTCAAATCCGTAAACCTTCTTATCCTTTGATATCCCACAGCTTGTTTGATCTCGGGACGCAAACCATTCTCATACTTAATACACTTTGAGAACTCAGCAGTAATTGCAGCATAGTGAGGATGGAATTGAACCAACTCCACAAACTTAGCAGTATAGTCCACCACGGACATACTTCCTTGTTTTAGTTCAAGGAACTCCATCTCCTTCTTCCCTTTCACACTTTCAGGGTAATACTTCCTCAAGAACTCGGTACGAAATAAATCCCAAGTTATCTCTTCATCATCCACCTCAAGAATTTGACGCATACCGACCCACCAATCGTCGGCTTCTTCCTTCAGCATGTGAGACCCAAGCCTCACCTTATTCTCCTCCGCACAGCCCATGACTCTGAAGATCCTTTCAATCTCTTTCAGCCAAATTTGAGCTCCATCGGGATCAAATCTTCCTTTGAAGACCGGTGGTTGATTCTTCCTGAACTCGTCATTAGCATTCACGTTCGGCGCACCTTGCACCGCCCTAGCCATTGCTTCCAAAGCAACAGCCATCGCATTGTTGTTTCTACCAGCCATATTCTGTTCATTCCCAAAAATGACAACAAGGTTAAACAACAGTTCAACCATCACAACAACAAGACACACACAACTGACTCGACACTGGCTTTGATACCACTTAATGTAACACCCCCTTTCTATACCCCCAAATAATCACATAATCATTTAGGCACGTATTTAAAATTTCGTCAGAGTATAATTATAAACATAGTATAAAAGAGGTTTGTCACATTATACATGAAATTAAAACATTCAACACCTGCTCAACAATTGATATGCAACAGTGGGGTAACTTTGCAACAGAGGAACTTAGTCCTTACACCCACATTTCAAATGTTTAGAATAAAAGCGGAAAATCTAAACATTGAATAACATCAAACATATATACATATATATATCATCAAGTATTATCCACCAACATAATTCATGTTTACATAAACATTCAACAACAAGATACATGTACAAATGTATCACAAAAGAATCATATACTTCCTAGCTACCCGATGCTACATATCAGAGCCGACCGACCAAAAGAATGAAGACACACTTCACAAAAGACCACCAGCATACCTACTCTGCAATTCCTCATAGAGCATCATAAAACAGCAGAAGGGTGAGAAATATTATCATAATAACAATGCATATAATTATATATCTTAGCATAAAAATACACATATTCCACATTCTCACCACAATTCATCACAATTCACTCATATACATTACAATGTGTATATATACAAAACCAAGCATATTCATCATGCACACTTTCACAATTCTTATCGTTCCACATAAACATACATATTCATGTTTATTCATCAATGCACCATTACAAAGATGATAAATGCAAATCATAGAGACCGACTCACGACTCTATGCAAATGCAATGCGGTACCGACTCAATCATCTCAAGTTCACTCAGGAACTTATTAGAACCATCGCTCGTTACCAATGTAACTCCCCGTCGGGCCTACGATGTTCACCCATTGCTCACACCTCACATAGGCACACAATGTTTATGGATCTCTCACACCCCACACGGCCACACGACCCGATCGCTTACACCCCACACGGGCACACGATCGTCTATAATCATCGCTCACACCCCACATGGGCACACGACGTTATAGCGGATTCTCATTAGAATCACACAACACAAGAATGTACATCATTATGCTTCACATACAAAATGACTCAAGACATTCTTGAAATGCATACATATTCACAATATATCCATGCATTCATCTCATACAATCACATACAATCTATATACATTCACATCAATGCACTATTGTATGATTCATCTCCAAAACGCACATTCAAAACGGTAAAAGTCGCTAAATAACACTATTCCCGACTTTCCAACATAATTAAATCGGCTAATAATTTCCAAATCATCATAATAATAAAGTACAGCTCAATAGCTTCACAACGATACCAAGAATGTAAAAATCGGATAAGCGGAACAAAAGTTACGAAAGAAAAACGAAAACGATATTTTGAAAAGTCTCATTTTACAATTGTCCTGACCATACACGTATGGCCCTTCTCATACGCGTACGGCCCTGCTTCCTCGCCATCCCATACACGTATTACCAAGGCCCATACGCGTATGGGCAGAAATCATTTTTCCCCCAAAACTCACGTTTAAAAGTCCATACGCGTATGCCCAACACCATATGCGTATCACCAGATGGCCGGGAAAAGTCACATTACATACGCGTAATGGCCCAAAAACAAGCCAATGATACGCGTAATGCCTAGGCTCATACGCGTATGAACATGCCCCATACGCGTACGGCCAGGGCAAATGCAGAGAAATTCTGCAGAACTTGGTTATGCGTTTTTCATCCAAACCATACCCAAATTCATCATCTAAATCCAGAAAAATACCAATTTGATGTACAATAACATATATCTATCATGTATCAACAACAAGGAACACGAAAACATCATTTCCAACATGATTAAATCGAATTCTAACACTTCTACACAAATGGGTTTATACAAAAACTCATAAAAATCAACAATAACAACAACACAATCATACATAATGATATACATTGATAAGATAATATGATTTCACACCCTTACCCGGATTCCTATCTTGCTAGATGATTGTTCTTGATGGTTTTCTAGGTTTTCCAAGTTTTTATTCTCTTTTCTTCTCTTTTCTCCTCTTCCTCTTTCTTTCTCTCCTTTTTCTCTCTATCTTTCTTTTCTTTCTCTTTCTCTCCTATTTCCTCTCCTTATCTCTTTTTCTTTTCTATTTCTTATTTTCTACTCAAATTAAATTAATTCATTTTCTCACAAAATTCTATTTCCACTAAATTTCTAACTTATCATTAATTGAGAAATGTCTAAAATACCCTCCATTCTAATTTCCCCGAAAACTCTCAAAAACGGTAAAATATCATAACATGTCAACATAGCATATTAACATACCAATTTCACAGATGAAATAATTTATCACTCAATTTAAATAAAAGACTCAACAAAATGGGAAATAATCGAAATCGGGGCGTTACAGGTTGCTGCCCCGTCCTCCACCGGCGGCCTCAAATGTAAATTCCAACTGCAAACATCCCCACACCAACTTCCCATTTCCGCAACATTTAAAAGACTATTATCCGCCAAAAGGAAAAGATTCGGGTATAGAATATTTAGCGGAGTTTTCCTCATCCAAGTTTGCAAGAAATAGAAGAAGTGAACCATCTGTCATTTTGATTGGAATCCAAACAACCAACCACACAAAGATCCTTCCACCAAAGAGAAGATTTACTCTTTGTTATGAAAGAAGAAATGTCAAGCATTGCTCTTTTAATGTCTCCATACCTGCAAAAAAGAAAGTTAGACCATAAAGAATTCTCCTCATTTAAAATCCGCCACTTCCATTTGCTAAGAAGAGACAAATTGAACTTCCTACAATGTTTTACTCCAAGCCCCCTTCTTTTTTTAGGAGACAAACCTTATCCTAACAAATCCAATTAATCTTCCTTCTCTTTTTGTCACCCACTTAAAGAAAATTTCTTTGAAGCATGATAATCTCTTTAAGAATGGTCTTAGGTGCCTTATAGAAAGAGAAGAAATAAATTGAAATACTTGACAAAATTGAGTTCAAAAGAAACACTCTACCACCAATAGAAAGATGACTATTTTCCACCCTCCAAGTCTTCTTCTAAGCCTCAACACAATCGGTCTCCACACATCACATCTCATCGGATTGATACCAACCGGAATACCCAAGAAAGAAAAGGACGAAGTACCAATCTCACAATTGAGAAAAGAGGAAGCCGCTTGAATAAGCTCCGGGTCCAAATTTACACCAAGAAACATACTTTTATTCAAGTTAACACGCAAATCGAAAGCTAACTCAAAGCCTCGAAGGATAGCCTTAATCGCCCAAAGATTGTTCCAAGAATCTTCCCCAATCAGGATAGTGTCATCAGCAAATTGGAGAATTTCAAAATGGGTTTGATAATCCATATGAAAACCCTTGAAATCTCCTCAAGAAGAATCCAGATTAACCATACCTGATAAACCTTCCGCAACCAATAAGAAAAAAATGGAGAAAGCGGATCCCCTTGTCTTAAACCTCTAGAAACTAAAAAATCCTGAGTCGGACTACCATTCACTAGAATCGACATTGAACTATTAAAAACAAGAGCCTCAATCCAACTTTTCGACTTCACACCAAACCCCATTCGTCTCAACAAGTATCTAAGAAAATCTCACGACACACAATCATAGGCCTTCTCAAAATATACCTTCACCATCATACAACTCTTCTTAAACCTCTGGGCATAATCCAATAATTCATTTACAACCAACACCCCATCCAACATGTTCCTATTCGGAATAAAAGCGGATTAACATTTCAACACAAGCTTACCTACCACCAATTTCAATCTAGAAGCAAGTAACTTGACCAAAATCCTATACATGGTATTGATAAGGAAAATTGGTCTAAAATTATCCAAGGAGATTGGGTTTTCCACTTTACGAATCAAAGCCAAGAAAGAAGAAGTTCACGCTTTAGGGAGCACGACAAAGGAAAAAAAACTCCTGCACAAAATCCAACACCTTCCTTCAAAAAAAGACCAACAAGTCTTATAAAACACAAAGAGAAACCATCCGACCCCGGGCTTTTATCCCTGTCGCTACTCCAAATAACTTCTCTCACCTCCTCCTCCGTAAAAGTGAGTTCCAAAAATGAAGCTTCCTCCACCGAAAGGAAGTTAAGGGAAGTCTCATCCAAAAGAGGTCTTGAAAGCACAGTTTTCGTAAATCTTAATTCAAAACGATTTCTAACCTCCTCTTTAACCAAATCCACATCCTCGCAACAACCATTAGAAGTGTGCAATCCCGAAAAAAATTCCTTCTAGCACGATGCTTAATGACTTTATGGAAGAAATTAGAGTTTGAATCTCCTTCTGAAAGACACAAACAACCTGCCTTTTGACGAAGAACACTCTCTTTGAAACGAACTATTTCCCACACTTTAGAAGAAGCCAATAATCTCATAGAATCCAAGTCAACCGCATCCAAAGTATCTGGACCCGAAGCTAACGAACTAAATAGTTCAACTCTTTGATAGCCGAATCTACATCAAGATTTAAAAAACCAAACACCTCGACATTCCACCTCCTCAAAGCACCTCTCTGTAGCGTGCGATTTTTGTCGGTGACGCGACCACCTTTTCGCCGTTTGGATTCCTCCTCACCACAATGGTAGGAGGAAGAGGTGCTACTTTCTGATTTCTTATTTATCTCGTGAAGCTGAAAGGGAAAGGGAAACTATCTAAAACTAACCTTGCACACGAATGTTTAACTGAACAAATGCTTAAAGAGATTCAGGGAGTTTGGGGTCAGGTTATACAATGGGGAGTTGTCAATTACCCATCCTATATGTGGTTATCCACAGGTTGTTAGTTTTAGGTTCTTCTTTGTACTTGATGGTGTTTATCTGTTGATGGGTTGGGAAAGTTTCTTGGGAAATATGAGAGAGAGAGAGAGAGAGAGAGAGAGAGAGAGAGAGAGTTTTTGATGATTTTGGTGAGGTACTGGACCTTAGTTTTGATTGGCATGTATGAAGGTAGTGGACCTAGAGTTTTTGATTGGTATGCTCGCTAAGATTTTGCAATCTTATGCCTACGTATTCTCGTTTAAAGAAACAGGGAAATCAGAGCAATCGTAGTTCCTCCTATTCTAAGGGAGGAAAAAGATAATATTTTGGTGTCTTGTTCAAAGCCCAAGATTGAAGCTAAAAGGAGTATTTCTATCTTGTTCAAAGCCCAAGATTGAAGCTAAAAGGTTTTGACTGAGAGAGAACTTGTCATCTCTAAATGGGAGATATCTCGTCAGTTAATCACAACTGTTGGGTGACTGTTTATAAAGGAGGATTACTTTAACTGGGATATGAGAATCCAGCAATGCCATAATTTCCTTTATAGGGGTATTGTCCTGAAGGGAAAAACTTTAACTCAATGTAGAGCAATGCCATTTTTCCTTAGGAATTCCTCATGCTAAGAGAGGGACAGTGGCGAGGATGTAAATAATCCAGAGGCTTGCCATTTACAGCAATTAGATGGAAGAAAGGCTTTTACCAGGATAAGAGATGGACGAAAGCTTGGATATTTGAATCAACAAGTGTGGCACTTACAGTAGTTATCTGAGATTAAGGTTTGTTTTGAGTTATCTGTTTTGATATGTGATAACACAGAGAAATGGTTTCCTACAGAGATTTTGATTTCCTCTTAGGGGATGTTGATTTTTGTGTGCCTTGATCAAAGCCCAAGGTTGAAGCTAAGAGATTGATTGACTCCACTGGGGAAGTCCTTATACAAAGCCTAAGAGGAGCCTGGAAAAGACTGACTCAACAAGAGAATGTTTATATATGTCTTGTACAAAGCCCAAGATTGAGGTTAAAAGGGATTTTGACTCCGCTGAGGAGGGTTTGTATGTGTCTTGTACAAATCCCAAGATTGAGGCTGAAAAAAATATTGACTCTGTAGGAAAGAAATTTGTATCTGTCTTTTACAAAGCCCAAGATTGAGGCTGATATGAGACTTTACTGACTCAGCTAAGGATATTTTAGGTGTCTTGTACAAAGCCCAAGATTGAGGCTGAAAGAGGATTGACTCTGCTTAGGGAAATTTATATGGTGTCTTGTACAAAGCCCAAGATTGAGGCTGAAAAGAGGATTGACTCTGCTTAGAGATATTATTTCTCAAAGCCTAAAAGAAGGCTGGGAGGAATTGACTTCGCTGGGGAAGATATTTATCCAGAGCTTAAAAGAAGGTTATGAAGATTTTCACTTTGTTGTAGAAAGCTTATATATGTCTTGTACAAAGCCCAAGATTGAGGCTGGCCAAACTGGAGAAATCATTATACACAGCCTGAGAGGAGGCTAACTTCTGCTAGGGGAAATCATTATACCAAGCCTAAGAGGAGGCTGAATAAAGATTGACTCAATAAGGGAGTGTTTTTATCTGTCTTGTACAAAGCCCAAGATTGAGGCTAAAAGGGTTGACTCAACAAGAGAGTGTTGAAAGGTGATTGACTCAACAAGAGAGTCTGAAAAGTGATTGACTCAACAAGAGAGTCTGAAAATTAATTGACTCAACCAGAGAGTCTGAAAAGTAATTGACTCAACAAGAGAGTATGAAAAGGTTTGCTCAGCTGGGGAAAATCTTCTTACAAAGCCCAAGAGGAGGCTGACTTTGTTGAGGGAAGGAAGAATCATTATACAAAGCCTATGAGGAGGCTATCTTTGCTGAGGATTATTGAGATCCAGAGGCAGATCCAAATGGGGAATCAACTCTTGCTGAGGGTTTACAGAAGGGTTGAGAGATCAGATGCCTTGAGATTATGATTTGGGATAATGTTATATCGATAGTAAGTTGACCCTGGCTGGGGATAATTTAGGATAAAGACTGGGTTTAGAACCCACGGGTTTTAACTCTACTGGAGATTGATTAAATGACCAGGGTTTCTCCTATGTTTGTAAGGAACTTGAGAAGGTATTTGAGATCCAAGAAGGGATTAGACTGTCCAAGTCTACTGGTATGGAAGAGTTTATCTTTGTATGTTGCCCAAGAGGAGGCAGGTGTTTAAGGGATGAGAATCAACCCTAAATTGGTCTGAGGCTTTGACTCAAGAAAGATTGCTCTAGCAAAGGATGACTAAGTTTTGTCCTATACCTTTAAGAGGTCTTCAGGGTCCTTGTATTCAGCCCAAGAGAAGGCATGAGAACTTCTAAGAAGCCGGAGGGTCCTTGTACAAAGCCCAAGAGGAGGCGGGGATGCTTTTAGGAAGCCTGTGGGTCCCAAACCAAAGAAAAGTTCAAGAAAAGTTTCACCGAGAATAATCCTTTCTTTAATGAACAGTTCTAGGGTTTGAAGAAATTCACGAGAGGTTTCACCGGGAATTAATCCTCTCTGGGGAAATGAACTTCTTTGACAATTTCTAATAGTGACAGTCTGAGAAAAGTCTAACCGGGAATAATGCCTTTCTCTTTGTTCCATATTGTTTAATCCCAAGAGAAGGAAAGACTGAATCTGGAAATCTTATGGGGATCTAGTTTTGACTGTATTAAAGAGTGACCTACTGACTTTACCTAGTTCTAGACCTAGTTGTCGGGGAAAACTCTAAGCAAATATACAAGTATATATACAGTTGATATATGACATGTATTTAAAAGGATATGAAAGAAGGACTTACAGGTGAGCAAGCTTCAAGCAATACAGTTATATATATATATATATGAAAGAAAGTAAATGAAAGTTGATAAAAACTTACAAGCGAGAAGCTTCCATTGTAACAGCTGTATGGTTAGTTAATCAAGAAATTAAAGAAAATTTTGATAACAACTAGGGATTTGAACCTAAATCAAGAGGGAAGTTATTTTTGAAAAAATTGTTGGGGCTTATACTCAAGGAGAAGCCCAGATGAAAAACAGTAATTGTACCGTTTTTTTGTAAACTGTACTGGGGCTTATACAATGACTGAGGCCCAAATAGGTTTTCTATACAGAGGGATGGGTTTTAAAACTCAAGGAGAGGCACAAAGGTTTGAAAAAGAAAAGAAATGAGACTTACAACACAAGGGTAGGCCCAGATGAAAATGTTTGAAAAGCGACGATCGCGCCAAAATTTTGAAAACACAGTGGGACTTATACAATGACTGAGGCCCAAGATTATTTATATTTACGAAGGGGGTTGGGTCTTACACTCTATTAGAGGCCCACAATGTTTGAAAATATTTTATAGGGTGATAGTGATTAAAACCCTAATTTTTGGTTTTAAAATGTATTTTAATTGAATAAAAATTTAATTAAAATAATCAAATATGTGAAGAAAAAAGTTGTTATTTTGGATTTATATTTATAAAATCATGTTTCATTCATGGGATGATTTAAAAATCATTTGAATTTTGCAAAATCAAGAGAAAGAAATATTTTTAATGTTTAAAAACAAATAAAAATATAATTCTTTACAAAAATACCAAATATATGAAATAAACATATTTTTGTGAAATTTTCATGGAATAAAATATTTTAATGTTTTTGTGAAGCTTCAAAAAAAGAATCAATAAAAAATAATTAAAATTGAGAGAGAAATTAATTTTTCAATTAATTAATAAAAACATGAAAATATGGAAAAAAAATAGCAAAAACAAAGAAAATGGAAAAAATGGTCTGGGTGGGGTTTGAACCCACGACCATCAAGCCAAACACACATACGCACTACCATTGGGGTGGTGATACATCCGTGTATCAAATCCACTCCATTAATTCATAAGGCATGCCTTATTTCTAGGCCTGGGCAAGGCAAGGCAAGGCAAGCTTTTGGGCAATTTACGTGAAGCTTCTAACTTTCTCATTTCTCCATGGATTGGGGCAAAATTTAGGTGCATCTGACTTAGAATTTCATGAGGAATCCAATGGTGCCCTTGGAATTTTCAGAAAATCTTTCCTCCTCAATATCCAATAGTGGTTTTGAAATAGGCCTATTTTTGCATGTTCCACGCTATCTCATGGTACATGCAAGAATTACATGGTAAATTGGTTCAAACACAACATATACAACATGTATAAGATGTTTATGATCAATGGACATCAAAGGAATGCATAATTCAAAGAGTTCAAGTTGTCATGCACTTACCTCTTGGAGCTTTTTGTGCTATCTACCAAGTTCCTTGTGCCAGAAGTTGTTTGACGCTTTGGACACTCTCAATTGATCCCTTAGAAGCTTTTAGAATGATTAGAACCAGCTGGAATCCTCAGGAACAAGTTGTGGCACTTTCTTGCAAAAGGGGCAAAAGCGACCAATATGGAAACTCTCTCAAATGGTGTTCCAGATGAGGGGAACCATTTGGGACATTTTGAGGATGATATTTGGAGTGTGTTTGAGGCTTTGTTTGGTTTTGGAAGTGATTGAATCATGGCATGGCTTGAAAAATGCAGAAAAGTCCAATTTTGAGGTTTTGGAAGTGGACTTTGTGATTTTGGTGTTTCAGGTCATAAGTGAGTGTTTGAACAGCTTAGATACAACATATTAGAGGTGTTTGGATCATGAGCTGTGGTGGAATTGCTCTCTAACTCAAAAAACTTAGAGATACCTTGCAAAAGAAGGCATTTTGGCCTAAAGAAAGAGATTTTGAGGAAAGCAAGTGTTGTAGTGCATTGGTGTACTCAAACTGAGCACAAGTGAGCTTTATTTATAGTGGAGCGAGTTTGTTTTGCAAGCAATAGTGATTGGCAGCTGAAGCAAACCTTTGGCCAATGTTGAGCAAAAGGAATCTCAAGTCTCCTCTAGCCATTGACTTGAGGTTAGGGCATAGGCCTATGATCCTTTGATTCAGTGCCGATCCTTGACTCATTCAGTTAGGAATGTGTCAGTCCATGCCACCTTGGTGTATCCATTAAATGCATTGAAACAAAATCGGAGTCTTGGCACCTTTTTAGCCTTTTTAGGTTTGTTATGGCTAATGTAGATTCTTGGACTTTTTTAGGCTTGGGGATCCGATCATTCTCCTTTTGTTTTATCCTCAGATGTGTCCAAATGGATGACAAGGCTTGGAGTGGTTCAATTTTTCCAAATCGAGCAAAATGCCAAAATCTGCCAAAATCTGCCTTGTCCAAGACAGTTGGAAATGGTGATTTTGAGGGATTCATATCTCCCTGCTCAGGTTGAGTTATGGTAGGCCCTTGTGCTTTTTAGAAAGCCATCATATGATACAAAACATGTGTGATCATAGTTTGTTTTGAAACTATTTGGATCCAACTGAAAAATCCTCATGAACATTGATGTTCAAGGCTGGTAACTTAGGCAGATTTTCACTATGTGTTGGAAAATGTGTCATTTTCATGATTTTGTCATTTTGATCACTCCATAACTTAAAATCCATAAGGAATTGGAGTTGGAGGTAGTTGAAGCTTTTGTAGAGTGTAACAATACCTATAAATCCAACTTTTGATCACCCAAAATGGTTGCTTGGATCTCAAGTTATGGTCCTTGGAGTTGGTACCAAAACCACTTTTATTCCATAACTTAGAAAAATTTTGGTTTCTCAAAGTTGCCCCTTTTGCAAGAAACCTCACTTTTCTTGAGTTTTCTTGATGGATGATGATCAATATCATACATTAATATTGTTTTTGACTTAAGGGAACCATATTTGTGGAAAATCCCAAAAAGTCAAACTTGATTTTGTGCACAGTTGACTTTTTATCGGATGAAATTCAAACTGTGTGATCCTTTGTGAAATCAAGTCCTTGACCTAAATTAAACCTAATGGATGGATTCCATAGGTGTTATAGGGTGTATTGAATCATATCCCATGGTTTGGGAGCATGTCTTGGATAAAAGTCAAAGGTACAGTTGACCTTTTTCCTCGAAACCCTAATTGTGGTCCAGATGAAATTGAAACTTGTGAATCAAGTTTCTTGGGTCAATCCATTGTTGCAAATGGATCAATGTTGTGTATTTGAGGCCCTCAAATCATGTCTTGAGGTATTGTCTCATGCTTTGTCCCAAAAGTCGACTTAGGGGTGAATTAGGTCAAGAAACCCTATTTCCTGATTTTTGGTAAATGCATCCCCTGAGGTTATATTGACTTGATAATTGGGTCCATGAGGTCCCTTGGAGTATCTTGGGTTGTGTTTTGAAGCATTGGCTCATGCCCAGATGAAAATTTTCATCTGGAGGCCTCAGTCGACCAAAACCCTAATTTTGTGACACTGGCCATCTTGAGGCTTAATCCATTTGGAATGTTGCAACTTGGTGCTTGATTCTTGATGTGGGAGTCCTCTTGATCCTTTATAGGTGTTTGAGAGGTTATACAAGTTGAAGGTCGTGTCATTTTTTATTTGATCCTTTGTCTAAGTGCTCTAAGAGGGCATGAAACCCTAATTCTTGATTGTGGTGAATGCTCAATCATCTTTAAGGAGATTGATGAGGCATGAAAGTACGTACATATTGTGATGATGATTTACACAATGATGGGAAATATTGGTGGTCAAAATTTGGGGTATGACTGATGACCTTATTTAATCTTCTTGGACCCGAAGGTGTGAATGGCGAAGGTATTCGGGCATTCGGGGTGCAAGAGGATTAAATATCGGAATACCCAAATTTTGGCGGTGGTTATGAATGACAATTTGCTCATCCATCTTGTTTTACTAAGAAATGATACTTAGAAAAGGGTAAAAACCTCCCCTCGATCTTGGTCTTTAGCCAAGGAACTTGTCTAAGTCTATGATGTAAACTTCCCCTCGATCCGGGTTTTCAGCCACGGAACTGGTCAAAGTTTCTTTTGTCAATAAACTTCCCCTCGGTCCTGGTTTTCTACCAAGGAATTGGTCTTATTTTCTGATATAAACTTCCCCTCGATCCTGGTCTTCAGCCAAGGAACTGGACTCAGTTTCTTTTGTCAATAAACTTCCCCTCGATCCTGGTCTTCAGCCAAGGAACTGGTCTCAGCTTTTTTTTTTAAAGTTATTTCCTTGACAAGGGATGCTATGTGTAGCGGTTTTCATCAAACTTCTCGCCGAATTTTCCTGGGGAATTTCCATTTGATGGGAAAAAGTTTTGATGTCAGACTTGCTAGGGAACCCATTTGTCTGACTTGTAGAGGTGTTCAAACTTCTCTGTTGGAGATGCCATTTGTTGACTCTACTGGGGAAAATGAGTCTCTTAAGAGGCTGTTTCCTGCTTGGGGATATTACATCATATTTTTCTTCGAGATCTTCTCGGAGAAATGCCATGTGATGTAATCCAATTTTGAGGTGCTGATGACTTCATTAACATCGACTTTCTTGGGAGAAAAACCAATATGTTGCTCAGAGTCTTCGGTTGCAAGGCTTTCTTTGGGAATTTTCCTTAATCCAGGAAAGCGAGAACATCATTTTCAATGGTGATGAGTGCCGTTTGTTAAATGTCTTCTTGCCTTTCAGAGGTTCAAGTTACCAAAGTGGTCGAGGACCGTCTCCAATCCAGAAATAAACCGGGGAGAGATTGCTCAGACAAAACATTTCTGACGAGGAAAGAACTGATAACTCGATTGAGAGGACTTTTATTACTTGGGAATAAGACTGACCAGAGTGATTGTGATGCAATATGAACATGAGTATGAATCAATAATGCATGATGTATAGATGTATATAGTGATAAAACTGATGCAACATATAGACCAATAGATGAATACGACTGGATACTCGGCCACTGTGGGGAATAAAAAGTATCACTGGTCCAAAATAGCAATCATACCTTGCATAGGAGAGACGGTCCCTGTGGGGAGAAAGAAATGTTCAATCGGTCTTAAGAGATACGTACTATGCCAGGGATGTCAGATGAAACATGGTCTCTGACACAGTTGATCCTTCATTCAAGCGTACTGGTTTAGAAGGAGTATTTTTATTTTGCACTTTGAGGTTCAAACACCTTCGGAGAAGCGATCGATGTTCTTTCAATGTTCAACAGTCAAAAGAATTGCCATCTTTATTTTAAAAGCAGAAAAATTTTGACAAGTAAATTCATTTTTGTTTTATTTCAAGAATAATTGATCATGTTAAAACAAAATCATTCTGTAAAGCTAAAACAAATAAGAATTGCAAACAAAAGCACTAGGGCTCAAATTTTATTGATAGGATGGAAATCAGCCGAGCGCGTGATCCCATAGAGTATTTACAAAGTTAGAAAATGGTAATTTAAGGGAAAAGGGCTACATTGAAACATAACAACCGTTATCCTTCTACCAACTTAGAATTCTGGACATCCTGAGCTTCTGTCGAAGATGACCTTGATTGGAGTTTTCCTGATGGATGGCATTACTGCTGGGGATTTAACATCGTCAGATGTAGTTACTTGCCATTAATCCCTAACTTTTGCCTAGATTGTACTTTGAGATTTCCAATCCACCGGGATGATTTTTGCTTATGTCTCTAAATTTTTCTTGGACCGTCCTTTCTGGTTTACAATCCACCGAGATGTTTTTTTTTTAGTTTAGGCGAAGTATTTCTTGACTACGTCAACACTTGTGGGGTAGGCAAATTCTTCTCCATCCATGGTTGCGAGTCTCAAGGCACCGCCTGAGAAAGCTTTCTTGACCACATAGGGGCCATCGTAATTCGGAGTCCATTTGCCCCGGGAATCAGTGAGAAATGATTGTATTTTCTTGAGCGCAAGGTATCCTTTTGTGAAGATACGGGGTCGGACCTTTTTGTCGAATGCCTTCTTCATTCTTTGCTGATACAACTGACCATGGCATAGAGCCGTTATTCTCTTGTCTTCAATTAGATTTAGTTCATCGTGTCGACTTTGACACCATTCAGCCTCTGTTAGCTTAGCTTCCATCAATACCCTGATCGATGGTATCTCTACTTCTATAGGGAGGACTGCTTCCATGTCATATACTAGAGAGAAAGGGGTTGCCCCAGTTGAAGTGCGGACAGATGTACGATAACCGTGAAGAGCAAAATGTAGCATCTCGTGCTAGTCTTTGTAGGTTACAACCATCTTTTGAACAATCTTCTTGATGTTCTTGTTATTCGCTTCTACCGTTCCGTTCATCTTGGTTCGGTAGGGAGATGAGTTATGGTGTTTAATCTTGAACTCAAGGCACAACTCCTTCATCATCTTTTTGTTAAAGTTAGATCTATTATCAGTAATGATCTGGCTTGGAACACCATAACGGCAGATGATATTTTTTTTGATAAAGCAGACCACGACTTGTCTAGTTACATTGGTGATTGACACTACTTCGACCCACTTGGTGAAGTAGTCAATGGCTACTAGAATGAACCAATGTCCGTTTGAAGCTTTGGGTTCGATCATGCCAATCATGTCAATTCCCCATATGGAAAAAGGCCATGGGGAAGAGAGAACTTTGAGATGCAATGGCGGTACATGGATCTTGTCTGAGTATATCTGACACTTGTGACATCTCCTCATGTACTTGTAGCAATCGGATTCCATTGACAGCCAATAGTACCCTGCTCTCTGAATTTTTCTCGCCATTGTGTGTCTGTTGGCATGAGTGCCAAAGGATCCTTCGTGAATCTCTTTCATCAACATGTTTGCTTCTGGTCTGTCTATGCATTGGAGCAAGACCATGTCAAAGTTTCTCTTATAGAGTGTATCACCGCTCAGGAAGAAGCTTCCTGCCAATCTTCTGAGGGTCTTTCTGTCTTTTCTAAATGCCCCAGGTGGGTACTCTTATTTCTGAAGAAAGCATTCGATATCGTGATACGAAGGTTTGTCGTCTATGACTACTTTAATCGTGAAGATGTAGCCGGGGCTCTCAAGGCGTCTTATGTCGATCTTAGGTACGCTGTTCCATTGACCTACACTAATCATGGAAGAGAGAGTGGCTAGCACATTAGCCATGTGATTCTCTTCACGAGGGATGTGATGAAACTTGATTCTATTGAAGAATGGTAACAACCTTGTCGCGTAGTCTTTTGTAAGGAATCAGTCTTGATTGGTACGTATTCCAATCTCCTTGGGTCTGATTGATAACCAGAGCTGTGTCTCCATACACATTCAAGTTCTTAATTCTCAAGTCAATTGCTTCTTCGAGACCCATGATACAAGCTTCGTATTCGGCCTCGTTGTTTGTACACTTGAATGTTAGTCTGGAAGTGAAAGGAATGTGGGTACCCTGAGGTGTTATGATGATTGCCCCAATTCCGTTTCCATAATGGTTGACAGCTCCGTCAAAGATTAGTCCCCATCGGGAACCTGGTTCTGGCCCTTCACTGGGTAGCGGTTCATCGCAAATTTTTCATTTTCAAGTACATGACATCTTCGTCTGGGAAGTCAAACCTGACTGATTCTTGATCGCCAATCGGTTGATGAGCCAAATGATCGGCTAAATTACTTCCTTTGACGGTTTTATAAGCATGGTACTTGATGTCGTATTCTGATAACAACATCTGCCACCGGGCAATCCTTCCCATGAGAGCAAGTTTTTCCAAGTCATATTTGATTGGATCCATTTCGGAGATTAACCAAGTGATAAGTGCAAAATGTACCTATTATTGTATATAAGTTTTGTTGCACTTATCGATACTTTTTGTATATATCGTTCAAATAAACCCCACTTTGTTTGTAAATACGTTTACTTTACGTTTTAGTGTAAATAGTGCGTATTGTGTAAATATTACGTAGTTTAATTGATTTTATCTCAGTTTTGTAGGTATTCAATAAAGGCTATCTTGCCATATTTTTTAGGAGCATTGAATAAGCTTTCCAACGCTTCAAACCGTGCGTAAATCGGAGTTTCGGTGTGGAAGTTATGGCCAAAATAAGGACTGGTTTTCTGTCTTGTTCGCACTGCGAACTGGCAGCGAGTGTTCGCATTGCGAAGGTCCAACGAGGGTCACAGCGAAGGCTGGCAGTGAGTTAAAAAAGAGAAATAAGCCAATGTTCGCACTGCGAACCAGTCAGCGAGCATTCGCACTGCGAATGGTTCGTTCGCACTGCGAACCAACGAAGGAAAGCAAAGGCGGTTTAGCAATCAGAGGCACTTGAAATGCCATTTTTTGAGTCATTCGCACTGCAAATGATCGTTCGCACTGCGAACCATGCAGAATTTGCAATGTATATAATTCATTTCAGTCACTTTTTATGTTATGGTTTTGGGGTTTCTTGATCCCACTTCCATCAAACTTCATTTCTTCATAGGATTAGCTTAGAAAACATCATGGAAGCTTGCATGCGGATGATTCGAGGTGGATTTCTCATCGATCGGCTCCGACAATCCGTGAAGTGTTTGGTTCATTTCTCTTCCTCTTTGTGTATTCTTTCTTTTTGGGTGTTTGTATAGTTACTCTGAACATTTGTATCTTTGTTGATCGTAATATTGTATAAAATCTGCTTTACAAATCATTATCGATGTTTTCCTTGATCTTTTTGCATTTATGTTTGGATTTGTGTTGTGTTAGAGATAACCATCATGAATCTTGATTAGGGATGGATATCTATGGTCTAGACTCTAGAGATAGATTTAGATCATAATCTTTATGGTGTCGGACCTTAATGTCTTCCGTGTTTTGAGGCATCGTGCGCGAGAGCGTCGACGAGAGTAATACGGTTGCTCTCTCAACTGTGCGTTAGACATAACCTTTGTTGTGAGCGATGCTGGATGATTTTGACGCGTATTGCAGGTGGGGTATAATCGGTCGGTAAATTTTTGTTTGTGACGAGTGGGTTATATGTATGCTTGATAAGTTTCTTGTTGCTGAAGAATGAATTTGTTTTATGTTTTAATGTTTACTTTTCCGTTTTTATGCTTTAAACCATTTAAAATCAAACTCATAAACGCAAGAGATTGTCGAATGGCATTCTTTCCCTCGAACCGATCTCTGTGGACACAACATAAATCCCGGAGGGAATTCTTTCCGAAAATAAATATTTTTGCTTGCTTGCCCTATTCTGTATTCAACAAAATGGCGCCGTTGCCGGGGATTGGTTTTGATATTGAATCGCATTGCGATAGTTTCTTTGTTTTTGAGTTTTCTAAATATCGTACATTTTGTATATTTTCACTTATTTATTATGATACTTGTACATTTTTGACGTTTGTTCAAGTGTTTGGTTAGGACGCTTGCTTTTGGTTGCGCGGTGAGGCATCACCATGGCATGAATGAAGGAAGTTGCTAGCTAAGCACCGTAAAGGCGTCGAGCTTACGATGTAAAACAAGCATGTGTTATAGTTTTTCTTTTCTAAAGTTTTGTTTGTTGTTTGGTTGCAAGTCTTGGTCGACTTATTTGAGGATGCTTTTGTGATTTTCCAAGTTGGTTCGTTTCAACTTGCAGATGTATGGTAATGATCTTGTTAAGTTTTGTACACGTCTGAGGTATGTATTTATCGCTTTCTATACTTTAGCATATTCATGATACTTAGGCATTTTACAAACTTCCATGCCATCCATTCTTTTGTATACTTGTTCTATTGTGAATCACTTTAGTTCCCAACCTTTTTGTGAGGTGGCCTTCTATTGTTCATATATGCGTGGAGTACCAACTCTCTTGTTCTTACTGGATTTTATTATGTTGAATCTGTTGTTTGTGTTGTTTATATGAATGCATGAAAAGGATCAAGGCAATTGTTTCATTTTGAGCGCAACCACCTTAGCCAAATAGTCAATTCACCTTGTGAGTGTGTGAGAATTTGTAACCCCTTTGAGCTTTTTGATCCATGTTTCTATTTAAACTTAATGCTTGTCTATGAGTATTTAGTTCACTTATTTTTGAATGGATTTTGTTTTTTCTTGGACCTCAACTTTGTGTTGTTGTATGAATTTTTTCCTTGCCTTAGAAAGTAGGGAGTATTCACATGATGGTGCGGTTGAATTCAAGTTGGGGAGAGGATGATTGTATACTCATTGGTTGGATTCTATGAGGATTGAAAAAGAAAAGAAAAAAGAGAAAAATTTGTGAAAGAGAAAAAGAAAGAAAAATTAAGAAAAAGAAAAACCCTTGAAAAAGGAAACAAAAAGAGTTTCAATAATTGTGCTAAATAAGTATTGTGTGTTGTGTAGCACTTGGGATGAAAGAAGAAGTTTGATTGAAATTTTGTGTGTGAATCTTTGTGAGTTTTCACTCCCTTAGGTTTAGGCAAGTTTTTGTTTCAATTACCTTTAGAAATTGCCCCTTGTTTGTTTACCCGACCACGTTACAACCTTGAAAGTCCTTGTGATTCTTGCCTTTGTATTTTCAATGTGAATTTGTGGATGTATGCATAATTTAGTCTTTCGTTTGCATGAGTGTTGTGTGAGTGTAAAGTACCTTATTGTGTGTTTTTCATCTACCGATGATTATTTTTGCTAGGTGTGATTCACTTTGGAACTTGTGTTGTTTAAGAATGTTCGGCATGAATTTTTGTATTTTGCATTTGTTTCGTGACTATGTTGTCGCCGTAGTTTAGTGATAAGTATTTACTTTTTGTGTGTACCATTTTCATTTGAACCATTCATTCGTTTCCTTTTTTCAAAACCCGTTGATTCGTCATTCTTTGGATATTGCTTGTGCATTTTCAAGTTTGTTTGATTCTTGTTTGTGGACAAACAATTATGTAAGTTGGGGAGAGTTTGATAAGTGAAAAATGTACCTATTATTGTATATAAGTTTTGTTGCACTTATCGATACTTTTTGTATATATCGTTCAAATAAACCCCACTTTGTTTGTAAATACGTTTACTTTACGTTTTAGTGTAAATAGTGCGTATTGTGTAAATATTACGTAGTTTAATTGATTTTATCTCAGTTTTGTAGGTATTCAATAAAGGCTATCTTGCCATATTCTTGAAGAGCATTGAATAAGCTTTCCAACGCTTCAAACCATGCGTAAATTGGAGTTTCGCTGTGGAAGTTGTGGCCAAAATAAGGACTGGTTTTCTGTCTTGTTCGCACTGCGAACTGGCAGCGAGTGTTCGCATTGCGAAGGTCCAACGAGGGTCCCAGCGAAGGCTGGCAGTGAGTTAAAAAATAGAAATAAGCCAATGTTCGCACTGCGAACCAGTCAGCGAGCATTCGCACTGCGAATGGTTCGTTCGCACTGCGAACCAACGAAGAAAAGCAAAGGCGGTTTAGTAATCAGAGGCACTTGAAGTGCCATTTTTTGAGTCATTCACACTGCGAACCATGCAGAATTTGCAATGTATATAATTCATTTCAGTCACTTTTTATGTTATGGTTTTGGGGTTTCTTGATCCCACTTCCATCAAACTTCATTTCTTCATAGGATTAGCTTAGAAAACATCATGGAAGCTTGCATGCGGATGATTCGAGGTGGATTTCTCATCGATCGGCTCCGACAATCCGTGAAGTGTTTGGTTCATTTCTCTTCCTCTTTGTGTATTCTTTCTTGTTGGGTGTTTGTATAGTTACTCTGAACATTTGTATCTTTGTTGATCGTAATATTGTATAAAATCTGCTTTACAAATCATTATCGATGTTTTCCTTGATCTTTTTGCATTTATGTTTGGATTTGTGTTGTCTTAGAGATAACCATCTTGAATCTTCATTAGGGATGGATATCTATGGTCTAGACTCTAGAGATAGATTTAGATCATAATCTTTATGGTGTCAGAACTTAATGTCTTCCGTGTTTCGAGGCGTCGTGCGCGAGAGCGTCGACGAGAGTAATACGATTGCTCTCTCAACTGTGCGTTAGACATAACCTTTGTTGTGAGCGATGCTGGATGATTTTGACGCGTATTGCAGGTGGAGTATAATTGGTCGGTAAATTTATGTTTGTGACGAGTGGGTTATATGTATGCTTGATAAGTTTCTTGTTGCTGAAGAATGAATTTGTTTTATGTTTTAATGTTTACTTTTCCGTTTTTATGCTTTAAACCATTTAAAACCAAACTCATAAACGCGAGAGATTGTCGAATGGCATTCTTTCCCTCGAACCGATCTCTGTGGACACGACATAAATCCCGGAGGGAATTCTTTCCGAAAATAAATATTTTTGCTTGCTTGCCCTATTCTGCATTCAACACCAAGTAGTGTGACAAATCATGTACTGGCGAAGAAGTTTGGCTGCCCAAGCCAGAGCACAACAGGTTTTCTCAAGCATAGTGTATCGAGTTTCACAGTCTGTAAATTTCTTGCTTAAGTAGTAGATGGCAGACTCTCTTCTTTTTGTTTCGTCTTGTTGGCCAAGCACAAAACCCATGGAGTCCTCCAAAACTTTTAAATAGATGATCAACGGTCTTCCCTCAACTGGAGGTGATAGAATTGGGGGATTCAATAGATAATTTTTGATACTGTCGAAAGCATTTTGGCAATCTTCTGTCCATACACAGTCTTGATTCTTTTTGAGTAGTTTGAAGATTGGCGCGCATGTCGCCATCATGAGGAATATGAATCTGGAAATATAATTCAAACGTCCCTGGAACCCTCTGACTTGTTTTTATGTATTTGGAGAATGCATTTCTTGAATGGCCTTGACTTTGTCAGGATCAACCTCAATTCCTTTCTAGCTAATAATGAACCCTAGCAGTTTTCCTGAACGAACACCGAATGTGCATTTGTTGGGATTCAAGCGGAGTTGGTATTTTCTCATACGCTCGAATAGTTTTGACAGGTGGGTCACATGCTCCTCTTCTGTCTTATATTTAGCAATCATATCTTCGACATATACCTCGATTTCTTTGTGCATTATGTCAGGAAACAGAGTAGTCATGGCCGTTTGATAGGTTTCCCCGGCGTTCTTCAAACCGAACGACATTACCTTGTAACAAAAGGTACTCCAAGGGGTGATGAACGAAGTTTTCTCCATGTCTTCCAGCGCCATTTTGATTTGATTATAGCCCGAAAATCCATCCATGAAGGAGAAAACTTTGATCTTGGTTTTACTGTCTACCAACATGTCTATGTGCGGTAAGGGAAAGTCATCCTTTGGACTTGCTTTGTTCAGATCCCTGTAGTCTACACACGTTCTGACTTTTCTGTCCTTTTTCGGAATGGGCACTATGTTTGCTAGCCATTGAGGATATTATGATGTGGCGAGGAAACCTGCGTCAATCTGTTTTTGTACTTCCTCTTTGATTTTGATGGCCATGTCTGGATGAGTCCTTCTCAACCTTTGTTTTACTGGTGGACATTATGATCTTTACGGTAGATGATGTTCCACGATGCTGGTAACCAACCCTGGCATGTCCTGATAGGACCAAGCAAATACATCGGGAAAACCTTTGAGACGTTTTATCAAATCTTCTTTGACATCCGGACTGAGTACTGCCCCAATCTTGACTTCTTTTCTTTCTTCTTCCGAACCCAAGTTAACTGTTTCCAACGGCTCTTTGTGAGGTTCAATGGACCTTTCCTCTTGCATAAGTAATCGGGAGATCTCTTCTGGAATTTCTGCGTCCTCTTCTTCTTCAACCTCAAATACCGGGAATTCAAAGTTGGGAGAAGGCATTGGATCATATGTTTCAATGGGGTTTAAAATAAGCAATCTGCATTTCGTGATGATTGTTTTTTAGAAGAGATAGAGAGAATGAAAGAGTGTGTGCAGTGTATTTTTCTGAAAAATGCTTGTTTTAATTTTATTTTGTTTTTAGGATTACCATTTTCTGAAAAAGCAAAAAGTGAAACAGCAATAGAATGCAGAAATTACAGAACGACGTTTATTTATTGATGATCTAGTCGATTCTTGAAACTACAGCCCTATAAAACAAAACTCTCTCGCTTTGGGCGAAGCGAAGAGGGACATTTACAGAAAGTGAGCCCTATCAAAACATCCGTTTCACCTGGGCGGGGTGAAAGGTCAAAACAAAGAAGGTGATTACTTAGACTTCTGGACGACTTTTGGGACATCGACAGCAACCCATTGGAGGTGAACTCCTCGGTGAATCACAAAGTCTGGTACCTTCTTTCTTAGTTTGTCCTCAGAAATGACGCTGATTTCTGGCAGAGCAGGATCGTTGGAGTCTTCCTCCCAGGCAGAGTTGTTGTAGACGAACTCTTCTGTTGTATTTTGCACAGTGTTTTCACTATCAGGCAGATCTCCCCATCCAGTTGGCTGGATGTCCTCGAGCCTGATACAAGAGCTTTCAGGAGCGGTGTACTTGACCAAGAAGTCGTATTTGCCACTCGGTTGTCCTAAGGTGTCCCATACTTCCGTCGAACTAGAGGAGTCATCCTTCTCGGGAAAAGCATAGTTGATGAACTCTTGTCCTGCAATCTTTGCAAATTCATCATTGTGCTGGATATCTTTAGAATGTCCTGAGTTATGATCTCATGATTTGGTGGGGACACAATTATTCTTTTTAATGATGCTCAGTTGATATGTATCATTTGGATGACTCTTTTGCCCCAAGTCTTCTGGGTAGGGCTGCCAGATAAGCAAGTCATCCATTGAGTCATAGTCGAAGTAGTCTTTCATCAGAGTGTCCTCCTCTAATGATTTAGGCAGAGCATGGCATCCTTTCGGATCACAATCTCCGTACATCATCTTGACATCTGATCTCGGTATATATCTCGGACTTTGCGTGGGATAGCAAAATGGCGTATGCATTTCTTCTGGAGACATATGATCGTCCTCGTTGAGATAGGACTTTCACTCCTCATCTGTATCAGAGGAGTCACCCTCATTGATGGTATGTACTTCTTGAGACACTGGGTGATGGAAACCTCCACTGTGTAAGAAGTTCTGAATAGGATGAAAACTTTCATCGTTGGAAGAAGTCTGGGTACAGGTTGAAGAAAAACCAAGACCTTTCTTTGTCTTGTTATCCGTAGGAACAACAAGCTGTCCCCATCCTTTTGCATTGTTACTCTCGATCACGTTGAGAGCATCTTTGTACGAGGAAATCAATGATCCTTTTTCTGATCGATTCTCATTGCTCACCGAAAGTGCTTGGAACTGGGTTCCAACAACCTCCTTTGGTTCTACACAGGTGAATGATAAGTTGCTTATGATTAACGCCTGCTCACCTCAGACTGTGACTAACTTTTCATTCTTGACGAACTTCAGCTTCTGGTGAAGTGTCGAAGTGACTGCCCCAGCCTCGTGTATCCAAGGTCTTCCTAATAAACAGTTGTATGCTGCCCAGATGTCCATGACCTGGAAAGTGTGAGGACCGATAGTTATGGGAAGGTCGGCTTCGCCGATAACTGTGTTTCTGGATCCGTCAAAGGCTTTGACGATGGCCTCACTGCCTCTCATCGAGGATCCTTGAAATGACAGTCGCATCAGAGTAGATTTTGGCATAACATTCAGAGCTGATCCTGTGTCTACCAGTACGCTAGCTAGAGCATCGTCCTGGCAGTTAACTGTAATGTTAAGCGCCATGTTGTGATTTTTGCCTCCTTTCGGCAATTCTTCATCACTGAATCCTAAATTGTTGCAGGAAGAGATGTTGGAAATAATGCGGTTGAATTGTCTTATCGTCACATCTTGTTCCATAAAAGCTTGCCCTAGGACTTTTTGTTAAGCTTTCCTGTGAGCTTCGAAACTGAGCAAGAGAGATAGCACAGAGATTTGAGACGGAGTTTGCAGTAGTTAGTCTATAATGTTGTACTCGCTCTTCTGGATGAGCTTCAGCATCTCATTGTTGTTCTTTGAAAGGTCGGAATTACTGGATTGCCCGACTGGTTGATTGAGAACTTCTGTTTGAGGTTCCTTTTCCTTGGTGGGTTCTCCAACTCCTCTGTTGAAGATCCGAATGCTTCGTGTTACTCGACTGATGTCGGCAATGTTTACGACAGAGGGTAATGGAGTTTCCTTTACATTTTCGATTGTTGTTGCACCGTACTTGTAAGGGATAGCCTATCGGATTTGTACGGTATTGGTCTTGGCAGATAGATAACCACATGAGCCTTTTGATTTTTCTGACCATCGTAGGCAACCTCAATTGGTTCGAGGTTGAGAATCTTTCTACTATAAAGAGGAACTCTTAATTCATGGAGTAGAGGGATTATGGCGCATACGTCTTTGGCCACTTCTTGTTTAGGGATCAAGATAATGTCTTTGCTTTGATCATGAAAATAGTCTTGCATTATGTTAATCGACCCTGAACTTGAACATGGTCGGATCTCCTTTCGGTCTAACTGATTTTGATGAGCTGCTCGCCCAAGGTAGCATTCTTGGTTGTTCTATGAGCAAACTCTACAGCACTCATAATTGTGCTGTGGCACCCGGCCACATCCGCTTTGTATGCAGTGCAACTTCACTAGGTCTGTTTCCATTGATCGAACATCCAGACTTTGATGCCTAGTAGGGTTCCCGTCAGTCATATTGACTTGTTGTGTGTCTTCATCTAGATAGATCGGAAGCCACCAGTGGTTCAACTGGTGTTGAAGTGTTCTTTGGACAAGTGCACATCCTTGGTCATCTTTAAGACACACTTTACAATCCTGATAATCCTGTGAAGCCAGAAAACCGAACCTGACCTGCTTAGCGTGTAATCCTACCAAGTTGGTATTCATCAGGCAAATATCAAATATTTGAATCATATTAACTTGATAATGACTTCTATCACGGTAGTCCTGAATCCATCTGAGATCCATCTGACGCTGGAGGGCCTCTTGTACAAAAGAGCATCCCTAATTGTTTATCGAGCAGATTAGACAGGAATTGTAATCGTGCCATGGCAGATCATGATGTTGGCTTTGCCTTGAGTGTATTGCCACCAAGTTGACATTCATTGCCAGAATTTTGTGGTTCTGGACAATGTTGGGGTTTGCGTGAGCCATATTGACTTCCCGGATACGGCGATCTTGGATCAATCCATGATCCATCTGTTTTTGTAGAGCTGATTGCACTACAGAACATCCTTGATTATTCTTTGAGCAGATATCACACTGGTGATAATTATGAGACAGTACATGACCGTAACCGCTCTGTCTGCAATGCATCTTGACTAGATTGGTTCCTAAAAGGAATACATCGTGAATTTGATAGCTGTGGTTAGATTCTTCCTCTATCAAATTTACGGCAGTTTTCTCATGTTGAGGCAATGGGTTTGTCTGAACATTTGGATTTGTATCCTTGAAAGATAGGACCCCAATCTTGACAAGCTTCTGCACATTGGATTTGAAGCTGAGACAATTTTCTATGTTATGCCCTGGTCCTCCTTGATGGTAAGGGCAAGTTTGATCCTCTTTGAACCAAAAAGGCGAATTTTCTGGTACTGTAAGAGGAGACCTGGTTTGGACGTGCCCCTTGACCAGTAGTAGTGGAAATAGTTCTGCGTACAACATCGGTATAGGGTCAAACCCTAGTCGTCATGTTGTACGGTTGTTATTGTTGTACTGTGGACGAGCCTACTGAAGAGGCTGTTGTGTCCTTTGCTGAAACTGTTGTTGATTCGGTTGGCTCTGAGCAACCTGAAGTTGATACGTTGAAATAGGCACAGGGTTGATAGTAGGAGTTACTGCTGCTACTGGTTGATACCTTCACCTTTGCTTTCCGAGAGAGATATTACCAATATCTTGCTCTTTTTCTTAGGGAAAGCATTACCGTATATTTTGGTACAACATGATGGTCCTGTATCTTTGACCAGACGTCCTTCTCGGACTGCCTCTTCAAGGCGTACTCCCATGTTCACCATCTCACTAAAGTCGCTGGGCGCACTGGCGACCATTCGATCGTAATAGAATGAGCTCAAGGTTTTCAAAAAGATCTTTGTCATCTCTTTCTCCTCAAGAGGGGGACAAATCTTGGTGGCAATTTCACGCCATCTCTGAGCATATTCCTTAAAGGTTTCCTTGTCCTTCTGTGACATTGCTCTGAGTTGATCTCTGTCCGGTGCCATGTCCAGTTTATACTTATATTGCTGAACGAAGGTAGTGCCAAGATCTCTGAAAGTGATGGTCTTGGTGCGGTTTAAACCCATGTACCATTTGAGTGCAGCACCCGTTAAACTATCTTGAAAGTAATGGATCAGTAGCTGTTGATTCTCTGTTTGAGTTGACATCTTTCGAGCGTACATCACCAAATGACTTTGAGGGCAAGAGTTGCCCTAGTATTTTTCAAAGTCAGACACCTTGAACTTGTGCGGGATTTTCACATTAGGGACCAAACAAAGGTCTGCGGCATCCTTTCCGAATAGATCCTGGCCGCGAATGGAATGCAATTCCTACTGCATCTCCAGGAATTTCTCCTGGAACTCATTCATCCTTTCGTACATACTTTCGTTTCCACCAGAGATTACTTGTGGAATCTGTCATTCTGGGACAGTGTGTACCACGGGTTGTGGTATAGTCATTATGCCGGTGACCTTTGGTGCTTCCCTATCCCGAAGTTTGTAACCTTCAGGAGTTACTGTCATCACTCTTGCGTCTTCGCTTTCCCGAAGTTTGTAACCTTCAGGCCCAGCGGTTCCTGATGCAGTTTCCGGGTCTTCCGTAACCGGCAGAATATATCCTTCAGGGATAAAGTTGATAGGAATGCCCCAGGGATGATCTTTAGGCATGTTGTACCGGGGATCATACGTCTCCACTATGGGCGTAGATGTGATCTCCGAGATCACAGTCCTTTGTTGTTGCCTTTGAGCTATTGCCAGAGATTGCATGTCACTGTGGAGTTTCCTCAGATCTTCTTTTAGAGCGTCGATTTCTTCTCTCAGCTCTCTGTTCTCTTCCTCGAGATCGTCCATTTTCTTTTGTCGATTGGCCCAAGTATTGTACGAATGAGACAGTATGACTCTAGAATCGGGACATAGACGTGAGATTCGAAGGTAAGAAGAATGTGTTATGTGAGAATGATGAATGCAATGATATATTTATTATTTAATTTTTTTTTTAATAAAAAAGAAACTTGAACAAATAGATTGCAAATATCATACAGTGGGAAGACCCTGTTTTATTGAATTCGAAAGATTGCGGAAATGGAAATACAATATTTTACAAAGTACTGTAAAAGGAAATGTCTAAGCTTATGGATCCTGAGTTCTCTCTGAGGAGAGCTCAGGTACTTGTTCTGGTATTTTCCTTTTCTTTGACCGGGGCTCTTGAGCCGTTGTCGGGTTGTCGTTCCTTTTCCAAGTGAAAGGAGCGAGCAAGTTCCTTTGATCTTCTATAGCATGTTGTTCTAGAGTCTCGATCAGAGCATCCTTTTCTTTTAACAGTTCCTGAATTTTGGTATACTCCACATTGAGAATACGGTATTTGTTCTTCCAAGATTTCTTTTCCCATCGAAATTTGTTGAGAGTGACCTGGAGTTTTTCCGTATCAGACATAAAATAAAGGATAGATTCCTTTAATGGAAGAACTTCTTGACGAGGGTAAGGCATCCTCAGCTTGAGGGCTCTAGTTTGTACCCAGTGGAGATAAGATTCCACAGAGACATAATCTGGTTTTCCTAGAGACTCTCTTTCTTTCCTCTTAACATGTTTCCTGTAACACCCCAAATTCGATTATAATTAATTGTTGCTTATTTGAGGATATAAGGTGATTTTGACGATATGTGGTTATGTGGCACGATGCATTGTGGTGAAATTATTTTAATAATATTAATAGTAAGAATATTCATATAATATATTCAAATTATTGTTTATTATTTAAAATAATAGAAGTGGGAGTATTGAGGGTATGTTGGTCATTAGGGATGGATAAGTGAGGGTATAATGGGAAGAGCACGTTTAGGGGTATTTAAAGAGAGAATAGTGAAAGGAACTCATTATTCGTATTATTTTTGAGGAAGAGGCAGAAGTGCTCTGAAGAACAAGTGAGAAGGAGGCTATGGCATAGAAGAATTCCGGCAAAACTCCAAGAGAAGATCGAAATAATCAAGACTCTAAGGTATGGGGAGTATCACTTTGCAATATTTTTGATATAAAGATTAGGTGTTGGTGGGTGATTGGGGTTTTGGGGGAAAAACCTAGGGTTTAGAGGTTAAAGGGGATGATTTTGATGATTTGTTGTGTTGTGGTTGTTGTGAATGATGTATGTGTGTTAGATGTAGGTTATAGTGACTTAATTTGGGTTAATAGGGGTGAAAAATACAGTTTAAGGGCATGAAATCGAGGTGGGAGAAGTGCTGTCATCGCAGAAAATTTTGACCAATTTGCAGAGCCCGCTCAGCCCGCTCAACGCGGTCCCCTCGGGCAGCTTATTTTGAAAACTTCGAAAATTCGTAACTTTTGATTCGTAAGTCCGTTTGGGTCGCCGTTCGAATCGTTGGAAAGCTGACTTTATGTACTTTATGTTAAAATTGTTTTCAATGATAGATTTCCAACTATTCGACGAGCCATGTGTGGTTTCTTGTATGTTCCAATGGGTCGAACCGTGAAATGTGGACATCGATCGCATGAATGTGTGTTTTGATTGTGAATTATGAGGTTGTATGATATTGTTGTTGAGTTGTTGTGGCATACCATGCAATTGTGATAGTTGTTGCTTATAATGTTGCGTGAGGATGTTGTTGAGTGGTTATTGTATGAGGTGGTGTGAATTAACCGGTAAAGGTAATAGTGGTTGTTTGTGATGTAGTCGAATGTTGGGGGGGGGGGGGGGTATTGTTGTTGTAAATATGATGCTATGTGTTGAAGATTATATGATTCTTATGTTGATCTAGAGTATAACGATAGGGTGTTGTTGTTTGATGATGTTAATTATATGTTGGAATTTATATGATGATTATGCGTTGATTGCTTATGAGGGGTATGAGTTATGTGAATGATGTTACTAAAATGATGCTATGACGAAATAAATAGATGATGTGCATGCTTTGATGTTTATACATGCTATGCAACGAACATGACGATCAAATGAATTAGGATGATTTTAGTGGGAAACGAAGTAGTGATGCTATAATATGATGTTTATGATTGCTATGTGTTGATGTGTTATATGTGATGAAAATGATGTTTAATGATAAAATGATGATGTGAAGTACCATGAGTATATTGATGATGATGAGATGACGATTCATGATGTTTTGATGATTAAATGACGATGTGGATTAACATGATATTTGATGAATGATGATGCACTTAATAACTTTTGTTGATGATGATGATTATGACGTTGTGCATCATGCATTCATAGCATTTAGACTTCGGTCTATTGATGATTTTAGGACTTCGGTCCAGTGACGATGTTAGGACCTCGGTCCCGTGGTGGCTTTAATCCCATTGTGCGGATTGGAGTATTTTGTGACGTGCTCCCTTGTGGAGGGTTGATGGCCTAGTGTCCATTATTATGACGATTTGGTACCACATGCATGCTATGACGTTGCATTTCATTCTTGGTGGCATTACATGATTGCATGTTTGTGATGTTGATGACTTGGTGATTTATATGATGTTTTGGGTGAGTTCTATGATGTTTGTGTAAGATGAATGTTGACCTGTTAATGTCTTTTCTTTATATGATTTATATTGAATTGTGATTACTCACCCTGCCTGTTTGAATGTTGCCTCCACGTGGGTAACGTGCAGATATTCATGAGTAGCTTCTCGGTGCGTGAAGTTCTAGCTTGGAGTGGTTTAGCTTATTTCTGTAGAGTTGTATGGTGTCTTGCTCTGATAGATGTAACATCGGGTGGGAAAATGCTTAAGTGAATATTATGTTGTTTTGTTAGAATGATTCTTATGAGTTACCATATATCGATTTTAATTGATGATGATTGTTGACAATGACCCAAGGGTCTTGATGTTTGATGAAATATAAGAAGATATTTGAATTTATGATTCTGCTGCAAAGTTTGAATATAGTTGTGGATATTACTAAAGAAACTATTACTTTAAAAATGTTTTGAAAACCCGTGTTACGGAGCAGAATGATTTTAATTGATGTTTTATGAAGAAATGTGATACCTTTTTATGATGTACTCTGATTCATTTAAGTATACTTATCGCGTATATTATATGGGGTTAGACGGGTGTTGCATTTCCAGGCATGCACTATTTCTGTCTTTAGTGCCCTGTCACTTTCTCCTTCCTTGAAGAAAAGACCTTCCATATGAACATTACGCGGGATATGCCTCATCGTGGTATCCAAGTTGACGACGAACCAAAATTGGATGATAGTTGATTCCTTCTTTAGTTCCTATGAGGGGTACATTAAGGAAGTTTCCACAACGGTCGATGATTCTTATCCCGTCATAGATCCGATTGTACCAGTCTATGTTAGAGTTGGTGAGAGACATGATTCTCTGTGACCAACGTAGAGTCCTCTTATGATCCCAAAAAGCAGTAGACTTGGGTAAATGGGAAATGAACCATTTGTATAGAAGGGGTACACAACATGTGATCATTCCTCCACTATACAAATTCCTTAAGTGTACAGAACGATAAGCATCTGCGAGCAAGGTCGGTACGGGGGTTCCAATCAGAAATATCTTAATGGCATTGATATCAATGAAGTTATCAATGTTGGGAAAAAGGAACAACCCGTATGTGAGTAGAACAAAGATATTTTTGAAAGCAGTAACGATTCCTATAATGGCAAAGTACATGGCTTTCTCTATCAAGAACTTGGCCGGTAAACCTTGGATTCCTTCCTTAGTGGTAATGTGAGTCCTGACTTCTGACTCGTCCAAATAGATTTCTCTTGCAATGGTTTGAACTTTTGGAATTTCTTCCAGTCCAGAAAAGGGAGATTGGTCAGTGATCGGTAAATCAATCAGGTGAGAGTACTCCTCTAGTGTTGGTGCTAGCTGATAATCTGGGAACGTGAAACAGTGATAAACTGGATCATAAAATTGTATTAGTGTAGACAGGATTCCTTCAACTACATGGACCCTTAACAGAGACAGCAGTCCTCCGTACTTAGTTCTGAAAGCATCAGGGTTGGTGATCATCCTTTGCAACCCTCTTAAATCCTCTAGTTTTGGAACCTTGAAGGTGTACTTGTGCATCTTCCTTCATCCGAAATCCATAACGCAATCTTTCTCTCTCTGATATTTGAAATCATTATTTTAGTTTAATTTGAAAAAAGGAGAGAAGAGAAAAGAAATTTTTCTTTGTTTAAGAGTTTTTTAAATGAATGTATGAATGCAGCACACAAAAACATAGAAAAAACATGGGTTCAAAGGTTCAGCGTCACGAGCATGGAGTCATGGCTCTACCCATCCCCAAAGGTTGTACTATGGTAAATTTTTGTACCTGTACTCAAAATCATTGATCCTCCTTGGGATAATACCAGCAAGCTGGTTCACCCGAGCGAGCTGTAGTATCTTAGGGTAATCTCAATTGAGTGTAGTATCGCATGATAACTATTTCCGATAGTTACCGCACTACTAAATAGTCACATGGTTATTGTCTACTAAATCCTCAGTTTCATGGATACCACAATCGAACAATCTACTTTCACAACCGAAGTCGTTACACATTGAATCCACAAAGGGTATCTCCACTGATTTGATGGTCTACCGGGACAGCTTATTCTGGATTCACTCCCTGTAAGACTGCCCATCTCTGCCATCACCTATCTTAGGATCACTCATACTTTCCACATGTTGCATCACTCGCATTCCCATTAGCAGAAAAATAAACACGGATATCAAGTAGGAAAAGCGATATATATATATATATATATATATATATATATTCCTAAAACTAACATCCTAGACCTCTTAGGAATTCTAGTCTATAATCCTAAACAGACAAAATGACTCCCCAGCAGAGTCGCAATTTTCCTGTAGCGTGCGATTTTTGTCGGTGACGCGACCACCTTATCGCTGTATAGATTCCTCCTCACCGCAATAGTAGGAGGAAGAGGTGCTACTTTTTGATTTCTTATTTATCCCGTGAAGCTAGAAGGGAAAGGGAAGATATAAAAAACTAACCTTGCACGCGAATGTTTAACTGAACAAACGCTTAAAGAGATTCGGGGAGTTCGGGGAAATATATGATACCCATCCTATATGTGGTTATCCACAGTTTGTTAGTTTTAGGTTCTGCTTTGTACTTGATGGTGTTTATCTGTTGATGGGTTGGGAAAGTTTCTTGGGAAACATGAGAGAGAGAGAGAGGGTTTTTGATGATTTTGGTGAGGTACTTGACCTCAGTTTTAGTTGGCATGTATGAAGGTACTGGACCTAGAGTTTTTGATTGATATGCTCGCTAAGATTTCACAATCTTATGCCTACGTATTCTCGTTTAAAGAAACAGGAAAATCAGAGCAATCATAGTTCCTCCTATTCTAAGGGAGGAAAATATATTGTTTTGGTGTCTTGTTCAAAGCCCAAGATTGAAGCTAAAAGGAGTATTTGTGTCTTGTTCAAATCCCAAGATTGAAGCTAAAAGGTTTTGACTGAGAGAGAACTTGTCATCTCTAAAGGGGAGACATCTCGCCTGTTTATCACAACTGTTGGGTGACTGTTTATAAAGGAGGATTACTTTAACTGGGATATGAGAATCCAGCAATGCCATAATTTCCTTTATAGGGGTATTGTCCTGGAGGGGAAAACTTTAACTCAGTGTAGAGCAATGCCATTTTTCCTTTGGAATTCCTCATGCTAAGAGAGGGACAGTGGCGTGGATGTAAATAATCCAGAGGCTTGCCACTTACAACAATTAGATGGAAGAAAGGGTTTTACCAAGATAAGAGATGTACGACAACTTGGATATTTGAATCAACAAGTGTGTTGAAGCTAAGAGATTGATTGACTCCACTGGGGAAGTCCTTATACAAAGCCTAAGAGGAAGCTGGAAAAGACTGACTCAACAAGAGAGTGTTTATATATGTCTTGTACAAAGCCCAAGATTGAGGCTAAAAGAGACTGACTCTTTGGCGGATATTATTTATACAAAGCCTAAGAGAAGGCTAAAGGTTGACTTTTCCGGGGAAATATTTTGTTTGTCTTGTACAAAGCCCAAGATTGAGGCTAAAAGGTATTTTGACTCCGCTGAGGAGAGTTTGTATGTGTCTTGTACAAAGCCCAAGATTAAGGCTGAAAAGAATACTGACTCCGTGGGAACGAAATCTTTATCTGTCTTGTACAAAACCCAAGATTGAGGCTGATATGTGACTTTACTGACTCGACTGGGGATATTTTAGGTGTCTTGTACAAAGCCCAAGATTGATGCTGAAAAGATTTTAACTCTGCTGGAGAGTATTATCTGCCTTCTACAAAGCCCAAGATTGAGGCTGAAAGATGATTGACTCTGCTTAGGGAAATTTATATGGTGTCTTGTACAAAACCCAAGTTTAAGGCTGAAAAGATGATTGACTCTTCTTAGGGATATTATTTCTCAAAGCCTAAAAGAAGGCTGGGAGGAATTGACTTCGCTGGGGAAGATATTTATCCAGAGCTTAAGAGAAGGTTATGAAGATTTTGACTTTATTGTAGAAAGATTATATATGTCTTCTACAAAGCCCAAGATTGAGGCTGACTAAACTGGAGAAATCATTATACATAGCTTGAGAGGAGGCTAACTTCTGCTAGGTGAAATCATTCTACCAAGCCAAAGTGGAGGCTCAAAAAAGATTGACTCAATAAGGGCGTGTTTTTATCTGTCTTGTACAAAGCCCAAGATTGAGGCTAAAAGAGTTGACTCAACAAGAGAGTGTTGAAAGGTGATTGACTCAACAATTGACTCAACAAGAGAGTCTGAAAAGTAATTGACTCAACAAGAGAGTCTGAAAAGTAATTGACTCAACAAGAGAGTCTGAAAAGGTTAGCTTAGCTGGGGAAATCTTTGTACAAAGCCCAAGAGGAAGCTGACTTTGCTGAGGGAAGGAAGAATCATTATAAAAAGCCTAAGAGGAGGCGATCTTTGCTGAGGAATATTGAGATCCAGAGGCAGATCCAAATGGGGAATTAACTCTTGCTAAGGGTTTACAGAAGGGTTGAGATATCAGATGCCTTGAGGTTCTGATTTGGGATAGTGTTATACCGATAGTAAGCTGACCTTTGCTAGGGATAATTTAGGATAAAGACTGGGTTTAGAACCCATGGGTTTTAACTTTACTGGAGATTGATTAAATGACCAGGGTTTCCCCTATGTTTGTAAGGAACTTAAGAAGGTCTTTGAGATCCAAGAAGGGATTAGACTGTCTAAGTCTACTGGTATGGAAGAGTTTACCTTTGTATGATGCCCAAGAGGAAGCAGGTGTTTAAGGGATGAGAATCAACCCTAAATTGGTCTGAGGCTTTGACTCAAGAAAGGCTGCTCTAGTAAAGGATGACTAAGTTTTGTCCAATCACTACTACGAAAACTCCATTTAACGACGCCAGCTTTACCACGGTTTCGTATCCCACCGTTGTCACAGGATTAAAAATTTTTAAAGCCATATATAACAACGGTTGTATTACATAACCGTTGTAATATAAGTTGTGTAACAAGCTTCGATTCCCAGCTCTATATATTTTTTCCATATGTTTACATTTTAACACGCTTGTATTAGAAGACCGTTGTACTACATGTATCACGCTTCGATTCACATCAATGTATTCTTTAGTATTTTTAAGTGAAATAGAGTATATATATAACTTTAAAAATAAAACTGTAAGAGATGAACATATATAGACATGATTTTATTTTAATATTCCATTGAGAGTACATTGATAAACATATTACATATCAAGATCATTGTCAGAGCCCTTAGCATAAAATGCATCTTCATAATCTAGACGTCTCTCCTCACTCCCCTCATCGGAATCATAATATACAGGCCTCCTTTTCTTCTTTATCTTCTTCTTCTTCGGCTTCTTCTTCTTCTTCTTCTTCTTCTTCTTCTTCTTCTTCTTATCCTTCCATACCCTTAAGGCATCCCTGAAGTTGGCAGTTGCTGGTTGGACGACCTCCTTGATTGGCGCCTGACGTTCCTCATTGAGGTTTCTAGGATTCTCATTTGTTGAACTCATTGTTACGAAGAATATATTATTTAGATATGTAAAATTGTCTATTTATAGATGAGGTTGAAGATGAAAAGACTAATAGTTTAATGCTTTTAATGATGATAACTTGTAAACCGTTCATATTCTGGAACTATATTTTCTTGTAAACCGTTCATATGTTGGGAAGTGCAACGGTTAATAATATCACGACGGTTATAAGTAATGACCGTAGCGATATCACTTATTATCCAGGCGTAATTTTAGGAAAATGTTGTTGCCTGGTGTCGAACCTTGGACCACGTATAAGGGGTATCACTACGGTTATTATAACTAATCGTTGTGATATTATTAAATTAATATATAATCTATCATAACGGTTATTTAAGAAAACCGTTGTGAAACATTTACCTATATAAGGGAATTAACTTTCCCTTTTCGACAGTCGCGCCGTTTCCTTCACAGCGAAACCCTAGCACCCAAAATTCATCTTTTTTTAGAATCTGCGAGAAGAAATACAAGAAGTATGAAGCTTTTGATTTAAGCTTCTTCCTCCTTGTAGTTCTTCCTGCAGAATCTAAAACTAGATGAACATGGTGATGATGCTGGCAGTAGCAAGCGTAATGTACATATTGTTTATGGAAACTAAGGTAGTCTTCTACTTCAATCTTTTTGTTAAATAATTCCCATTATCTCGTTTGCTTCATGTTGTTTTTGTTGATTGTTCTCATTTTGTGCAGATTCGACTTCAATGCTTCACAAGCAAGGTGAACTTCATTGTAATGGCACAGTCCCACTACTTAGGGTTTTGTTTCAATTTTTGGTTGTTTTGTTTTGAATACTAACTATTTTCTTCATTGCTTCCCACTTCTTAGGTTTTGTTTCACATGGTGATGATGATGGTGGTACCTATATATGAATTCATTCTGATAAGGTACATATATATGAATTCATTCTGATATTGTATATGAAATTTAGTTTATTATATACTATGTATATCGTTTGTTTCACTATCCTTTTATGGAAAATGCAATCAGTTAAATTGCTATAGAACATTATAATCTCAAAATTAGGATGTGTTTGAAAACCAACCTTTATCATGTCAATGTTTTCTGAATTGCATCCATTTCATTCAGCACATTTAATGTTCCTTAACATAAAATTTATGGTCCAATGGTCCATTTCCTTCAATTCATCGATATCTTTTATTATAGTTTACCTCATCGTCGTCACTAATCGTCGTGGTTGTTAAGATCATGATCATTGTTATGATGATAAAATCGTGGCGATTTTTGGCGATGATGAGGTAAACTATAACAAAAGATATCAATGGATTGAAGGAAACCGACCATCGAACCATAAATTTTATGTTAAGGAACATAAAATGTGCGGAATGAAATGGATGCAATTCGAAAAACAGTGGTGTGTTTAAGTTGGTTTTCAAGAACAGTTTAATTTTCAGATTATATAGTTCTTTACCAATTTTAATGGTTGTATTTCTTTAATAAGGTGGATGGTAAAACAAGCAATATACATTTGTATTTAATAAACTAAGGATACATTCCACAACGGTTGAGACAAATTACCGTTGTGATAGTTAACATATATGACAATGGTTCATACTGATAATCGTTGTGATAGTTAATATATATTACAACGGTTGAAATACCTAACTGTTGCAATATATCGCGCGCTTCCAGAATACAACAACGGTCCAGACTGTTGTAGAAACGGCGAACTTACAACAATAATCTACATAACAACGCCTTCGCCCGCGTCATTATATGTCATTCCCAACCGTTGCTAAATGGGTTTTTCGTAGTAGTGTATACCTTTAAGAGGTCTTCAGGGTCCTTGTATTAAGCCCAAGAGAAGGCATGAGAACTTCTAAGAAGCCGGAGGGTCATTGTATAAAGCCCAAGAGGAGGCGGGGATACTTTTAGGAAGCCTGTGGGTCCCAAACCTAAGAAAAGTTCAAGAAAAATTTCACCGAGAATAATCCTTTCTTTAATGAACAGTTCTAGGGTTTGAAGAAATTCAAGAGATGTTTCACCGGGAATTAATCCTCTCTGGGGAAATGAACTTCTTTGACAATTTCTAATAGTGACAGTCTGAGAAAAGTTTCACCGAGAATAATGCCTTTCTCTTTGTTCCATATTGTTTAAGCCCAAGAGAAGGCAAGATTGTATCTGGAAATCCTATGGGGATCTAGTTTTGACTGTATTAAAGAGTGACCAACTGGCTTTACCTAGTTCTATACCTAGTTGCCAGGGAAAACTCTAAGCAAATATACAAGTATATATAGAGTTGATATATGACATGTATTTAAAAGGATATGAAAGAAGGACTTACAGGTGAGCAAGCTTCCAGCAATACAGTTATATATATATATATATATATATATATATATATATATATATATATATATATATATATATATATATATATATGAAAGCAAGTAAATCAAACCTGATAAAAACTTACAGGCAAGCAAGCTTCCATTGTAACAGCTATATGGATAGTTGTTCAAGAAATTAAAGAAAGTATTGATAACAACTAGGGATTTGAACCTAAATCAAGAGGGAAGTTGTTTTTGAAAAGATTTTTGGGGCTTATACTCAAGGAGAGGCCCAGATGAAAAACAGTAATCGTACCGTTGTTTTGTAAACTGTACTAGGGCTTATACAAAAACTGAGGCCCAAAGAGGTTTTCTATACAGAGGGATGGGTCTTACAACTCATGGACAGGCCCAAAGGTTTGAAAAAGAAAAGAAATGGGACTTACAACACAAGGGTAGACCCAGATGAAAATGTTTTGAAAAGCGACGATCGCGCCGAAATTTTGAAAACACGGTGGGACGTATACAATGACTGAGGCTCAAAATTATTTATATTTACAAAGGGGGTTGGGTCTTACACTCTATTAGAGGCCCACAATGTTTGAAAATATTTGTTAGGGTGATAGTGATCAAAACACTAATTTTTTATTTTAAAATGTATTTTAATTGAATAAAAATTCAATTAAAATAATCAAATATGTGAAGAAAAAGGTTCTGATTTTGGATTTATAATCGGAAATCATGTTTCATTCATGGGATGATTTAAAAATCATTTGAATTTTGCAAAACCAAGAGAAAGAAATATTTTTAATGTTTAAAAACAAATAAAAATATAATTCTTTATAAAAATACCAAATATATGAAATAAATAATATTTTTGTGAAATTTTCATGGAATAAAATATTTTAATGTTTTTGTGAATTTTCAAAAAAAGAATCAATAAAAAATAATTAAAATTGAGAGAGAAATTGATTTTTCAATTAATTAATAAAAACATGAAAATATGGAAAAAAAAAATAGCAAAAACAAAGAAAATGGCATAAATGGTCTGAGTGGGGTTTGAACCCACGACAATCAAGCCAAACACACATGCGCGCTACCACTGGGGTGGTGATACATCCATGTATCAAAACCACCCCATTAATTCATAAGGCATGCCTTGTTTCTAGGCCTGGGCAAGGCAATGCAAGGCAAAGCAAGACAAGCTTTTGGGAAATTTACGTGAAGCCTCTAACTTTCTCATTTCTCCATGTATTGGGGTAAAATTTAGGTGCATCTGACCTTGAATTTCATGAGGAATTCAATGGTGCCCTTGGAATTTTGAGAAAATCTTTCCTCCTCAAAATGCGATAGTGGTTTTGAAATAGGCCTATTTTTGCATGCTCTATGCTATCTCATGGTACAGGCAATAATTACATGGCAAATTGGTTCAAACACAACATATACAACATGTATGAGATGTTTATGATCAATGGACATCAAAGGAATGCATAATTCAAAGATTTCAAGTTGTCATGCACTTACCGCTTGGAGCTTTTTGTGCTATCTGCCGAGTTCCTTGTGCCAGAAGTTGTTTGATGCTTTGGACAGTCTCAATTGCTCCCTTAGAAGCTTATAGAATTATTAGAACCAGCTGGAATCCTCAGGAACAAGTTGTGGCACTTTCTTGCAAAAGGGACAAAAGTGACCAATATGGCAACTCTCTCAAATTGTGTTCCAGATGAGGGGAACCATTTGGGATAGTTTAAGGATGATATTTGGAGTGTGTTTGAGGATTTGTTTGGTTTTGGAAGTGACTAAATCAAGACATGGCTTGAAAAATACAGAAACGTCTAATTTTGAGGTTTTGGAAGTGGACTTTGTGATTTTGGTGTTTCAGGTCACAAGTGAGTGTTTGAACAGCTTAGATACAACATATTAGAGGTGTTTGGATCATGAGCTGTGGTGGAATTGCTCTCTAACTCAAAAAACTCAGAGATACCTTGCAAAAGAAGGCATTTTGGCCTAAAGAAAGAGATTTTGAGGAAAGCAAGTGTTGTAGTGATATGGTGTACTCAAACTGAGCACAAATGAGCTCTATTTATAGTAGAGAAAGTTTGTTTTATAAGTAATAATGATTGGCAGCTGCAGCAGGCCTTTGGCCAATGTTGAGCAAAAGGAATCTCAAGTCTCCTCTAGCCATTGACTTGAGGTTAGGGCACATGCCTATGATCCTTTGATTCAGTGCTGATCCTTGACTCATTCAGTTAGGAATGTGTCAGTCCATGCCACCTTGGTGTATCAATTAAATGCATTGAGACAAAATTGGAGTCTTGGAACCTTTTTAGCTTTTTTAGGTTTGTTATGGCTAATGTAGATTCTTGGACTTTGGAGGCTTGGGGATCAGATCATTCTCCTTTGGTTTTATCCTCAGATGTGTCCAAATGGATGACAAGGCTTGGAGTTGTTCAATTTTGCCAAATTGAGGAAAATGCCAAAATCTGCCATAATCTGCCTTGTCCAAGACAGTTGGAAATGATGATTTTAAGGGATTCACATCTCCCTTCTCAGGTTAAGTTATGGGAGGATCTTGTGCTTTTTAGAAAGACCTCATATGATACAAAACATGTGTGATCATAGTTTGTTTTGAAATTATTTGGATCCAACTGAAAAATCCTCATGAACATTGATGTTCAAGGCTGGTAACTTAGGCAGATTTTCACTAAGTGTTGGAAAAAATGTCATTTCCATGTTTTGTCATTTTGATCACTCCATAACATAAAATCCATAAGGAATTGGAGTTGGAGGTAGTTGGAGCTTTTGTAGAGTGTAGCAAGACATACAAATCCAGCTTTGAATCACCCAAAATGGTTGCTTGGATCTCAAGTTATGGTCCTTGGAAGTTGGTACCAAAACCACTTTTATTCCATAACATAGAAAAATTTTGGTTTCTCAATGTTGCCCCTTTTGCAAGAAACCTCACTTTTCTTGATTTTACTTGATGGATGATGATCAATATCATACATTAACATTGTTTTTGACTTAAGGGAACCATAGTTGTGTAAAATCCCAAAAAGTCAAACTTGATTTTGTGCATAGTTGACTTTTTATCGGATAAAATCCAAGCTGTGCGATCCTTTGTGAAATCAAGTCCTTGACCTATATCAAACCTAATGGATGGATTCCATAGGTGTTATAGGGTGTATTGAATCATGTCCATGGTTTGGGAGCATGTCTTGGACAAAAGTCAAAGGTACAATTGACTTTTTTCCTCGAAACCCTAATTGTGGTCCAGATGAAATTGAAACTTGTAAATCAAGTTTCTTGGGTCAATCCATTGTTACAAATGGATCAATGTGGTGTATTTGAGGCCCTCAAATCATGTCTTGAGGTATTGGCTCATGCTTTGTCCCAAAAGTCAACTTAGTGGTGAATTAGGTCAAGAAACCCTAAATCCTGATTTTTGGTAAATGTATCCCCTGAGGCTAAATTGACTTGATAATTGGGTCCATGAGGTCCCTTAAAGTATCTTGGGTTGTGTTTTTAAGCATTGGCTCATGCTCAGATGAAAATTTCCATCTGGAGGCCTCAGTCGACCAAAACCCTAATTTGGTGACACTGGCGATCTTGAGGCTTGATCCACCTGAAATGTTGCAACCTGGTGCTTGATTCTTGATGTGGGAGTCCCCTTGATCCTTTATAGGTGTTTGAGATGTTAGACACGTTGAACGTCATGTCATTTTTTTATTGATCTTTTGTCTAAGTGCTCTAAGAGGGCTTTAAACCCTAATTCTTGATTGTGGTGAATGCTCAACCATCTTTAAGGAGATTGATGAGGCATGAATGTACATCCATATTATGATGATGATTTGCACAATGATGGGAAATCTTGGTGGTCAAATTTGGGGTATGACACCCTCAACACCTTCAGCTTCTCCTTGAAAGAAAAAATTGATACCCCTTATATTATTCGTCGACCAAGTCGTCATAACCTTGATCAAAACACAACATCCATATTTTTCACAAATTTTTGGAAAAAGGTAAAATTTTGCTCAGATGTGGTGTTGGGTCATTTGAAACATTTTCATAACGAGTCTAATTTTGCAAAATAATACCAAATGAAGATTGACATTAAGGCTCTTATACAAAATGTATTAATCATTTAAGAATTTTATTTGGCCATGACTAATTTATGGGATCAATTGAATGAAATTGTCAAAGCATATTCATATCAAAGAGAAAAATAACATCATATTTAATTTCTGATGACCCTTTAAGATAGTTTTGAGAATCTTAGTGGGAGTATTTTAAACCACAGTCCTCTTTCCTGTGTTGATTAAGTTGTTAATAATGGGTTTTTTTTATAGAAGAAACACTACTACAAAACGCATAAACAACAATGTTAGGTTTACAACGGATTCATCTAAACCATTATAATAGGTTAAAATTTTCGCGCCCAGTAACTAGCCGTACGTATAAATAGAAATATAATGACGATTGTGTTAAAAGACCGTAGTAATAATTACGCTTCGATTCCCTGCAGTTACACTTTTTTCCATTTTTTAGAGTACATTAAGAGTTTGTCACTTAAGTCCATTATTTATAAAATAAATTGTAAATGATTTTACAACGGTTGTTTAAACCAACCGTTGTTATAGAACTTAACTCCATTACTTTAAAAATAAATTGTAAAATAGTTTACAACGGTGAATTAAAAAACCGTTGTAAGAGGTCTTTAATTCCACTACGGTTGTGTCTCCCAACCGTAATTAAAGGTTTTCACTGATAAATTAAAATAAAATGTATTCTGTATTATTTCTTTCAAAACACACCCGAGTTGAACAAGCGAGCCACCAGAGACGACAGCGGCGGCGTAAACTTTAACCTCTTCATAGCTCAAATCTTCACACCTTCTTCGTTCATTTGATTCTTCAGCTTCGAAGTACGATATTCTTCAACATCTTCATTCCTTTTTTCTTTGTTTATATGCTCAAGTCAGTATTAGTGTAAATTTTTTATATGCTTTAGGTTTAGATTTGCAAATGCATTAAGTTTTTGGATTACATTTTGTTGTGTCATTCACATTATTATATGTGTATAAATTTCAGAAGTTGTTATGGATCGTAGTTGGATGAAAGCCGATAGATTAGGTCCGATTTATGAGAAATGAGTTCTTGAATTTCTTGAATACACTGATAAACATCTTCCCAAAAATAATGGTATCTTTTTATTGTCCTTGTGTTCTTTGCGCAAATATCAAAAAGTGCAGAAAGGATGAAATATTGCATCACCTTTGTTGTGATGGTATATGTCAAAATTATATAATATGGACGTGGCATGGTGAAGTGGAGGAAAGTCGTGTGTCACAAAGTCAAAGAACAGAGGAAGATGAATATATGGATGATCAACTAGATGATATGTTCCGTGATATTGGGGAATCGTCTTTTAGGAATGCTCATATTTATGATACTTTATGTAGTGATAAAGACACCCCTTTATATAAGGGATGCACAGATTTTACACGATTGTCTGCGGTGTTAAAGTTGTTTAATCTGAAGGCGAAAAATGGATGGCCGGATAAAATTTTCACGGAATTACTTGAACTGCTAAAGGAAATGTTACCAAAAGATAAAAAATTGGCAGATCGTTGTTATGAGGCCAAGAAGATATTATGTCCAATGGATCTGGAGTATATCAAAATACATGCTTGCCCTAATGATTACATATTATACCGAAAAGAGTATGAAGACTTGTATCAATGTCCAAAATATGTTGTGTCCCGTTACAAGCTGAAGGCCAACAATGGTGATGACAATTATTATGACAATGTTAGTAGGAAGCATCCTCCTGCTAAAGTGTTATGGTACTTTCTAATAATTTCACGATTCAAGAGACATTTTGCTAATTCGAATGACACGTAGAATCTTAGATGGCATGTAGATGAAAGGACTTGTGATGAAAACATTTGCCATGTTGCTGATTCGTTGCAATGGAAGAAAATTGATTCGTTGTTTCCGGATTTTGAAGTTGAGCCAAGAAATCTTAGGCTTGGACTTCCACCGATGGAATGAATCCCTTTGGTAATCTGAGCACTAATCATACTTTGTGGCATGTTCTTCTCACTATTTACAACCTATCTCCTTGGTTGAGTATGAAGCGCAAGTATATACTGTTAAGTATGATGATTTCTGGACCACGACAACCTGGTAACGACATAGATGTTTATCTAAGTCCATTAATTGATGATTTACGACTCTTTTGGGATGAAGGAGTTGAAGTTAATGATGCATATTCTGGGGAAAAGTTTAAGATGCATGCAATGTTATTTTGCACAATCAACGACTTTCCTGCTTACGGTAACTTGGTTGGATATAGTGTCAAAGGACATAGAGCATGTCCTATATGTGAAGATGATACTTGTGATCACCAAATTATGTTTGGAAAAAAGACTGTTTACCTTGGGCATTGAAAATTTCTAAAACCTGATCAGCTTTATCGTAGATTTCGGAAGGCTTTTAATGGAGAGCAAGAGTTTGATGAGGCACCTGAACCTTTAACCGGGGAAGAAGTTTATCAATGATAAGAATACATTAATTTTGTCTTTGGGAATAGAAAAAAATAAAAAGGGGAAGTTGCAAAAAATATTTGGAAAAAGAGGTTCATCTTCTTTGATCTTCCGTATTGGTCAAGTCTTGATGTTAAACATTGTCTTGATGTGATGCACGTGGAGAAAACTGTGTGTGATAGTTTTATTGGCACACTTCTAAACATTCCAGGCAAGACTAAAGATAGTAGGACTCACTACAAGAAAAATGCATTTTAGCTACAAACTTTTAGCGTCGGCCCCGACTCCGACACTAATAGTGTTGACGTCATGTCACAAATAGTCGTCGCTAACGTATAAAAACATTTGTCTTAATTATTTTAATTGGATATTATTACTAGCGTCGGTTATAGCGGACACTATATACGGATTTAATTAATTTTATTTATAATAATTTATTTAAAGGAATTGAAGCGATGGTAAAGACCGACGCTAATGTATATTTTTAAGAAGTAACGACTTTAATCGACGCTAACTTTAGTGCGAAAATAATTCATTCCCCCCCATAATTTTCGTTTGCCTCTTCTTATTCATTTAATAAATTATCTTAAGTTTAGCGTCGCCGAAAACCGACGCAAATTTCGGTGTGAAAATAATTTATTTCCCCCTAATTTTCTCTTGCCCCTTCTTATGTATTTGGGAAAATTTCTTTAAGTTTAGCGTCGTGTTAAACCGACGCTAACTTTGGTGTGAAAATTTGTGATTCCCTCCACAACTTTAGTTTGATGTAAAACTTATTATAATCAAATATATAAAATATATAAAAATCTCATAATCATCTCCAAATCGTTTCCAAAATCTCTTTCCAAAATCTTAGATTCATCTCCAAATCGTTTCCAAAATCTTAGAATCATCTCCAAATTGTTTCCAAAATCTCTTTCCAATATCTCAGAATCATCTCCTCTCTTTCCAAAATTGTTTCTTCTTAGAATCATCTCCAAATAGTTTATCAAAATCTCTGCTTCTCCAAATTGTTTCTTCTCAAAATCTCAGCTTCTCCAAATAGTATTTCTTTTCTCTTCTTATTGTATCTCTTTTCAATGCCCTAATTTCTTCAGATGCTAATGTTGAAATCGTTTTGTTGCCCTAATTTCAAGAAATTGCTCATACTCTTCATGAAATCGCTTCAGGAAATTGCTCATACGCATCAACAAATTCTTCGTTTACAGGTTCGATTGATAATAAAATCATCTCATACTCATTTCTTGTCATACTCTTCTCACACTGTTTTGTTTCCAGGTTCGATTGACATTCTCTTCACCAACGAAATCATTTTTCAGGTTCAAATCTGCACTTCTTCTTTCCCTCTATTCGTAGTTTTGATGCGTCAATTCGATTTGTCTTTTCGAATAGGTGTTTTGTTTCGACTGTCAGATACTTTTTTTCAATGTATTGTATTTATTTGATGAATGATTTGTTATGTTGATCTTCTTTGATTGTTATATAGTTCCTGAGGTTGAGATAGAATTAAATTAATTTTTGAGTTTGAGACTGGATTAAAGTAGGTTTGGGCATTTTTTTTGTGACAAATCTAAATCTTCCTGAACAAACCTAAGGTTACATTACGCAGAAGAATGCAGAAAGGGTGGGTGTGAGAAGTAAAATGGGTGTGTAGGTAGAAGAAGCCCTTAGCACTGAACTTAGCAAGGCATTCCACGAACAACCGCTCCTTTACCAGGATGTAATGTATAACCAATTTTATTTCTTTTTCTTCTCTTGCCACAAAACAAGTCTCCTTAAGTGAAATAACAACATTTATATTCAAGATGATTGAATATATTAATACATTTAATACTGACATACCGAGCTAACATAGTAATCCATAGTTAACTGCTTCTGCTTCTTTAGAGATGAACTCTCTTCCTGTCTTGGCAAGACCTGCTTTGATGGAGTTGAACTCTGAAAGCTTTTTACAGTTTATATCAATATGAATTAAGAAACTCAGTATGAAAAACATGGTAACTCGAGTACACACCTTGGAGGAAAGTTTCTTTTCTTTTCGAGTTTGTCTCTCCCTTTCATCATACTCTTGATTTTCTTTTTCCACCAACCTAATGAGGGTGTCACATCTCCTTGTTAGTTCCTAAGTTCTACGCGACTTTACAAACCAATCAAACCGAAACAAGGGTGACATCTAGAATGCCCCCTTCAATTTATCCCAATTCCCATAGCCAAGTTTGTGGATCATGCATATCTACAAATTTTGTTGCACGGTAAAATAATGTTAGAACTCTGTTATAAAAAAAACTGAAAAAACAAGAAACCTTATTGCATAAGTGAATTCATAAGTGAAGAATGAAATGGTGTGTGTTATGATTTATGTAAGAGCCTTGTTGCACCGTTTCATTCATATAGCAAGTGAGATAAAGCTTACTTGCATTAGAAACTAAGCTTTGAAGAAAGAAGGAGAGAGTTCCCCAAAACCAAAGAAAAAACTTGTTTGTATTTTGTTGAACAAAAGATAACAGTTGCACGCATAGAATTTGGTATTTATATGAATACCATCTCTCTAACTACTTCTACCTGAGTAAATTCAGTTAGTTACAATTAACTCTGGTTTGTTATGTTCACATTGATTAGTTCAGGACAGGTGAAAACAGAGATTGCAATCAGTTATTCAGTTAGTCAGGGAGTTGAATAACTCTAGTAAGTTGTTGGATAATGTTGTAGACTCTTTTGGATAAAATAATACTATATAGTAAAGCCCTAGGTCTAGAAGCCGTGGCTTAACTTCCAGTTTGCACATGAAACCAAACTCCCACGCTACAAATGATATATATCACAATTAAACATGATTAGAAAATACACAATGTATATTCATACAGTCAAAGATGTAATACAAAGTACACAACACTGAAATCAAATATGCCATGTGAAAAATGAAATCAAGAATAAAATTATGTATATGAAGCATACCCGAAAATTTGTGTTTCTTGATGACAGGGAAACAGAAGGAATATCATTATTGTGGTAGGTCTTGTTCACGTTTGGTCTTCTGTTGATACTGCTATTTTCCTCAACCGATACCTTTTTCTCATCTGGCTCTTCAACATCCATCGAATATGATTCCTCATATACAGGCACATCAATTCTGGATGATGGTTCTTCCACCATCTTTGACCTAACAATTTCTTGTTCTAATTTGACATTATTAACAATTATAGTATTCTTTAGTTCATTCTTTAGAGTTGCGTCCTTTACCTAATGGAAAGATGGCTAAGCCAAAGGCAAAATTTTCATTGACATTCGAAGAGGCAAAGCTAGTCTGTATATGGATTAAGGAACTAAAAATTCCTGATGGTTATGCCTCGAATCTTTCTAGATGTGCTGATGTCACCAAGGGTAGGATGAAGGGGATGGAATCCCATGATTGTCATGTATTCATGGAGTGTTTGCTTCCAATTGATTTTAGTTCCTTGCCTAGTGAGATATGGAAGCCGCTAACTGAGTTAAGTCATTTTTTAAAGACTTGTGTTGTAATACATTGAAGTTGGAAGATCTTGTTAGGTTGGAACAGAACATTCCCATCATCATATGCAAGCTAGAAATAATATTTCCACCAGGTTTCTTTGACTCGATGGAACATCTCCCGATTCACCTACCTAATGAAGTAATTCTTGGTGGTCTTGTACAATATCGTTGGATGTATCCATTTGAAAGGTAAACGATGTGTAATTTTTGTAGATTACTTTAATCAAATAACATCTTTTAATAGTTTCACTCTTAGATTGATGGGAGACTACAAGCATTCAGTGAAAAATAAAGCCAGATTTGAAGGTTCAATTTGCACTGCCTATTTGTATCGTGAAACTACTTATTTTTGCGTTTGTTTCCAAGTACATGTTTCAGAAACGATCCTGGATCATCATATCATGATAATGTCCAACCAACACTTTCTATTTTTAACAAATGTGGTCGTCTTAGTGGAAAGTCTCAGGTCTACTGGGAGCTTGATAATGAATGGGATTCTGCTCACGTGCACGTTCTAATCAATTGTGATGAGGTTAAACCGTACCTCGAGTAAGTACATTTTGTAAAACATCTGCTTTGTTCTCAACCATTGTGTATAAATACTTCTTAAATTTTATATTCGATGTCAGATTGTTCATGCAATATCATCGTATCAATGAGGTAGATGCTTCTGGTCTTATACACGAGCAATTTCCTTCATGGCTAAAGGAATATGTATGTGTACTTCTCACATTGATGTAGTTTGCCAATGTAATCGCTTTAAGGTTAGATGTATATTTTTTTTAGGTGAATGATGAGAGAAATGGAACACCTAGCCCATACATGAAGGCATTAGCTCTCGGTCCTAATCCTAAGGAAACATCATGGCACATCTACTTTGTTAACGAATACAAGTTTCACACTGAAGAATGGAGTTGTGGTAAAAAGACTACTAATTGTAGGGTACATGTTAAAGGAATTACAAAGGGAGGTGAAGATGATATTTGCGGTATCATCCAACGTATCCTTCTATTGGAATACCATGGCTTTAGCAACAAGATTTCCTTATTTTATTGTGCTTGGTTTGATCCAACTAATAATAGTGGCACAAGAGTTAATAAGGAGTACAATATTGTTGACATTAAGATGAATAAACGATATCGTCAATATGATCCGTTCATTCTGGAACAATAAACAAAACAGGTGTATTATGTCCCATACCCAGATATGTGTAGAAACATGCGTGGATGGTGTGCTGCAATCACCACAAAACCAAGGGGTTATGTGGAGATAGAAAACACTGAGGAAGAAATTCCTTATCAATCTGATGAAATGTCACCAGTTGTGCCTATTACAGAACTTGAACAAATACGTGGTTTAGCCGATGAAGGATTAATTGATGAGGTCGAGCCAATACTAGTGATAATTGATCCAATGATTCAAGATGGAGAGATCAACGATGTAAATTATCTGTAGTTTTTAGTTTATAATAGGCCATGATGTCATCCCTCATCAACATGAACTTCAAACGTAACCAAATCGAAACGATTATGTTTTTGTTTCATAGTTGTTTCAATATGTTGTATGATGTTATTGTTTGCACTCGAATGATATATATGTGATATGCTATTGTTTGCTTTAGTGATGTTTCCAAATTTATTCTAACCAATGTTCGGTATCTTTCAAAATTAGAATAAGGCTCCTCTTCTTGGGTAGCAATTCCTAATTTAGATCCATATACTAATTTAGGTATGTAGAATCACAAGTTTACAACTTTAGGTATCAAATTGAGTGACTTACATAAAAAAATTATTATTATGTCTAAACACTGCTAGACTCGTGCGGCTGAGGACGATTGATGAGTGCGTTATATGTGTGTGTATGATGAGTGTGTTATATGTGTGAATTATATGTATTTTATCAAATTGTGTATAATTGTATGCAAATGGTCTCCTCCCTCTTTTTTGTACTTCTCCTTAAATGACGGACAATTAATAATCGTCAACCTTTTAAGGGAGTTGGGTAGACTCTTCTCTGGCAAGTGCTCAAGACTAGTGCAGTTGTCAATCAATACATAAACTTGAGATTTGAGGTGGGGAAAACCCTTGTGATTTATTATTCTTAGCTTTGAACAACCTCTTAAAGAAATATACTTGAGAGTTGGTGGCAGTAGATTCTACTCCGAGAAGGACTCCATAGAGTCATCACTAACTGTAAATTCTTCTAGAGAATTAAGTTGGAATAAACCCAACTCCTCTCTTAAAGCTATTAATTTAGGGCAATCCCGAATCTCTATTCTTTGTAAAGAAAGAATAGTCTCTGCAATAATGGTTTTCTAGCTGTACATTGATTAATAGTCTCTGCAATAATGGTTTTCTAGCTATGTGTTGTATCATTTTGGGAAATTGGTTCTACTAGGTATTAGCTGGAATTAAAAATATAGTTTCTAGTTATTAAAGAAAGAGGTTTAGGACTTTGTGTAACTTCATCATGGTGCTGGATTTAGAGTAATTTTTTGACTCTCCACCACTTGCTCAAAACGGTACCATGAACGTTTAAGGAATGTTTGGCTGGCTGTAATATCTTTTCGGTGGCTTTTCAAGCAGCAATAGTTGTGTTTGTACAGATCTTGAGCATACTTTTATCTAATTGTAGCAAAAATAGTTAAAAGTGGAGGAAAAAATTATATCATTGTTGTAGCACCTCAAAATTTTCCCTACCTTTTTCTGGCTTATGTTTCTTTCTCATTTTGCATCGTCATTTATTCATTTGCATTGGTCTTCTAAGACACGGGATCAGGAGTTTCTCTGAATCAGGACTTCCTATTTGCCTTGAGATACTTTCATTCAAGTTTGGCAGGAGGTTGGAATTCTTATTGTTGTAATTTCACATCAAAGATCAGCAAGTATCGAGTTTATTTGATTCAAGATTTCTGAGAGGCATCAAGTGAATTAGGGTTTGAATCCTTCTCAACATCTCAAGGTGTTTAACTTCAGGTCAAGTGCGGTTGTTCTGTCGTGGTCAAGATCAGATGGAAGTTTGACCTCATCTTGGTCAAACCATACAATGCTTGCTTCAATTTTAAGTTACTTGCATCAGTGGCTATTTCTTAGGCAATGTGTACTCAAGGTCAATTTGTTATGTATTAAAGTTCACCAGATTATCAAGAAGTGATGGTACAAATTGATTCAGGTGCAAGTGGTTTATTGGTTCAGGTTGTTTTCATCGGTGGATCCATTTTCCCAGAAATTGTTTCAGACAAATACAAAGTGATTCTGAATTTCTATTATTTATTATCGAAGATTCGTCTGAACAGGTCACGATGGATTAATTCTTAGATTACTTGTGCCATAAATTCTCAAATCATTAAGTAATCAAGATCCAGGTTTGTGCAAGTCCAAATTCGTCTGATGAAATCAAGGGACTGGATATTCAAAAAGTTAAGGCATTCTGACTTATTCTCAAGTCGTTTGCAAGTATTGATTATAAGATTCAAATTTGAAGAGTGTAAGTCAAGGGTGTGATTTAACCATGGAAGGTGCTAATGGTGATTTGGGCTCATTTACTTTTTCCACTTTAAACCGATCTTATCCATATCCAATTCCTCTTAACCACATCATTTTCCATTTTTTTCTTAAAATCAATATCCATATTCAATTTCTACCAAAAAACCATATTATCCATTAAATTATTATTTTTTCTAATCCAATCCATATTCTTTTCTAACCCATTCATGTCTAAATGAGATAAAAAAAAAGGAAGAGAGTGCAAGGACCTCATGTGTATTCGATCCACTTCCTCACCAATTTCAAAGCCCATGTTAATATGATACGTCCAATGGTTGACCTAACTATAAAAAGAGTGGGGCACTGATTCTCAAAAAAAAAAAAGAAAAAAAAAGAGAAAACAAAGTCTGAAAAAAGGAAAAGAAAAAAAAAACGGTACAAGCAAGAAGATGGTGATCTCTCGCGATCCACCATCGTGATTCAATTCCCTCCGTCTGTTTCCTCACGACACCACCACCCAAATAAACTCCTCTGCCGAAGCTCCATCTCCACCCTCACATTATAATTTTCCATTTCACCAACTCATAACCTCATTTTACCGGCGAAATCACCTCATGAACTTCAAACGACCTGCTTCTGCCAAAGCTGCTCTGCCACTCTCATTCATCTCCGCCTCCACTTCCATCTAACACAACCTTAAACCGATTCATTGATAATCCGCTGCAACACACATAACAGTTCAGATCTACGAAACTCACCGCCCAACTCACAATAGTTCCTCCGTCGTGGTTTCTATTTTCATCATTTCCGGTGTTGCGAATCCGTCGCGGCTCTCGTCGTCATCACTCCGTGAATCTGCGTTAATCCTCAACTTCACCGCTCGTGAATCAATGAGTCTCTCCGCCGTACATCAACGAATCCTTTCTCCATTGTTTTCCGTCTTCCACCACATCGTGAAGGAATGCCGCGATTTCCATCTTCACTGCTAACTTCTCCTACAACTTCTGATCTCCCCGTGTTCACCTCCCAATAGACCACTCGCATCCACAACAACAATCCTTTGCAAACTTAGCAAATTCCGAGCAACTCATAATTTGGCGTACTCGATCCGCAGCGGTACCGGCATTAACAACACCAGCTCAAAGTCATTGTGAATACAGCTACAACAACTCTATCCGATCCAACAATACAATAAGCTTTGAATAACAATAACTAAGCTCGCGTCCTCAACTTGGCTCTGTTTTGTTGGTTTCGAATCGGCGGAGTTTATTGTTCTGCTATGTTGTTTGGTACTGTTTGTTTACCGTGCAGGTTGAATTCAATTTCCATAGGGATCAGGACACCGTAGAAACACCGGTTTGATGATCGAGTTGAAGAAATGCCATTGAAATGCTACTGCTGAATTTGACTTGACAACAACGGTTCAAAGTTTGGTAACGATCCGAGTCGGATTTGCTTTTGTATTAAACTCTTATGCCATTATCGATTTAATTTTGGTAAAGTTCCGTTGTTGATATTGGTGATTGAATCTCTTGCCTCTTACATATTTTTGTTAAGACTTGTAATGAATTATTAAGAGGTTGTAAATTCTGATTGTTGCAACTCCTTTTGATTTGTGTTGAGTTTGCCTCAATCGGCCACCGTCCTTTCTCGATTGTGCGTTTAATTTTCGACTGTTTACCCTCATAATGTTAGTTCCATAGACTCTGTTTGTTTCTTAGCGAACAGTGCGATGCGGTTTTGTTTAAATATGAACATCAAACATGAACCAGAAATTGTGGAGGGCTTTTAACTAGCATGAATATAAGGATAGTTCTTTGGTTTCAATTTGGGTTGTATTTGTGAGGATGTGCGCTGCGTATTCAATGTTGGAGCGTGCTTGATTAGTAGTTTGGGTGTAAGTTTTGTTTACTGATATCAAGTTGATGCAAATTGGAAATAATGATGAGTGTTTGAGATAGTGGTGGCTTTTGAGAGATATTGAATTTTTATTGTGTTTATATATATTTCAATTCATCTCTAATAGGTACTGTGATTAATAATGAATTTCGATGCCGTAACCATTCCAATGGCAGTTTTGTGTACTTATAATTACTAGCAGTTTTGTGTATTTATAATTACTAATTGGATGTTGGTTTTTTTAGATTGTTGACTTAATTTGATTTTGACTTCATTGTATTTTGGGTATTTGGTTTGGAATTTGTTTTAGATAATTAATTTTGGTTGACAATTTTGATTAATTCTTGATTAATTTTTCATTATAGCTTTTAGTTAACTACTTTTAACCTTTTATATAGATTTTGATTAAAACTTTGGTTAATTAGAATAGAATTTTGATTGAGGCCTATGATTGATTCTTAGTTGATTTTGATTAGAATTTCAATTTACTTTCCTTTATTAAGTTCTTGCTAACTTTTTGGCTCAATTGATCTTGGATGAGATTTGTGCTTTGACACTTGAGATATTTGTGCTTGCTTGATCTTGTTGATGCATGAAATTGCATATGAATTCTCATTGGTTGATAAACTCTCCTTGTGCATAAGTTGATTGAATGTAGGAAATGATGCTGATGTATACACCACTGTTCTGTACATGCATGCTGTTAAATACTGCTATTCTGTCATGCTGGATATTACATCTGTCCTGTCCTGAAAAAAGAAGCTGATAAATGTCGCTATTCTGTCATGCTGGATATTACATCTGTTATGTCCTTGAAAAAGAAGCTGTTAAATGTTGTTCTTGGTGATTGCTGGAATACACTGCTGTGCTGTGCTGAAGCGCTGTTGTTGATGCTATTTTTTATGCTTGACTACTGGACTTGCTTACTTGATGGAAGTGCCTAATAGCTTAAAGGCTTGAGCTTGTTGTGAGCTTTGAAGAGGCAACGGACCTTCTCCGTTAGGTACTCCTAGAATCTCAATTTTATTTTTCATGCCTCATTCTAGGATTGTATCCATGTTAGAAGCACATTGAGTACATCTGAAGCCCTACCTCGAAGTAGGCTCTGTTTGCGCATCATGTTTAGTACTTAAGTGCTTTGTACCTCTATTGTGTCAACATGTTGATGATTGAACACGAGTACATACTTGAGTTTTCTTTCTCCTTCTTCTCTTTCACTCTCTTCCTCCCATGGATCTCAAGACTTGTTTAAGTCTTGGATTCTCTCCCTTTAGAGCTACCTAGTCCAACTGAATTTTTGATTAAGCTTGGAGTAGGATTAGCATTAGGTTTTAGGTAGTCGTCTCTCCTAAGCCTCACTAACCATAGGTCATACATGCATGATAACATTAGGACTCTTAGTTTCCCTTTAGAGTTTCCTTTGCGTCTTCTCTCTTCTCATCTCAAAGCTTCTTGAAAACACTTAATAAAGATAAAGTGTATTGCGCACGAGCCTTAAGCGTGGGAAGTGAGGAGTGAGGGGTTTCCCTTCATTCTTCTAGGGCACCTAGTGTACGTCCTGTTGGGGACGATATGCGAAGTATTCGTTCCTATGTCATGGACTTTGGTGCAATGCAAGTTATGAACTAACTTAAAATATTTCTGTCTAAAAAACACAAAACAAATTCAAATCTTTTTATCCTTCGGGATTGTTGGGTTTCAAATTTCATTTTCAGAAAAGAGCTCGTCGCTCACGTAAAAGACACTTACCCATCCCTGGTCGTACCCACAAACTACATTAGCTCTGATTCCCCTCTCTCGTCCGATTGAGGATATGTAGGCACAAGACAGCGATTGTCTTGGCGAGCAACCTTCCCCCATAGTTCCTGTCCGAACTACGTTGACTTTGACTTTCCCATTGCACTGAGGGAGTACGTAGGCCTATCGAGTCACTTCTTTTTGCTTTTTCTTCTTCGTTTCTCCGTTCTTTCCGTTCTCATATCTTCTCCGGTCCAGTAGCAGTGGAGCTCCAGACAACGACACCCCTTGATGCAGACAACAAGCGTGGATCCCATCGAGTACAATGGACGTGTGGGGTGCTAGTACCTTCCCCTCGCGTAACCGACTCCCGTACCCGTTTCTCTTGGTCGTGAAACCATGTTCTATCCCTTCCTTCAGGTTTATGCAGTGTTTCCTTTCCCTCTCTCGGGATAAATACACATTGCTGGCGACTCTGTGTTCCGCGCCACTTTCGCGTTTGTACCTTGATGAAAATCCTGGGAGCGACAATTGTTCCATTTTTTCCATGTTGTATTGGCATAGTTAAATTCTTTATCCTCTTTCTTCGAAATGGAAACTACATTTTTATTTATTAAAAAAAACTGAAGTAATTTGTTAGGGTAGAAGCACTTTTAAAACACGTCCATAGTTGAAGAAGTTTGCTGGGAATGCATACATTTAGCGGCACGCACCGCAGCCTAGTTAATTTAATACGATATATGGCCTCTTTTCAGACTAAAGATGAGAGGTATTTACATTGTAGCTTTTGAGTAATTCAATGTATCTAGTATTAATCTCTGACTGTTCCAAATATTCTTTATAGTTAAGAATCTTTGTTTCTAAAATGGTGCTAAAATCAAATAAACGATGTATTTGAGTATTTGTATTGTGTGTTATATGTGTGTGTATGATGAGTGTGCTTCATTATTTTTGTGTTTGCGGCATGAAATTGCAGCCACAACTTGGTGTTAATTTTGTCCACAACAATGTTGCCACTACCAAAACATGGTGGTTAAAAATGTGGACTATGTGGCACATACTGTGATATCTGTCTCTGTGATATTTTTACTTCATTTCTTTATCAATCAATGAATACCATCATGCTCAATATATAGTATTGATTGGTTTTCGCCTAAATTATGTAGATTTTTGTGGCTCATACTCTGTGTAATTTGAAATGACAAGAGAAGGATCAAAGAAGGGAGCACTAACGGGAAAGAAACCGTAAGATGACAAAAACTTTCACTATTTGGTTTCTTTAAAATTTAATATCTTTAATTTCATGCATTCTTGCTAATGTAGTGTTGATAGATTATGCCGGAAACGACATATGCCACTTGGGGCTCTAGCTATAAACACATCTCGCATGAAGCATGACACAAGGAACCAAAGCATCACTTCTAGCATGCATCAAAGAATGCAAGCACCACCAATTCTGACGACCGCATCACCACCACCGCCTCATACAACCACAACACCACCACCGCCTCATAAAAGCGCAGAACCACCACCACCGTCTCAAACAACCGCAGCACCACCACCGCCTTATACAACCGCATCACCACCACCACCTCCTAGAACCACAACACCACCACCGGTTCAGACAACCGAATCACCACATACTTTTGAGGAATGCACATTTGTTCCTACCCCAGGAGTGACACAACATGTTTTGCAAGGTCCGGCTGTCCATCACACCATGGTAGCGATGGAGGAAGAAGAGAGGGACCAAACAGATTATGATGAGGGAGAGGAGGCTGCAGACCAAGTATTTGCTGGTGGGCAACGACCAATGATAAGTATTGTGGGCCAAGGGTAAGAAATCTTGTATTCACAATTATAACAATTATAACAATTATAACAATTATAACAATTACTTTCATGCCCTGTCTCTATGGGGTGCGCTGTCTTTCATGCCCTGTTTCTGTTGCTTCTGAAATACCCGTAGGTTCTCTATGGGGTGCCCTGTCTTTCATGCCCTTAACATCAAATATATGGCTCTCTATGGGGTGCCCTGTCTTTCATCACTCTCAATGTATTACTTCATTTTCTTCTGATACATATAAAGTTTTGTATGTATGTCTTTGTGGTTATCATTTGTGTAGCAATAACTAGGTTTAAACATGGGTAGTTAAGAAAGTTATGATTAAAGCAGGCACTTCTGATATATGGTTGGTTTGACACATCTAGTGTTAGTTCTCTTGGTGCAGTAACATACTTGTGTTGCTATACCAGGCATCTGGATCGTGTCTGCATGATTATATTACTAACTGCTATGAGGATTTGTGTTGGAGTTGGTTCTTATCTTCAGATGTGTGGTCTACTGGCCAAGTTTTCGGTAGCTCGCGAAACTACTAAAGTTCCATGAGTAGGTCTTCTATGTGATTGATCCATATCTCCAATATTTTGCTGTTATGATAGTGAGAATGCAGTATGGTTGGAGCAAGTACATTCTAACTTCTGATATTCATAGGCTAACTGATATATTAATGCTGCAACTCTGAAAGGCATACCCAACTGTTAGGGAAACAAAAACCTAAAGTTCCCAGTGAATCTTGTGAATTAGAGGTCCAGGCGACTGAAGTTGCAAACAGTTAGGCAAAGCAGCTTAGAGGTTAAGGAAGGAAAAAGTGGTAATCTTAATGTTATCAACGGTACTTCGAAAGAAGTGTTGGAAACTGTGGTTCAGAGGTACTATTCATAACAAAATTTTCCCCTTTTTTTCACTAATTGGCATAATAGAAAAGTTTCAGCTACAATTCATAACTCAAAAAACCACTAACCAAATTCCCTAACAAAACTCCTAACTGTCATAACAGAAAGAGAATTCACTAACAGGTTTCTAACAAAAAACTCCCAACTTCTCCAACTGCATCCTAACTTTCCCTCCTCTAACCAAAACTAACTTCTAACAGAAGTTCACAATTTTCTCTAACCTTCTTGACAGAAACTAATTGAATGACAGAAACTAACTTAATTTAGGTGATTTGTGTATTTTTGTGACATTAAGGTTATTTGTTTATTTACAGAATGTTATGACACCAGAGCACTTATCCTTTGTAATGTTTTTTTCTTGCCGATTTTATTTATGTGCTAACACCAAAAATCATTCATGATCCAATAAATTGAGAGTGATGAATAAAGTGTATGGTGTATGAAGTGATGATGTAAATGTAATGGGTTTGGAGGCGTTATGAAAGACAGGGCACCTGCACCTATACCGGATGATGTTTCCCCACCGTCATATACAGTTTTGATATGTTTTCGGCATCTGGTTCAAAATTAATTTCGGCATCAGATTTGACCAGCTGCTTCTACTGTTTATGTTGCTTCTGCTTGCTTTGGTGTGAATGTTGCAATGCTTATCACAAATCTCTTGTATATATCTGGTTATAGTTTATGTTTGATTTATGTTTTGTAGGTTATGTAAAGGCGATGTTGTTGCTGCAGCTATTAGAAAATTTTAATAAAAAATTATTGTGGAAATTTCATGAGATATAGTGAGCTTAAATCAAGTGGTAGAAGAAATGAGAGAGATTAATACTTTAAAATGTTTAAAGTAAGACGTAATTTCTTCATGCTTCTTATAATATTCAAAATTTATTATTAGTTTCCTCATTATGCAAAACTAATCTTATTTCTTTTGCCAGGATCTTGTTCAGTGGGAGCCATGTGATGACAACAAAATGGAAGATTTGTTTCATAAAGCTTATGGTAAAAGAATAATTGATATATTTGGTAAGATTAGGAGGAATGGGACAAAGCCGTCTTGGATGGGTGAAAAGCATTATGAGTATCTTCTTAAGGGGTGGCAAACTGAAGAATTCAAAAACCTCTCTCAACAAAATAAGACTAATCGATCATCAGCTAGAGGTAGGGCGGTCCATACCACAGGACGTAGAGCTCAACATGATGTTGCTCTAGAATTGGCGTGTATTCTATTTGTAATTATAATATGCGCCAAAATATCTATATCTGATGTTCATTGTAACCATATATATGTTGTCTTTATTTATAGGAGAAGAAGTTAGGTCAACCACCAAATCCTGACGAGCTCTTCATGGCCACCCACAAAAAGAAGAATGGACAGTGGTTTGACCGTCGTGCAGAAAAAACACATGTAAGTCCTTTCTTGATTTATAGTTACCTGTAATTGATGATTGCTCTGACTGTAGTTTCTAAATCAGCTGGTCCATTAGCATGTTACTACTTGATTAACATTTGTTTTTCAATTTTACTTATAGATATAATCGACATTATTTGTTTTTAGTTATTTTGTGTTCTGTGTAATAAAGCCAAAAGAATGCAGAGCACTGGTGAGTCCGTCAAACCATGCCCTGAGGGCTTGTTTTAAGCCATAAATGGCTTTGTGTAATTTGCAGACAGAATTGGAATTGTCCTGCACAATCAGCTTTCATAGTGCATTGATATTTGACACCTCATCATAACTAAATCTAAGAGTTAGTTATGACTGATAACTAACTTGCTGACATGGCCGCCTTACTAACACAATGCTAACTCTAGTTTATACTCTAATAGGCATAATCAACATAATTTGTTTTTAGTTGTTCTGTGTTCTGTGTTGCTATGGTTGTGAAATTTTAATACGTGAAAGTCTGCCACATAGATATGGTTGTGAATTTCGGCATAATCTGCATAATTTCTAAATATGCTAGTCCATTAAGCACATATTCATGTTTTGCATGAAATCTAATACGTGAAAGTCTACCACATAGATATGGTTGTGAAGTTCTGATATGTTCTGATATGGTTGTGAAGTTCTGATATGTTTACCAACACATTCTTCTAAACTATTTCATCACTCAAATAATACACTTTTCAGTCAATCTTATTATTCCTTCAAATAAAAAGAGCCTTGCCTTAAATTGTTCTGATATTTTCTGATATGTTCTAATAGAGCCTTGCCTTAAAAAGAGCATTTAAGTTCTGATATGTTCTAATACATGAACACAACCTTTCTATATAAATTGTTTTGACAAGAAGCTAGTAAATACATCTAACAATTTAATTATTTGTTGATTGTTTCTTGGAGTTCCTCTGAAACATAAAAAAGAGAAGGTGACTTGTTCTTTTGGTTCCATTTGTTTCAACATTGGATTAGTTTATAAGAACTCCCAGTGACCTAATAATAAGTATAATCTTTTTTATTTTGATTTAGTAGTCACAATTTTGTCGGTCAATAATATTCACTTAAAACCTATAAATTTTATTTTTGTTGACACAACTTTCTACACTACATTTGCTTTATCTAACGTGTTCAATAGTAAATGAAGGTAACTGACCCAGATCACACAAAATCAACATAATGGTTTAGTTTGACATCTGCATTGCTAGCTCTTTAAGTTGGTACCGGTTGCAAGCCCACAAATTAAATGCTGGTGTTGAATCCAAATATTTTCTGCGTTTCAAAGGTTCTGTTTTTGCTATTTGGTTGCAGACTTGTAATGCTGTTGTATTTTATTATGTTTGCAGAACAGTTATAGTTTTTCCTGATCATCCATTGGATTTTTTAGTCAACATTGTTTAGTTAATGTGTATTAGTTCATGGGTACTGATACACTGATACAGTGGTACAGATAATGTGTATTAGTTCAAGAACTTTTTCAAGTTTATGAAATGTTATCTTGCATTGAGTTAAAGCCTTGTGATGCATGCATTGAGTGGCCTATTGTTATAAAATTCTTGAAATGTGGCTGATTGTATATGTGTCTTGTGTTTTACAGGAAGATTATGTGAACCGTCTGACACAAGCCACTCAAACTGATAATAATGTGGATGCGTCAGAAAGGCTACAAATTTGGAAAGAAGCTGCGGCGGTAAGTCGCGCGGTTGTTGTTATGGAACTGCCCGAATGGTGGTTAACATACGATATGGTGTGTCTTATTTGACACAAGTTACAGTTTCAAACCAAAATAGAGAGGCGGATAACCAAGCGATTGAGGCAGCTAGAGCTGAGGCTACTATACCACGTGAAGAGGCTGCATCAGCTAATGCATGTGCGGACAGAGCTATGGCTGAGACAGAAGATTTGAAAAGCAAGTTTCAAGAATTTCAAAAAGAGATGTTTGCTTGGAAGTCGAGTCAGGTGGGTCCTTCCACTGCTCCTGCTTCTAGTGTCCATCCTAATACTCATGTCCATTACGATGATGACTCTGATGAGCAGTCATTGGATCTAGAAGATATAAGTGATTGATGTTGAGTCATATGCATTCTCTTTTTCTTAGTTTTGGAACTTTTTCAAATTATTGTGGATTTTCACAAATTTCATATTTTGATGTAACTTTGACATCTTTATGTAGCAATATTGTGGATGGGCACAAGTTTAATATAGTGTCAATATTTTGATATAACTTTCACATCTTAATTAATGTAGCAATATCATGGATTTACACAAGTTTGTTATCTTGTGTTAGAATTTTGATGTGATAATATATCAATTAATAGTTTGAAATTAAAAATAGGGTTCAGTAAATTTAATGTAGCAAATAAATTTGATTTTAAACAAGAATAAATTTAAATAAAAATTTAAAGAAAACAAAAAAAACATTAGCGGCGGCTATAACCGACGCTACACAGAAAATTTTTAAGGTCATAACGTCAAAAAAAAAACCGGCGCTAAATTAAATTGTAAAATAAATAAACCACTAGCGTCGGTTTTGTGTAACGCTATAATACACGATATTTTCTAAGTAGCGACTGTTTGTATCGACACCATTTTTAGAAAACCCCAACTAGTCTCCATAATAACCGACGTTAACGCATTGAAGGGATTGTATAAGTGACGCTTTAAACCGCCACTATATGAATATTGCGTCGACTGTAGCCGACGCTACTGATAAAAAAAAAGTAAACTAGTGTCGGTTTGTGTATTTTACCGTCACACTAGCGTTACAACAGTCGACACTACGTTAGCGACGACTCGTGATTATGCTTTGCTACAAACTTTAGGATGTCCGCCCCGACTCCGACGCTAAGTCGTCGCTAACACGTTGTAGCGTCGGTTTTAAACCTGTTAGCGAGGGCTTTTGGCCGGCGCTAAAAGGCAGTTTTCTTGTAGTGACTTCCAGTCTTGATATGGAGAAGATGGGTATAAGAAAACAGTTGGCGCCAATAGAGAAAGGAAAGAGAACTTATCTGCCTCCAGTATGTCACACTCTTTCTAAAAAGAAGAAGAAATTTTTCCGCGAGTGTTTGCAAGGTATTAAAGTTCTACAAGGTTACTCATCAAACATCAAGTAACTTGTATCAATGAAAGTTCTCAGGTTAATTGGTTTAAAATCTCATGATTGTCATGTATTGATGCAACAACTTCTACCAGTGGCTATCCGTGGGATCTTACCAAAAAATGTGAGAGTTACTATAACAAGATTGTGCTTATTCTTCAATTCCATATGTAATAAAGTTCTTGATTTCAAAAAAAAAAATAGATGAATTAGAAGATGAAGTTGCCATAACCTTGTGTCAATTGGAGATGTATTTTCCTCTATCATTCTTTGACATTATGGTTCACTTACTTGTTCATCTAGTCAGAGAAATTAGAATTTGTGGTCTAGTTTATTTAAGGTGGATGTATCCAATAGAGCGATATATAAAGATCTTTAAAGGGTATAAGAAGAATCATCACCGACCAGAAGCCTCGATTGTTGAAAGAAACATCAATGAAGAAGTTGTTGAGTTTTGTACAAACTATTTGTCGGACGCAGATTCGATAGGAATTCCAATTTCTCATCATGCTGACACAGACGAAAGAAGAATTCAAGGTCTAAATGTTAAGTCAATGGCTCGAGATATAGTTATTCAAGCCCATTTCTATATATTGAATAATATAGATGAAGTTCAACCTTTCATAGATACTCACAAAGGACTTTTGAGGAAAAAATATCCCCGAATTAGTGACAAGTTGTTATTGATAGAGCATAACAAGAGATTCATAGAATGGTTTAATAAAAGTGTATCTAATGATCGTAGTGCATCAAGATACTTAAATGATTGTCGTACGAGCCAAAATTTTGTGTCATTACTTGGACCGCATACGACATTGGTCATTATACATTTTATACAAAATCAAAAGATGATCGTAGTACAATGCAAAATAGTGGGGTTATGGTTGAAGCCGAACCAATGTATTTCTCTAGTTCGAAAGATAAGAATCCTGTATTGGCAACTACCGTGTTTTATGGTGTCATTGATGAGATTTGGGAGATTGATTATGTTATTTTCAAAGTGGCTTTATTTAATTGCAAATGGGTTCCTAATAATAGTAATGGTGTACACATTGATGTCTTAGGATTCACACGGGTCGACCTTGGCAAGGTATCTTTTATGACCAAACCATTCATCATGGCTTCTCAAGTAGGGGTGAGAATAGGCCAGACCTACTAACAGGAGCCTATGGCCTGGCCTATTTAAGCCTGGCCTGGTCTGACCTGTTTATTTAAAAGGCCAGGTCTAGGCTTTTTAAAAATCCTATTTATATAAATAGGCCAGGCTTAGGCCGTTAAAAAAGCCTATCGAGCCTGATAGGTCGTCCTATATATGCATAAATATTTTTTTTTAAATAATAATTATTTTCTAATTTAAAATGCATTTATTGTGAAATTAAAAACCCTAACCAAAGAGAGAAACAAATAAACTCAAAGAGTCAGAACCGTCAAATTTGGTTTTGAAGAAAAATTCAACCCTAACTTTTTTCCTCTATTCAGTCGACTATTGGAGCGAGACACAAAATGTATTTCTTTTTTCTTTCTTAATAATATATTGTTGTATCATTCAATTAGTTCATGGAATATATATTATTTGGTATTCATCAATTTATCGGCACAATATATGTTACGATTTCTTTTTGTTCCTAAATTCATACCTATCAACCTATATATGTATTTTATTTCTATCCATGAAGTCCTTATATGAAAAAGAAAAATATTCTTGTGCCGATAAAGGTAGTAGATGTGTTTGATTTGGAAATCGGATTACTAAAGGTAGATAGTGGAGGTGGTATTTGGTTGATATTGAGTTAGTATAGTTGTATAGGTCCTGGGAATTTTAGAGTTTAAAAAATACTATGTTCAAAGTTGGTATTTGGCTAATATTGCGTTAGTATAGGTCCTGTGAGTTTTAGAGTTAAAAAAATACTATGTTCAAAGTTAGTATATAGGTCCTAGGATTTTTAGAGTTCAAAAAATATAATTTAAATGGTGATATTGAGTTTGGCAGTAATAGGTCTCAAGATTAAAAATAATCTAACTTATGATATTGAGTTTGACAGTAAAAAACTGAGTGATTTAAAATTATTATTAAAAACTGTCAATAGGTCTCACTTGTAGATGATATTACTATTAAAAACTGAGTGATTTAAAATACTACTATTTCTTAAATTACTATTAAGATTAAAAAACTGGTTGTAATTCTGGTTGTGTTTACTGTTAAAAAATCCTAGATTAAAAAATTCTGGTTGTGTTTACTATTACTACTAAAATTACTACTAAAATTATGGTTGTGTTTACTAAAATTACTACAAAAATTATTATTAAAAAACTGGCTGTGTTTACTATTTCTACTAAAATTACTATTAAGATTAAAAAACTGGTTGTGTTTACTATTAAAATTAAAATTACTACTAAAATTCTTATGTTAGACATTGGATATAAGGCTTAGCTTTCTTGGTCTCTAATGAAAATCAATCATTTTATCTACACAACTATGTTGATAAATTGGTAGCTTGCTGATTATGTTTTTTTTTTTAATTTTATGTTTGATTAAAATCACTTCTCTTTTTATTTTATAATTCATTTTAACTTATAATCTTTTTTATGCTTCTTAGATTGATAAAATGTCTTCTTCAATAGAAGTTAATAAAGATAATGAAGTTGTACAAGTAGACTTACCTCAAGTAGAAGCTAACACAGAAGAAAATGAAAAAGATGGAACTCAACCAAAAGAAGTGTCGAAAAAGAGAAAGAGGCAAAAAACATCACCAGTTTGAAATGATTTTGATGAAGTTGAAGTGTTCGAAGGTGTGATGAAAGCCATTTGCAAATATTGTAAATTTAAGTTTGCTACTGGAGGGAAATGATCTAGCACTAGTCATTTGAAAAGACACTATGAAAATTGCATGCACAAGAAGATGCATGAGACTGCTACAAAGAAACAACCTGCCATTCCATTCAAACCTTCTAGTTCAGTAAACCCTTTTATAAGTTCTGGGGTTAGATACTCTAACAAAAAGATTAGGGAAGTAATTGCAACTGCTATCATGGTTCATGAATATCCTTTTAGTATTGTCGAGGATGATGTTTGGATGCGGGCCTTCCAATATGCAAACACTGATTTTCATAAGGTTACACGTAAAATTATTAGAAGTGATTGCTTGGTATTATATGAGATGGAGAAGAAAACTTTGAAGACTTCTTTAGAAAGTGTGAGCAAAATTAGTTTGACTACAGATATGTGGAAATCTACTCATCAAGTAGCTGAATATATGGTTATTACAGGACATTTCATTGATGCTGGATGGAATCTTCAAAAAAGAGTTTTAGGTTTTGTGAAAGTTCCAGCTCCTAGGCATGGTATTGATGTAGCTCATGCCATTTATAAGTGTTTGAAAAATTGGGGGATTGAAAATAAGGTTTTTTCAGTATTGGTTGATAATGCTTCTTACAATGACTAATGCTTGAGATGTCTCAAAGATAATTTATCCTTAAGTAGTAAGTTAGTTCTAGATGGCTCTTTGTTTCATGTTAGTTGTTGTGCTCATATATTAAACTTGTTAGTGCAAGATGGTCTTAGTAAAATTAAGGATATCATTTTCAATATTCGTGAAAGTGTGAAATATGTTAACTTCAATGATGCAAGACTAAAGACATTTTGTGATGTGGTTGAGCAAAAAGGCTTGAAAGATAGGAAGCTTGTTATTGATTGCCCAACAAGATGGAATTCAACCTTTGATATGTTGTAAAGGGCTTTGAAATTTAAGATTGCCATTGCAACCTACAAGGAAAGAGAACCTCACTATAATTTTGCACCTTCTCTTGAAGAGTGGAACAAAGTTGAGAAAGTTTGCAAGCTACTAGAAGTGTTTAATTTAGCTACTCATGTGTTCTCAAGTAGTGTATCAACTACTTCATATTTTTTTATTTATGTATTATTATTATTATTAATGAATTTGACATTATTTGAAAGAGTGTAATATAATTACTCATTTAAAACTCAGGTAGCGAGTATCCGACTGCAAACTTGTATCTGGCTGAAGTTTGGAGGGTGAAATAAATAATTGACAATGCAATTGAAGATGAAGATCTCTTCATGAGAGAAATGGCAGGGCCAATGAAATTAAAGTTTGACAAATATTGGGGGGAGTGTAATATGTTAATGGCTATTGCTAGTGTTTTGGATCCTAGGTGCAAATTTCATATGGTGAATATATGTTTTCCCAAAATATATTTATCTGAAGAAGTTGCTGAAGAAAATATAAAAAAAGGTTAAGTCTTCATTGGAACAACTATTTGATGAGTATGTATCTCTAAATTTGGAAGAGTCTTCGCCTGTTCCTAATTTGGAGAGTAATAATTCATCATCTTGTCAAGCGGAAAAAAAGATTGTCACTGGATTTGACCAAATCATGAGCATTCTCTGTGAAAAGGAAGTCGTTCCTCCAATACAATCAGAATTACAATCCTATTTTGATGAAGGTATTTACATTCCTAAAGATAAAAAAACCTTTTGTGCATTGGATTGGTGGAGGAACAACAGCTTGAAATATAAGATTTTGTCTAAGATGGCTGCTGATGTATTGGCTATTCCAATCTCTATTGTGGCATCAGAGTCCACATTCAGTACTGAAGGTAGAGTTATTGATGAATATCGCTCTAAACTAAATGAAGAATCTATTGAAGCTCTCATATGTGGCGGGGATTGGTTCCCTCAAAAGTATAATATAAAGAAAAAAACAAAGGTTAGAATTTCTTATATAGAATTTTTTTTAGAATATAATTTTTTTTAATAAAATAGTGTACGTCCATCTAATAACTTATATGTATTTCTTTTTTTTTTTAAGGTTGATGAGAAATCTATCCAAATCACTTTGAAGATTTGATGTTATTTTTACTGCTTCCAGAAATTTTGAGGATTTGATATTCCTTTTGTGGCTTGTTTCTTAATACGTTTAGAGAAATTAAGGAGTAATGTTGAAATTGGAATTAGTTGTATTTGATGATATTTTATGTTAATCTCATACTTTATGAAAGTCTATATTTTGTTTTATATTTTATGTTAATCATTTTATTAGCTTTCTTAAAATTAATTTAAAAAACTTATATTTTAGTACTGCATTATACTTGAATGTCTAACAAGCAGTAAATTCAAAAATAAGCCAAACAGCATATGAAGGCCTATTTAGGCCGTTTTAAAAATAGTTTGAATGGATTGTTTAAAGGATTTAATATAAAATAGGCTTTTAAAAAGGCTACCAGGCCAGGCCAGACTCTTAAAAAGGCCAGGCCAGGTGTAAAAAAAAGCCTTTGATAGATAACAGGTCAGGCCTAGGCTTTAGAATTTCAAAGTAGGCCAGGCTCAGGCCTTACAAAGCCTGGCATGGCCTGGCCTATTCCCACCCTTATTCTCAAGCGAAATAAATTTTCTATGTTACCGACCCATCGAACATATCGGGGAAATGGTCAATCATTCTCCAAGGAAAACAAATTCCTTTTAGTGATGGAAGTCTTGATATTCCGTCCATACCTTCTTATACAACACAAGTCCCTACCTCATATGATGAAGTTAATGGAGATGTTGTGCACGCTGTTCGAATCGATCATGAAGAAGGCATATGGGAAAATTAACAAGTATGTAATTTACTCTTTATTCTAATATATTAATTGTATATTACAGTTTCTAAATATTTTTACTAACAAGTATAATTATTTGAAATCATAGGTCTTTAGAGTCAAGACACCAAGAAACAAGAAACCAAAACACCAAGTTACAATTATGTGATGTCATGTACTGTGTAAACTGTAGGTTGTTTGTTCTGATAAATTGTAAAATATTTGTTACAATTGAATATGATACAACTATGTGATGTTATGTAATGTATAGGCTGTTTGTTCTGATAAATTGTAAGATATTTGTTACAATTGAATATGATACAATTATGTGATGTTATGTAATGTGTAAATTGCAGGTTGTTTATTCTGATATATTGTAAGATATTAGTTACAATTGCATATGATACAGTTATGTGATATTATGAATATGATACAATTAATATTATTAAGATTACTTTATCACAAATGTTAGTTGTATTTTCTGCCATGATATGGTGAACAATAATACAGGTTAAAAAAATGGATTAATTATAAAATCAGTAATATTTTTCTTAAATCTGCAGAATATCACTACTACGAAAAACCCATTTAACAACGGTTGGGAATGACATATAATGACGCGGACGAGGGCGTTGTTATGTAGATTTTCGTTGTATATATGATACTTACAACCACGGCCTTGTAGGCATTGTAATAAACTAAAAGTGCACTAACTATCACAACATATTTTACAATACACCGTTGTAATAAAAATAATTATCCTCGGTTCGATTCCCAGCAGTGCAGTTTTGATATTTATTTTTTCCTGGACAGCGCGCCAGATATTATAACGGTTATGAAATATAACTGCCGTTAAAGTTTCTGCAAAATTAACAAATATGATCCTGTTTTTATAATTAATCTCATTTTTTACCTGTATTATTGTTCTCCATATCACAACATAGCAGAAAAATACAATTCACATTTTGTGATAAATTTTTCATAATAATATTAATCGTATCATATTCATAATATCACATATACCATATTACAGTTTATTAGAACAAACAACCTACATAAATAAAATATCACATATACCATATTACAGTTTACACACATTACAGAACTTCACATAATTGTAACTTAGTGTATTGGTATCTTGTCTCTTGGTGTCTTGTCTCTTGGTCTGGTGTCTGGACTCAAAATACCTATGATTTCAAATAATTATACTTGTCAGTAAAAATACTTCTAAACTATAACATACAATTAATATATTATGAATAAATAATAAATTACGTACTTGTTAATTTTCCCATATGCCTTCTTCATGATCGAGTCGTATAGCATGCACGGCATCTCCATCAACTTCATCATATGAGGTAGGAACTTGTGTTGTGTAAGAAGGTGTGGACGGAATATCAAGACTTTCATCACTAAGAGGAATGTATTTTCCTTGGAGAACGATTGACCATTTCCCCGATTTGTCCGATGGATCGGTAACATAGAAAACTTGTTTTGCTTGAGAAGCCATGATGAATGGTTCTGTATTAAAAGATGCCTTGCCAAGGTCGACCCGGGTGAATCCTAAGTCAGAAATGTCTACACCATTACTATTATTGGGAACCCACTTGCATTTAAATAAAGCCACTTTGAAAATAACATAATCAATCTCCCAAATCTCATCAATGACACCATAAAACGCGGTAGTCGCCAATACCGGATTCTTATCTTTCGAACTAGAGAAATACATCGATTCGACTTCAACCATAACCCCACTATTTTGCATTGTACTACGATCATCTTTTGATTTTGTATAAAAGTTATAATGACCAATGTCGTATGCACTCCAGGTAATGACACAAAATTTTGGGTCGTACGACAACCATTTAAGTATCTCAGATGCACTACGAACATTAGATACACTTTTATTAAACAATCCATGAATCTATTGTTATGCTCTATCAACAACAACTTGTCACTCATTCGGGGATATTTTTTCTTCAAAAGTCTTTTGTGAGCATCTATGAAAGGTTGAACCTCATCTATATTATTCAATATATAGAAATGTGATTGAATAATTACATCCCGAGCCATTGACCTAGCATTTAAACCTTGAATACCTCTTCCGTCTGTGTCAGCATGACGAGACTTTGGAATTCCTATAGAATCTGCATCCGATAAATAATTTGTATAAAACTCAACAGCTTCTTCTGTGATGTACCTTTCAACAATCGAAGCATTCGGTCGGTGATGATTTTTCGTATATCCTTTAAAGATCTTCATATATCGCTCTATTGGATATATCCACCTTAAATAAACTGGACGACAAATTCTGATTTCTCTTACGAGATGAACAAGTAAGTGAACCATAATGTCAAAAAATGATGGCGGAAAAGACATCTCCAATTGACGCAAGATTATGGCAGCCTCATCTTCTAATTCATCTAATTTTTTGAAATCAAGAACTTTATTACATATGGCATTGAAGAATAAACACAGTCTCGTTATAGTTACTCTCACATTTTTTGGAAGGATCCCACGGATAGCCACTGGTAGAAGTTGTTGCATCAATACGTGGAAATCATGAGATTTTAAACCAATTAACTTGAGATCTTTCATTGGTACAAGTTTCTTGATGTTTGATGAGTAACCTTGCAGAACTTTAATACCTTGCAAACACTCGCAAAACATCTTCTTTTCCTTTTTAGATAGAGTGTGACATGCTGGAGGCAGATAAGTTCTTTTTCCTTTCTCTATTGGAGCCAACTGTTTTCGTATACCCATCTTCTCCATATCAAGACGGGAAGTCTTACTATCTTTAGTCTTGCCCGGAATGTTTAGAAGTGTGTCAATCAAACTATCACACACATTTTTCTTCACGTGCATCACATCAAGACAATGTCTAACATCAAGACATGACCAATATGGAAGATCAAAGAAGATGGACCTCTTTTTCCATATATTTTTTGCAACTGCCCCTTTTTCTTTTCCTCTCTTCCCACATTTTTCTTTTTCTCTCTTCCCACCTTTTTCTTTTTCTCTCTTCCCAAAGACAACATTAATGTGTTCCTGCCATTGATAAACTTCATCCCCAGTTAAAGGTTTAAGAGCCTCACCAAACTCTTGCTCTCCATTAAAAGCCATTCGCAATCTACGATAAGGATTACCCGGTTTTAGAAATTTCCGATGCCCAAGGTAAACGGTCTTTTTTCCAAACTCAAGTTAGTGATAACAAGTATCATCTTCACATATAGGACACGCTTTATATCCTTTGACATTGTATCCAGCCAAGTTACCGTAAGCTAGAAAGTCGTTAATTGTGCAAAATAACATTGCACGCATATTAAACTTTTCCCCAGAATATGCATCATCAACTTCAACGCCTTCATCCCACAAGAGTCATAAATCATCAATTAATGGACTTAGATAAACAGCTATGTCGTTACCAGGTTGTCGTGGTCCAGAAATCATCATACTTAACAGTATATACTTGCGCTTCATGCACAACCAAGGAGATAGGTTGTAAATAGTGAGAAGAACAGGCCACGAAGTATGATTAGTGCTCAGATTACCAAAGGGGTTCATTCCATTGGTGGCAAGCCCAAGCCTAAGGTTTCTTGGCTCGACTCCAAAATCCGGAAACAACGAATCAATTTTCTTCCATTACAACGAATCAGCTACATGGCGAATGTTTCCATCACGAATCCTTTCATCTGTATGCCATCTAAGATTCTTTGCGTCATTCGAATTAGCAAAAAGTCTCTTTAATCGTGAAACTATTGGCAAGTACCATAACACTTTAGCAGGAGGATGCTTCCTACTAACATTGTCATAGTGATCATTGTCATCACCATTGTTAGCCTTCAGCTTGTAACGCGACACACCACATTTCAGACATTGAAAGAAGTCTTCATACTCTTTCTGGTATAATATGCAATCATTAGGGCAAGTATGTATCTTGATATACTCCAGACTAAGTGGACACAATATCTTCTTGGCCTCATAGCAACGATCCGACAATTTGTTATCTTCTGGTAACATTTGTTGTAGCAATTCAAGTAATTCCGTGAAACTTTTATCAGACCATCCATTTTTTGCCTTCAGATTAAACAACTTTAACACCACCGACAATCGTGTGAACTTTGTGCATCCCTTATAATAAAGGGGTGTCTTTATCACTACATAAATTATCATAAATATGAGCATTCAAAAAAGAAGATTCCCCAATATCACGGAACATATCCTCTAGTTGATCTTCCATATATTCATCTTCCTCCACTCTTTGATTTTGTGACGCCCAACTTTCCTTATTATCCACCTCACCATGCCACGTCCATATTATATAATTTTGACATATACCATCACAACAAAGGTGATTATGTATTTCTTTCTTTGTACCCTTTTTGATATTCACGCAAACAACACAAGGACAATAAAAGATACCATTATTGCTGGGAAGATGTTTATTAGTGTATTCAAGGAATTCACGAACTCCGTTCTCATAAACTGCACCTAATCTATTGGCTTTCATCCAACTACGATCCATTACAACTTCTGAAATTTGTACATGTATAATAATGTGAATGACACACCAAAATCTAATCCAAAAACTCAAGCATATGCATATACAATATGAACAAAGAAAATATCAAGGAAGATGTACTCTCATACTAAACGTAAAGCATATGAAACATCTCATTCTGACTTGAGCATATACAATATAAACAAAGAAAAAAGGAATGAAGATATTGAAGAATACCGTACTTCGAAGCTGTAATCAAATGAACGTAAGGAATGAAGATGTTGAAGAGTACTGTACATCGAAGCTGAAGAATCAAATGAACGAAGACGGTCAATATTTGAGCATAAACCAAGAAAAAAGGAATGAAGATGTTGAAGAGTACCTTACTTCGAAGCTGAAGAAGCAAATGAATGAAGACAGTCAATATTTGAGCGTAAACCAAGAAAAAAGGAATGTAGATGTTGAAGAGTACCTTACTTCGAAGCTGAAGAAGCAAATGAATGAAGACGGTCAATATTTGAGCTCCAAATGAATGGATATGAAGAGGGTAAAGGTTAAGGCGTCTCTGGCTCACATGTTCGATTAGGGCGTCTTATGAAAGAAATACAGAATAAGTGTTGTTTTAATTTATCAGTAAAGCATTTAATCTCGGTTGGAGAAATAAACCGTAGTGGAATCTTAAGTGACACACGCTAAATGTATCCTAAAAAATGGAAAATATGTGTTGCAGGGAATCGAAGCTTGTTACATTTCATTTATTACTACGGTTGTTCATCTTAACCGTTATAAAATCATTTACAATTTATTTTTTAAATAATGGACTTAAGTGACACACGCTAAATATACTCTAAAAAATGAAAAAAAATGTAGTTGCAGGGAATCGAAGCTTGCTACATTTTATTTATTACTACGGTGGTTTAAGTCAACCGTCATTAAATGACTCAGCTTTTGCCTGGGCGCGAAATTTTTAACCTGTTACAACGGCATAAAAGGATGCGTTGTAAGCTTGGCGTTGTTGTTTTAGCGTTTTGTAGTAGTGTATGTAACAACGGTTATATGTGATAACCGTAATAATAACTTATGCTTTAACAATGGTTATATTACACAACCATTAAAATATCTCGCGCGCTATCCAGAAAAAAATAAATATCAAAACAGCGCAGCTGGGAATCGAACCTAGGATAAATGCTTTATCACAACGGTTGTTTGTATCAACCGTTATGATTGGTAGCGCTCTTTCCAGTTTAATACAACGATTACTGGTCTGTGATTGTATGTATCATATATACAACAACACTCTACATAACAACGCATGTGCACGCGTGATTACATACATTTCCCAACTGTTGTTAAATGGGTTTTCCGTAGTAGTGAAATTAGAGTCAAGTGTCACTCTAATCTTATTTCAATTAAAGGAGCTCTCTACACTCTTTTATTTTTGCTGCTCCTATTTCAAAAGAAAAATCTCAATAGAGAATTGGAAATTGTATTGATTAATGTTCTTTTGCAAGGAAAAAAGTCACTGGAAGTCATTGTGTCCCAAATTGTTAAGAAAAATAAAAAATAATAAAAAATTACACTCATCTTCTTTGAGGTCTGTTAAAATGACACTGATACCCTGTCTAATTCAAAAATATGTACAAACCTCTCCTATGTTTGTATATATCAACATAAGTTTTAAATGATAGACAAAAAATCGTAGATAAATATCATCTATACCTATAATTTTTACTGTCACTTAAAATTAGAAGGGGTGCTGGAATCATTTTAATAGACCTTAAGGGAGATGAATGTAATTTCACCTAAAAAAAATTTTAATAGTCTATCATCAAATGTTATTGGTGCAACTCTTACTACCATTGTTTTGGTCTTGGATTCTCATCTAATACAACTTCTCAATTACTTGATATTGTAGAGCAACTTCAAAAGATTCTTTTCACTCAGTCACATGTCATATCTAACTCCTCTGTTAAAGACTTGAACTCTTATAGTTTCACAAGTATGCCTCATTCCATATGAATCCTTGACCCTAAAGCAACACATAATAAATTATATGATGATAAATCATTTGTGTCTTTATGAGTAGTGATGCAACTACCAAACATTTATTTTGTCTCCACAACAAAATGTCATTTTCTTATGTTTATTATATTTTGAGTGTTACTTTGAATCTTTCTTTTATTATGAAAATATGTGTTTTTGTTTGTTCTATTACATATTTTTTCCACTTCATATTGTGTGCATTATCTTTATTTTAGGATAATGGTTGGGACAAACAGTAGACAAGGGGACATTATGCACTACAAATAAATAAGAAAAGGGTTTAAGAATTATAAATAAGGAAAATATTATATGTTTAGTTCATTAAATACACATAAGATTCTTAAAAAAAGTTAATTATTTATGTTTTCAATGCATTGAATATACATATTTTTAGAAAAATACATGTATTTATAGTTTATTAAAAGATGTTCAACATACCTTTTAAATCTCTTATCCAGTGCCCCAGGGGCACTCGTTAGCATTTCCCATAAGAAAATTATGGCGGTTATAAAATTGATTTTATGGTGCTTTAAAACACCACAAATAACGCTGTAAATTTGGCTGTCACAAAGCTAAATATGTCAATTTCACGTTGACCACCACACAAACCGTCATAATATACATTAATTAATATGTCGGTTTTTTTTGTTGATGTTGAATAGATTTTAACAGCCTAATTTACATATTCTTCACAAAAAAAGTAAAACAAAATTAGAATGTTTTTCTCTTTTTATGCAATTATGCGTAGATTATATCAATTTTTTAACGGTATAATAATCAGATTCAACCTTGTCATAAAATGTTCAAGAATTGAATTGAAGAATACACTTGCAATTTGGTACCAAATTTACCAAAAGCAAAAAATGAACACCCGAAACAAATAAAAATTAACATAAGAACTGCAAAAATTTAACATTGAAATTATAGTAAAACACTACAAATCCAAAACCAGAAACCTTATCCTCTATGCTATGTGTTATATTTTTAGGCCAGGATCTTTGGGGATAATATGCTAGAGCTTGGGACAAGCAGAATTTTGTTCAAGAATGACAACCTGCAAGAACAAATAGATGAGTCAATAGAGCGGATCAGACAAACTTTTCACATCCCATAAAAAGCAAGCCCCCCTACAAGATAGTAATCAATCTTGCTTTTCCCATTTAAGGTTTAGATACTCAATAGAGGTTCCCTTAATCACTGTAAATTTTCCGCTCAACAATAGTCTTATATTGGGAAAACAATACTTCATATGAAGATTTTTTTTTTATAGGCAAATTCAATAAAGAGAGATTAAGGAAATCTCTAACCTTCATACAAGAAAAGAAAGAAAACTGAAAAATCTCACAAGAGCCCAACAGGGCAGCCTACTACAAAAAATCTAAAGGGGATTTGTTTCAATCATAAAAACTACAGTACCGCCTATTCCTCTTACCAAACATCAACCAAGACCAAGAAGTCGCTACAATAGCATAAAAGATCGACTCTACATTACAAACCTCATCCCTAAACAAAATATTATTCCTAAATCTCCAAATATTCCAACAAGAAATACACCAAATAGCAAATATATAATTCTCCTTACATCTACCTCTAATCTTAATAACCAAGCCAACCCATGGGAACAACACTCAAGATCAGAAATCCGCTCAATGTCCATCCAATCACATTCCAAATTCCACACTATAACAGACCTATGGCACTTGAAAAAAAGATGAGCAGCATCTTCAATATACCTGAAGTAAAATATACAGACAGTTTCATGAGGGTTACTTAAAATACCCCTCTTAACCAAGTTCGAACGAGTAGGCAGCGTATCGATTATCAATCTCCACGTACACACTTTGACTTTCAGAGGGCAATCCCACTTCCAAACAAAATCCAACAACTTAATCGAATTATCATAGATCGAAACTAAATATTCGTGAGAAGACGAACTGTCATAAAAGGACTTGAACGAGAACCCAAAGTTTCTGTCCAAAGTCCATATCCATTAATCATTAACACCTTCCTTCCATGTCCAAGCGCCATCCAACCACTTTCCTAGATCAGCGACAGTTCTGACTTTGTTATTGCTCAACTGATACAGACTATTGAAAACCTCCTTTAAAGGTCTACCACCACACCAATTCGAGTGCCAAAACAGCACCCATTTACCATTCCCTAAAACTGCTAAAATATTATCATTAAAATGAAACTGAGGAGCAGGATTAGTAACAGAAAAAACATCCTTCAGCCAAGTAGAGTCAGAATTCAAATTACCTAAATCACTATAAATCTGAAGTTTACGACTTAAATTACCGTAATTACTTACAAGAATAGGCCGCCATATTTCACTACCTTCATTACTGAATTTCCACAACCATTTTGCAAGGAGAGCTTTATTGAAAAGCCCAATATGTTTAATTCCAAGCCCCCCGCAACTTTTCAATTTACACACCGTATTCCAACTCGTCCAGGAGATATACCGATTGTTCGAACAACCCGCCCAAAGAAAACTTCTTTGGATAGCTATAAGATCTTTCACCACCTTTTAGGAACCTTATAGAAAGAAAAATGGTGGATCGGGAGGTTGACTAACACACTATTAATAAGGGTCACCCTCCCTCCAATCGATAATTTACGACTAATCCAATTGGACAAACGAGCCCGCATACCCTCCACGACAGGACGCCAAAAGGAAACACTCCTAGGATTACCTCCAACTCCAAGGCCAAGAAATTTAAACGGAAGAGAACCTGACTTACAGTTGAGAAAAATCTCAGTAGCTGCCAACATCTCCATATCAATACCAACTCCATACAAGCAGCTCTTAGAATAGTTTATCTTAAGACCAGAAATGACTTCGAATCCATGTAAAATAGATTTGAACGCCCAGATATTCGAAATGGATCCATCTCCAAAGAGGATGGTGTCGTCGGCGAACTGAAGTAAACTGACCGAAGCATTTGACAATTTTATCCAATCTACTTTTTCCAAAGCAAGATTTAAGAAATGTGCATTAGGATTCATACCCACGTAGGTTTCTTGTGCTCAAAATTAGTTTGCTGCTTCACATTAGTGACCTGTCATACAGAGATAATATAATATATAATTCAAATTCCTTGTCTAAAATAAATAACCTCATTATGACTAGTAACTCCAATGGAAGTTGCAATTGGTAACTCAGGCCTAACTGAAGTTTAGGGGCAACATGACTAAGAAAAAGGTGTCATGATACTACTACCCAAGATGCCATGAACATTCCTTAATCTAGGATATCATGCATATCCAGGGGATGGAAAACGGTAACAAATTAAATGGGATGAATGGGTGGATATCAAAAAATCAACAATGTAAGGCTTTTAACTCCTTAACTCTTCGCTCTTATATTTACTAGTTATGTTGATTTGCAAGCTTCTTAACAATGTTCTTATTAACGTTCTTCACGAAATGGCATGTCAGTTGTCTAAAAGTCCACCCACAAAATGCTCCAAAGTTCCGCCACCCCAGATATATGGCAACAAAATTTCAATATAACACTACATTATAACACTCAACAATACTAAATATAAAATAAAAGCATTGCATTGTAGCTGAAATAACCTTTGTCTATGGTTGTATGGGGCAAGAGAAGCCCATTTTTGTTTCCTGCAAACCAATAGAAGAGTAAATTTATAAAGGTCCCATTACCATTATAAATAAATGGGTTAATTATACGATATCCCCTGTCAATAGGGCGACAATTGATTTACCCCCTTTAAAAAAATAATTTTGGATTACCCCATAAAATTTTAAGGTACCCCTAATCGTGTAAAACTAGGGGGGTAAATAAAAAAAATTTTACAGGGGTAATTTTTCTACCTGGGGGGCAGGGGGTGGGGGGAAGACTTAGAATTTTAAAATTTCAGGGAGTAATCCAAAATTATTTTTTTAAAGGGGAGTAAATCAAATGTCCACCTATTGGCAGGGGGTATCGTGTAAATAACCCTATATAAATAAACAAACAGAAAAAAATATTTTACCATCTCCTTATTGTAATAATAAAAGTTCAATAGAAAAATTTTACCAAGACAAATCGTATATGTGACCTTGGGATTACATGCAATTCCTATGATCTAGATAGGTCATCTCTTTTTTAATATTCTAGCTGAAACCTAACAAAGTGAAATTGAATCCTAATCCAAATAATAATCTCATAGCAAATTAATTTGAACCTTATGCTACCCAATTTGTTTTAGTAATTTATTTTAAACCCTAACCCATAAGTAGAAATCTGAATAGAGTGAGAAAAATCAAACCTTGTCATTTCTAAGCGTTGAAGCAAAATGAAAATTTTCACCTCATATGAGGTTGATTTACGCCAGTGGGGGATACGATAAAGAAATTGTGGCATACAAATGTGGGAGACCTTGTAGCTTTCTGTGAGAGTTGGTCAGCCATGGAGAATGAAAAGAATGAGAAGAGAAAAGAAGTGGAGTGGGCAAAGGATGGTGATGGAGATTGATGCTAAACGAAATGCTTATGGGAAAGAGGAAAAATGAAATTGAAATTTAAGGAAAGTTGATTTCAAAGAGGGAAAATGAAATTGAGAGCAGTAATGTGAAATAGAAAGTAAAAAAAGAAGCGCCTCATATGGATTTTAGATCTTGGGTTCGAAAAAATTAATTAAATTAAAATATAAATTTTGTAAATTGTGGTGGTTTTTATGTAAATATTTTCCACTTAATGAAACCACAACTTTTTATGTAAATTATGGCGGTTTCAGATAATTGCCCTATTAAAACTGTCATAATTTACCCGATTTTTTGTAGTGATGCTTTGGATGAGCCGAGAATCTCAAATATTGCAACCTCAACTTCTACGTCCACTACTGATTTATTAGCTTTTTTGTTTGAATTATGTCTTTCAATTTTAATTTATTAATTTCCTGTCTAGCAGACTCTTGATGAAAGTAATTGTGTTCTACTAGAGCTTTATGAAATTTATGAACCAATAGTATCTCAACAAATTTTTGTTGTAAACTTGTAAAATTTTTAGCTTTACCTTTTAATTTAAGAGTTTATATTTCATACGCACCATTTAATTTAATTCACTATGATGTATGGGGTCATCCATTGATTTCTTCCAAAGGTGGATCTAGATATTATATTATGTTTATCAATGACTATACTTTTTATTGTTGGCTTTACCTTATGAAAAATTATTATTAATTTTTTGTACATTTATCATATGTTTTGTTCAATAGTTAAAACTCAACATAATGTTGCTATAAAGTGCTTTGGTTGTAATTTAGGTGGTGAATATACCTCTAATAAATTCTTTAAATTACTTGCATATGATGGTACTACTCACTAGACATCTTGTGCTAATACTCCTCAACAAAACTGAGTTTCTGAAAGAATAAATTGTCACGTTGTTGAGGCTTCTTGTTCCATTTTGTTATCTTCCTAAGTGTCTAATTATTTTTTTTTTGTGAAACAATTCTTACTATTGTTCATGTTATTAATAGAATTCCATCGTTTGTTAGATCAGGTTTGTCTCTTGTCAAAAAGTAGTATAATTATATTCTTGATTATTCTTCTTTGAAAGTTTTTAGTTCTACTTGTTTTGTTTTTTGTCCATGAGTAGAACGTAGTAAGTTGTCTTCTTGTTGTGCATATGAGTTTATCTTTATTACGGGGGTGGTGAAAAGGGATATCGCTGGTATAATTCTTATATGGAAAAATTATGTTTCTCGTCATTTTGAATTTCTTGAACAAATTTTGTACTCTCTTTCCTTTGATTATCATATTACTCATAGTTCAAAACTTACTAATATTCATCATTTTGGTCTAATTATGAAGTATATTTTGATTGTAATTTTGAGAACTGTAGGACTGCTGCTATTTATACTCCTAATAATAAAAGTCATCTTGTTGTCATGACTACCCTACAACCTCCCACGACTTTTGATCCCACTCCTTCTTCTTTCTATTGTCTTTATCCATCTTGTGACCATAAGTCTACTCAATTGTATGGTAATGTTTACTCCATTTACTCTTTTTATTTTTCCCTATGTTTAATCTCTATTTGCAGTTTGTTTGAGTCCTCTTCCTATAAAGATGTTATTATTCACCCTCTTTGACAACATGTTGTGACATAAGAAACTCTACACAAGAAAAATACATGGAAAATAACATGTAGAAAAAATGTGCTATTTGGTCTCGTTGGGTATATAAAATCAAAACTAAGTCTGGTGGACTGTAATACCCCGTATTATCTAAATGCCCAGTTGGATATCAGATGAGATCAGATGAGTATCTATGTGCTCTATCTCTGGTAAATTGGATTAATGGAATCCTCTAAGTACTTTAAGTATTATCAATTGGGATCATTAGAGCAACTAGTGAACTCTAAAGAGTTCAATTATTTTATGAAAGAGACAAATCAATAATTATTAGTTCAAGAGAGTATATTAGGGTAACTCTAATAATGGATCAATTGGGTTGAGACGACAAAATACCAATTGGAGATATTTTACCCTGTTGGATTATATTATATAATAATAGTATTATATATATATATATATGTTAGAAAAGAAGAAGAAGAAAAGAAGAGAAAGAAGAAGAGAAAATCTTGGAAGAAGAAGGAGAAGCTTGGATTCATCATCTCATCTTCTTCAACCTCCTCTTCGATTACCAGGTGAGTTCTAGTTAGACACTCTAAGTTCTAGAATTAAGGATTTAGAACTTAGGTTAGATTTGAGAGAAAATGATTAAACGGATAAATCAATGAAATCTAACGGATGATGTAATGCCCTGTATAATATATATCTAGAATAATACAATACAAGCATTTTATTTGGTACTAACACCATCATAAGTGCCTAATGGCGTAATTCACATACTTGACCATTTCTAAAACATAAATACAATATATGGTACAAGATATGGAAGTTAGCCAAAACAATAAAACTAAGATTATTATACAATATTCCTCATTGTACAAGAAAATAATAATACACAGCGGAATAAGCTCAACTAAGCTTCTCTTGAAACATCCAAGCATAGCTCCACTTGTAAACCAAACCTGCAAATACCTCCTGAAAATAATCAACAATAGTGGGGTGAGATACATCAAATCTCAGTGAGTTCCCTATCTTATGGATTCTCTCGGCTTTACAGGATTCTAGCCAATCCTAACTCAAGTCAAGGGAAAGGGAAATGACTTTGAGTATACACTCTCACAATTTCACAATCTAACACTATATGGAAACACGTTATTGAGCCCGTTACTCAAAATATTCACTTATCGATAACCTTGTCAAGGCATCCCCTTTCTCCGGCCCTCTTCTACGTCTAGAAGTAGGAACGAGTCATGGACCCTCGCAGATTTCTTAGCATACGAAATGGATTCGGAAATAAGGGACACATTATCACCTTAAATCGTCACTTCACACGGCTTGTACACCGTCACAAGTCTCTTTACCTATAGGCTCCATTCGTACTATAACATTGGGAATCAAACCTACCAAGAAATCGTGCTTTCATTACAGAGGAGCTCGTTACTCATGAAATGGCACATAATGGAATAATGGTTACGATTTCGTGATTTCACATACAACCAAAATTGTATTCAACAATTCTAGGCCACATTAGCCTTTAGGCCTCTTTTGCCTTTCTCGAATAAATATAATAATTACACTTGTTCCATACTAGTGTTTCACTCATTTCAATACCATTTGGTAATGGACACACGCCTCAGCCTCTTTTGCACGAGCGTTATCATGAAGTTATTCATCAATTTCCTAGCTCATTACTAGGTTCCAATATCTTAAACTATGTCATTTGTTTTTGGGTAAAGTTTCCTCACTCTACCTATTTCATATTTTAAGCATGCATATTCTCTTGATAATGTTTAACAACGATATTAGGCAAAGCATATTACAATCGCACATTTGAATTACATATAATAATTTCATCACAAGTTATACAAAAGCATAATAGAATCACATGTAATGATTCAACCACAAGTCACATAACTCTTGGTTTCCCTCCGATCATTTAATCGGGTATCAAAACAATATTTCTCACTCTTATCCCGTAGGATATTTTCACAGCTTTACATCGGCTATAAATATGCCGCGATCGGATTTACGATCCAAAAGATATGGATTTCAACATATCACATAACATTGTTACCATTCAAATGCCACTAAGTAATTAATCCCACCTCATACTCAATATTTTCATTGGGTAGAGGGTTATCGTGGCTTTCTAACGGTACCAATAACGTCTCGATCTGAGTTATGGATCAAAAGATATGGATTTTTAAAGAAAAGGAAATTATTGAAAAACTGCCAGATTCGCCTGGCGAGCAAGGATTTCGCCTGGTGAATCCCCCTTCGCCAGTACTTCGCCCGGCGAACCAGTGGCGAATCCTTATTCCCAGAAAACCCAAAAGTTCAAGTAGCAACACATGTTCTGTTTCTTGATTTTCGCATGGCGTCTTAGGATTTCTCCTGGCGAATCCCTCCTCGCCAGCACTTCGCCCGGCGAGACTGTGGCGAAACCAAATTCGCCTGGCGAGTCCTGATTCTTCTAGCGAATCACATTAGAAGCATAATTCTTTTTCTGCGTTTTTAGGGGTTCCAAAGGCCTCAAATTCCACCCTTTCAACACCAAATCATTTCCAAACATCAAAACAAGTATTAACAAATGATCACATAAACATTACGACTACACTACGCAATTTATATCAAATTACATCTGTTAGATTCCATTGATTTATCCATTTTATCCTTTTCTCTCAAATCAAACCTAAGTTCCAAATTTTTACGTCTAGAACTTAAAGTGTCTAACTAGAACCCATCTGATAATCGAAGAGGACGTTGAAGAAGATGATGATCCGTGAGCTTTCTCTCTTCTTCCTCTTTCTCCACTTTCTCTCTTTCTCTTCCATTTCCTCTTCTTCTTACTAACTTCTTCTTCTTTTCCTTTTCTTTCTCTTTTATAACAAATATATATATATATATATATATATATATATATATATATATATATATATATATATATATATATATATATATAATACTAATATTATTTAATATAATCCAATAGGGTAAAATATCTCCAATTGATATTTTATCGTCTCATACCAATTGATCAATTATTAGAGTTACCTTAAAATCCTCTTTTAAACCAATAAATATCAATCCGTCTCTTTAATAAAATAATTGATCTCCTCTGATATCCACTTGAGCAATTAAATAATATGGGGTATTACAGATGAAATGCGATATAAAATGCGTAGCATATTTGTTGTTATGATTGGAACATGTGTTGGTTGTTTTAGTATGGATTAGAAGTGTTGTGGATGGGATTTTTAGCCCTAAGGACCTGCTGTTACGTTGCTGAGATTTCTTGGTTTTGCAGGGTTCGCCTAGCGAACCCCTGGCAAAGGGCAAAGTGAATGGTTCTCGAGGGTTCGCCTAGCGAACCCCAAAGCGAAGGGAAGGCGAATGTTTTCCTGGTGTTCGGAAAGCGAACTTTGTGCCCTTTTGGCGCTGTCTTGGTTCGCTAGAGCTTTCCAAGGCGAAGGCGAAAGCGAACGTTCGCTGAGGATTCGCCTAGCGAACATGACAGATTTTCCCCTTTTGTTTCCTTCATAACTTTTGATCCGTAACTCGGATCGAGACTGTCGCGGTGAGAATCGGATATCAAGCTATTGGATTAACTTGAATCACAAATCATAATTTCACCACCGTCTTAGATTTATCCAAAGGAAAGGTTCAAGAACGAAAAAACCTAAGAGATCTAAGGTTCGGGGGTTGGTTATACTTAGGGAAGGCATTACCATCCTAAGTATCTGTAGTACTGTACAGGAACCTCTTGTTATTATTTATGTTATTTATTGCTCGCTTGCTAAGGGTATGTGCTAAGTGAAAGACCTAGGGGTTAGTATCTAAGTATACTCGCCAAGACATCGCATCTTGTGCCTACGTATCCTGACGGGAGTGGAATCAGAGTATTTGTCGTTCCCATCAAAGAGGGTGAGGAACTCTTGACTGTGGTCAAGGTTCCAGGGGGAAGGTAAGCATCTGTGGCAAGACGCTTACATGGAGTGTGGTGACTCCAAAGTTAAAGTTAAGTTAAAAGGGTAGAAAGTAAACTAGGCTATGGATCCTAAATATGACATGGAGTCAACGGGGAGAACCTTTTCCTTCAGAATCGGGCATAAGCAACAGAGGGTCAAAGAGGGAAACCTCAAGTATTAATGAGTGAACGACACCATGTACAGCAAAATACGTCAAAACTCAAAAAGATAAGACATCAAGATCAGGACTTAATCACAATCAAAGTCATCTAGAATGAACATCAGAAATTAACAAGATCAAATAAAATTAACTTCAAGAATTAACCAAATCGAGAATTGTCTAATTGAACCAAAATTTAATTAAAGACTAAATTAACTAAATCCTAAAAAAAATAAAGAAACTAATTAATTTTTAAATAAAAACTAATTAAATGAGAATCTAAAAAAAATTACTTAACCTAAGTTCTAACAAAATTAATTAAATTAAGGAAATCTAAAATCTAATTAAAAGGAGAATGGGCCGGTGATTTAGGGTGTATTTAGCAAAGTCCAATCTATGTGGGCCTGGGCAGATTTAGGAGACGGGTCGGGTCCTTTAACCCGAGCCGGGTTTGATTGAAATAGCATGAAAGGTGAGAACCCTACCTCACACAGCCGCTACATCTACTATCTATATATACAAATTCAAATGCATGAACTTCCTAAATTGTCCTTTCATCACAAATTATTTACACTACCAAAAGGACATTTTAGTAATCAACTAATGTTTACTTTTTTCCATTCTCATCTACTACTACAATATGACAAGTGGCACTCATTCTCTCTCTTCATTAAAATTTTAAATTTCTCTCACATTTCTTTTTTCATACTTTCTTACTTTCATTTTAATTTTTTTTCTATTTATTTATTATCACTAAAAATGTTAATAATCTATTTTTTTAATTTTAATAAAATTAAAATTTTATTTATCTCACGAGTCACTATCAACACAATATCTATTTTATTTTAATTAACAATTGTTTTAATTTGTGAGACAAAATCCTTTTTAAAATATTAATTTTTTTCTTTCTTCATCTCACAATTTAATATTTTTCTACTTTTAATATAATTATTTAATATAATTAAATTTATATATTATTAGTAATTTAACAATTAAGTAAATGATTTTAAATTTTGCATTTGTATCTAAATACATTTTATATCACATCAAATATTTTTTATTTCACGGGTTATTATCAGCACAATGTTTATTTTATTTTCATCAACAATTTGTCTTAATTTGAAAGACATAATCTTTATTTCAAAATAAATAAAAAATATTTTTTATCTTTCTTTATCTCACGAGTCATTTTTTTCTTTTTGCATAATTACATCTGTATGTATATACATTTATATTGTATCAAATAAACTTTATATTTCACGGGTCACTATCAGCACAATACATATTTTATTTTAATCAATAATTACCTTAATTTTAAAGGTAAAATCCTTATTTTCAAATATAAAATATTATTTTTTTATCTCACGAGTCTCTTTTTTTCTCTTTGTATTTTAATACAATTGAATTTATATAATTATTGTTTATTTTAAAATAAATATCTAATTTCATATTTAGATATGTATATAAATACATTTTATATCATACCAAATTTATATATACATTTAAATATCTTTTATACCGTATCAAATAATTTTACCCGTGCGGGAGCACGAGTATCTTACTAGTAAACACATTAGAAATGTAAGAAGAATAAAAGAAATACCTTTCAGCCTTGAATGTGACGAAATCAGTGAAGCAGAACTCAGCGAAACCACGAACTCCTCGTCGCCTTCACTTCACTCCAAATCGTTTCCCCCCTCACGCGAATCTCTCTTTCTTCTTCGTCTCGTACTTTCAACTCTCAGCTCTTCTCCCTGGCTCGTAACGTCGAGGTTGGTGGTTAGTGATGATGGCGTTGATCGCTACTTTAGTTGGTTCGTGGCAATGGCGTTGGATGATCGAAAATGCTGATTACGATGGATGAGGTTGCACGAAAAAAGGAGGGTGATTGGTCGTGACTGATGGCACACAAAGGCAAATGGCGTGAGCTGAAGGCGATTTCCGGATTTGATGGGTGTTTCGTGGGTGGCTCGTCAACAACTTTCTTTCTCTCTTACGCAGCTATAGCCATGGCTTCCTCACACGTTGTCATAATCTTTGATTCATTGAAACTCTAAAGGATTTCATAGCGGCAGTCTCCACGATGTCGATAATTTCGAAGGTCATTGTTACTCCCCTGTTTCAGAACTGTGTGTGTTTTGTGATACGAGATTTGTGAAAGATGCTGAAAGTGTGTTGTGAGTATTGTTCTTCTCCCTCACTTGCGTATCTGTGTGTTCTTTTATAGACATCCGAAATTGAATTCGACTTAAATGCTCTGGATTTTCCATTTCAAACCTGTCTTGGGAAGAAAATATCATGGCCATGAATGTGTGATTTTCACAATTGAAAACTTGCTGATTTTGTTTTGGAAATGTTTGAAACTTATCAATTCTTGTGATTCTCATGATGAATATGTGATCTTATGAATCCGTTTTGTCTCTGACATATTGGTGAACTATTTTGGAAAGGAATGCTTGTGATCTTTTATGATTCAAAACTCTTGATGATTGGCACATTGATTATGTCGGTAACAGGCTGTGGATTTGTGCTTCTATATTCACCCTATTTCGTCTGAGACATGTTTTGAAACTTGTAATTAATGATAATTATTCTAGCTTGAAACACATATCTTTATTTTTGGAATTGTGTTGATTGTGTTTTTGGAATGTTGGAACACCCTGTTATTCACATCAAATTTCTCTTTGAATGCTGGATTTTGGTGATAATGACTCTTTAATTATTTCTCAATTCTTTGTCAGGAAATGCTAAGTGGTGTTAGCGGTATCGTGCGGTACATTTGGCCGTGAGGAAAGACATGACCAATATAACCTGATAATAAGTGAGTGCAGTACAAATATCATCATGATTAATTATTTGATATAATTCCAAATCAGATACCACATTACATAGCCGCCTCATAAGCAAAAGTTATTCTCTTCCATTTAATAGTTAGGCTGGCCAAATGGGACGACGTGGACGAAAAATCTCATGAAGCACGTACAAGGCAGTTTTGTTTTTATTCTTTGTGTCAACTTTATATTCTGAGAACTTTGGCTTGTAATGTAAAATTAATTTGAAAGTGATCTCAATTGACCTTTGTAACCTGGAATGCTCTTTGTATCCTTGAATCTTGGGTCCACTTTAGACTCATGAACCTTCACAAAATTCGACTACTTGAATCCTTGAATATGACTTGTAAAGAATGAGTGTTAAACTTGAATTTTTAAACTCGACTTTACAATTTTGAATGAATTCAATCATGGCTTCAAAACAATAACCCAATTTGAGCTTTCATGAGCCTTGAATCCCTCTTTAAGAACTTCTTGCCTAAACTCGATTCAAAATTTATCCAAGCATATAAATTTCGAACTCTTTCTCTGAAGATCAAAAGAAATCCAATGATCTAATCTCATGAATGTGAACCAAGCCCTTCTCGAATTAAATTTAACCTTTACCACCTAGTCAAAGGCTTGGATGATAATGAAATTCGAGACATGAACCACGCCCTGAGACATCTTCAAAAATAATGATACAGCCTGTGATGCAAATTACTACGGAAACCATGACAAAACCTTAAGCTCACTCAACACCAATGAACAAGAAAATACTGAAGCCTTTGAGAAACCCTGAGGAAAAGTAACCAATAGAAGACCTTGGGACACTTTTAAACAGAATCCAATGGTAATTCCCTGAATAGCTGGACTGAGAGGACTAATGCACTTGAAATCGATGCACCTGCACAAACCTATTAGAAATAAAACATGCTGGCATGCAAGATGATGCAAAAAGAAAGCAGAATCTTAGGGTCAAAAATTAGGGTGTGACAGATGAATCTATTTAAGTTTCTTCTATCCGGAGATATGGAGATTGAAATCTTCGTCTTGACGTGATAGGAGAGGCTTAAAAACAAGCAAGCATAATTTTTGGCCCTGAGATGCTATAAACGCATAATGATATGACTTGAAATGATATGATATGAAATGGATGCAAGACAGAGATCCTATGGGGAAGGGTACCACAGGGAAAAATGTTACAGTTTTGTCAGAAACGAGTTGAAGACATATCTGGAGGAAAAATAATGTTATTCTGGAAAAACACCAGAATAAACAAAGCAAAATATCTGGAAAAACCTCATCCAAGAATGGCATTGGATGAACAAGACGCCAAACATCCAATAATGGCTTTGAACGAAAGGCAAACTCATAATATCTAAGAAGGCATCAAATGAGAATGAGATAAATAGTGGAAATCCAAGAAAGCATTGGACTAAAGGGACCAGTCATCCAATAATGGCTTTGAACTAAAGGTACACTCTTAATATCTGATAATGGCTTCAGATGAAAGTGAACAAGGTAAAGAAACCAGACATCAAATAATGACTTTGAATGAAAGGTACACTCACAATATCTGATATTGGCTTCAGATGAAAGTGAACAAGGTAAAGAAACCAGACATCCAATAATGGCTTTGAATGAAAGGTACACTCACAATATTTGATAATGGATTCAGATGAAAGTGAACAAAGACTACATTCAAGAATGGCATTGAATGCAAAGAAACCAATCATCCAATAATGGCTTTGAATAAAAGGTATAATCACAATATCTAATAATGGCTTTAGACAAAGTGAACAAAGACTACATTCAAGAATGGCATTGAATGCAAAGAAACCAGTCATCCAATAATGGCTTTGAATGAGAGGTATAATCACAATGTCTAATAATGACTTTAGATAAAGTAAACAAGGGCTCGATTTGGAAGAACATCAGAAAGAGAGACACATCCTGAAAAGCATCAGATGGTAAAGAAACCAGACATCCAATAATGGCTTTGAATGAAAGGTACAATCACAATATCTAATAATGGCTTTAGATGATTGTGAACAAAGTAGAGATCCAAGAAAGCATTGGACACGGAAACCAGTCATCCAATAATGGCTTTGAATGAAAGGTATAATCACAATATCTAATAATGGCTTTAGATGATTGTGAACAAGGTAAAGAAACCAAACATCCAATAATGGCTTTGAATGACAGGTATAGTCACAATATCTAATAATGGCTTTAGATGACTGTGAACAAAAGACTTGATCTGGAAGAACATCAGAAAGAGGGATACATCCGGAAGAGCATCAGATGGTAAAGAAACCAGACATCCAATAATGGCTTTGAATGAAAGGTATAATCACAATATCTGAGAAGGCATCAGATGAAAGAGAACAAAATAGAAATCCAAGAAAGCATTGGATAAAAGGAAACACAACGTCCAAGAAAGCATTGAACGAATATGAACAAGGTGATACCCAAGAAAGCATTGGGTACAAAGAAACCACAACGTCCAAGAAAGCATTGAACGAATATGAACAAGATGATACCCAAGAAAGCATTGGATACACACGACAAAATCTATTTGGTAGGTCCCAAGTGAGTTGGACTCAGACGATAAGGTAAGACGTTGATAACAACACGACCTATGGAGGAATGCAAATGAGTGCAAATGAGGATGAAACACTCTTGCTATGCATATGTATATGAATCATGATCAAATGCAAATGCAGATGTAATGCAGACGTCGATGACACTGCTCGACTCTTTTTTGGAGAAGACGAGATTGGAAGACTGATTCCTCAACACGGAGATCACTGTCATTCTGCTTGGGGACTAAAGATGCTACTGAACATAATCTCTGCCACACTGGTAAATTGTATCAATTTACTGACCCTAGTAGAAAGGATAGAGAGCTGCTCGGGGTTTCTTCAAGTAAACTGCCCTAGATTAGCTGACAGTTGTAGGTGAGCTGATCATTGCTTCAGCAGGATTGATTATGTAAATGACTGAATTACTGTGCGCTTGGAAAGCTTGCCCCAGTATGAGTCTTGAAAAATTTCTGAATAAACCAAATCGGAGAAGGACTTGCACCTGGACAACAAATCTTGAACTGATTCTTCAACAAGATATGGAAAGAACTTGCCCCTGATTAGATCACCCACCAAGTTTCTCAACTATTTGAAAATTCCTTAAGAAGAAGCCAGTTTGCAAACAAAAGGGTTCATACAAACATAGTAAATGTAAAATTTATGCAACCTTTGAAATCAAAATCATTTTTGAAAAATGAAAAGTGTATGAGTCACTAGTCAGAACCTGGCGGTTCAAGACATTAAAAGTGAAAGGTAAAGCAAAAAGGTGTAATGCCAAAACGATTGATTTGCAAAAATATTTAGGAGTCAGTTTACGCAACCTCGCTGTAGTATGCTTTCAAAATAACCTTGCTTCAATTAGGTCTTTTGAGGGTTATTATGTGGCCTGGTTTACGGTTTAAGAAATAAAGATAAAGGCTCAAAGTTTATTTGTACCTGCCCAATCTTCGTGATGATCTCCAGTCCTACGCTCAGTTAACTCAAACTATGCACTCAGGTTCCCAGAAGGTTGGAAATTGCACTGATGATAATGATGGTTCAGAAGGTAAGGGACTCTTGAGGTGACAGTCACTGCTTCCTTAGAACTTTTGGTTGTCATACAAGCTTGTTCTTATTTTTCTTTGTATAAGGTAAGGTTATGAGCTTCCCATCTTTCTTAGCTTTTGCCTCGAAAGGGACTCGGCTCATTCTTTGAGTAAGGATTTCTTGACGACCCTTCTTTATTTATCACTTCGGGAACAACTTGTACAACATTTATTCATTTAATTTGGAAGGGTTGAAAAACTGTGAATGTCTGGCTTAATGATTACGGTGAACCATCATCGGCGCTTTACTTGAAAGACATGTTCGACACTTGCTTGTTGTGCACGAAGGAAAATTTGTGAATGCAAACTTTTGTTGAAAGGCGTCTTGCATGAAACTCTTGAATTTGAATGCACAATCAAGTTAACTGAGAACTACCCTGCCCCAGGTTAAGATTGCGGGTTTTTATTTGTAAAGAAAAGAAACTCCTACTTCAAGGCTCAAAGGGGTTGACGAGGGGTTATCTTCCTTATATCTCCAGTGTTTAGGGATTGAACAATGCCTTACATCGTCAACAAAGTTTTGATTTGAAAGCAAACCAACAACAATTAAGAGCATTTTGTTTTCATCATCCTCCTTCCAATATTTGCATAATCAAAAAAGAAGGTAAATTTTTTTTTATGTTTTTTTTTTGTTTTTTTTAGATAAAGTGTAAAGATGTAAATAACAAAAGCAAATGAAATTGAATCCAAAAGTTGCAATGCTCATTTTATTAATTATGAAAGTACAAACATAAATCGAAAGCAAACAGCTAATACAAATAAGGAAAATGCAAACAATAAGAAACATGGTCTAGTGACTAATCAGAAACAAGAGTGAGCTGTCCTGTCTGAAACACTGAAGTCTGCTGAAATCAATTGAAGCTTCACTTAGCATGCTCTGGAAAAGGATTGTTCTTGACATTCGGATTGGTATCACGAAAGAAGAAAATACCAATCCTGATCAGCTCTTGTACTCTAGCCTTCAAAGCAAAACAACCTTCCAAGTTATGACCTGCACCACCTTGATGGTATTCACAATGAAGATCAGGCCTATAGCCGGCTGGAAGAGGATTCAGAGGAGGAGGCAAAGGCCTTGTAGTAATCAAACCTTTCTGAACCAGACCAGGATATAATTCAGTGTATGTCATCGGAATAGGATCAAAATTATTCCTATTACGGTACCGATTCTGTCCTACAGCTGGACGTTGAGGAGCTTGAGCTGGTCATGGAGCTGTAACCACGGGAGTAATAGCAGCAATATCTGGGTGATCAACATACTGTGGTCGGGGACGAGGCCTTCTCACTTCAGTCATGACAACATTGGTATGATCTTCCCTTTTCTTTTGGAAGTTTCCATAGGATTTCTTCGCGCCGTTAGAAGATTCAGCAGCTTTGGATACTTTCCCATTCTTAAGTCCTTCCTCGAGTCTTTGACCAATAGTAACCAAATCAGTGAAGCTGGAGGAAATACTACCAATCATCTTCTCCCAGTAGAATGGAGACAAGGTATCCATAAACATTCCAGTCAATTCTTTCTCTGCTAAAGGAGGTTCAACTTGAGAAGCGAGTTCTCTCCAACGCTGAGCATATTCCTTGAAGGACTCTTTATCCTTCTGAGACAGATTTTGGATTGACGGTGATCAGGAGCCATGTCGAGGTTATACTTGTATTGCTTCATAAAGGCATTAATAAGATCCTGAAAACAGTGAATGTTGTTCTGTTCAAGATTCATATACCATTTGAGAGAAGCCCCACTCAGACTATCTTGAAAACAATGGATAAGCAACTTCTGATTCTTGGCATGAGCAGCCATCTTTCGGGTATACATGACCAAATGAGCTCTTGGACAAGAATCACCTTTGTACTTCACAAAATCGGGAGTCTTGAATTTAGCAGGCATAACAAAGTTAGAAACTAGGCACATGTTGTGTGCGTCCACATTAAAGAAATCAGTACCCTCAACGGCTCAGAGTCTCTTGTCTATGGTATGAAACTGTTCACGGACAACCTCAGGTTCAACAAAGTCTTCACGGTCTTCACCCTGAGCACTGGCAGCATTGTACTCATAGAGAGGGTTCTCAAAAGGAGCCCGAGTAGTCTGAACTATAGGTTGAGGCTCGGCAAAAACAGGAGCTTGAAAAACTGGTCCAGCAGTCTGACCAATCATACCAGTAGATGCAAGAGGTGGTGAGTAGTTGCGTGACAAACCAAACTCTAGCCAAGTTGATGGTGGCATCTGAACAGGCTGAGGATTAGCATTTGAAACTTCCTGAATGACAGTCCTTTGAGGTGGTTCTCCTCTAGCAATCAAAACTTGGAGCATCTTAGTGAGCTTTGCCATGCTTGACTTAAGGTCGTCGATCTCCCTTCGGATCTCAGCATTGTGTGCTTCTTGCTCTCACATTATGCGTCTGTAGTTAGCTCTAGTCTGATATCTATGTCGAGGAATCAGTTTGACGACTCACAGGTGACACTGGAAGATAGAGACAGCTGGAAATGAGTTGCTGGACAAACGGACGCATGCAAAGATGCAAATGATATGCCATGCGATGCAATGGTTTCAAGGAACTCAAGAGCAGGTTTCAAACAATTTGGGAGACTGAAAAAAAGTTTCATTTTATCATCCATGATTTTATTGATTTTGCAAAGGAAAGAACAATTGAGTTCCTTGAAACCAAAGGGTTGTGCATGAATGTATGGATGCATAAACACAGGTATACACATATACAGGCAAACAAAGGCCTAGGCTTGAAGATCACGAGCATGGAGCCATGGTCTACCCTTCCCAATAGGAGTGCACTATAGTTTCAAAAGTACCTGCCGAACGGGTTCTACAAAGTTCCCAGAGTCTACAATCCATCTTTCGGATATTATCGATTTTCCAAATCACTTGGTGGTCAATAATATTCTCAAGAGAATCTCATCTGAGTGTAGTATCGCGTAGCGACTATTGCAGAAATAGACTCCCGCATAGTCCCCGCACTACATCCTAATAGGCCAAGTTGGGTTAAAGGTAACTATGGTCCCCAGTCTCGATGGCCTTTAGTTCGAAATAATATCGTCTTCACGAATGGACTCGTTGAACAATATTAAATTCGAGAGGGCCTAGACTGAGTGGTGAAGTCTCAATTCAACTTCTTCAGGAATCGACTCCCTCAAAGTATCAGTGAATTCTCACCGTTCCTATCATAATTTTCACTCTAGTCCGGGTGCAGGACTTTGTCTCACCACTCAAAGTGACAACCCAAGCAAACATAACAAATACAAATATATAACAAAACACATAATTAATCAAGTTAGGGGGAACCCTCTTATGAGCGATCCCCAGTGAAGTCGCCATTTTTGTCGCGGTGAGAATCGGATATCAAGCTTTTGGATTAACTTGAATCACAAATCATAATTTCACCACCGTCTTTGATTTATCCAAAGGAAAGGTTCAAGAACAAAAAAACCTAAGAGATCTAAGGTTCGGGGGTTGGTTATACTTAATGAAGGTATTAGCATCCTAAGTATCTGTAGTACTCTACAGGAACCTCTTATTATTATTTATGTTATTTATTGCTCGCTTGCTAAGGGTATGTGCTAAGGGAAAGACCTAGGGGTTAGTATCTAAGTATACTCGCCAAGACATCGCATCTTGTGCCTACGTATCCTGACGGGAGTGGAATCAGAGTATTCGTAGTTCCCCTCAAAGAGGGTGAGGAACTCTTGACTGTGGTCAAGGTTCCAGGGGGAAGGTAAGCATCTGTGGCAAGACGCTTACATGGAGTGTGGTGACTCCAAAGTTAAAGTTAAGTTAAAAGGGTAGAAAGTAAACTAGGCTATGGATCCTAAATATGACATGGAGTCAACGGGGAGAACCTTTTCCTTCGGAATCGGGCATAAGCAACAGAGGGTCAAAGAGGGAAACCTCAAGTATTAATGAGTGAACGACACCATGTACAGCAAAATACGTCAAAACTAAAAAAGATAAGACATCAAGATCAGGACTTAATCACAATCAAAGGCATCTAGAATGAACATTAGAAATTAATAAGATCAAATAAAATTAACTTCAAGAATTCACCAAATCGAGAATTGTCTAATTGAACCAAAATTTAATTAAAGACTAAACTAACTAAATACTTAAAAAACTAAAGAAACTAATTAATTTTTAAATAAAAACTAATTAAATGAGAATCTAAAAAAAAACTACTTAACCTAAGTTCTAACAAAATTAATTAAATTAAGGAAATCTAAAATCTAATTAAAAGGAGAATGGGCCGGTGATTTAGGGTGTATTTAGCAAAGTCCAATCTACGTGGGCCTGGGAAGATTTAGGAGACGGGTCGGGTCCTTTTACCCGAGCCCGGTTTGACTGAAATAGCATGAAAGGTGAGAACCCTACCTCACACAGCGGCTACATAAACACATTAGAAATGTAAGAAAAAGAAAAGAAATACCTTTCAGCCTTGAATGTGACGAAATCAGTGAAGCAGAACTCGGCGAAACCACTAACTCCTCGTCACCTTCACTTCACTCCAAATCGTTCCCACCCCTCACACGAATCTCTCTTTCTCCTTTGTCTCGTACTTTCAACTCTCAGCTCTTCTCCCTGGCTCGTAACGTCGAGGTTGGTGGTTAATGATGATGGCGTTGGTCGCTGCTTCAGTTGGTTCGTGGCAATGGCGTTGGATGATCGAAAATGATGATTACGATGGACGAGGTTGCACGAAAAAAGGAGGGTGATTGGTCGTGACTGATGGCACACAGAGGCAAGTGGCGTGAGCTGAAGGCGATTTCCAGATTTGATGGGTGTTTCGTGGGTGGCTCGTCGACAACCTTCTTTCTCTCTTATGCAGCCATAGCCATGGCTTCCTCACGCGTTGTCATCATCTTTGATTCCTTGAAACTCTAAAGGATTTCAAAGCGGCAGTCTCCACGTTGTCAGTAATTTCAAAGGTGATTGTTACTCCCCTGTTTCAGAACTGTGTGTGTTTTGTGATACGAGATTTGTGAAAGATGCTGAAAGTGTGTTGTGAGTATTGTTCTTGTCCCTCACTTGCGTATCTGTGTGTTCTTTTATAGACATCCGAAATTGAATTCGACTTAAATGCTCTGGATTTTCCATTTGAAACCTGTCTTAGGAAGAAAATATCATGGCCATGAATGTGTGATTTTCACAATTGAAAACTTGCTGATTTTGTTTTGGAAATGTTTGAAACTTATCAATTCTTGTGGTTCTCATGATGAATATGTGATCTTATGAATCCGTTTTGTCTCCGACATATTGGTGAACTGTTTTGGAAAGGAATGCTTGTGATCTTTTATGATTCAAAACTCTTGATGATTGGCACATTGATTATGTCGGTAACAAGCTGTGGATGTGTGCTTCTATATTCACCCGATTTCGTCTGAGACATGTTTTGAAACTTGTAATTAATGATAATAATTCTAGCTTGAAACACATCTCTTTATTTTTGGAATTGTGTTGATTGTGTTTTTGGAATGTTGGAACACCCTGTTATTCACATCAAATTTCTCTTTGAATGCTGGATTTTGGTGATAATGACTCTTTAATTATTTCTTAATTCTTTGTCAGGAAATGCTAAGTGGTGTTAGTCGTATCGTGCGGTACATTTGGCCGTGAGGAAAGACATGACCAATATAACCTGATAATAAGTGAGTGCAGTACAAATATCATCATTACATAGCCACCTCATAAACAAAAGTTATTCTCTTCCATTTAATAGTTAGGCTGGCCAAATGGGACGACGTGGACGAAAAATCTCATGAAGCACGTACAAGGCAGTTTTGTTTTTATTCTTTGTGTCAACTTTATATTCTGAGAACTTTGGCTTGTAATGTAAAATAAATTTGAAAGTGATCTCAATTGACCTTTGTAATCTGGAATGCTCTTTGTAACCTTGAATCTTAAGACCACTTTAGACTCATGAACCTTCACAAAATTCGAATACTTGAATCCTTGAATATGACTTGTAAAGAATGAGTGTTAAACTTGAATTTTGAAACTCGACTTTACAATTTTGAATGAATTCAATCATGGCTTCAAAACAATAACCCAATTTAAGCTTTCATGAGCCTTGAATCCCTCTTTAAGAACTTCTTACCTAAACTCGATTCAAAATTTATCCAAGCATATAAATTTTGAACTCTTTCTTTGAAGATCAAAAGAAATCCAATGATCCAATTTCATGAATACGAACCAAGCCCTTCTCGAATTAAATTTAACCTTTACCACCTAGTCAAAGGCTTGGATGATAACGAAATTCGAGACATGAACCATGCCCTGAGACATCTTAAAAAATAATGATACAGCCTGTGATGCAAATTACTACGGAAACCATGACCAAACCTCAACCACACTCAACACCAATGAACAAGAAACATACTGAAGCCTCTGAGAAACCCTGAGGAAAAGTAACCAATAGAAGACCTTGGGACACTTTTAAACAGAATCCAATGGTAATGCCCTGAATAGCTGGACTGAGAGGACTAATGCACTTGAAATCGATGGACCTGCACAAACCTGTTAGAAATAAAACATGATGACATGCAAGATGATGCAAAAAGAAAGCAGAATCTTAGGGTAAAAAATTAGGGTGTGACAGAGACGTTCTTGGTATCATTGGAAAGCTATGACGACCCTTAAGGGTATGATGTGGGATAAATTATTTAGTGGAAAATGAAGGAAAGTAATGTTATGTGTTATGTTGAAATCCATATCTTTTGGATCGTAAATTCGATTGAGGCATAATTACAGCCGATGTAAAGCTGTGGAAATATCCTACGGGAGGAAAGTGAAAAGTATTGATTTCGATACCCGATTAAATGAATCGGAGGGAACCCAAAAGTGATGTTTTATGTGACGTGCTATGAAATAGTAATGTGAGACCATGATTTTAACCAAGGGTGCTTGGTAGAGGATAGTAGTGGCTCGTATGCCTTAAAATGTGTGGGAACTACTGTGTGGGTTATGTTTGACATGTTATGCTATCATGTGTGTTTATGTGATTCTAGTACACAATTGTAATATGCTTTTGTATAACTTGTGATGGAATTATTATATGTAATTCAAAACGTGAAATTGTAATATGCATGTTTAAAATATGAAATAGAAAGAGTGATGAAACTTTACCCCATAACAACATGATATTGGAACCTAGTAATGAGCTAGGAAATTGTTGAATGATCTATTGACGACGCTCGTGCATGAGAGGCCGAGGCGTGCGTCTATTACTGAATGATATAGAAAAGAGTGAGACACAAGTAGGGAACATGTGTCTAATCTTTGTGTTTGATGAGAAAGGGCAAGAGAGGCCCTAAGGCGAATGTGGCCTTGTGATTGTCTAATATAATCACGTTGTGTATATGTTCACGTAATTGGAATTGTTTTTATCCCTTAATAAATATCTGTGACCCGTGTCCATAACTCTTAAGAAGGGCTGGTCGGGGAAAATGCTTATTAAGTAAGTGACCGTGACCCGTGTCCATAACCTCTTGTGTAGGTTGGCCGGGGAAAGTTACTTAGAGGTGGTATTAGTGACCCGTGTCCATAACCTCTTGCGTAGGCTGACCGGGGAAAGTACCATGTGTAGGTAACCGTGACCCGTGTTGAAGTGCCCTTGTGTGGCTGGCCGGGGAAAGTTATCTATGTTAGCTTCTAGGACCCGTGTCCATAATCCTTTGGAAGGAATGGCCGGGAATGAATGTCTATGCTTTTAAGGATCCGTGACCCGAGTTGAACTCTCTTGTAGGGTTGGCCGGGGAAAGTTGCCTTGGTTTGTGATACCGATTAGTGATAATATTCTGAGTTGGTGAACTCATGAGCATGTTCCCATATAGTGTGAGGTTGTGTACTCAAGGTCATTTCCCTTCCCTTTTGACTTGAGTTAGGATTGGCTAGAACCTTGTAAAGCCGAGAGAATCCATAAGATAGAGAACTCACTGAGATTTGATGTATGTCACCCCATGTTGTTGATTATATTACAGGTCCAACAGGTTCCGCGAAGGGTAAGGATAAAGTTGTTTGACTTTCCTTACCGATCGTAGCTTTTGGGATGGCATGGCTTCCGCTATGGCGTTTTATTTTTTGAGATCACGATGTTGATCTAGTTCTTAGTGTTTAGAACATCTTGTATACATTATGCCTTGTTAGTTTTTTTGTATTAAGTGGGTAGAGCATGTAATGTATATAATGTGTTAACTAAGAACTTTTATATTTCAGTACCAAACACTTGGATTCATGTATAGTATTTATGCTTTGAAGTATGATATTATATGTGGGTGTTACTGTTGGTATCTGAGCAGGTCGTGTCATCGACCTAGCCATGAAATAGTATAAGTATTTCTTTCCATTTCATATGCGTGGTGTCGCCATTGGTCTTAAGTGTTATATTTATGGTATTGAGCCTGATCAACTTAATCCTATCTGTATGACATTTAGGAACATGGCCGACGGGCGCAGAAACAATCGTGGTAGACCCCGAACCACTCAGGCAGGGACGAATCCGCCAGGCGGCGAGGAGTAGGTCCCATGGCCTTAGTTTTTACAGCAGATGCAACAACAACAGTATCAGTTCCTGCAACATATGGTACAACAAATGAATGAGGGTTTTCATCCTCCAGTGGTTGTTCCAGAAGCTGCAGGTGGAAGCTTTCGGGATTTCATCCGCATGAATCCTCCGGAATTTCATGGCGGGTTAGATCCTGTAAAAGCTCACGAATGGACAGCTGGTATGGAGAGAATTTTCTTGATAGTCCAGTGCAGTGAGGAGAACATGGTGATTTTTGCTTCTCATTTGTTGAGGGGTCCTGCCATGAGGTGGTGGGAGAGTACCTCAACCTTGATGACTATTCAAGAGGTACCTAAGGTCTGGGAACGATTTAAGATTAAATTTATGGAGAATTACATCCCTAGTTCCTTGAGGACCCAGAAGGATTTTGAATTTCAACATTTGAGAAAGGGTACCTTGATCGTAGCTGATTATGCGGAAAAGTTTGAGATTATGGCTGCTTATTCTAGGCAATCCATGTATGCTCCGGACGATAGGTGGAAAATTGATCAGTTTCTTTTTGGTTTGAAGGCCGAAATTTCTCAGAGGGAGTTCACTTCTTATGCCGAGTTGCTAAGGCAATGTTATGTAGTTGAGAACAGCTTGAGAAAAGTTCAATCAGAGGGAGTTTTGCGTGAGTCGACTTAGAATGATCGTGGGAGATTAAACCAACAGTATAGGCCCAGGCAGCAAACCTTTAAAGGGAAGCAGGTGCAAAGTGTTAGACCTAATACTCCTCCTTTGTGTCAGTTGTACAATATGTATCACTACGGAAAGTGTGTCGATGGAACTTTTAGATGTTATCAGTGTGATGGAGTGGGGCATATGGCTAGAGATTGTCCTCAGAATAAGAATAAGGCGCAAGGAAGGGGTACTGGTCGAGTGTATACTTTGGATGCGAAGAAAGCAAAGGGCGATAACTCTTCGATGGCTGGTACGTGTTTTGTTATGGGCATCCTTGTTTTGTATTTTTTTTATTGTGGAGCAACACACTCTTTTGTGTCGATGCAATGTGTGATTTGGGTTTTTCTTGTGGATGGATCAAGTATGAGTTGTGGCAAAAACCTTAGAATGTCGTCATTTTTTACTTTCCGCTAGTGTAGTGATTTGAGCGGAAAATGAACTATCTTGCTGAAGTTTTGTAGCGTGACCGCGTCAGAATTTGGGATTCCACCTTGTCACTTGGTTGAAGTGTGTTATTTGTATGTTTTGACTTCATTCTATATTACCTTGAGTGTATCATGGTTGGTGAATATTATATAAGTTAAAGAGCCACGAATGGATAATGATATTGTGGGTTAGAGCAAGACGGATTTGTGTTTTGAAATCGCAACCATTTCTCTGGAGATGCAGTTTCATGAGTCTCGAGCTCCTCTGAAACATATGCATGATTACTTGGAAAGTTTAATTCTTGCGTGTAGTATAAATGGAACCTATGGGTAGTGACTTATGATAGTTAACAGACCATGTGAAGTGACGGTTCACGGCTAACAGGCTGATGTTCCCGAATCCATGTCATATGTCAAGTAAGTTACAAGGATCCATGACTCGGGTCGACTTCTAGACGTAGAAGTGGACGGGAAAAGGGGATGCCTTGGTAAGGTTATCGATTAGTGCACCATTGGTTCAGACGACAAGAGAATTTGACTCTTGGGGAAGTAATCTTATGAGTTTGTGTTGAGTATGAGAAAGTCTTAAGTGTATTACTGTTGAAAGACTTAAGGACGAAGTTGGAAAAAAAATACTCACGAAGTATTGATCTTGCAAGGAATATATCGGTGTGTAATTATGGTGTTAGTAAGGTATGAGCAATTGGTCGGAGTTTAGTAATTGTTATCTTCCGTGAGTTCATGGTTTTGGATTTAGACTTTGCAAGAGTGGTACCAGATGTGTACAATTGTACTTTACCCAGAGGAGGAAATGTGAAAGTTATCCTTCCAAGTAAGAGTGAGAATCGGACGTTCCGAAGTTAAACATTTAACTAGGATCATTTATGGAACAACACGATTAAGAAAAGTGAATTCAATTGAAAAGCATGGCATGGCCTTCGAAGGTGTGTGTGCAAGTAAAGTGTTGTGTGTGAATTGACAAGTAATATGGAAACATACAATTTCGCATATAATGGTTTACGTTTTGTTAAGTGGTGACTCGCATATGGTTGAAGTATCGTGATGGTGTTAAGTGTTATTGTTTGAGATCTCATATCAACAAGGAATCTTGAGTAAGTCGGAAAACCATAAGAAGAATCAATTTGGAACGTGGTAACCAGAACCGGAATTTGTTAAACTATTTTGGATATATTGATTCGAGTTTAAAATGGATTTGGAGTTGTATAGATTATTGTTGTAACAGTGTAACTCCTGTGCCTTTATCGTTTAAAGAGTATTGGACGATGATAAGAGATAGTGTGGGCAAAGAAATTGTTCTACCATAGGATGTTGGTAAGTTTCTTGTACCGTTGGTTAGTAAGGATCCCAGTGGATAAGTGTGTTTCTTCGTGGACTGATAGCTAAGTGTTAATGCTTAAGAATTCATGGTGTTCCACTGTTAAAATTGGATTACGCAGTGGAAGGTGGCGGATGAAAGAGTTAAGTCAGAATAATGAGAATTTAGATGGATTATTGCTTGTAAGTATGGAAATAAGGAGATCTTGTTTTAAGTGTGTTACCTTTGGCGTGATACGAAAGAGATGAATTATCGGATGTAATGGTTGTAATGTTTAGTGTCAGACCAGATGGAACTGGTAAAAGAAGTTGTCTTACTGCTTTTGAAGTGGTTCTGAATGTCAAAGGATTTGTTGAGTGGTTGTTATCCTAGAACAAGATATGATGTTACTGTTTGGGTTGTGACTCAATAGAGGAATAAGGAATGTTACATTCTTGCTGAAGGTAGGAAGTGACCAAGTCTCTTTGTATGAAACAACGGATAAATTTTGGGAAAATCAAGTTGAAAGTTAACCCAATATTGGAATAAGAGTATGATTAAGGATGTGGAGTTTGATAATTTGTGAAAACAAGGATTTTGGATTTGTGAAGTCAAGTTGGAATCGGATTATGTCAGAAATTTGAACGGAAGTAAAGTTAAGTGCGAATCTAAGACCAGGATACAAGTTATGGTTATTGCCGAGTAGAGGAAATTCGAGGGCGAATTTCAATTTAAGGGGGGGGGAGTGTAATACCCCGTATTATCTAAATGCTCAGTTGGATATCAGATGAGATCCGATGAGTATCTATGTGCTCTATCTTTGGTAAATTGGATTAATGGAATCCTCTAAGTACTTTAAGTATTATCAATTGGGATCATTAGAGCAACTAGTGAACTCTAAAGAGATCAATTATTTTATGAAAGAGACAAATCAATAATTATTAGTTAGAGAGAATATATTAAGGTAACTCTGATAATGGATCTATTGGGTTGAGACGACAAAATACCAATTGGAGATATTTTACCCTGTTGGATTATATTATATAATAATAGTATTATATATATATATATATATATATATATATATATATATGTGTGTGTGTGTTAGAAAAGAAGAAGAAGAAGAAGAAGAAGAAAAGAAAGAAGAAGAAACGAAGAGAAAGAAGAAGAGAAAATCTTGGAAGAAGAAGGAGAAGCTTGGATTCATCATCTCATCTTCTTCAACCTCCTCTTCGATTACCAGGTGGGTTCTAGTTACACACTCTAAGTTCTATAATTAAGGATTAAACGGATAAATCAATGAAATCTAACGAATGAAATGCGATATAAAATGCGTAGAATATTTGTTGTTATGATTGGAACATGTTTTGGTTGTTTTAGTATGGATTGGAAGTGTTGTGGATGGGATTTTTAGCCCTAAGGACACGTTGTTACGTTGCTGAGATTTCTGGGTTTTGCAGGGTTCGCCTAGCGAACCCCTGGCGAAGGGCAAAGCGAATGGTTCTCGAGAGTTCGCCTAGCGAACCCCAAAGCGAAGGGAAGGAGAATGTTCGCCTGGTGTTCGCAAAGCGAACTTTGTGCCCTTTTGGCTCTGTATTGGTTCGCTAGAGCTTCGCAAGGCGAAGGAGAAAGCGAACGTTCGGTGAGGATTCGCCTAGCGAACATGACAGATTTTCACCTTTTGTTTCCTTCATAACTTTTGATCCGTAACTCGGATCGAGACGTTCTTGGTATCATTGGAAATTAAGGGTATGATGTGGGATAAATTATTTAGTGGAAAATGAAGGAAAGTAATGTTATGTGATATGTTGAAATCCATATCTTTTGGATTGTAAATCCGATCGAGGCATAATTACAGCTGATGTAAAGCTGTGGAAATATCCAATGGGAGGAAAGTGAAAAGTATTAATTTCGATACCCGATTAAATGAATCGGAGGGAACCCAAAAGTGATGTTTTATGCGACGTGCTATGAAATAGTAATGTGAGACCATGATTTTAATCAAGGGTGCTTGGTAGAGGATAGTAGTGGCTCGTATGCCTTAAAATGTGTGGGAACTACTATGTGGGTTATGTTTGACATGTTATGCTATCATGTGTGTTTATGTGATTCTACTACACAATTGTAATATGCTTTTGTATAACTTGTGATGGAATTATTATATGTAATTCAAAATGTGAAATTGTAATATATATGTTTAAAATATGAAATAGAAAGAGTGAGGAAACTTTACCCTATAACAACATAATATAGGAACCTAGTAATGAGCTAGGAAATTGTTGAATGATCTATTGACAACGCTCGTGCATGAGAGGCCGAGGCATGCGTCTATTACCGAATGATATAGAAAAGAGTGAGACACTAGTAGGGAACATGTGTGTAATCTTTGTGTTTGATGAGAAAGGGCAAGGGAGGTCTTAAGGTGAATGTGGCCTTGTGATTGTCGAATACAATCACGTTGTGTATATGATCACGTAATCGGAAATGTTTTAATCCCTTAATAAATATCCGTGACCCGTGTCCATAACTCTTGAGAAGGACTGGCCGGATAAAGTGCTTATTAAGTAAGTGACCGTGACCCGTGTCCATAACCTCTTGTGTAGGCTAGTTGGGGAAAGTTAGTTAGTGGTGGTATTAGTGACCCGTGTCCATAACCTCTTGCGTAGGCTGGCTGGGGAAACTACCATGTGTAGGTAACCGTGACCCGTGTTGAAGTGCCCTTGTGTGGCTGGCCGGGGAAAGTTATCTATGTTAGCTTCTGGGACCCGTGTCCATAATCCTTTGGAGGGACTGGCCGGGAATGGATGTCTATGCTTTTAAGGATCCGTGACCCGAGTTGAACTCTCTTGTAGGGTTGGCCAGGGAAAGATGCCTTGGTTTGTGATACTGATTAGTGATAATATTTTGAGTTGGTGAACTCATGAGCATGTTCCCATATAGTGTGAGGTTGTGTACTCACGGTCATTTCCCTTCCCTTTTGACTTGAATTAGGATTGGCTAGAACCTTGTAAAGCCGAGAGAATCCGTAAGATAGAGAACTCGCGGAGATTTGATGTATCTCACCCCATGTGATTGATTATATTACAAGTACAACAGGTTCCGCGAAGGGTAAGGATAAAGTTCTTTGACTTTCCTTACGGATCGTAGCTTTTGGGGTGGCATGACTTCCACTATGGCGTTTTATTTTTTGAGATCACGATGTTGATCTAGTTCTTAGTGTTTAGAACATCTTGTATACATTATGCCTTGTTAGTTTTTTTTTGTATTTAGTGTGTAGGGCATGTAATGTGTATAATGTGTTAACTAGGAACTTGTATATTTCAATACCAAACACTTGGATTCATGTATAGTATTTATGCTTTGATGTATGATATTATATGTGGGTGTGGTGAAAAGGGATATCGCTGGTATAATTCTTATATGGAAATATTATGTTTCTCGTCATTTTGAATTTCTTGAACAAATTTTGTACTCTCTTTCCTCTGATTATCATATTACTCATAGTTCAAAACTTACAAATATTCATCATTTTGGTCTAATTATGAAGTATACTATGATTGTAATTTTGAGAACTGTAGGACTACTGCTATTTATACTCCTAATAATAAAAGTTATCTTGTTGCCAGGACTACCCTACAACCTCCCACGACTTTTGATCCCACTCTTTCTTCTTTCTATTGTCTTTATCCATCTTGTGACCATACGTCTACTCAATTGTATGGTAATGTTTACTCCACTTACTCTTTTTATTTTTTCCTATGTATAATCTCTATTTGCAGTTTGTTTGAGTCTTCTTCCTATAAAGATGTTATTATGCTTTCTCTTTGACAACATGTTGTGACATAAGAAACTCTACACAAGAAAAATACATGGAAAATAACATGTAGAAAAAATGTGCTATTTGGCCTCGTTGGGTATATAAAATCAAAACTAAGTCTGGTGGACCATTTAAGTGCTACAAATCACATCTTGTTGCTAAGGATTCTATCAACAATATTATATGGATTATAATTAAACCTTTGCTCCAATGGCCAAGATGACTATTATTCATACTATTATTGTTGTTTCGTCGGTTCTTCAATGGAATATTTCTTAAATAGATGTTAAAAATATGTTTCTAAATGGAGAATTGGACGAGGAATTTCATATGGTAACTCAGCCTGGAGTTTCTCATAATCAATGGAAAGTGTGTAAGTTAAAGAACGATCTATATGGTTTGAAACAAACTCTAGAAGTTTGGTTTGAAACGATTACTCTAGTGTTTGTCTCCTTCGCCATGCAAATAACTGAATTGTTTATGAAAACATATTCCATTAAGATGTTTTTCAATTTTTGATTGACAAACTCTCTATGTATCCTTTCAATGCATCTGGACTTTATGGGGAGATGTTGGATAATAGTAATGCATTTTTTATAATAACTAAGATAATGGTAGTTTAATATATTTATTTTTAGTATATTTATATTCTCTTTATAATTCTTAATTTTGGAGTTATCTTAACTAGCGTCCAGACGGATACTCACGTGCTCGTCTGTCCGCTTTTTATAATACTCACGCGTGTAAAATATAAATCGTATTATTATTTTTATTTAATTTTCATTTTATTATTTATTATTTATAAAATAGTAGTAATATATAATGGTATAAAAATTAATAAACTGTCACATAACTACCATTTATTAGAAAAAGAAGTTAAGATTTAAAATAAAAACTAAAAAGGGTATATTTAGAAGAAAAAAAGGCTACACCAAAATCATGTTTTGCCTTTATATATATGTATAGATTAGTTATTAAAACTCGAATCTCTTTATTTTTCTCTTATTTTTTCATTTATATCCCTATTTTTCTCCTTTTATCTCCCTACAATTTTTTGGTGTCACATTTCTTCTGTCATAGACATATTATCTAGTTATGTATAACATCCATAACCACAAACGATATGTAAAGGTAAAACATACTCTGAGTCGGTGCCAAACTCCAAGTTCATTCGCAAATTATTTCATGACACCTATTAAAAGCATTGGAGATGCACAAACTAACATACTTGAATTCCTTATTATTACTATATCATAAAAAACGTATATAAAAGGGCATTCCTATTATTATTTTTGGATCATAACTACTTTTCTATTCTTATTGTTACTAGATAGTAACAAAACCCTTAACTTTAGCATCGTCATGATAAAATCATGGGTCCATGCTGGTTTGTTACAACGTCTAGTTTCAAGCTTATCTGTTGTTGGCTCTTTGTCTGTCAAATTTTCTAGCAATTGTTGAATGGCCCTACTTCCAACAATACCATCCCTTGATCAAAGTTGTCACCATTTCCCTCCTCGAAATTGAACTTGTCCTAAATGTCAAGTATTCCATAAAGATCTACGAACGAAGATAAATCCTCATAGGTAACATATTTTGGTTGGTTATGAGACCATTGCACAAAGACTTGTTTGTGAGGATGACCATGTTTCTTGCAATTGTGGCCGACAAAAATATCTATGGGGTGCATTAAAGTTCTATTATCAATACTTGCCTCTGGTAATAGATAGAACATGTCAGCAGTTGTGCCTTTTTAAGCTCGAAATAGGGAAAAATTAAATGTTGGATTAACATGGATCTCTAGTGGGAGGTTCAACTTTATGCTATTGTACCAATGTGTGAGATATTGGATCGAACTCTAGTGTATTATGCCGTTGAAATCTGCTCACATGATGTTGTTGAAGACCTACATGTTATATTCGAAATGTGTTATAGTATGTAGTTGTTGAATTGGGTCTGTTTGTTACATTCAATTGTTTAAGTTAGCTTGTACCCTAAGTTAGCTTGTAATGGATAATTGTTAAAAGGCTCATTAGTTTAGTATGTTGGGTTTTCTTATAAATAGCATACTAGTTTCTCATATTAAGAGTGGTAAATCCTAATTAGGGTGAGAGGGTTATTTGTTATTCTTGAGTACTTGTAATCTGATTCAAAGAGAAAGTAAAGAATAACAGTTATAACCAATCCTTGTTGTTCTTCTTGTTTTTCCTTTAACCCTAACCCTTGTGTGTTTCTGTAGCGTGCGATTTTTGTCGGTGACGCGACCACCTTACCGTAGAGGATTTGGATGCTACTTTCTGATTTCTGTATTTATCCTATGAAATTGGTAAGAAAAGGGAAGATATCTAAAACTAACCTTGCACGCAAATGTTTTCTTTAACAAATGCTAAGAGATCGGGGAACGGGGTCTGGTTATATAAAGGGAAGCTATTAACACCCAGTGTATTAATGGTAATCCATAGGAACCTTCTTTCACATGTATTTTTATTAACTTAAAATGCTTTCTCGTGTTTATCTGCTGTTACTTAGGAAAGTTTCTCCTTTGTGAGAATTGAGAGAATGTTTTTGTGGTTTTCGGGTTTTCTGTTGTTTTTGGGAAGGTACATGGACCTAAGATTTTTTTATTTGTATGCTCCTGTAGGAAATCAGAGCAATCGTAGTTTCTCCTATTTCTATGGGAGGAAAGATGTTTGGTGTCTTGTTCAAAGCCCAAGATTGAAGCTGTTCTGGACTGGGCCCGCGCCTGCCCTACTGTCGGGCAGGCCCAAACCCAATGACCAGCGAAGGCCCAACATCGCCTTTGTGTCGAGAATGTACCAATCCCCTTGGACGTCGGGCACGCGAGGCAGCAACTGTCGAGCAGAGGCATATAGCCCGCGTGCGCACCTCTCCCCGACGCCCACGTGCTCCTCCCCACGAGGACACGTTCTCTTGTAACTTTTCACTCCCGAAGGAATCGATCTACCCTACTTCCAGAGATTTAGGGACCGTTACACCAGGGCGAAGACCACGTGCTGGTCTTCACTACGCCATGTAAGCCCTGACAGTTACTTGGATTGGGCCTTGCAATCCAGCCCAGTGCAAGTAACAGTTGGCCCCTCGCTGGGGGCTCTCTATAAATACCCTCTCACTTGAGAGGGTCAGGTTACGAAAACATTCTAACTCTCACCTATATTCTCTGTATTTGCTTTCCTCCGTTCATCACCAGCATGGCTAACAACCCGTCTGTGAACAAAGCTCTGGACACCGTCCTCGCATAACTCGAGAACAGAAACCACCGTGAAGACAATGCTGCCCTCAACGTCGAAGAAGGAGACATAAGAGACGGGAAGACCGCCTCCCCAGACTCCGAAGACACAGATTACGACGCTGTTCAGTAAGACGACCAGCAAACCGCCTTTCAGCCAGTTGCTCCTCCACCTAATGCTGATTCGAGCACTGTGGCTCTATTCGCCTTGGTCAACCAGACCAACCAACTGATCATGCACCAGAATCTTAGAATTGAAGCACTCGAGCGAGGGCGAACACGGAGATCTTCCTCGCGAAGACATCGTCGTCCGCCTTCACCTCGCTGTTCTCCTCCCTCGCGAAGGACTCCTCCGGAAGAATCTCGGACCCCCTCGCCGGTGCGCGAGGGCCGCCGGCCACGTCTCGTGCGTCCCCATCTAGAAACCTCCTAGAAGTGCCATCGTTCCCCGCCTCGGAAGGAACCGAGGCAATCCTCGACTGTCAAGAGGAGCAAGACTGTCGAGGAGAGACCGAGGAACCGTTCCAGAAACTCCCCTCCACGACAAGGACCTGGGCGACACCACCGATCCCCGTCAAGGTCCCCAGCCGGAAGCGACGATGACAACCATAGGACCCCCTGTCATGGGAGATCATGGACGCCCCAATCCCTGCAGGTATGGAGAAACCCCCGCCATTGGGGACCTACGACGGCCTGACCGACCCCGACGATCACGTCGAAAGTTTTGAAGCCATGCTCAACTTCAGAAATGTCAAGGGAGCCATTAAGTGCGGACTTTTCCCTCCAACTTGCGAAAGGGAACCATGACTTGGTACAAGAGTCTAGCACCCGGGTCGATCACGTCCTGGAGGAAACTAAGACAACGCTTTACCAAACACTTCACGGCGTCTCGCCGACACCCGAAGACAGAGGCCGCACTAGAGAGCATCTACCAGGGGAAGAACGAGCCTCTCAGGAACTACATTGAGAGGTTCAACAAGGAGGCTGTCGAGGTTCACACGACCGACAACATGAAGAAGTTTTTAATCATCCGGGGATTATGACTTGGTTCAGATTTTGCCAAGTCCGTGGGCCTCCGCAGACCTCGCCGATTGGAGGACCTCCTCCAACGAGCTCAGTCATACATCGAGTTCAAGGAGTCGGAGGCAGCACAAATCATCCTCGACTCAAGGCGGAAGGAAGGCTCCCACGGCCGAAGAGAAGAAGACTCTCCTCCCTGACGGGGAGGGGAAAGAAAGAAGGAAATCCGCCCCCGGGACTCTCGTGAACCGCAAGGGCCAGCTGGCCGGTTCACGGAATACACGCCGCTCAACGCTCCGTGCGCACGAATCCTCTCCGAGTGCTCCAACTCAGAATTTCTGAAAGGAGGCATCTGCTTTCCGAAGCCAACTCCCCCTAAACCAAATACGGGCAAGTCCAAGTACTGCAGGTTCCACCGAAGCCACAGACATGTCACAGAGGACTGCATCCATCTCAAGGATGCAATTAAGATCCTGATCAAGGAAAGACACCTAAAGAAGTACGCCCAGAAGAATGACACTCCTCGTCCCAGTGCCCGGGAAGCCCAGAACGTCGAGGAGACGACACCTCCCCCCAGCGAGAGTAGGCTGCAGGTAGCCATCAGCGTCACTCGACCCGAAGACTTCTTTGTCCCCGAAGGCATCGAGGGCCAAGAGGTTGTTCGCAGCATGTGGGCGAACTTCCCACACGAAGACCCCGCTGCTGCCCGCAGCACGTGGGAAGGTTTCCCCAAGACAATGGTCATATCCGGGGGTGGTTACGAGAAGTTGTCCGTCGGATCGATCAAGCGGAAATTCGACGAACTGGAGTCCGCAACGTCGGCGAAGACCACCACTCTCGAGAAGGTGCAAGGGAAATTAAACCCCATCACCTTCTACCTTGAAGAGCTCCCAGGCAGGGCACCCAATGCCACAATCCCCCTCTTGGTGAGGGTACAGATGGTGAATTTTGACGTTCGCAGGATCCTGGTCGACCAAGGAAGTTCGATCGACATTATGTACGCTCACCTGTTCGGGACTCTCAAGCTCGACGAGAGACATCTGACCCTGTACGTCGGTTCGGATCTGCAGGGATTCGACGGCACCACCACCAGGCCATGGGGTTACGTTGAACTGATGGTCAAATTCGGGGCCGAAGACACCGCCCGTCAAGTGAAGACCAGGTCGAATGTCCATCCCTTTACAACTGCATCCTCAGGAGGACCACCCTGGCCGAACTCACAGCAGTGTCGTCAACTGTCCACCTCAAGATAAAGTACTACACGGCCAGAAGACGGGTAGTTACGATGCACGGGGATATCGACACGGCCAAGAGGCGCTTCGACGCTGCAATCAAAGGCATGAGTTCCATCGGCACCAAGCCCAAGACTGGAGCAAAGTCATCCTCTGACAACGTGTAGAGGCCTCTCCCGCGCGTCAACGCGGTCGACCTCGACAACAGGTTCCTGGACGAGCACGACGAAGGCGGAGCAGCTGACCTCGACCTCCAGGAGGAAAACAACGGTCAGCCTCTCCACCCAACGTGCCCCATCCCAGACGGAGACTTCGAGCTCGTCGCCCTCGGGAACGACCCAGACCGAAACGTGAAGATTGGCACCAGACTCCCCGACCTGGCGAAGAAACAGCTGAATGCGTGTCTCCGGGAGAACGTTGATCTGTTCGCATGGAACGCCTCCGAGATGCCTGGCCTTGACCCTGAGGTCGCTTGCCATCAGCTCGCAGTAGACCTGGCCGCTAGGGCTGTAGTTCAACGTAGGCGTAGGCAGTCTCTCGAAAAAGCGGAGGCTGGTGAAAAAGCTATAAAAGACGTCCTAGAGGCGAATTTTATTTTGGAGGCCAGGTACACGACCTGGCTGTCCAACGTTGTACTCGTCAAAAAGAATAATGGAAAATGGAGAATGTATGTTGACTATACCGATCTTAACCAGGCATGCCCGAAAGACTGTTACCCTTTGCCAAACATCGACCAGCTGGTCGACAATTTTGCAGGTTACAAGCTATTATCCTTCATGGATGCTTACTCGGGGTACAACCAAATCCCCATGGATAAGGTCGACAAACAGCACACGGCCTTCATGACCGAGTCCGGAAATTATTACTTCAACGTAATGCCATTCGGCCTCAAGAACGCTGGCGCGACCTACCAACGGATGATGAACAAAGTTTTCCGGGGAGAGATCGGTGACATGCTCGAAGTCTATATGGACGACATGATCGTCAAATCTGCAGAAGAAGTCGACCACACCGCACACCTCAAGAAGGTGTTCGACACGGCGAGGAGATGCCACATGAGGTTCAACCCCGACAAATGCACCTTCGGCGTTCGTGCAGGTAAGTTCCTCGGCTTTTACCTAACAGAGCGGGGAATCGAGGCCAACCCCGACAAGTGTAGGGCTTTCTCCGAGATCCTAACTCCGACTCGAAGAAGTCAATACAATCACTAAACGGGATGTTGACCGCCCTCTCCCGATTCGTCGCCAAATCCGCACAATACGCACTCCCGTTTTTCAAGCTTCTTCGACAAAAAGCCACGTTCGAATGGAGCGAGGAATACGAGCAGGCTTTACTCCATCTTAAACGAGTCCTGTCACAGCCCCTGGTCCTCTCACGACCGGAGAACGGGGAGACACTTTTCTTGTATCTCGCCATCACGAGTGAAGCGATCAGCGCCATCCTCATACGGGAATACCACGACGGGAAAAAGCTGATTTACTTCACGAGCAAAGCCCTCCAAGGTCCCAAACTCAGGTATCAGCAGATCGAGAAAGTCGCCCTGGCCCTCGTCACTCTGGCCAGGAGGCTGCGCCATTATTTCCTAGCCCACACCGTCGTCGTAAGAACCGAACAGCCTATAAGGCAGCTCCTTGGACGACCAGATATGGCGGGAAGGATGCTCAAGTGGTCGTTCGAACTCACCGAGTTCGACATCTAATACGAGGGAAGGAAGGCTCTAAAGGCTCAGGTATTGGCCGACTTTGTGGCGGAGATGACCTTCCCGGAGCATCCAGCACGAAGGGGAGCGGAGCGAGCATTATCCTTGAAAACAAGGAAGGCAACCTGATCGAAGTCTCCCTCGAACTGTACTTCCTGACGTCGCACAGTCAAGCAGAGTACGAGGCTTTCCTCGCCGGGCTTCGGTTGGCCGAGGACCTCGGCGCCAAGGAAGTCAAAATCATCACTGACTCCCAGCTCGTAGCCTCTCAAGCCCGAGGAGAGTATCAGGCCAAAAAATACTGCCTCATCGAATACCTGACCTTGGAAAAGGAAAAGATGAAGAATTTCTCCTCTGCGGAAGTGACCCACATCCCTCGCGAGCACAATACCCGAGCAGATGTCTTGTCCAAATTGGCGAGCACAAAGAAGAAAGGCGGAAACAAATCCGTCATACAAGAAGTGCTTTCCCGCCCGAGCATCGATAAACCCATTCCGGCGGCAGATGTGAATGCCATTGGGGACAACAATTTCTGGATGACCCCGGTATACGAGTACCTCACAACGAACAAATTGTCCGAGGATCCCAAGGAAGCGGGGATGGTCAAGCAGCGAGCGTGCTCGTACACTATAGTCGAGGACAAGCTATATCGTTGCGGGTTTTCTATCCCCCTCCTCAGATATGTCGAGGAGACCAAGGTCCCCGGTATACTCCAGGAAATCCACGAGGGAATCAATGCACAGCACCTCGGCGGGCGATCTTTAGCCCGTAAGGCACTTCAGGCAGGGTATTACTGGCCCACCATGCAGCAGGACGCCAAGGAACACGCCAAGAAGTACGATAGAAACCAGCGACACGGGGACATGCACCTCACTCCTCCTAACGAGCACAAAACACTGTCCTCCTCATGGCCGTTTGCATGGTGGGGAATGGATATCCTCGGACCTTTCATCGTGGGATCGTATCAAAACAAATACCTCATCGTCGGGGTGGATTATTTTATGAATTTGATCGAGGCGGAAGCATTGGCCAAAATCACGGCCTTCAACATACTACATTTCTACAAGAGGAATATCCTCGCCCGATTCGGCGTGCCCCAAGCTATTGTCACCGACAACGGAACGCAGTTCACCGACAGGAACTTCCAAGACTTCATCACCAAGTTGGGTACGAAACAACACTTCACGTCTGTCGAGCACCCTCAAACGAACGGGCAAGCCGAAGTGGCAAACAGAGTGATCCTCCGAGGGTTGAAACAACGACTAGGCGATTCCAAACAACGATGGGTCGAGGAGCTACACAGCGTCCTTTGGGCCTACCGAACAACCCCACATTCCATGACCGGGGAGACCCCTTTTCGTCTGACCTACGGAACGGCAGCGGTGATCCCCGTGGAGATCAGGGAACCCTCGAGGAGGACGGAAGCCCCCCTCGATGAGGATGCGAACAGCGAGGCCCTAAGGGACGAGCTCGACTTTGTCGAGGAGACAAGGACGGGCGCATCCCTCCACGAAGCCTCACTTAAACAGAAAGTAACTTTACGCTATAACGACAAGGTTATCAAACATGATTTTCAGGTAGGCACCCTCGTCCTACGAAGGAACCAGAAAGATTCGCGAGAAGACAAACTCGCCGCGAACTGGGAGGGCCCGTACCGCGTCCGCGCGAAAACAGGGACAGGAGCCTACTTCCTCGAAAATCTACACGAGGAAGAACTTGCTCGACCATGGAACGCTGAGAAGTTTAAACAGTACTACAGTTAAGCACTGTCCGCGACACACTAGCATCGCGGCTATGGGGACGCACTAGGTTACAAGCGCGACACTCCTATACAAGACATGATGATCAAGGGCCGTATTGTGTGTGCGCGAGGACTTTTGATCCGACGAGAACACCTCGATCGAGCTTCGTCATCGTTGTACCAATTGGACAGAACACCCAGCTCGCGATGGGAAGTTCACGCCACAAAGCTAAGACCTCGACCGAGCTCTTCGCCTCGTTGAAGGTCGGAGTACACCTCCGCCCACTCGGTCAGCTCTCCACGCAGTCGAGGACGATCGAAGTCGAGCAAATCCCCAAAATCTCTATTACTTAGACAAAAATAAATAAAGTATAGCAAATACGATAACATCACACACAAGCGAAAACATACAAACATCATGCGCAGATAAACAAAAAGGCATTAAGCGGGCAGAAGCCCATTGTACATGTATCACAAACAAGTATCAAAACGCCCCTGGCGCACAGGCCAGGCACAGGCATCAAAGAATAAAATGGATCGCAGGCCAAACAGAAACAGAGTAAAAACTTATTCAGCGGGGGCCCCCTCGGGCTGCTCATGGTCGGTTGCCCCTCCGCCGACCTCGTCCTCTTGCATCGGCTGCACAATATGACCGTCGACCACCTCGTAGTCGAGGTCAGACCCTTCGGTAATGAGGTCGGGGTTGAGAACCCAAAGCTGCTGCATTGCGTTCCTGAAACCTATATCAGCCGCCACGAGGTTATCCTGCTCGACTTCCCTAAGTTTCGCTATTAAAGCTTCCCGCGAAGTCAACAACCAGTCTTCCTCGGTTTCCTCCTCAGCAGGGCGAACAACTTCTTTTAGCTCGGCGTTCCTCACCAAGAAACGTCTCCTCTCCTCCTCTGTGTTCTTCAACCTCTCCTCCAACTTCTCTTGGAGCTCGACCTGGGCCTTGTTCTGGTTCTTGTAGTCGGTCAGCTGCTTGCCCACCTTCTCCATTTCAGCTGAGATGGACCTGAAACTCTCTTACAGCCTTTTCATCTCGTCCTCTGGGCATGTCTCGTCGTTCAGGACCAAGGCAGCAGCACAAACCCGCATCACCGCGGACACGTCCTCCACCAGTGCCCTTCTCCGAGAAACCCTGTCGACGCCCAAGATGGTCTGAACTTCAGGTTCACCAACACACAGGGAATTGTTCCCCGTAAAGAAGTTCGGCCTCGAGTAGCAAGGCGGCAACACAAATTTCACAGCGGAGGGGCTTTCGTGCTCGGTGAGGTCGACGTCCACCGGATCAGCAGGTCGTTGTCTCTTCGGAGAGCTCTGAGTGCAGGGGGAGTCGCTGTCCTGGGGAGAGCCGGAAGAGCCCCCGGGTGCCGGAGTTGGACCGGGGACCTGCGATCGGAGTTGCTCGATGTGGCCTTTCACTCCCTTCTTCGAAATACGGGCAGCCTTCAGCTTCTTGATGCGCTCCTCAGCACTCGACATCTTGCCTGCAAAGAAAAGAAATGCGTCAGCAAATCAAAACCTAAAATACAAGGGAAAAGTAAGTCGAGGAAGTCGCTACCACCTAGCAACTCGAGGGTGTCCTCGTCAGAAAACGTATCAAGGAGGGCCCTCGTGTTGATCAACCAGTGCTTCCTCAAGACCTTCCCATCATCACCTCGGATGAACTCCCCGTCCGGCGTCATGAGCTTGGCTTTGCTGAACCCGTTGACAAATTCGACTATTGCTTTGTACGCCAGGTGGTCCCCCTCGCACAGTCGACCAGGGCTGACGATGTAGCTGTCCGTCCCTCTCCTGAAATGCTCTTCGGTCTAGAACAAGGGGAACCTCGGTTCAAGGATCTCTTCCTACCGCCCATCTACTTCTCGTCGAACCCGACGATACACCGAATTCACGGCTTCGAAGGAGACCGGCTTTACAATATAGTACCGATACTTGAAGTCACGGACAGAGTCCATGTAGGTGATAAACAGACTGCTCACCTGCTTGAAAGACACCACACCATGTTTATCGTCGGTCGCTTGCCTTTGAAGATGAAAAATGCAGGAGAAGAGGGGCACGGTTGCCTCGATCTGGAGATATTTACACACGAGCTCGAAGGCTCAGAGGAAGGCGAGAGAATTGGGGTGCAGCTACGAGGGCGCCAAGCGCAGCCAAGCGAACACTGACAGCTGAAAGTCCTTAAAGGGCAAGCGCCACCCCGCCTGGTCGAACATGAATTCATAAAGGGGGAACCCCATCCCTCGATAGGTCGAACAGATGTGGTGGTGTGCCTGAGTCCGGAACACCTTCCACGTCTTCGAGGAGCCCACCAACCAGTGCTCGACTGTACAAAAAATATCATCTTCATCCCCGTCGATGAACTGGGAGATCATGTTTAGCGGCTCGTGGCTAACCCACTCCGCAAGGGGACGCTCCTCGACACTAGTTATCTCTGCCATCGGTGAGTCGTGTTGGTCGTCGGTGTCTAAAGATCCCACGACCACTGACAGGGCGTCCATTTACCTGAAAAGCAGAAGGAAATGGTGAATTCGATGATCCAAATCAAATTCACCCCTCCACCGCTGATCAAGTGAAAGGGCGAAGAAGGGCGTCGGGGAGCGCGTGACTGCCGCGATCACACGACGTCTTCGGTTATATGACGAAAGACCCCGGTACTACTCCCCGAGGATTCATCCCGTGGTTAGGAATGTTAGTGAGGACCCCGAGAGTTTCATCTCGTGTCCTCGGGACGTTCTTCTTGTCCCCGGGATATCTATCCCTTCTCCCCGCGAGATTTAACAAGAAAACTAAGAAATTTCGCCGTTTTTGCCGAAAATTTCGCGATTTCCATGGGAACTTCATCAGTTCACCATGGAACCACCGCATAAAAATCAAAAGAAAGGAGAAAGATCGAGAAACTTACTTGATGTATAGTTCCGGTAGGGTTCCGGTACGACGGTTTGCGGTGGCTTGCAGCGGCGATGGTGGCAGTGAGAGAAGAAGGAAGAGAGTCTAAGCAGAGAGAGTTAAAATGTGTAAATGACGCGGGCTCACCCCTATTTTTAAGGGCCTCACGAGACTCGAGGATTTCCTAAGCAATCAATTACGCTACCCTAGCGTAGCCGCCCTAGGTAATGATGGGGTGTGACACGTGGCGCGCGTTTCCCCATGTGCATCTTTTCGTTCCCCAACACGCGTCCTTCCATTCTCCTCGCTTCAGACTTCTCGTATCCCCGCGACATCGTCCATTCGCAGCCAGCCTGTCGCGAGCAGGTCGATTTGTTCTTGCCCGGTTGACCAACCGTTCCCCGTTAAGATCCCTTCCCCGACGGGATACGTCCTCGACATAGCACTCGCCTTTAAGTCATTACTCTAACACCTCAGAGCAACGACTTGGGGGGCTCTTGTTCTGGACTAGGTCCGTGTTTGCCCTACTGTCAGGCAGGCCCAAACCCAATGACCAGCGAAGGCCCAATGAGGCCCAACATTGCCTTTGTGTCGGGCACGTACCAATCCCCTTGGACGTCGGGCACGCGAGGCAGCAACTGTCGAGCAGAGGCATATAGCCCGCGGGCGCACCTCTCCTCGACGCCCACGTGCTCCTCCCTGCGAGGACACATTCTCTTGTAACTTCCCACGCCCGAAGGAATTAGTCTGCCCTACTTCCAGAGATTTAGGGACTGTTACACCAGGACGAAGACCACGTGCTGGTCTTCACTATGCCACGTAAGCCCTGGCAGTTACTTGGATTGGGCCTTGCAATCCAGCCCAGTGAAAGTAACCGTTGGCCCCGTGCTGGGGACTTTCTATAAATACCCTCTCACTTTAGAGGGTCAGGTTACAAAAACATTCTAACTCTCACCTACATTCTTTGTATTTGCTTTTCTCTAACCTTACCTGACTTGAGTGTCGGAGTACCTTACAGGTACACCCCCCCCGCCATATCATCATCACCGGAGCTGAAGTCCATACGACGTTACTGGCCACTGTCTAACTGTCTGATCCAGGTATGGTCAGAAGCTATCTGAGTATTTATGTCTTGTTCAAAGCCCAAGATTGAAGCTAAAAGTTGACTGAGAGAGAGAACTTGTTATCTCTGAAGGGAGATATCTCACTTATTCATCACAAATATTGAGAAATTGATTATAAGGGAAATTACTTTAACTGGGATATGTAGAATCTAGTAATGCCATAATTTCCTTTATAAGAGAGGAATCATGAAGGAAGAAAGATTTAACTCAGTGTACAACAATGCCACTTTTTCCTTTATGAATATTTCATGCTAAGAGAGGGACATTGGCTTGGATGTATGGAATCCAGAGGCTTGCCACTTACAGCAGTTAGATAAAAGATAAAATTTAGCCAGGATAAAGGAGGGACTCCAGCTTGGATTTTGAATCAACAAGTGTGCCACTTACAACAATTATCTAGAAAAAGGATTTTGATTGTTTGTTTTTGATGTGTGATGTATAGAATGGATATCCTCCTACATAGAGAATTCCTGGTCTCATCTGAGGGAATGTTGATTTTGGTGTGCCTTGATCAAAGCCCAAGGTTGATGCTAAAAGGAAACTGACTCCACTGAGGAGGGTTTTATCTGTCTTGTACAAATCCCAAGATTGAGGCTGACCGGGGAGATTCATTATATAAAGCCTAAGAGGAGGTTGACTGGGGAAATTCTTATTTGAAGCCAAAGAGGAGGCTAACTGAGGAAATTCTTAATGAAGCCTAAGAGGAGGCTAACTGGGGAAATTCTTATATGAAGCCTAAGAGGAGGCTAACTAGGGAATTTCTTATACGAAGCCTAAGAGGAGGCCATCTCTTGCTGAGGATTTATTGAAATCCAGGAGCAGGTCTAAATTTTATTGGGGAATCCAAAAGGAATTTACTCTTGCTGGGAATCAGGGAAGAGTTGAAGTACCAGATTTCATGAGGCTCTGATTCTGTTGAGGATTTGTTGATGGTAATTTGACCCTAGCTGGGGTTTTTAAGGTGAAGGCTTAAACCTTGTTAGGTGTCAGGCGAGTTTAAAGATGAGTTTAGAAACCTATGAGGTCTTTAATTCTGCTGGAGACTTTGTGTATTGGTATAATAATCAGGGTTTTTCCTGTGCTTTTAGGAAACTTGAGGGTCTTTGTGTGAGATCCAAGAGGAGATGAGACTTTCCAAGTCTTATTTGAATGAAGCCCAAGAGGAGGCTGAGACTGTCCAAGTCTCTTAAGAAGTGGTAGACTCTGGTGTAGAGAGGGGTCTTTGTATGATGCCCAAGAGGAGGCTGTTGTTTTAAGGGATGAAAAACAACCTTAGAATGGTCTGATGTTCTTGGAATTTTGACTTTACTAGGGATTGAACTATCAGAGATGACTAAATTCTATCCTATGCTTTTAGGAAGCTTGTGGATCCTTGTACTAAGCCCAAGAGGAGGCTGTGGGGAACTTCTAAGAAGCCTGTTGGTCCTTGTACTAAGCCTAAAAGGAGGCTGGGGATTCTTCTAGGGAGCTTATGGGTCCAAGCCTAAGAAAAGTTCAAGAAAGGTTTCACCGGGAATTAATTATTTCTTTGCTGAACAGTTCTGAGGTTTGAAGAAATTCAAAAGAGGTTTCACTGGGAATTAATCCTCTCTAGGGAAATGAATTTCTTGTATATCAAATATCTAAGTTTTGACAGTCTTGAGAAAAGTTTCACCGGGAATAATGCTTTTATCTGTTCCATATTGTATAAGCCCAAGAGGAGGCAGACTGTATAGGGAATTTCCTATGAGGGAACTAGTTTTGACTAAATTGAGAAAGTAACCTCTAGTTTGACCTAAATGTAGGCCTAACTGCTTGGGAAACTCTAAATAAATATGCACAAGTATATACATACATATAAGTGAATTAACAAGTATATAGACAAATATGCATTGAAAAAGATGTTGGGACCTATATTCTGAGAAGAGACCCAAGTTTATGGTGATTGACTGTATCATTAAGGTTTTGAGAAATTGAAGAAAGTTTTGAGAAAACTTTGAATTAAAAGATTTTTTTTTTAAAAGAGAAGAGTGTTTAGGGCTTATAACTCAAAGAGAGGCCCAAGTGGTCTAAGAGCAGTTTCACCGGGAATAATGCTCCTCTTAGTACCAGTTTTAAAACGGACAAATGATTTTGAAAACAAATGTATGGGGATTACAACTCAAGGAGAGGCCCGTGGAAGTTGTTTATTGTTTAAAACCAAGTTTTTGAACAAAAGGTTTGGGGCTTATACTCAAGGAGAGGCCCAGCCGACTTATTTGAAAAGGAGACGATTGCGTCGCGATTTTGAAAACCACAGAGGGACTTATACAATGACTGAGGCTCCAAAAATTATTTACACAAAGTGATGGGTCTTACACTCTATTAAAGGCCCAAAAGTGGTATTTTTATACAAGAGTTAGGGCTTATAGCTCAAGGAGATGCCCAGATGAAAAACAGTGATCGAACCATTTATTGTATCGAGACTTATACAATGACTGAGGCCCAAAAATTGTGTATTTACAAAGGGGATGGGTCTTACACTCTATTAGAGGCCCAAAAGTGTTTCAAATGAAGTTTGAAAAAATCAAAATTAAGAAAAACCTTAATTTTAATTTAAAAATATAATTTTCAAAGGAAATTTAATAAAAATTGATATCAAATATCAAATATATTCAAAAACAAGTTGTAAACTTTGAAAAATGTTTTGAAAAATCATGTTTAATCACATGAAAACTTGGAATTCATTTGAATTTGAAAAACCAAGGTGGAAATTTCATTTTAAAATGTTTAAAAACAAATAAAATGAAATTATTTATAAAAATTCAAACTATATTAAATAAATAATATAAATTTGATTTTTTTGTAGAATAAAACATTTTAATATTTTTGTGAATTCTTAAAAAAAAGAACCAATAAAAAATGATTAAAAATGAGAGAGATATTAATTTTTCAAATAAATTAAGAAAAATAACAAAAATTCAAAAATTTAAATAATTTGAATTATGGCGCCAATGGTCACCTTCTTCTTCCTCGTGACCGCGCCATTGACGATTTGCAAAACCTCACTTTTCTCTCTGATTACTCAATGGTTTTGACTTTTGTAAACATCAACCTTACTCGTTTTTGAACAAGGATTTCAATGGTACCTATTAATTGCATTTATATTAAGTGTGGAGTGAGAAATCAAGTGATGAACACATGAACTCTAATTTCTGCAAGAACACTATGAAATCCTATACACGATAGCTATAAAGCAATTGATTGAGGGGAAACACTCTACATAAGTGCAGAAACATGTTTGTAACTTGAAAACACATTTATGATGCATAGATCATAGAGTTTGAGAGTTCAGGCTTACCTCTTGCAAGAAGAAATCAAATTCTGATGTAGAGGTGTTACAGATGTTGTGTGATGATCTGGACAGCTTCAATAGACCTAATGTAAGGTGTTTGGAAGCTTGGAATGGATTGAAACAACCTGGAACTTGTTGTGGCACCTCAACTGCAAATAGGCCAAAAATCTTGAGCAAATGCATGGTGACTTAGTGATTCTAGTGTTCCAGATGTGTTTTGAGGTTATGGATCACTTGTATATGACATATGTGAGGTGTTAGGATGGTTGGTTTTGATGGAAATGCTCTCTATTTGAAAATTCAAATGTTACTTGCTAAAGAAGCATTTTCTGGTTTTTTGAGAGTGAAAAAAAGGAAATCATGAGTTGTTATGCTTTGGTGCACTCAAACTGATCAGAAAGAACCTCTATTTATAGTTGAGAAACTTTGTTTTGGTAGCAATAGTGATTGGAGGCTGGATCACTCCATTATCCATTGAACTTTGTCATGTAGTCAAAGTCTCCTCTAGCCATTGACTTGGGTCAATCTTGCAGGCATATGGTCTTCTAATGCTTGAGTTCATCTTGACTCATTTGCAATGTTGTGGACTGATACATTCCAACTCCATGCACCTCTTAAATGTTTCATGACAAATTTGAAAGATTCGGATTTTGAACTTTGAACGTCACATGCCTAAAGGATGAGGTTTTTTACTTGGTGGCCTTGTGATCAGATTCTTCATCATTCAGGTTGATTTTGGACAGAAATAAAATGATGCAAGTGTCCAAAATTGGCTCAAAAACTCGTGGGAACCAAGTTATGTCTTCATGCCTTTGTGTGGGCAGGGTGAAAAATGCCATTTTTTGAGGCTTATAACTCCTTGCTCAAGTTGAACCATGTGAGGCTCTTGTACTTTTTGGAAAGCCCCTATAACACACTTCAACTTTGACGTTTAACTTTGGTCTTGATTCATCTTGGATCATAATGAAAAATGGTCAAAGTTGGTGAAAATCCAAAACAGATTCTGTCCAAAATTTCACTAAGTGTTGAAAAAGTGTACATTTTCCATTTTTTGTGATTTTGATCTATCCATAACTCAAAATCCATAAGGATTTGGAATATGTTGTAGTTGACAATCTTGAATTATGTAATGAGAGCTTTCATTTGAGTTTTGGATGGAAGAAAAAGGTTATTTAGATCACAAGTTATGGTCTTGCAAAGTTGGGTAGAAATCACTTTTTTTCATGACTTGGTGAAATTTCAAGTTTCTTAAGATTGACCTTTTTTCAAGTAACCTCACTTTTCTTGATTTTTCTTGATGGATGATGATCAAAATCATAAGTTAACATTGTTTTTTTACTTAGGGAAGCCATGTTTGTCAAGAAATCCAAAAAGTCAAACTTGATTTTTGGGCATAGTTGACTTTTTGTCAGATGAATTTCAAACTTTGTGATCCTCTATGAATTCAATTTCTTGACCTAATTGAAACCTAATGGATGGATTCCATAGGTGTTTTAGAGTGTCTTGAATCATGTCGCAAGGTATGGGATGATGTTTTGGTCAAAAGTCAAAGGTATGGTTGATTTTTTCTCAGAAACCCTAGTTTGGGATCCAGATGAATTTGAATCTCTATATTGCTCATGAACCATGTTCTTTGTGTCCATTTGAACTTGTAAGAGGATTAATATAAGATATTTGAGGTCTTCAAAAAATTCCTTGAGGTTTTAGCCCATGCCTTGTTCCAAAAGTCAACTTAGGGGTGAATTAGGTCAAGAAACCCTAATTCCTGATTTTTTATGAATGCATCCCCTGAGGATATTTTGAACTTGTGATTGGGTCCATTAGGTCCCTTTGAGCTTCTTGGATCATGTTTTGAAATGTTGGCCCATGCCAAGATGAAAATTTCCCTCTGGAGGCGTTGGTCGACCAAAACCCTAATTTGGTGACACTGATGATCTTGAGGCTTAATCTACTTGAGATGTTGCACTCTTGTGCTTGATTCTTGCTATGGGAGTCCTCTTGATCCTTCATGGATGTTTGAGAGGCTTGACAAGTTGAAGATCATGTCCATTCTTGATTGATCCTTTGTCTGGGTACTCTGGGAGGGTCCAAAACCCTAATTCTTGGTTGAAGTGGATGCTCATCACCAATCTTTGAGAGGATTGATGAGGCATGAAGGTACATCCATATTATGGTGATAATTTGCACAATAATGAGAAATCTTGTGGTTAAAATTTAGGGTATGATAGTTTCTTGATCATAAAGAAACTTATTATACTTTGTTTCAAGACATCGTTTTTCATGACATATTGGTGCAGTAAGCGTGGAGAAAGATGCCTTCAACAAAGTATGAGATTGAAAAGTTCATCAGAGTGAACGATTTCGGTTTGTGGCGCTTGAAGATGAAAACCCTACTGGTTCAGTAGGGTTGTTTGGAAGCATTGAAGGGAGATGCAGCCATGGACGATGCGTTAATGGAAAAAGAAAAGATGGTCATGATAGAGAAAGCCCACAACGCAATATTGTTGAGCCTTAGTGATAAGGTTCTCCAAAAGGTATCAAAGGAAACTACGACATCGAGGTTATGGTTGAAACTTGAAAGTTTGTTCATGAATGAAATTCTGGTATCAGACGTGTGATGTTAAGGTGTTATGTCACAACAACACACTCTGCACAATGGACAGCAATAACAGTAAAATAACACCAAGAATTGTTGACCCAATTCAGTTACAACCAACCTACTCTGGGGGCTACCAAGCCAGGGATGGAATTCACTACTTGTAGATATAATTTACAGACTCAACGACCCGTTGACAATCTCCTAAACTTATACTCTACTAATGACTTCCTACCTAAGAAACCACTTAGGTATGAGAACACCACTCAATCCCTTACAAACTCTCAAAGAACCCACTTTGAGTACCCTTGATCTTACTTCACAGCTTTGATCAAGCAAACACTCTCTATTGCTTCACAGCTTCTAGAGAGGACAGAAATTCAACACCTATTCAAACCCTAGAATAGTGTAAATACAACTTGTACAAAATACTCAAGACACTCAGCCTATGCTCTTGATCTTCTCTATGTATTTATGTACTTTTTCCTTTGGTCTTGTGCGCTTTATATAGCTCCTTGAATTGGTCTTGAACTTGCTACAATATCTCCCAGATTTGTTATTTAAAATTGAATATTTAAAATAGATTTTCTCCTAAAATCTTTTTAAATCTTCAACCTTTTAAATCTCCTACAAATCTGCAACAGATCTCCTATGCAGCAGCAAATATCTATCCCAAGATATTCGCATCCAATGAGATAGCTTGCTCTCCACGATTCCAGCTAATACGCAACCCTAACAACTTAACAACCTGCTGTTGTTAATTCTGCAGATCTGATGTTACAACGTCACCTGTGTGACATCAAACATCCAACTTCAGCAATTAATTACTTAACACAGCCCAGTGTTAAGACTTCAATGTTACAACATCAGCACCTTGACATCAACATTAAATATACTTTGTTTTACCAAAATTCCAGCCAATCCAAGAACTAACAATCTCCCCCTTTGGCTAATTTTGGCTAAAACATTCTCTGTATCTTCAGAGACTTCAGCAGCGGAATAATCTTCAAAAATCTGATACTCAATCAGTAGCAGATTGTCACTTTACATAGTCTTCATCACTTGATCTGCTGCAGCACCATCTCCATTATTGACAAAAGCCAATTGGTGCTCCCCCTCTAAAACATGAACCTGCATCACAGCTGTTTAGTAGCCCACAATGTGCAGCAAATTTCTCCCCCTTGATGTCTGCTTGGCTGCATTCTTCAAATGTCATGATATCTTCAAAACTCCCCCTTAATGCAGCAACAACTTTCAACAATGTTGCATTCAACACCAGCATAGCAACTGTCAATAACTCATACTCAATAACTGCATTACCACTTTTCAACTAAACACCTTTTAGCAGCATCAATTTATCTCCCCCTTAATATCTGCATCACATTAGCAGCATATGGCAATAATTCTCTTGACTATCTTGGCTATTTTCTCCCCCTTTTTAGCCACAATTAGGCAAACTTCAGTTAGAAGCCCTATTAACTATAGTCAGTATACCCTAGCTCTCATTGTTAGCCTTACAGTTAGCAACCAGGCACAACAAATCATAGAAGGAAACCAAAACTAGTGCATATAACAGCACAATATCCAAATTACAAAACCAACAACAAAAAAACTAAAAACTGAAACTACTATAAAAAAATAGCAGATGGAGATTAGTCTTCATCCGAGCTTGTACCATCAGCATCTTCATCTGACCTGGAATCCTCAGTGTCACCATTCCCACTGTCTTCCCCCTGTTCCAATTCTTTAATCATCTGCTCAATCTTCATTTTCCTGTCAGTGCTGGTCTTGATAACCATATCAAGATCCTTGCAGGTCGCCCTTAATTCTTTAATCAGCTCAAATTTTGTACAGACCTTCTAAATCCCAGAGCTTGATATTGTAACAATGTCTAGAACATGACTCCCAGCAAACAGTTTGGGATGCAAAGATAAAGCTGATTCCCTCTTACATGCTACCTCTGAGCTGGTTAAGATACCAGGATATTGATCTAAGATCATTCCACAGATAAGGGAAGGAAATGATATAGGAATTTTGATGGCATTGGTGGCACCATGCTTTACTACTTGATCAAATATATAGCTTCCATAGTTGAGCTTGACCTTTTTCCCTACAGCATAGATGAACCTTCCTAATCCCACAGTTATAGTGGTTTAGTGATTAGAAGGTACCCAGTTGGCCGCACCAATTATGTGCAATATAGCATACTTGATACTGAGTTTGCTGGCTGTTAATTTATTTTTCAGTGGCCACTCCTTAACTTGAGTAGCAGTAATCTCTCTACACACTTCATTATCAGTCACCTCCAGCTCACACTCCTCTTGGTCATCTCATCCCAGATATTTATTGACAGTACTGGGAGATAAGTCAATACACTGTCCCCTAACAAACACCTTCATGTAGTTCACACTTCTATTGTCAGAAATGTCTATTGGAATGTTCACAACAAATTCCTTAACAAGTCCACTATAGCACTTGGAGAATCTGGTCACAGTCTTTAGAAGTCCAGCTCCTTGAATGAGGTCCATAATTTCTTTCATCTCCAAGACATCTTTTCCAAGCTCCCTTTCTAGAGATAACCTTCTTTGGCACACAAACTTCCACAAAGATGCACTGCTCGCATAATGGAAGGATATGTTGTCCACTGGCACTTCAGGGACCTTATCAGAAATTCTCTTTAGAATGGTCTTTCGGACTGGTGTGATGTCATGGACATATTCCTCAACTTCATCCTCAGACTCAGATTCTTCTCTAACCTTTCTCTTTTTGGAAGGTGTAACAACCTTGCTCCAAGGTTTTGTGGGACCAACAACAGTTTTCTTCTTTCCTTCAGTAGGCTTCTTGGGAGAGGATTCATTGGTCTTCCCTTTCCTTGTCTGTAATCTCTTGGAAATACTTGGAACAGCATTTCCAATGACTTCATTGTCAGATAAGTCATCCACATTGATCACGTCCTCACTCTTTTCTTCTTCAGGAGTAGTTCTATCATTAATTCCCTCATGCACATCTTCTTTTTCTCCTCCTCTTTCAGAATCCTCAATGACAGACACGGCAAGTCTATGAAGATCAGATTCTTCTCCTTGCATGTCTACTTTTTCTGTTGGCATCTGATTCAACGGTACATAAATTCCTTTCACAGGTATTCCTTTGTCCAGTATTTTGGTTGCCAGATTACCCATACTCTTATCAACATCAAACTTTTCTACCACAGTTTCAGACGTGGATGTCCTAGGTGATGATTTATCACTAAATAGGACACTGGTAACTAGCTTCTTTGTTTCACTATATTTAAAAGTAGTTGCGGCCCTTTTTGAAGCAAGTTTAGAAGGTCTAGGTTTACCTGATTCTGGTAACATTACGGATATGGGTTGTATATTCAGAGCTTCGTCTTCAGAGTACTCATGTGTAGAAACCCTAGCGTTATTCCGCGAAGAACTTTTAGAAGGAGAAGTTGTTTGCTTTGACATGGTTCCTTTGAGGGAGTACAGAGTAAGATGATTCTTCTTGTTGAAGGGGACGAACAGAAGAGAGATATGAGTTTTGATGAACCGTGATTTTCGCTATAATAGGAAATGAGGGTCTGATGTAAGGTGCCAGATTTTGTGTACTCTTTAAAGACCAATTACTAATTTTCTCCCTCCATACAGATTTTCCTTTTAAACAATTCACATCAGGACTCATTAACTCTGAGTCATAGTCTGATGTTATAACATCAACTTGAACATCATTAGTTGAATTTCCTTCAAGAGAAATCCACTGATAGCAGTTATCCTTGGTTCTGGTACCCTTCATAACAATCTGATTATGCTCATTAGAAACCACACACTCATGCTTAGTGTAGTTTACCTTGTACCCTTCATCACACAACTGGCTTATACTGATCAAATTTTCACTTAAGCCACTGACAAACAGAACATTGTCAAGTTCAGGTCTACCATCACCTTGCACTTTCCCAACTCCTGCAACAACACCTTTTCCTCCATTGCCAAATATAACCTCATGAGAGGGGCAAGGTTTAAGTTCAGCAAACACGGATCTACTTCCAGACATGTGGTTGGAACACCCACTGTCAAAATACCATGTTCCTTCTTCAAACTCTTTGTCAGCCAAGTGAGCCAATAAGAACTTCACCTTCTCCTTAGGTACCCATTGTTTAACAACTTTGGGCCTGTGCTCTCTCCATCTGTTTTGAGGTTGAGGGTATCCATGCAGCTTGTAGCAAGAGTACTACATATGTCCAAACCTTCCACAATAATAGCATCTCACCCTTTCATCTCTGAATCTTCTGCCATGATGAGATTGCTTATGCTGCCATCCATAATGTGGTCTCCTCCTACCATAACTGCCCTGCCATCTATTATGTTGATATCTTCTCCCATAAGACGGCTGAGAATGCTGTTTCCTGGATTGTCTCCCATGATGGTGTGGCTTTCTTCTTCCATATCTATAAGGAACAACATTGGTGTATCCATATCCATAACCATACCAGTTGTCCTGATGTTGAGACACCTGATGAGACATGTGTTGTTTGAACTGAGCAGCTTGCATGCTCTCGTGGTATTGTGGGGGCATATATTGGCTAGCTCCTTGTGGCTGCTTTTTCTTCTGATAGGGACCAGTCTTCTTCTCAATCTTCTTAGGTTGTGAAACATCAGCTTTCTTAGGGGTAGAATCTTGCTTCTTTGGCTGATGTTGAGGTGAAAGTTGTGACACTTCCTTCTTAGAACCTGAAGTGCTTTCTTCTAAAGTTCCCTTGTCCTCAGCCACATAACCTATCCCAGCTTTGTCTCCAGCTGCTTTTTCTGACTGAAGGATCTTGTCAAGTGTGTCTGTACCACAGCTCAGCATCCTAACAGACTTGGTCATTTAATCAAGGTGAGCTCTAACTAGCACCACTTCATTTTCCAGATCTGTCTTTTCATTCTCTAGCTGAGCAATCTGTTGCTTGTGGCACTTGTTTTCTTGACAAATCTCAACACTTTTTAAACATAGCTCTTGATAGGTAAATGCTAACTCCTCGTAAGTTACTTCTCCATCACTAGAATCATCATCAGAAACCACAGCTCATGTTAAAGCTCTCACATGCTTTGCTGACTCGCCTTCACTTTCACTATCAGAGTCAGACCAGGAAACTGTCATGCCCTTCTTCTGCTTTTTCAAGAAGGTGGGACATTCTTTCTTGACATGTCCATACCCTTCACACTCAAAGCACTGAACTCCTTTATCTTGGGTAGTTTTCTCTTCATCCTTCTTGCTGGTGTCAGAAGTCATGTTCTTGACATTAGGTCTGGAGTTATTATTCATTCTCTTGAATACTTTGGTGAACTGTCTTCCCAACATCACTATGGCCTGAAATAGATCCTCTTGCGATTCAAAACTCTTTCCTTTTTCTTCTGCATCATTTGACACCAGGGCTATACTTTTTGGCTTCTTTTCTGGTTCTTCCTCATTCAACCCAAGCTCAAAAGTTTGAAGAGATCCAATGAGCTCATCTACTCTCATCTTGCTGATGTCTTGTGATTCTTCAATGGCAGTAACCTTCATCTTATACTTCTTAGGTAGGGACCGAAGGATCTTCCTCACAAGCTTTTCATCTGACATCTTCTCTCCAAGAGCACTAGATGCATTGGCCAGCTCAAGAACACTCATGTGGAAATCATGAATAGTCTCATCATCCTTCATCTTCAGGCTTTCAAATTTTGATGTTAAAATCTGAAGTCTCGACAACTTAACTCTAGATGTTCCTTCATGTGTAGCCTGCAAGATATCCCACGCTTCCTTAGCAACTTCACAGGTATTGATTAACCTGAAGATATTCTTATCCACTCCATTGAAGATTGCACTCAGAGCTTTGGAATTTCCAAGGGCAAGCTCGTCTTCCTTCTTGGTCCACTCTTCTTCAGGCTTTGGCTTTGAGGTGCCTTCTTTATCTTTACCAGCATCATTCTTCTCACATACAACAGGTGCTTTCCACTCTTTAATAACAGCCTTCCAAGCCCTACTGTCCAAGGATTTTAAGAAGGTGGTCATCCTTGGCTTCCAATAGTCATAATTGGATCCATCCAAAATAGGGGGTCTGTTGACGAATCCTCCAACTTCTTTGTCCATCTTTACACCAGAAAGTAACTTCCCTAGATCTCACCCAGAGACAGACAAGATGCCTGCTCTGATACCAATTGAAATTCTGGTATCAGATGTGTGATGTTAATGTGTGATGTCACAACAACACACTCTACACAATGGACAGCAATAACAGTAAAATAACACCAAGAATTGTTGACCCAGTTCGGTTACAACCAACCTACTCTGGGGGCTACCAAGCCAAGGATGAAATTCACTACTTGTAGATATAATTTACAGACTCAACGACCCGTTGACAATCTCCTAAACTTATACTCTACTAATGACTTCCTACCTAAGAAACCACTTAGGTATGAGAACACCACTCAATCCCTTACAAACTCTCAAAGAACCCACTTTAAGTACCCTTGATCTTACTTCACAGCTTTGATCAAGCAAACACTCTCTATTGCTTCACAGCTTCTAGAGAGGACAGAAATTCAACACCTATTCAAACCCTAGAATAGTGTAAATACAACTTGTACAAAATACTCAAGACACTCAGCCTATGCTCTTGATCTTCTCTCTGTATTTCTGTACTTTTTCCTTTGGTCTTGTGCGCTTTATATAGCTCCTTGAATTGGTCTTGGACTTGCTACAATATCTCCCAGATTTGTTATTTAAAACTGAATATTTAAAACAGATTTTCTCCTAAAATCTTTTTAAATCTTCAACCTTTTAAATCTCCTACAAATCTGCAACAAATCTCCTATGCAGCAGAAAATATCTATCCCAAGATATTCGCATCCAATGAGACAGCTTGCTCTCCACGATTCCAGCTAATACGCAACCCTAACAACTTAACAACCTGCTGTTGTTAATTCTGCAGATCTGATGTTACAACATCACCTGTGTGACATCAGACATCCAACTTCAGCAATTAATTACTTAACACAGCCCAGTGTTAAGACTTCAATGTTGCAACATCAGCACCTTGACATCAACATTGAATATACTTTGTTTTACCAAAATTCCAGCCAATCTAAGAACTAACAATGACCAAATCTCTGGTGAATCGACTCTACCTGAAGCAAGATTTGTATTCATTCATGATGAGTGAAGAAAAAGTGTTGGTTGAGCAGTTGGATATGTTCAACAAGTTAATTCTTGATCTTGAAAATATTGATGTAAAGATCGATGATGAAGATCAAGCACTGTTGCTGTTGTGCGCTCTGCCCAGAACACATGCTCACTTCAAAGAAACTCTCTTGTATAGAAAGGAGTCTCTGAGCTTTGAAAAAGTTCAATCAACCTTGTATTCTAAGGACCTGAATGAACGAAAAGAGCATAAACCTTCGACGGTGGGTGAACGTTTGGCTGTTAAGGGAAAATTCTTGCGAAAGGATGGTAAGTTCGACAAGAAGTAAGGTAAAATTCAACATAAGTCTTATAGCGGTGAGGCATTTGATATTCGATGTTATTACTGTAAGAAGGAGGGTCACATAAGAAAGGTGTGCCATGAACGCCTGAAAGATCATGGAGGTAAGGATAATGGCAATGCAACCACTGTTCAAGATGACTTCAAATCATCTGATGATCTTGTGGTTTTGAGCGGCGACTCAAGAAAAGAGTGGATTATGGATTCAGGTTGCACTTGGCACATGAATCCAAACAGAGAATTGTTCGATGAGCTATGTGATCAAGATGGTGGATCAGTGCTGCTGGGAAACAACAACTCTTACAAAATTATAGGTATTGGATCTGTGAGATTCAGGCTCCATGATGAGTCAATAAGGTTATTGACTGAAGTCAGGTATGTACCTTATTTGAAGAGAAAATTGATTTCGCTTGTATACCCTTGAGGCTGAAGCTGTAAGTGGTTCGACAAATGTTGCATCAACGAAACCTTTGTCGAAGATAGAAATTTGGCACATGAGATTGGGCCATGTCAGTGAAAAGGGTCTGGTCGAATTGGGGAAACAAAATCTGCTTGGAGGAGACAAAGTCGAAAAGCTAAAATTTTGTGAAGCCAGTGTACTTGGTAACTCTTGCAGAGTGAAGTTCAACCATGGCAATCAAAGAACTCATGGATCCCTTGATTACATACATGCTGGTCTTTGGGGGCCTACAAGGTGTCCATCACATTTATGAGTAAGGTATTTTCTATTCATAGTTGATGATTATTCCAGAAAGTTATGGGTATTCATCCAAAAGACTAAGGATGAAACATTTGAGAATTTCAAAGGTTGGAAGACTCTAATCGAAAATCAGACTGGCAGAAAGGTCAAGAGGTTGAAAACCGACAATGGCCTTGAATTTTGCAATGAGGCGTTCGACAGCTTTTGTGCGGGCTCAAGTATTGCAAGGCACAATATTACTGCAGGTACTCCACAAAAAATGGTTTGGTATAAAGGTTTAATCGAACTATTTTGGAAAGATTTAGATGCATGTTGACTAGTGCTGGATTAAAGAAGGTGTTTTGGGCTGAGGCTGTTTTAAGAGCAACATATTTGATAAACAGATGTCCTTTGACCGTGTTAGATATGAACACACCTGAAGAAGTTTGGTCGGGACATCCACCTAGTCTTGATAGACTGAGAGTATTTGGTTGTGTGGCCTATGATCTCATTAGGAAAGATAAGGTTGAACCTAGAGCTCTGAAATGCATGTTCATGGGATACCCTGAAGTAGTCAAAGGTTATAGGCTATGGTGCCTAGAGCCAGGTCATAGGAGGTATATCACCAGTGGAGGTAGATTTTTCAATTAAGCTGAGATGGCCTTCAAGAAAACTGATGATGCTGACGAAGAGCTGGAACAGGGAGAGATTCATGTTGAGGTTGAGTATGATGGTGAAATGCGTATCCTAGATAAAGTCGAAGAAGCAGCAAAAGCTGCAGTCGAAGATGAGGAGACTGATAATGACTACCTGCTAGAAAGAGACAGGTCAAGGAGAGTCATCAAGCCACCTCAGAGACTTGGGTATGCAGATCTTACAGCTTATGCCTTAATCTCTGCAAGTGGGGTTCTCGACGAAGAACCTAAAGACTATGAGGAAGTTACGAGGAGTTGAATAAAGACTGAATAGATGAAGGCCATGGATGATGAGATGAAATCTCTTCATGATAGCAACACCTGGGAACTGATCAAGAAACCTACTGGAGCCAGGTTAGTCAGCTGTAATTGGATTTTCAAAGTTAAGGAAGGAATCGAAGTAGTGGCGTCGAAGAGATACAAGGCAAGATTGGTCGCTATGGGTTTCACTCAGAAAGAAGGTGTCGACTTAAATGATGTGTTCTCTTCGATTGTGAAGCACATATCCATTCGAATGTTGCTTGCCATGGTGGTACAGTTCGACCTTGAACTAGAACAAATGGATGTGAAGATTGTGTTCTTGTATGGTGATCTAGATGAAACAATCTTGATGAGGAAACCTGAAGGGTTTGTCGAATGGGGGGATGACGATTATGTGTGCAAGCTGAAGAGATCTTTATATGGAATGAATCAATCTCCGTGACAGTGGAATAGGAGATTCGACAAGTTCATGGCACGCATAAGTTTCATTAGAAGTCAGTTCGACCACTGTGTTTACTTCAGATTTCGACCAGGTAATTCATTTGTTATTTTGTGGCTTTATGTGGATGATATTCTAATAGCAAGCAACAATGTCGAAGATGTAATGAGGGTGAAGGTTGAACTAAATAAGGAGTTCGAGATGAAGGATCTGGGAGCTGCGTCCAGAATTCTTGGGATTGACATCCGAAGAGTTAGAAAGCAGATGAAATTATGCTTATGTCAAGAGGCATACCTACGGAAGCTTCTCGAAAAGTATGGTATGTCAAATTCAAAGCCCATTGTGACTCTGACAAACCCTCAATTCAAGTTGAGTATAGATCAGTGTCCCAGTACTGATGTCAAAAGAGCTTATATGGATAGCATTCCATATACTAATATAGTGGGTTCTTTGATGTATGTTATGGTCTGTACTATAACTGACATAGCATATGCAGTAAGTCTTGTAAATAGGTACATGGCGAATCCTGGAAAGGCTCACTAGCAAGAATTAAAGTGGATTCTAAGGTACATAAATGGGTCTCTGAAAAGAGTCCTAATTTATGGTGGAGCCTTGGGTGAAGATAATAAAGCAGCAATCGAAGGATATGTCGACTCTGATTATGCAGGTTGTATGGATTCCAAAAAATCTATTTCTGGATATTTGTACACTATGTTTGGCACAACAATTAGTTAGAAAGCAACACTTCAGAAGGTTGTTGCCTTATTAACCACTGAAGCGGAATATATCGCCCTAACTGAAGTTGTGAAGGAAGCATTGTGGCTTGAAGGTTTTGCAAAGGAGCTGAAACTTCAAGGTCGAGTTATCATTGTTAAATATGATAGTTAAAGTGCAATACACCTGTCAAAGAATTCATCCTATCATGAGCAAACTAAGCACATTGATGTGAGGCTGTATTTCGTCAGAGGGGTAATTGAGCATGGAGAAGTCCAAGTGCTGAAGGTTTTGACAGATCATAATGCTACTGATATGATCACCAAGACGTTGCCCAGTTGCAAGTTTTTCCACTGTATGTAGTAGATAAAGTTGCATAAAGAAAAGTAGTCAGCTTCTTAATGCTTGAGTTAGATCCAAGGTGGAGATTTGTGAGATATTGGATCGAACACTAGTGTAACATGCCATCGAAGTTTGCTCACATGCTATTGTGGAAGACCTACATGTTGTAGTCGAAATGTGTTCTAGTATGTAGTTGTCAAATTGGGCCTGTTTGTTATATCCAATTGTTTAAGTTAGCTTGTTCCCTAAGTTAGCTTGTAATGGGTAATTGTTAAAAAGCCCATTAGTTTAGTATGTTAGGTTTTCTTATAAATATCATACTAGTCTCTCATCTTAAGGGTGGCAAATCCTAATTAGGGTGAGATGGTAATTTATTATTCTTGAGTACTTGTAATCTGATTCAAAGAGAAAGTAAAGAATAACAGTTATAATCAATCCTTGTTGTTCTTCTTATTTTTCCTTTAACCCTAACCCTTGTGTGTTTCTTGATAAAAAAGATACCTATTATACTTTGTTTCAAGACATCGTTTTTCACAACACAATGCATTATACCACTTGGAATAGTCCAAAGAATCTTCTCCGTTGCTTGTATATAGGGTCGAATTTTCATTAGGCTATTAATTTCGGACTTAGAGTCTGGTTGTGAAACGTTGGTATCGGTTTTAGTGGCGGTGAGTTGGAAGCGGCCTAAGAAATGACTTATGAAATGGTTCTCATTTGTGTGAATGTGACCGAACTTGGATTAGCCTAATTTTTGTAAAACACTGCATGCCCAAAACAATATTCAACTCATACATTGGTAAGATGAAAAATTACACTTCAAACAAATGACCTTGCATGACTAATGACAACCTCACACTTTTTTGTTGACATATTAGATGTTGTTTGTTACCCAAATATACCTTGAAACATTTAGCAGTCTCAATAGTGAGGCTCAATTTATGAAGGAGGCCTTCTCAAACAAGATTATTATTTCTGCATATGTCTATTAGCCCCTCCAGTGTTTCTTCATGGTGTTTGGCCAAAATTTTAAATATGTGTGGATTTACATACATGAATGGTGAGAGAGTATAAACTTACTTCCAGTGTTTATTCTATATTTTCCTCCTTTGCCACGCTTGGTATGAATTAAGCCTTCTTGTCTTCTTATTTTTCTTCTTTGTGGCCGCACATCTCCATCATTCTATTTTTGCATTAGTGGATGATAATTGCAAAAAATACTTTAATTATGTAGGCACTTATTAACTTATTCTACAAGTAATAAATGAAATAAACTATAATTTATTTATGAAAAGTAATAAAATTCCTATTCGAACATTTTAATAGTGTATTGACTAAAAGTGAGTAAAAAAATACTAAAAAATCACCAAAGCAACACATAAACCAAGCCAAAGAACTTTCCCAGCAAATCAAGGTTTGCTAAGTCAAGAACATAGGTGTGCATAACAAACAAAGGTTCCAAACTTACTATGTAACGCCCCAGTTTTTGGTTAGATTTATTTAATCGAGTCGATTTAATTATTTTTATTTTTATATTATTTTATTCTTGACTTTTATTTGGCAATATATTATTTTTCATCATTGTTATGTTTTATCGCGTTTTGGGAGCGTTTGCGAGATATTTGAGTGTAGGGGTATTTTGGTCTTTTTGCTTGGTTATTTTTCATAAAATAGGAAATAGAGGTTAGAAAGAGAGAAAAATAGAAATAACTGAAGAGAAAGAGAAGAAGGAAAAGAGAAAAGAAAAGAAGAAAAAGGGAAAAACTTGGAGAGTAAGGAATCGATTCAACCGACTTTTGAAAACACGATTAATCGGGTAAGGGTGTGAAACTCGATTATCCTATACTTGTGTATGATTATGTATGTATGTATTTGTGTGATATTTGGTTGAAATTGGATATAGAACCAAGACCATTAATATGGTGAGATTGTTAGAAATAGATGCAAATTGTGTCTGAAATCATGTTTTAACGTTCCTAATTGCTGAGACATGTTAGATAGATGTTGTTGTGCAATCTATTGGTAATTTGCTGTTGTTTAGGTGAGATTTGGGAGAGGAATTGGGTGAATCCGTAGCAGAAAATTATGCAGGAAAAATTCTGGGTTTCGCTGCCCATATGCGTATCAGGCTTGGCATTACGCGTATTGGTTTGGGCAATACGCGTATGGCAATGGGGAAATGAGGGAAATACGCGTATGGAACACATTTTTCACGGCCTTCTGCTGATTTGCGTAATGGTATGCGTACTTGGCAAGGCATTACGCGTAACGAGTGAGGCATTACGCATATGAAGTTTTAGTGGAGTTTTTGGGGAGAAATCAGTCTCTGCCCATACACGTAGCACTTTAGGAATTACGCGTATGGAATGGGTGAGCGAGTTGGGCAGTACGCGTATGGCCCAAGTCAATACACGTATGACCAGAGAGGGTGTAGATTGGTTCCCGATTTTGCGTTCGATGCCGTAACTTTTGATCTGTAACTCGGATCGAGGCGTTCTTGGTACCGTTAGAAAGCTATTGAGATGTTCTTTCTTATTAAAATGGTTTGAGATTTTTGTCCGATTTAATTATATCGGGAATTTGGAAATGTGTCGTTTTGTCGACTTTTACCGTTTTAATGGTGTGTAATTGATGTGTTATCATGCAATATGCTTTTGATATATATCGTATGACTTCTGTGATGTTATATGATGTGAATGCATGTGATGAAATGTTGTGATGATGAAAAAGGGGATGAAAAATCGCCATGACCCATCTTTCTTTTTAACTAGCAAAATTGGGGATGAAAAAGGGCTAGTACTAGGTTGAATAATACCCTGCTGTAACATATCAGAAACCATTCGTTCAATTTCTGCCTTCTGACTATGCGGATATCGATATGGTTTGACCTTAACCGGGTTACTACCATCAATAAGAGGGATCGAATGATCTTGTACCCTTGGTGGTGGTAATTGATTAGGTTCCTCAAACACCCTCCAATAAATGTGCAACAAGGTAGCTACGTCATCTGGTAAATTATCAAGAGCAGCAGATGATGATGATGGTGCTATGGATTGGAATTGCAGAGTATATGACAAGTCAATAGAGTGTGTGTTATGGAGATGACGGATATGATGAAATTGAGGCTGACCTGGTTCCATGAATTGATCTCCTCTAAGAGTGATGAACTTGTTGTTGCAATAGAATTTAATCAATAAGGCATCATAGTCTGCAATGTGAGGACCTAGAGTCTTAAGACATGGTGCTCCTAGTACCAAATCAGCACCAGTAATAGGTAGCAAATACACTGAGAGGTGGAGAGTGTGGCCCTGTATCGTGACTGGTAAGTCCTGAATCAATCCCGAAGCCATTAATGTGCAACCATTTTCTACCAGGACTTGAAATTGAGGAGCTTCTTGAATTTCCAATTTCAAACACTGAGCTATGCGTGGTTGTAGAAAATTATCGGAACTGCCACTGTCAAGGAGAACCTGTACTTGTACTCCTTGAATTTTCCCTTAAAAACGAAGTGTGCCTGCACTATGTGCTCCATTGAGGGCGTTGAATGAAAGATGGTGCTCTGATTCAAGCATCAGAAATAAAGGATCATCATCTGGTGGATCTATCTCTTACTCTGGTGGTTCAGGATCATCAACTTGGAGAAGCAGGTAGTGCTTGTTTGGACAACGCTGGTTGGGTGTGAATTTGTCATCATAGTAGAAGCATTGGCCCTTGTCATGCCGGAGTTGAATCTCAGCGGCAGTGCTGCTACGAATGGGACGAGGTTTGGGAATTGGTGTTTGGGTTTGGGGTCGGGTCGGTGGAGTGGGTAAAATGGCATTGGTGGGTCGGGTCAGAGAGTGTGGGCTTGGGTTGTAAACAGGGTTTGAGGTTTGTGGGTAGGGTTTTGTCAAGGGGGTGTATTTTTCTGCAAATAGTTTGGCCAAGGAAAGGGCGTGAGAGAGAGAGATATGTAGGGTTTTGGGCTATTACATCACGACGGATCTCAAGTTTAAGCCCAGTGATGAAACAATCTAAGATTGCATCAGGTGGGAGGCCTTGGGTGCGATTAGCAAGGTTTGTGAAGGTGGAGGTGTCATACCCCAAATTTTGACCACTAAGATTCCCCATCATTGTGAAAATCATCATCACAATATGGATGAACTATCTTGCCTCATCAGTCTCCCCAAAGATGGGTGAACACTTACTACAATCAGAATTAGGGTTTCAAACCCTCTCTGAGGTTTTAGACAAAAGATTAATCAAGAAATGACATGATCTTCAACTTGTCTAACCTCTCAAATATCTGCAAGGGATCAAGAGGACTCCCACTTCAAGGATTAAGCACAAGGTTGCTCCCTTCTAGGGGGATCAAGCCTCAAGATCGCCAGTGTCACCAAATTAGGGTTTGGTCGACCAAGGCCTCCAGATGGAAATTTTCCTCTTGGCATGAGCCATTGCTTCAAAGCATAACCTATGATGCTCCAAGGGACATCATAAACCCAATCATCAAGTCAATTTAGCCTCTGGGGAAGCATTCATCAAAAATCAGGAATTATGGTTTCTTGACCTAATTCACCCCTAAGTTGACTTTTGGGACAAACCATGAGCCAAGACCTCAAGACATGATTTGAGGGTCTCTAATATACTATATTGATCAATTTCCAACAATGATTAAGCCAAGAAGCTTGAGCAGCAAGTCTCGATTTCATCAGTACCACAATTAGGGTTTCGCGAGAAAAGTCAACCGTAACTTTGACTTTTGACCAAGACATGCTCCCAAGCCCTAGGACATGAATCAATATACCCAATAACACCCATGGAACATGTCCATCAAGTTTGATTTAGGTCAAGGACATGATTTCCTAAAGGATTGCACAGTTTGGAATTCATCTAATAAAAAGTCAACTGTGCACAAAAGTCAAACTTTGACTTTTTGAGAATTTTCACTTTTATGGTTTTTTAACCCTAAAATGATGTTAATGTGTGATTTGAATCATCATTCATCAAGAAAAATCAAGAAAAGTTGGATAACTTGTAAAAGGGGTAACCATAAAAACTTAGAAAATTTTCTAAGCTAAAGAAAAAAGTGGCAAGGGTACCAACTTTGGAGGATCATAACGCCTAAACCCCAAAGCCATTTTTCCCCATCCAAAGCTGGATTTGTAGCCCTCATGGCCCTCTACAAAAGTGTCAACTACAAGTCATTCCAATTCATTATGGATTTTGAGTTATGGTTGGATCAAAATCACTAAAACATGAAAATCCATCATTTTCCAACACTTAGAAAAATTCTAGGCAAGGCAGATTTTGTGTTGAAACACCAAAACTTGTGAGATTTTTTCACATAGATGTAAGCTGAATCAGTTCCAAAGATAAACATAAATGTTGTTGCAAATATTACCAAGAATCCAAAGAGCTCACTAGCATGAACTGATTCATCTTGAGCTAAGAGAAATCCATGCCCAAAGTCATGTTGCTGCAAGCTATTTTGGAAATATCAGTTTGCATGTTTGCTTGCCACACACGATTTTGAGCCAAAGACCAAGGATCACTATGCCACCTGTACTCAAACCAATCATAATGCAACTGATCCAACTGATAAAGCTGAGTCAAAAAGCCAAGGAATCTTCCAACTTGAAGTGCATGCATTTTGGCACATTTTGCCTTGAATTCAAAGGGCATTAATGTGGAATAGTGCATTGTCAAGGTAGCCACTCTACTCAATCAAGTTCTCTGATTAAACAACAATAAAAACATCTGAAGAATGTGAATTTGGTCAAGGCATAGCCCTGCTCTTGGGAAGGGCTAGTTTGCCTTGCATGAGAAGAAATCCTCCAAGCCAATCCATGCGAATGTGATCTGATCCAGCAGCCATTCACTATTCATCCAAGACAAGAGTTGATCACCTATAAATAGAGGTTCCAATGGATTATTCAACTCACACCAAAGCCAGTTATAGCACTGCTTTCTCTCATTTTCTCTTAAGTGCCAAGTTTTCTTGTTTTTGAGCAACTACTATCGGGTTTTGAGTTGCATCCATAAGCAATCCATTCCAATTGCCCAGACACATCACATATGATGTATTTGAGGTGTCCAAATGCTTAAACACCATCTGTAACACCCCCAACTCAAAATCACCTATCAACCTAGCCATTATGCTTCAATTATGCAGTTGGAGTGCTCCAGCTTGATCCAAAGACTTCCAAAGTATTCCAAAGCTTGCAACATACTCCACAATATCCATTGAAGCTGTTCAGATCATCACAACCCATCTGTAACACCTCCAACTCAAAAATCAAATTGCTATTGCTGTCACGACCTTCAAGTAAGCCTAAACTTGGTCATCTCTTAATCTATGCATATTTCCTCGCACAATACTTTTGCCAAATGTTCATAATCATGCATAGAATGTTTCCCCTCAATTAATTGCTTTGTTTGAATCGTGTATCAAAATTCTCAGCCTTCATGCAAATTTTAGGGTTCTTGAGGTTTTGTCTTGATTTTTTATTCCATGTTAAAAATAAATGAGATTAAAGACCATAGATATGATCGTGAGGTTGAAACGAGCAGATTGGTAGGTGGTTTGCATGGTATAATCAAGTATTGAGGGAGGTTGGAGAGAAAATGCAAATCTGGGCAAAATCCAGAACACGCGCGTGTTCTTGGGTGTTCTTGGCGCCATTTTTTGAAAATTCAAATATTTGAATTTTGTGATTTTATTTAATTGATTCAAAAATTAATTTCTCTATGAGTTTTAATGATTTTGAGTGGATTCTTTTTTTAATAATTCACAAAAATGTTAAAATATTTTATTTTACCAAAAAATCCGAAAAATATTATTTATTTCATATAATTGATATTTTTACAAAGAATTAATATTTTAATTGTTTTTGACATTTAAAATATTTTTTCCCTCTTGATTTTTAAAATTTTAATGACTTCTAATCATTTTGTAGGTCTAAACATGATTTTTGAAACATTAATCCAAGATCACAATTTGTTCCCACACATGTTTAAACAATTTTGTTCATTTTAATTGAATTTTTATTCAATTAAAATACATTTTGGAAATAAATTAGGGTTTTGATTAATTCAGCCCTCACAAATCATTTTCAAACACTTTGGGCCTCTAATAGAGTGTAAGACCCAAGCCTTTTTGTAAAATAACATATTGTGGGCCTCACTTATTGTATAAGTCCCTCCGGGTATTTTCAAAAACCTCGGCGTAATCGTCGTTTTGTACACAAATAACTTTGGGCCTACCCTCGAGTAGTAAGACCCATTCTTCTTTTTTAAAACACTTTGGGCCTCTAATAGAGTGTAAGACCCAACCCTTTGTAAATGCAAACCTATTTTGGGCCTCACTTATGGTATAAGTCTCGTTGTATTTCAAAAAGTTCGACGCGATCATAGTCCGTTGAAAAACAAACCTTGGGCCTCTCCTCGAGATATAAGACCCATTCAAAACCTTTTGGGTCTCTATTAGAGTGTAAGACCCAATCCCCTTTTAACCAAAACAATGGCCTCAGATATTGTATCAGTCCCTCTGTGTTAAAAGAAAATCTCGGCGCGATCGTCATTTCAAAACAAAAAACATCTGGGCCTACCCTCGTGTTATAAGCCCCATTCTTTTTTAAAAAACTCTTTGGGCCTCTTGAGAGAGTGTAAGACCCATCCCTTTGTACAGAAAACCTTTCTTGGGCCTCAGTCACTTGTATAAGTCCCTGTACAAATTCAAACTCACAGTGCGATCACTGACAAAACCATGGGCCTCTCCTTGAGCTGTAAGCCCCAACATATTTTCAAAATACTTTCTCCTTTGATTTTGTATGTAATATTGTTATCAAATCTTTCTTTGTTGAACAACTAACCAAACAACATGGAAGCTCTACAACCGAGTAAGTGTTTATACACTTTCATTTACCACTTTCATATACATATAACTGTATTGTGGGGCTGTTTCGCTGTAAGTCTTCTTTCATAAACTCATATCAACTGTGTAATAATAGTATAGATATTTAGAGTTTCCCCGGCAACTACGTCTAGCATTAAGCCCGTTGATCATTCTTAGAAGTAGACAAAACTAGATCCCCATAGGATTACCAGATACAGTCTTCCCTCCTCTTGGGGTTAAACAATATGGAGACGTGAAAGGCAGCATTCTCGGTGAACCCTTTCACAGAATGTCACCTTTAGAAATCGTCAAAGAAACTCTATTCCCCAGAGATGATCTTTTCTCCGTGAATGGCATCTCTTGAGTTTCTTCCAAATTCTCGAACTTTCCTGGCTTGATCTATTCTATGTGAATAGCCTGTCTTGAATTTATCGGGGTTTGGGGACCCACATGCTTCTTAAAAGCATCGTCGCCTCCTCTTGGGCGTTGTACAAGGACTCATCGACTTCTTAGAAGTATTCACAGCCTCCTCTTAGGCTTCGTATAAATGATTTCTTCCTCCGGGAATGATAGCCTCCTCTTGGGCTTCGTACAAATTGTCCCTCGGCTTCTTAAAAGTTTCCAGCCTCCTCTTGGGCTTCGTACAAATTGTCCCGACGACCTCCTAGAGGTATAGGAACAGAAATTAGTCATCTTAATAGAACAGTCTTTCAAAAAGTCTAAATCTTGCTACTGCTGTTTCTTAAACGTAGTACAAAAGATGAAACTCTAGACTTGGACAGTCTAATTCCCTCGAGTCTCAAAGACATTCTCAAGCTCCTTTCAAAAACTAAGAGATGAAACCCGTAGACTCGGACAATATCAATACGCTTTGGATTTCCCATTTCCTTAAAGAACGGGAAATAACCCTGATCCTCGAATCAAATCCCTAAGTGCAAACAGTGCACATATAAGAACTGATTTTCTCTTTAAATCAGCATACTGGACCTGTCACTCGACTGAAACAGTAACCCTTGCCTCCTCTTGGGCTTTGTACAATGATTCTCCCCAGCGGAGTTAACCTTTTCGGACTCTCTTGTTGAGTCAACTTTTAGCCTTCATCTCGGGCTTTGTACGAGATACAAAAACACTCTCTTGTTGAGTATAAAAGACTCTCTTGTTGAGTTAAACCTTTTAGCCTTCATCTCGGGCTTTGTACGAGATACAAAACACTCTCTTGTTGAGTATAAAAGACCCTCTTGTTGAGTCAAACCCTTTTAGCCTCCGTCTTGGGCTTCGTACAAGACACATATAAAAGATTCTCCTGTAGAGTCAACCCTTTTAGCCTCTCTCTCGGGCTTCGTACGAGACACACAAGAATCACCCTCTTGTTGGGTCGATAGCCTCCTCTTAGGCTTTGTATAAGGAAACCCTGGTTGAACCAATCAACCTTTTAGCATCAAAGCTGTACCTCATTCACAGTATACAAACATCAACAACTCCTTTCCCTTCATCTAATTGTTGTAAGCGGCAAGCCTCTGGATCATCTACATCCATGCCACTGTCCCTCTTTTAGCATGAGAAATTCCTAAGGAAAGATGGCATTGCTCTACACTGAGTTAAAGTATTCTCCTTCAGGTCAAAAATCCTTATAAAGGAAATTATGGCATTGCTGGATTCCCATATCCTAGTTAAAGTAATCCTCCTTTATAAACCAGTCACCCAACAGTTGTGACAAACAAACCCCTCTTTAGAGATGACAAATTCTCTCTAAAGTCAACACCCTTTTAGCTTCACATCTTGGACTTCGAACAAGATACAAATAGACCCTTCAGCTTCACATCTTGGGCTTTGAACAAGATACAAACCCCCTTTAGCTTCACGTCTTGGGCTTTGAACAAGACACCAAAACATCTTTTTCCTCCCATAGAATAGGAGGAACTACGATCGCTCTGATTTCTCTGTTTCGGTAAACGGGAATACGTAGGCATAAGATTGAAAGAAAAATCTTAGCGAGCACACTAATCCAAAACCCAACATCCCATACCTTCACATCTCAATCGGAAAATATCAGTCCTAGCGTCCTACCCATAAACATTCCCGTTATCCCAGTCCCAAACAAAGAAGAAAAAGGCCCCACATCCACATAGCATCTGTAACCTAACAGACCGCTGTTCAAACTCAGTATGCAAGCAGGGTTAATTGGAGACATTTATTTCCCTTCCTTATCAGCTCACAATAGGATAAAAAATGAATCGACCTGTAGTAACTCCAAAAGAGCGGCAGTGCTTAAGAAACACGTCCAGTTTCGCTCGCTACAGAAAAATGGCGCCCACCGTGGGGCCGAATTGACTTTCTTTGGGATTTCACTGGGATAGGACTTTTTGTTGACTTCACTAGGATCTTAGGTAAACACCTTTTAAGTAGGGAAGGAACCACAGAGTGGCGTCTCCGCCGGGGAGCCATTTTTGTCAGGAACATAGGATTCATAGCTCTTTAAAGTCTAGGACTTTAGAACAAATATATATACTGCTTTTCCTAATTGATATACGTGTTTATTTTTCTGCTAATGGGAATGCGTGTGATGCCGTATGTGGAAAGATTGAGTATACACATAGGAAAATCACCTTTTTTTGTAGTGCGGAAGCTATCGGGAATAGTTGTTACGCGATAAACTACCCTCTTCTGAGGTTTCTTTGATGGACATCACCTAGCACGGTTCCCGGCCCGCTGGTGTTCTCAGGAATCAATGATTTTGAGTGACAGGTACAAAAAATCACCCGTAGAAAACCTTTGGGGGGGGTAGAGCTTTGACTTCATGACACCGACCCTTTGACCCCATGTTTTTTCTATGTTTTTGTGTGCTGCATTCAAGCATTCATTTAAAAAAATTAAAACAAAGAAAATCTTCTCCTCTAGTCTCTTTTTTTTTTCAAATTAAACTAAGACAATGATTGCAAATGTCAGAGAAAAAAGGATTGCGCTAATGGATTTCGGTAGAAGGAGAACTCATAAGTATACCTTCAAGGTTCCGAAACTAGAGGATTTGAGAAGTTTAGCAAGGATGATCACTAACCCTGAAGCTTTCAGAGCCAAATACGGAGGTCTGCTACCTCTGTTAAGAGTCCATGTGATTGAAGGAATCATGTGTAGCGAGCGATTTTGGACGCGGTTCTTAAGCGCTGGTCGCTCTCTGCGGTTTGAGCTTTAAACTACAGGTCGATTCATTTTTTATCCTATTGTGAGCTGAATAAGGAAGGGAAATAGATGTCTCCAATTAACCCTGCTTGCATACTGAGTTTAAACAGCGGTCTGTTAGGTTACGGATGCTATCAATGTGGGGGGCTTTTGTACTGGTTATTCGTATTTCGCAAATACAGGTTCTTTCTTTCTAGGGCTTGGGCAAAAGGTTTCTGGCGGGGAACAAGGATTAGGATGTTAGGACTGGTGCTTTTGAAATACTGCTTTTGATTGATGGAGATATGGGATTTGGGTTTTGGGTTTTTTGTTGATTGCGCTCGCTAAGATCTTTTCTTTCGATCTTATGCCTACGTATTCCCGTTTACCGAAACAGGGAAATCAGAGCGTTCGTAGTTCCTCCTATTCTATGGGAGGAAATGGGTGTTTTGGTGTCTTGTTCAAAGCCCAAGACGTGAAGCGAAAGGTGATTTGTATCTTGTTCAAAGCCCAAGATGTGAAGCTGAAAGGTCTATTTGTGTCTTGTTCAAAGCCCAAGACGTGAAGCTGAAAGACCTCGACTTTAGAGAGAATTTGTCAACTCTAAAGAGGGGGAAGGAGAATTACTTTAACTGGGATACGCGGATCTGAGCAATGCCATAATTTCCGAAGAAAGGGTTTTAACCTGAAGGAGAAGACTTTCACTCAGTGTAGAGCAATGCCATCTTTCCTTAGGAATTTCTCATGCTAAAAGAGGGACAGTGGCATGGATATAGATGATCCAGAGGCTTGCCGCTTACAGCGATTAGATGAAGGGAAAGGAGTTGTTGATGTTTGTGTACTGTGAACGAGGCACAGTTTTGATGCTAAAAGGTCGATTGGATCAACCAGTGGTTTTCTTATACAAAGCCTAAGAGGAGGCTAATTTCCGCTAGGAAAATCATTATACAAAGCCTAAGAGGAGGCTATTTTGTGTCTCGTACAAAGCCCGAGAGAGAGGCTAAAAGTTTTTGACCCAGTGGGGCATATCGTTATACAAAGCCTAAGAGGAGGCTAGCAAAGAGTTGACTCAGTTGGAGAATCTTTTATACTCAGTAAGAGAGTGTTTTTGTATCTCGTACAAAGCCCGAGAGAGAGGCGAAAAGGTTGTTTTGACTCCACTGGGGAGAATTTTGGTATCTCGTACGAAGCCCGAGATGGAGGCTATTGTAACTGTTTCAATTGAGTGACAGATCCAATATACTAATTTAAAAGAGAAAATCAGTTCTTATATGAGTAACACTGTACACAGGGATTTAATTTGAGGATCAGGGATATTTCCTTCTCTTTGAGGAAACAGGAAATCCAAAGGGTATTGAGACTGTCCGAGTCTACGGGTTTCCTTCCTATTTTACGAAGGGTGCTTGAGAATGTCTTTGAGACTCAAGTAAGTTAGACTGTCCGTGTCTAGAGTTTTATCTTTTGTACTATGCTTCGAGAAACAGTAGTAGACTCTATGAAAGGACTGTTCTATGAGGATGACTAGGTTCTGTTCCTATACCTCTAGGAGGTCGTCGGGACAATTTGTACGAAGCCCAAGAGGAGGCTGGAAACTTTTAAGAAGCCGACGGGTCCTTGTACGAAGCCCAAGAGGAGGCTATCATTCCCGAAGGAAGAGATCATTATACGAAGCCTAAGAGGAGGCTGTGAATACTTCTAAGAAGCCGTAGGGTCCTTGAATAATGCCCAAGAGGAGGCCGATGCTTTTAAGAAGCCCGTGGGTCTATCATCTCCTTTCCATTAGGAGAGATAACTCTTTTAAAGACGAGAACCACTGGTAAACGTGCGAGGTTTACTATCCAGTGACTTTTAGCTTTTAAAGAGGGTTCCTTAGTTAAGGTCCAAGATTATGACCGTAGTGGGTACCCAAACCCCGAGATGTAACACCCCCTTTCTATACCCCCAAATAATCACATAATCATTTAGGCACATATTAAAAATTTCGTCAGAGTATAATTATAAACATGGTATAAAAGAGGTATGTCACATCAATTATGAAATTAAAACATACAACACCTGCTCATCACATTGATATGCAATAGTGGGGTAACTTTGCAACAGAGGAACTTTGTCCTTACACCCACATTTCAATATTTAGAATAAAAGCGGAAAATCTAAACATTGAACCACATTCAAACATATATATACAGAGATATATACTTCACCAACATAATTCATGTTTACATCAACATTTATCCACAAGATACATGTACAAATGTATCACAAAAGAATAACATACAACCTAGCTACCCGGTGCTACATATCAGAGCCAACCTATCAAAAGAATGAAGACACGCTCCACAAAAAGACCTCCAGCATACCTACTCTGCAATGCCTCATAGAGCATTATAAAACAGCAGAAGGGTGAGAAATATTATCATAATAACAATGCATATAATTATATATATAACAGCATAAACTTACACATATTTCACATTCTCACCACAATTCATCACAACTCACTTACATACATCGCAATGTATCCATATATGTATAAAACCAAGCATACACATCAGGCATACTTTCATACTCCTTATCATTCCACATAAACATACACAAATGTCTAATCACCAATGCATCATTTAAAGATGAGAAATACAAATCATAGAGACCGACTCACGACTCTATGCAAATGCAATGCGGTATCGACTCAATCATCTCAAGTTCACTCAGGAACTTCTGCTGGAACCATCGCTCGTTACCAAAGTAACTCCCTGTCGGGCCTACGATGTTCACCCACCGCTCACACCTCCACCGAGAGAGGCTCACGACCCGATTGCTCATACCTCCACCAAGAGAGGCTCACAATTCGATTGCTCACACCTCCACCAAGAGAGGCTCACAATCATCTATAACCATCGCTCACACCTCCACCGAGAGAGGCTCACGACCATATTGCTCACACCTCCACCGAGAGAGGCTCACAATGTTATACCAGATTCTCATTAGAATCCCTCAACACAAGAATGTACATCATTATGCTACACATGATAATGACTCAAGACATTCTTGAAATGCATACATATTCACAATATATACATGCATTCATCTCATACAATCACATACAATCTATATACATTCACATCAATGCACTATTGTATGATTCACAGTCAAACACACATGCAAAACGGCAAAAGTCGCTAAATAACACTATTCCCAACTTTTCCGACTTATAAAATCGGCCAACAGTTTCCACACCATCACACTTATAAAGTTCAACTCAATAGCTTTCCAACGGTATAAAGAACGCCTAAATCGGAGTTACGGTTCGAGAATTATGAATTTTGTAAAAAAAAGAAATTATTTTTCAAAAACAGAACAACCGCCCGGCGAAGCATGCTCACCGCCCGACGAAACGTGCTTCGCCCCTGCTTCGCCCGGCGAAGCACAGGCGACACCAAATCCCCAAAATAATTCAAAGAAGAAGAAGCTTGGCACCTCTGCGCCTCTCTAACCGCCCGGCGAAAAGGACGCATCGCCCGATGCTTAGGACCTTTCGCCCGGCGCTCAGCACCAGAAGCATAAAAAATTCTGCTGCGTGAACACTGTTTCACACCTCCAATTTTTCCCATTTTCTTCCCCAAATCATTTCCAACAGCAAAACAATTACTAGCAGTGGTTCATACACACATATAGATCATACAACACAAATTATATCGATTTCTATCCGCGAAAACATCGATTTCTGCCATTTTCTACACAAATGGGTTTAGTTCCAAAACTCATGAAAATCAACAAAATCAACAATACAATCATACATAATCATACACATTGCTAAGATAACAACATTTCACACCCTTACCCGGATTCCAACTTGCTCTGTGATTGATCTTGATGAATTTCTAAGTTTTTCCCTTGTTTTCTCTTCCTCCTCTTTCTTTTCTCTTCTTCCTTTTCTCTAATTTTCCTTTCTTACTATTTTTCCTTCTATATATCCTTTCTATCTCTTTTCTTTCTATTTCTTTCTTTCCTATTTCTTTTCTCTCATTTTCCAAACAATCAACTAATTCATTTTTCTCACAAATTCTAATTCCACTTAATTTCTAATTTATCATTAATTGAAAAATGTCTAAAATACTATCCATTCTAATTTCCCCGAAAACTCTCAAAATGGTAAAATAACATTCAACACACCAAATTCACAATTAAAATAATTTATCACCCAATTAAAATAAAAGACTCAACAAAATGGGAATAATCAAAATCGGGGCGTTACAACTCTCCCCCACTTTAGAAATTTTCGTCCTCGAAAATAATACCTGATTCAAACAACTCCGGATACGACTCTCGCATCCTACTCTCTAGTTCCCAAGTCATATTGCCTTCTGCAGCGCCTCCCCACGCTACCTTTATAAGCGCAATATCCTTGCCTCTGAGCTTCTTAACTTCATGATCCAGAATCCTAATCGGCAAAGCTTCCACCGTAAGGTTATCTCTCACTTCAACCTCGTCCATAGGAATAACATGTGACGGATCCGGAACATACTTCCGAAGTTGCGAAATATGGAATACATCATGCAAATTAGAAAGATTTGGAGGCAACGCCACACGGTAAGCCACAGCACCAACTCGTGCAGAAATCTGATACGGACCAATAAAACGAGAAGTCAACTTCTTTGACTTCAAAGCACGACCCACACTCGTAATCGGCGTAACTCTCAAAAACACATGGTCGCCTTCTTGAAACTCAAGATCTTTTCTCCTCTTATCATGATAACTCTTTTGTCTACTCTGAGAAGCTTTCATCTTCTCATGGATAAACTTCACTTTCTCCGTCGTTTGTTGTACCTTCTCCGGCCCAACTACCGTCCTCTCACCTGTTTCATGCCAACACAAAGGTGTTCGACATCTCCGACCATATAAAGCCTCAAATGGTGCCATACCTATACTCGAGTGGAAACTATTATTGTAAGTGAACTCAATCAATGCCAAATAACTATCCCAAGCACCACCTTGCTCGAGTACACAAGCACGCAATAAATCCTCCATCGATTGAATCGTCCTCTCGGTTTGACCGTCCGTTTGCGGATGATAAGCCGAACTCAATCTTAGCTTAGAACCCAAAGCCTTTTGTAAACTTTCCCAAAACCTCGATGTGAATCTAGGATCTCTATCCGATACAATACTCTTAGGAACCCCATGCAACTTCACAACCACAAGAACATAAATCTTGGCTAACCTCTCCAAAGGATAACTAATATCAATTGGAATGAAGTGAGCAGATTTAGTAAGCCTATCCACAATTACCCAAATAGCATTATTACCTCTTTGCGTATTCGGCAATCCCGTAACAAAATCCATCGATATACTATCCCATTTCCACTCCGGAATGTCCAACGGTTGCATCAATCCACTAGGCTTTTGATGTTCCACTTTAGACTTTTGACAAGTTAAGCACGCATACACAAATTGAGCAACATCTCTCTTTAACCCGGACCACCAAAAGAGTTTCTTCAAATCTTGATACATTTTATTCGCTCCCGGATGAATACTTAAGTTACTTCGGTGTCCTTCTTCCAATATCATCTTTTTCAACTCCGCATCATCGGGAATACAAATACGACCACGGAATCTCAAAACTCCAGAATTATCAACCTTGAAATCCTCATTCTCATTCATCATCAAATCAACAAATTTCAAATCCAACTTTTGCTTTTCACACACGGTTGCAAGAAAGTCATTCGTAACATGTAGCATACCCAGTCTCACACTTCTCGGCGTCATTTCACAAACCAAACTCAAATCCCTAAAATTCTCCAAAAGTTCCCATTCTCTCATCATCAATGCGGACATATGTAACGACTTCCGACTCAAAGCATCGGCCACTACATTTGCCTTACCCGGATGGTAATTCAAACCAAAATCATAATCCTTCAAAAGCTCTAACCACCTTCTTTGTCTCATGTTCAATTCTTTTTGATCAAATAAATACTTCAAGCTCTTGTGATCACTAAAAACTTCAAATCTTGCACCATAAAGATAGTGTCTCCAAATTTTCAAAACGAACACCACGGCCGCCAACTCCAAGTCATGCGTAGGATAATTCTTTTCATGCACTCTCAATTGTCTTGAAGCATAAGCCACAACTTTTCCATCTTGCATCAAAACACCACCTAAACCAACCAATGAAGCATCACAATACACAACAAATGGTTCATTAGGATTAGGCAAAATCAAGATCGGAGCCGTTGTCAACCTTCTTTTTAGCTCATTGAAACTCTCTTCACAATGAATATCCCAAATGAATGTCTTTTCCTTACAAGTCAATTGCGTTAACGGAAGTGCCAACTTTGAAAATCCCTCAATAAACCTCCGATAATAACCTGCCAATCCTAAAAAGCTTCGAATCTCCGTAACCGATCTAGGAGTCTCCCATTGCATCACCGCCTCAATCTTGGATGGATCAACGCTAACACCATTACCGAAAATAATATGTCCAAGAAAACTTACTTCCGACAACCAAAATTCACATTTCGACAACTTAGCATACAATTGTTTCTCTTTCAAAATTTGCAACACAATTCTCAAATGCTCTTCATGCTCCTCCTGAGACTTAGAGTAAATCAAAATATCGTCGATGAACACGACCACAAAACGATCCAACTGTCCATGAAAAATACGATTCATGTATTCCATGAACACACCCGGCGCATTAGAAACCCCGAATGGCATCACGGAATATTCGTAATGGCCATACCGTGTTCTAAAGGCAGTCTTCTGAATATCCTCTTCTTTCACACGAATCTGGTGATATCCCGATCTCAAATCAATCTTGCTAAAAACAAGCGCACCAACCAATTGGTCCAACAAATCATCGATCCTTGGAAGCGGATACTTGTTCTTAATTGTCACCTTGTTCAGTTGTCGATAATCAATGCATAACCGCATACTCCCATCCTTTTTCTTTACCAACAATACCGGAGCACCCCAAGGAGAAACACTTGGTCTTACAAATTTCTTGTCCAACAAGTCATTCAATTGCTTCTTCAATTCTACCAACTCTGATGCTGACATACGATACGGCGCCATCGAAACCGGTCTAGTACCCGGAACTAGATCAATAGAAAACTCAACTTCTCTTTCCGGCGGTACATCCTTAATGTCCTCAGGAAACACCTCAGGAAAATCACAAACAACTGGAAACACATCAAGGGACACTTGACTATCCACAGACAATGATGCAAACAAACCGAACAATTGAGCTTCGTCCGCTAAAAGTTTCTTCAATTCTTTAGTGGATAGGAAACTCTCATCTTCATCATCTTCCAAAGAAGGAAACCTTACTAACTTGTGATAGCAATCTATATGAACTCGATTAAATCGCAACCAGTTCATACCCAAGATTACGTCTAAACCTTCCAACGGCAAACACACTAAATCCATCTCGAAGTCTTTACCATAAATGGTCAAAGGACAACTCACACAAACCAAGGAAGTAGTTACTGACCCCATTGCTGGAGTATCAATAACCATCTTACCATCCATCACAGACAATGCAAGATTCAAACGCTTTGCGCACTCAGACGAAACAAACGAATGAGTCACTCCCGTATCAATAATGGCAACTAAAGGTGAACTATTAATAAAGCAAGCACCTTTAATCAGACGGTCGTCACTGGAAGTCTGAGTTCCTGCCAGAGAAAATACCTTCCCACCGAATGAAGCTTTCTTCGGATTCGGACACTTTGGGCTAATGTGACCAATTTCCCCACAGTTATAGCACTTTACCACATTCCTTCTACAATCTGTAGTAGCATGCCCCAGGCCTCCACAGTTAGAACATTTCACCACAGCCTTCCCACACTCAAATGATTTATGACCCATTTAACCACACTTGTAACACTTAATGGGACCAGAACCTCCTCCTCCAGATCTCCTCTCGAAGTTTCCCCTATGCTTGCCCTTATCAGCGGGTGTCACGTAAGGTCCACTTCTAGCTTGTTGCTTTCCCTTCCTCTCATTCAAACTTTTATAATGTGTAGAACGAGCCTTGCTATCCTCCTCGAAGATTCTACAACATTCTGTCAAATCCGAAAACCTTCTTATCCTTTGATATCCCACAGCTTGTTTAATCTCAGGACGTAAACCATTCTCATACTTTATGCACTTGGAGAACTCAGCAGTAATCGCAGCATAGTGAGGATGGTATTGAACCAACTCCACAAACTTAGCAGTATAGTCCACCACAGACATACTACCTTGTTTCAGTTCAAGAAATTCCATCTCCTTCTTTCCCTTCACACTTTCAGGGTAATACGTTCTCAAGAATTCAGTACGAAATAAATCCCAAGTTACTTCTTCATCATCCACCTCAAGAACTTCACACATACCGACCCACCAATCGTCGGCTTCTTCCTTCAGCATGTGAGACCCAAGCCTCACCTTATTCTCCTCCGCACAGTCCATGAATCTGAAGATCCGTTCAATCTCTTTTAACCAAAGTTGAGCACCATCGGGATCAAATCTTCCTTTGAAGACCGGTGGTTGATTCTTCCTGAACTCGTCATTAGCATTCACGTTCGGTGCACCTTGCACCGCCCTAGCCATTGCTTCCAAAGCAGCAGCCATCGCATTGTCGTTCCTACCAGCCATATTCTAATCATTCCCAAAAATAACAACAAAGTTAAACAACAATTCAAACAATACGACAACAAGACAGACACGACTGACTCAACTCTGGCTCTGATACCACTTAATGTAACACCCCCTTTCTATACCCCCAAATAATCACATAATCATTTAGGCACATATTAAAAATTTCGTCAGAGTATAATTATAAACATGGTATAAAAGAGGTATGTCACATCAATTATGAAATTAAAATATACAACACCTGCTCATCACATTGATATGCAACAGTGGGGTAAGTTTGCAACAGAGGAACTTTGTCCTTACACCCACATTTCAATATTTTGAATAAAAGCGGAAAATCTAAACATTGAACCACATTCAAACATATATATACAGAGATATATACTTCACCAACATAATTCACGTTTACATCAACATTTATCCACAAGATACATGTACAAATATATCACAAAAGAATAACATACAACCTAGCTACCCGGTGCTACATATCAGAGCCAACCTATCAAAAGAATGAAGACACGCTCCACAAAAAGACCTCCACCATACCTACTCTGCAATGCCTCATAGAGCATTATAAAACAGCAGAAGGGTGAGAAATATTATCATAATAACAATGCATATAATTATATATATAACAGCATAAACTTACACATATTTCACATTCTCACCACAATTCATCACAACTCACTTACATACATCGCAATGTATCCATATATGTATAAAACCAAGCATACACATCAGGCATACTTTCACACTCCTTATCATTCCACATAAACATACACAAATGTCTAATCACCAATGCATCATTTAAAGATGAGAAATGCAAATCATAGAGACCGACTCACGACTCTATGTAAATGCAATGCGGTACCGACTCAATCATCTCAAGTTCACTCAGGAACTTCTGCTGGAACCATCGCTGGTTACCAAAGTAACTCCCCGTCGGGCCTACGATGTTCACCCACCGCTCACACCTCCACCAAGAGAGGCTCACAGTGTTTATGGATCGCTCACACCTCCACCGAGAGAGGCTCACGACCCGATTGCTCACACCTCCACCAAGAGAGGCTCACAATCCGATTGCTCACACCTCCACCAAGAGAGGCTCACAATCGTCTATAACCATCGCTCACACCTCCACCGAGAGAGGCTCACGACCAGATTGCTCACACCTCCACCGAGAGAGGCTCACAATGTTATACCAGATTCTCATTAGAATCCCTCAACACAAGAATGTACATCATTATGCTACACATGATAATGACTCAAGACATTCTTGAAATGCATACATATTCACAATATATACATGCATTCATCTCATACAATCACATACAATCTATATACATTCACATCAATGCACTATTGTATGATTCACAGTCAAACACACATGCAAAACGGCAAAAGTCGCTAAATAACACTATTCCTGACTTTTCTGACTTATAAAATTGGCCAACAGTTTCCACACCATCATACTTATAAAGTTCAACTCAATATCTTTCCAACGGTATAAAGAACGCCTAAATCGGAGTTACGGTTCGAGAATTATGAATTTTGTAAAAAAAAGAAATTATTTTTCAAAAACAGAACAACCGCCCGGCGAAACGTGCTTCGCCCCTGCTTCGCCCGGTGAAGCACAGGCGACACCAAATCCCCAAAATAATTCAAAGAAGCAGAAGCTTGGCACCTCTGCGCCTCTCTAACCGCCCGGCGAAAAGGACGCATCGCCCGGCGCTTAGGACATTTCGGCCGGCGCTCAGCACCAGAAGCAGAAAAATTCTGCTGCGTGAACACTGTTTCACACCTCCAATTTTTCCCATTTTCTTCCCCAAATCATTTCCAACAGCAAAACAATTACTAGCAGTGGTTCATACACACATATAGATCATACAACACAAATTATATCGATTTCTATCCGCGAAAACATCGATTTCTACCATTTTCTACACAAATGGGTTTAGTTCCAAAACTCATGAAAATCAACAAAATCAACAATACAATCATACATAATCATACACATTGCTAAGATAACAACATTTCACACCCTTACCCGGATTCCAACTTGCTCTGTGATTGATCTTGATGAATTTCTAAGTTTTTCCCTTGTTTTCTCTTCCTCCTCTTTCTTTTCTCTTCTTCCTTTTCTCTAATTTTCCTTTCTTACTATTTTTCCTTCTATATATCCTTTCTATCTCTTTTCTTTCTATTTCTTTCTTTCCTATTTCTTTTCTCTCATTTTCCAAACAATCAACTAATTCATTTTTCTCACAAATTCTAATTCCACTTAATTTCTAATTTATCATTAATTGAAAAATGTCTAAAATACTATCCATTCTAATTTCCCCGAAAACTCTCAAAACGGTAAAATAACATTCAACACACCAAATTCACAATTAAAATAATTTATCACCCAATTAAAATAAAAGACTCAACAAAATGGGAATAATCAAAATCGGGGCGTTACACGAGACATTCAAGGCAAGCTATCCACAAGGAATAGATCAAGTCAGGAAAGTTCGAGAATTGGGAAGAAACTCAAAGATGCCATTCACGGAGAATACATTCATCTTGGGGAGTAGAGCTTCTTGACGATTCCTAAGGAGGACAGCCGAAGAGAAGACTGTATCTGGTGCTCCTATTGGGGATCTAGGCGTCTATTTCTACGAATAAGTGAAATGGCATCACCTAGTTCTAGACGTAGTTGCCGGGAAAACTCGAAATATCTATACTATTATTACACAGTAGATATGAGTTTATGAAAGGAGACTTACAGTGAGCAGCCCCACAATACAGTTTATAATATGAAAGCAGTAAATGAAAGCGATAACCACTTACTCGGTTGGAGTGCTTCCATGCTGTTTGGTTAGTTGTTCAACAAAGAAAGATTGAAAACAACAGTATATTCAAAATCAAAGGAGAAAATGCTTTGAAAAAGAAAGATCTGGGGCTTACAGCTCAAGGAGAGGCCCAGGGTTTTATCAGTGAGCGCACTGTTTGACTTTGTACAGCGGGACTTATACAAGTGACTGGGGCCCAAAATGGTTTTCTGTACAAAGGGATGGGTCTTACACTCTCTCAAGAGGCCCAAAAAGGTTTAAAGAAAAAGAGTGGGGGTTATAACACGAGGGTAGGCCCAAATGATTTTTCGTTTAAAAATGGCGATCGCGCCGAGGTTTTCTTTTAACGCAGAGGGATTTATACAATAAGTGAGGCCCAAAATGTTTTTTTGGTTAAAAGGGGGATTGGGTCTTACACTCTATTAGAGACCCAAAGTGTTTTAAAGAAAAAGAAATGGGTCTTACTACTCGAGGGTAGGCCCAGATGACTTTTATTTTTAAACGGGCGACGATCGCGCCGTTTACTTGTACAGAGGGACTTATACAATGAGTGAGGCCCAAAAAAGTTTTTGTACAAGGGGGGACGGGTCTTACACTCTCTCAAGAGGCCCAAAAATTTTTTAAAGAAAAGAAATGGGTCTTACTACTCGAGGGTAGGCCCGGATGATTTTTGAAAAAGGCGACGATCGCGCCGTTTGTTTTTTGACGGTATCGGGACTTATACAATAAGTGAGGCCCAAAGATGATTTGGTCAAAAAAAGGATTGAGTCTTACACTCTAATTGAGGCCCAAAGTGTTTTGAAAATGAATTTTGAGGGTTGAATTAATCCAAAACCCTAATTTGTTTTCAAAATGTATTTAATTGAATAAAAATTCAATTAAAATGATCAAAAATTGTTTAACACATGGAAAACAAATTGTGATCTTGGATTAATGCTTCAAAAATTAAGTATTGACCTACAAAATAATTAGAAAGCATTAAAAGTTGCAAAATCAATGTAGAAAAAGCATTTAAAATGCCAAAAACAATCAAAATATTAATTCTTTACAAAAATATCAATTATATGAAATAAATAATAGTTTTTGGGATTTTTTGATAAAATAAAATATTTTAACATTTTTGTGAATTATTAAAAAAAGAATCAACTCAAAATCATTAAAACTCAGAGAGAAATTAATTTTTGAATCAATTAAACAAAATCACAAAATTCAAATATTCAAATATATGAAAATGGCGCCAAGAACAACACCAAGAACACGCGCGTTTTTCAGTTTGCCCAGATTTGCATTTTCCATCCAATCTCACTGAATACGTAATTATAACATGCAATCCACATATCATTACGCTCGCCTCAACCTCACGATCATGTCTATGTACTTTAATTTCATTTAAATTAAACATACAACAATAAATCACGAAGAGACCTCAAGAACCCTAATTTCTGCATGAAGGCTAGGATTTTTGATACACGATTCAAACAATGCAATTAATTGAGGGAAAACATTCCATGCATGATTATGAACATATGGCCAAATTATTGTGCGAGGAAATATGCATAGATTGAGAGATGACCAAGTTTAGGCTTACCTCCAAGTCGTGACAGCAAGAGCAGATGTGATTTTGAGTTGGGGGTGTTACAGATGAGTGGTGATGATCTGAACAGCTTCCCTACACCATATGGAGTGTGTTTGAACACTTGGATTGAATTGAAATAGACTGGATCAGTTTATGGCATCTCAGCTGCAACTTCACTTCAAACTTGTGTGGATGGCAAGTGATTTCATGAAATTGATGTTTCAGATGTTATGTGAGTGTTTGATCAGCTCATATGTGATGTATGTGAGGTGTGTGAGTGATTGGTTTGTGCAGAATTGCTCTCAAACTCAAAACCCGATAGCTACCTTGCTAAGAAAGGCATTTTTGCCAAGAGAAAGAGATTTTGAGGAAAGCATCTGTTAGATGGCTTTGGTGTCCTTAAACTGACCACAATTGAGCTCTATTTATAGTAGAGCAAGTTTTTTTTGCAAGGAATAGTGCATGGCAGCTGGTAAGTAGGTTTCCTCAATGTTGGCCAATGGAAATGAAAGTCTCCTCTAGCCATTGACAAGAGGTTAGGGCACAGAGCTTTAGTCCCCTTGGTCTTGGATAAGTCGTGACTGATTTCAGATGAGAATGGCTCTGTTCATGCCACCTTGATGGTTCCATTGAATGCCTCATTCCAAATTTGGAGTCTTGTCCCTATTTTGGCAACTCTAGGTTCAACATGCTATTCTTTGTTCCTTGGACCTTGGAGACTTGGCTCAGTGATTTTCCCCTTTAGATTCAATCCTCTGAGGTGTCCAAGTGGATTGGAGCAATTGAAATTGGCTGATTTTGGAAAATCGAGCCAAAGTGCAAATTCTGCCTTGCCTTGACAGATTTCAGCAAGGCAACTTGGCAATGTTGTATCTCATGGTGTAGGTTGAATTTGGCAATGTTCTTGGCCATTTTGGAAAGCTCTTACATGATACAACAACTGTTTAAACAAGTTTGGTTTTGATCTCTTTTGATTCCAAGTGAAAAATCCCCCTACATTTGGCAAAAAGTGAAGGCAAATTCTGACTCAGTGAAAATTTCACTAAGTGTTGGAAAAAGTGACATTTTCACTTTTCAGCCACTTTGATCACTCCATAACTCAAAATCCTTAATGAATTGGAATGACTTGTAGTTGAAGTTTTTGTAGGTGATAATGAGGGCTACAAATCCATCTTTGGATGAGAAAAAATGGCCTTGTGGTTTAGGAGTTATGGTCCTCCAAAGTTGGTACCTTTGCCACTTTATTTTTAACTTAGAAAAATTTCTAAGTTTTATGGTTACCCCTTTTACAAGTTATCTCAGTTTTCTTGATTTTTCTTGATGAATGATGATTCAAATCATACATTAACATCATTTTAGGGTTAAAAATCCATTTTGGTGAAAAATCTCAAAAAGTCAAAGTTGACTTTTGTGCACAGTTGACTTTTTATCAGATGAATTCTAAACTGTGCAATTCTTCAGGAAATCATGTCCTTGACCTAAATCAAACTTGATGGACATGTTCCATGGGTGTCATAGGGTATATTCAATCATGTATTAGGGTTTGGGAGCATGTCTTGGTCAAAAGTCAAAGTTACAGTTGACTTTTCCCTTAAAACCCTAATTGTGGTGCAGATGAAATTGAGACTTGTTGCTCAAGCTTCTTGGACCAATCCATTGTTCCAAATGGATCAATATGGTATATTAGAGACCCTCAAATCATCTCTTGAGGTCTTGGCTCATGGTTTGTCCCAAAAGTCAACTTAGGGGTGGATTAGGTCAAGAAACCCTAATTCCTGATTTTTGATAAATGCATCCCTTGAGGCAAAATTGACTTGATGCATGGGTTCATGAGGTTCCATGAAGTATATTAGGTTATATTTTGGATCATTGCCTTGTGCCCAGATGAAAATTTCCATCTGGAGGCCCTGGTCGACCAAAACCCTAATTTGGTGACACTGTCGATCTTGAGACTTGATCCACCTAGAAGGGAGCAGCCTTGTGCTTAATCCTTGAAGTGGGAGTCCTTTTTGATCCATTGTGGATGTTTGAGAGATTAGACAAGTTGAAGATCATGTCATTTCTTGATTGATCCTTTGTCTAAACACTCCGAGAGGGCTTGAAACCCTAATTTTGATTGTATTGGATGCTCACCCATCTTTGGGGAGACTGATGAAGCATGATGGTTCATCCATATTGTGATGATGATTTTCACAATGATGGGAAATCTAAGTGGTCAAAATTTGGGGTATTACAGATGCCCTATTTAATCTTCTTGGACCCGAAGGTATGAATGACGAAGGGATTCGAGCATTCGGGGTGCAAGAGGATTAAATATCGGAATATCCGAAATTTTGATGGTGGTTATGAATGGTAGCTTACGCATTCATCTTCTTTAGCTAAGCAATGATGCTTAGAAAAGGTAAACTTCCCCTCGATCCTGGTCTTCAGCCAAGGAACTGGTCTCAGTTTTCTTTTGAAATAAACCTCCCCTCGTTCTTGGTTTCCTACCAAGGAACTGGTCTCAGTTGTGGAAACAAACTTCCCCTCAATCCTGGTTTCCTACCAAGGAACTGGTCTTAGTTTCTGATTTAAACTTCCCCTCTATCCTGGTTTCCTACCAAGGAACTGGTCTTAGTTTCTGATATAAACTTCCCCTCGATCCTGGTTTCTTACCAAGGAACTGGTCTTAGTTTCTTTTGTCAATAAACTTTACTGACAAGGGACGCTATTCGTAGCGGCTTTCCTCAAACTTCTCTCCAAATTTTCCTGGGGAGATTCCATTTGAGTGGAAAAAGTTTTGATGTCAGACTAGCTGGGGAACCCAGTCGTCTGAGTTGTAGAGTTGTACAAACTTCTCTGTTGGAGACGCCATTTGTCGATTCTACTGGGGAAAGCGAGTCTCTTGAGAGACTGTTTTCATTTGGGATCTTTCATCATACTTTTCTTGGGATCTTCCCGGAGAAACGCCATATGATGGGGTCCAATTTTGAGGTGTCGATGACCTTTTCATCAGTGGTTTTTCGGAGCAAAACTGGCGTGCTGCCGAATCTCTGATCACGAGGCTTTCTCTGTGGATTTTCCTTAATCCGGGAAAGCAAGGATATCATCTTCAATGGCGAAGAGTGATGTTTATTGAGAGTTTTCTCTGGCTTTTCAGAGGTTCAAGTTATCAAAGTGGTCAAGGACCGACTCTGATCTAAAGATACACTGGTGGCGAGATTGTGCAGACGCAACACTTCCTGATGAGGAAAGAACTGACAAACTCGATTGAGAAAACTGTTTATCACTAGGGGACAAGACCGACTCAAGTGATAGTGATGCAATATGAAATGTGAATGCAAAATAAAAAATGCATGAAGTATGTATGTATATGCTGACAAAACAGACGCGACATACAGACTAATGGATGAACACAATTGGATACTCGGCCATCGCGGGGCGAAGAAGTACCGTTGATTCAAAATAGCAATTCCACCTTGCTTAGGAGAGATAGTCCCGTTGGGAGCTATGTTGATCGGGCTTAGGAGATGAGAACTCGGCCGAGGCTGTCAGACGAAACAAGTTCTCTGACACAGTTGATCCCTTCATTCAGGCATACTGGCTTAGAAGGAGTACTTTGATTCTGCACTTTGAAGTTCGCTTACTTCTGGAGAAGCGATCGGTGTTCTTCAGACGTTCATCAGTCAAAAGAAAAGCCATTTTTAATTTAAAGCAAAAAAAGTTTTAAAAAGTAAATTCATTTCGTTTTATTTCAAGAATCACTGATTAAGTTTAAACAACGTCGTTTTGTAAAGCTAAAACAAGTAAAGAATTACAAACAAAAGCACAAGGGCTCAAATTTTATTGATAAGATGGAGATCAGCCAAACGCGTGATTCTAAAGAGTATATACAAAGTTAGAAAATGGTAATTTACAGGGAAAAGGGCTACGTTGAAACATAACGACCACTATCCTTCTACCAACTTTGAATTCGGGGCATCCTGAGCTTCTGTCGAAGATGACCTTTGACTAGAGATTTCCTCTGATAGATGATGCTGTAACTGCTGCTGAGGGACTTGCCTCGGTTGAACATAGTTACTTGCCATTATCCCTAATTTTTGCCTGGATTGTACTATGAGATTTCCAATCCATCGGGATGATTCTTTTTTTTCATGTCTCTAACTTTTTCCTGGACTGCCCTTTCGGGTTTTCAATCCACCGAGATGTTTTTTTTTTTTTTTAGTTTAGGCGAAGTATTTCTTGACTACATCAACATTCGTGGGGTAGGCAAATTCCTCTCCGTCCATGGTTGCAAGTCTCAAGGCGCCGCCTAAGAAAGCTTTCGTGACCACATAGGGGCCATCATAATTTGGGGTCCATTTGCCCCGAGAGTCAGTGAGAAATGATTGTATCTTCTTGAGCACGAGGTCTCCTTTTCTGAAGACACGAGGCAGAACCTTTTTGTCGAACGCCCTTTTCATTCTCTGTTGATATAACTGACTGTGGCATAGTGCCGTGATTCTCTTTTCTTCGATCAGGTTCAGTTCGTCGTGTCGACTTTGACACCATTCAGCTTCGGTGAGCTTAGCTTCCATCAATACCCGGATTGATGGGATCTCTACTTCTATGGGAAGCACTGCCTCCATGCCATATACTAGAGAGAAAGGGGTAGCCCCTGTTGAAGTACGGACAGACGTCCGATAACCATGAAGAGCAAAGGGTAGCATCTCGTGCCAATCTTTATAGGTTACAACCATTTTTTGAACGATCTTCTTGATGTTCTTGTTAGCCGCTTCTACCGCTCCGTTCATCTTGGGTCGGTAGAGAGATGAGTTATGGTGTTCGATCTTGAACTCTGCGCACAACTCTTTCATCATCTTATTGTTCAAGTTAGATCCATTATCAGTAATGATCTCGCTTGGAACACCATAACGGCAGATGATATTGTTTTTGATAAATCGGACCACCACTTGTCGGGTTACATTGGCGAATGACGCTGCTTCGACCCACTTGGTGAAATAGTCAATGGCCACCAGGATGAACCGATGTCCGTTTGAAGCCTTGGGCTCAATCATACCAATCATGTCGATTCCCCATATGGAAAAAGGCCACGGGGAAGAAAGAACTTTGAGATGTGATGGCGGTACATGAATTTTGTCGGAGTATATCTGACACTTGTGACACCTCCTCGTGTACTTGTAGCAGTCGCATTCCATGGTCAACCAATAATACCCTGCTCTCAGAATTTTTCTCGCCATTGTGTGTCCGTTGGCATGAGTGGCGAAGGATCCTTCATGAATTTCTTTCATGAGCATGTCTGCTTCTGGTCTGTTGACGCATCGGAGCAAGACCATGTCAAAATTTCTCTTATAAAGAGTGTCACCGCCCAGGAAGAAGTTTCCAGCCAATCTTCTGAGGGTTTTCCTGTCTTTTCTGTGTGCCCCAGATCGGTACTCTTGTTTCTGAAGGAAGCATTTGATATCGTGATACCAAGGTCTGTTGTCTATGATTGCTTCAATCGTGAAGATGTAAGCGGGCCGTTCAAGGCGCATGATGTCGATCTTAGGTATGTCATTCCTTCGACCTACACTAATCATGGAAGAGAGAGTGGCTAACGCATCAGCCATGTGATTCTCATCACGAGGGATGTGATGAAACTCAACTCTGTTGAAGAAAGGTAACAACCTTCTTGCATAGTCTTTGTAAGGGATCAATCCTGATTGGTATGTGTTCCAATCTCCTTTTATCTGGTTAATAACCAAGGCTGAGTCGCCGTATACATCCAAGTTTTTGATCCTTAAATCAATTGCTTCTTCGAGACCCATAATACATGCTTCGTATTCGGCCTCGTTGTTCGTACATTTGAACGTAAGTCTGGCAGTGAAAGGAATGTGGGAACCCTGAGGGGTAACAATGATTGCCTCAATTCCGTTTCCATAATGATTGACTGCTCCGTCAAAGATAAGTCCCCACTGGGAACCTGGTTCTGGCCCTTCACTGGGTAGCGGTTCATCGCAATCTTTCATCTTTAGATACATGAAATCTTCGTCTGGGAAGTCAAACCCGATTGATTCTTGATCGTCAATCGGTTGATGAGCCAAATGATCGGCTAAAACACTTCCCTTAACGGCTTTCTGAGCGTGGTACTCTATGTCATATTCTGATAGTAACATCTGCCAACGGGCAATCCTTCCCGTGAGAGCAGGTTTTTCGAAAACGTACTTGATTGGATCCATTTCGGAGACCAACCAAGTAGTATGACGAATCATGTACTGGCGAAGACGTTTGGCTGCCCAAGCCAAAGCGCAACAAGTTTTCTCAAGCATTGTGTACCGAGTCTCGCAGTCGGTGAATTTCTTGCTTAGATAGTAAATGGCAGACTCTTTCCTTTTAGTTTCGTCTTGTTGGCCAAGTACACATCCCATTGAGTCCTCTAGGACTGTGAGGTAAATGATCAGTGGTCTTCCTTCCACTGGAGGTGATAGAATTGGAGGATTCAACAGATATTCCTTGATACTGTCGAAGGCAGTTTGGCAGTCTTCTGACCAAACACAATCCTGGTTCTTTTTGAGTAATTTGAAAATCGGCGCACAAGTCGCGGTCATAAGGAATATGAATCTGGAGATGTAGTTCAAACATCCCAGGAATCCTCTGACTTGTTTTTCAGTTTTCGGAGAAGGTATTTCTTGAATGGCCTTGACCTTGTCAGGATCAACTTCAATTCCTTTCTGGCTGACGATGAACCCTAGTAATTTCCCCGAACGGACACCGAAGGTGCACTTGTTGGGATTCAAGCGGAGCTTGAATTTTCTTAGACGTTCAAACAATTTTGACAGATGTTCAACGTGCTCATCCTCTGTTCTTGATTTTGCAATCAAATCATCGACATATACCTCGATTTCCTTATGTATCATGTCATGAAACAGAGTAGTCATGGCCCTTTGATAGGTTGCCCCGGCATTCTTCAAACCGAACGGCATTACCTTGTAACAAAAGGTACCCCATGGGGTAATGAACAAAGTTTTCTCCATGTCTTTCGGCGCCATTTTGATCTGGTTATAGCCCAAGAATCCATCCATGAAGGAGAATACTTTGAACTTGGCTGTGCTGTCAACCAGCATGTCAATGTGTGGTAAAGGAAAGTCGTCCTTTGGACTTGCCTTGTTCAGATCTCTGTAATCAACACACATTCTGACCTTTCCGTCCTTTTTGGGAACGGGTACGATGTTGGCTAACCATTGAGGATATTCAGATGTAGCGAGGAAACCCGCGTCGATTTGTTTCCGTACCTCCTCTTTGATTTTGATGGCCATGTCCGGGTGAGTCCGTCTCAACCTTTGCTTTACTGGCGGACATTCCGATCTTAGCGGTAAGTGATGTTCCACGATGCTGGTATCCAACCCTGGCATATCCTGATAGGACCAAGCGAATACATCGGGGAATTCTTTGAGAAGCTTTATCAAACTTTCTTTGACAGTTGGACTGAGCAGTACTCCGATCCTGATTTCTTTTCTCTCTTTTTCTGAACCCAAGTTTACCATTTCCAACGGCTCTTTGTGAGGTTCAATGGACCTTTCCTCTTGTCTGAGTAGTCGGGAGATCTCTTCTGGAATTTGGTCGTCATTTTCTTCTTCAGCCTCGAATACCGGGAACCCAAAGTTAGAAGAAGGCATCGGATCGTATGTTTCAACGGGGTTTAAAACAAGCAATCTGCATGACGTGATGATTCGTGTTTAGAAGAGATAGAGAAAATGTAAGTGTGTGCAGTGTATTTATTTTACTGCTTGTTTTTATTATTGAATGTTTTTTAGGATTACCATTTTCTGAAAAAGTAAAAAGAGAAAACAACAATTAATGCGGAAATTACAGAACAACGTTATTTTATTAATGAACAAGTCGAATCTTGAAACTACAGCCCTATAAAACAAAACTTTGTCGCTTTGGGCAAAGCGAAGAGGGAAATTTACAGAAAGCGAGCCCTATCAAAACATCCGTTTCACCTAGGCAGGGTGAAAGGTTAAAGATGGCAATTACTTTGACTGATGAACGACCTTCGGAACCTCGACAGCAACCCATTGGCGGCGAACTCCTCGGTGAATCACAAAGTCTGGCACCTTCCTTGATTTGTCTTCAGAAATGACACTGATTTCTGGTGGAGCAGGATCATTGGAATCTGTCTCCCAGGAAGAGTTGTCGTAGGAGGATTCCTCTGTTGCATTTTGCATAGCATTTGTGCTCTCAGCTGTATCTCCCCATCCAGTTGGCTGGATGTCTTCGAGCCTGATACGAGAGCTTTCGGGAGCAGTGTACTTGACCATATAGTCGTATTTTCCACTCGGTTGTCCCAAAGTGTCCCAAACTTCTTTGGAACTGGAGGAGTCATCCCTCTCGATGACGTTGACCTCGGGAAAAGCATAGTTGATGAATTCAAGTCCTGCAAATGTTGCGAATTCATCTTCATGTTTAGTAGTTTCTGAATGACCTGAGTGTTGATCCCATGACATGGTGGGGACACAGGTATTCTGTTCAATGACGCTCAGCTGAGTTTCATTACTCGGCTGACTTTCTTGCCCCAAGTTTCCTGGGTAAGGCTGCCACATTGGCAGACCATCCATCAGGCCATAGTAATTGTGATCAAAGTTTTCTTTCATCAGAGTGTCTTCCTCTAATGAATTTGGCGGAGCACGGCATCCTTCCGGATCACAATCTCTGTAGATCATTTCGACATCTGATCTTGGTATAAATCTCGGACTTTCTGTAGGAAAGCAAAAAGGCATAAGCACCTCTTCCTGAGACATATAGCCGTCCTTGTTAAGGTAGGACTTCCATTCTTCATCTGTGTCAGAGGGATCTTCCTCATTGATAGCATGAACTGTCTGAGATACTGGGTGAAGAAAACCTCCACTGTGGAAGAAGTTTTGAAGGGGATGAAGACTTTCATCGTTGGCAGCTGTCCGGGTACAGGTTGCAGAAAAGCCAAGACCCTTCTTTGTTTTATTGTCAATAGGAATGACAAGCCGTCCCCATCCGGTTGTATCGGTACTCTCGACCGCTTTGATAGCATCTTTATATGAAGAAATTGAGGTTCCTTCTTTGAACTGACTGTCCTTGCTCACCGATAGTGCTTGGAACTGAGTTCCAATAACCTCCTCGGGTTCCACACAAGCAGATGATGATAGGTTACTCACAAGCAAGGCTTGTTCCCCACAAACCGTGACAAGTTGATCGTTCTTGACGAACTTTAGCTTTTGGTGGAGGGTTGAAGTAACCGCTCCAGCCTGATGTATCCAAGGTCTTCCTAATAAACAACTGTATGTTGCCCGGATGTCCATGACCTGGAAAGTGTGAGGACCAATAGTTATGGGAAGATCAACTTCGCCGATAACTGTTTTTCTGGATCCGTCGAATGCTTTGACGACGACCTCGCTGACTATCATCGGAGGGCCCTTAAATGATAATTGCATCAAAGTGGACTTCGGCATAACATTCAGGGCTGACCCTGTGTCTACCAGTACGTTGGCTAAAGCATCGCCCTGGCAGTTAACTGTAATGTTGAGCGCCATGTTATGACGGCGACCCTCTTCGGGTAATTCCTCATCACTAAATCCCAAATTACTGCAGGAAGTGATGTTAGAGACAATGCTATCAAACTGTCTGATTGTTACATCCTGTTCCACAAAGGCTTGCTCCAAGACTTTCTGTAGAGCCTCTCTGTGTGCTTCTGAACTGAGTAACAGTGATAATACTGAGATCTTTGAAGGAGTCTGTAACAGTTGATCAACAATGTTGTATTCACTCCTTTGGATGAGCTTTAGCATCTCATCTTTGTCTTTTGAAAAGTCGGGATTACCAGATTGACTGACTGGTGGATCAGGAATTTCCGCCTGAAGTTCCTTTTCTTTGTTGGATTCTCCAACCCCTCGGTTGAAGACTCGACCGCTCCATGTTACACGACTGATGTCTGCAATATTCACGACGGAGGGTAATGGAATTTCCTTTCCATTCTTGATTATTGTTGCACCGTATTTGTAAGGGATTGCCTTAGCTGATTCATACGGTAATGGTCCCGGTACATAGATGACTATGGGAACCTTCTGATTTTTCTGACCGTCATAAGTAACCTCGATCCGTTCCCGGTTGGGAACTCTAGATTCGTCAAGTAGAGGGACGATGGCAAAAACATCCCTGATCTGGTGATGACCAGAGATCGTGACAACATCCTCAACTTGATCGGCAAGGTAGTTCGGCGACCAAATGATGGGTCCTGAACCTGGATATGGATGAATTTCTCCATGATCGATCTGACCCTGGAGAGCTGCTCTCACAAGGTAACACCCTTGGTTACTTTCCGAACAGATGCTACAACTGTCATAGTTGTGTGGTGGCACCTGGCCACGCCCACTTTGAATGCAATGTAACCTCACTAGGTTACCTTCCATTGATCGGACATCCTGACTTTGACGACGAGTAGGATTCCTGTTATTGATACTAATCTGCTGAGTATCTTCGTCCATATAGATTGGCATCCACCAGTGATTTAACAAGTGCTGAAGTGCCTCCTGGACAAGGGTACAACCTCGATCGTTTTCGCAACCTGCTTTACAGTTTTGATAATCGTGTGATATTAAGAATCCGAGCCGGACCTCCTCAGCATGTAACTCTACCAGATTGGTATTCATCACGCGAATGTCAAAGATCTGAACCATATTGATTTGATAGGAGTTCCTATCATGGTAGTCTTGGATCCATCCAAGATCCATCTGACGTTGGAGGGCCTCTTGTATGAAAGAGCATCCCTGTTTGTTTACCGAGCAAATCAAACAGGAACTGTAATCGTGCTGCGACAGATTATGATACTGGCTTTGCCTTGAGTGCATCGCCACCAAGTTGACATTCATCGCACAGATGTCGTGGTTTTAAAAGACGTTAGAATTCGTAGAGACCATGTTGACTCCACGAAATCGGTGCTCCTGGATCCATCCAAGATCCATTTGTTCCTGTAGAGCTGCTTGCACTACAGAACATCCTTGGTTGTCTTTAGAGCAGATATCACACTGGTGATAATTATGAGGTGGGCTGGCAAAAGCAGTCCCGTTCCCTATACTAGCGAAGTATAGAGCCTTTTTTGTCAAGAACTGGGCTGGCAAACCTTGGATGCAACCCTTAGTGGTCATGTGAGTCCTGACCTCAGACTCGTCCAAATGAATTGCTATTGCAATAGTCTGATTCTTTGGAATTTCTTCCAGTCCAGAAAATGGAGCTCGATCAGTGATATGTAAATCAGTCAGATGAGAATACTCCTCCAGCGTTGGTGATAGCTGGTAATCCGGGAATGTGAAACAGTGATAAACCGGATCGTAGAATTGAATGAGCGTGTCCATGATTCCCTAAATCACATGGACTCTTAACAGTGGTAGTAAACCACCGTGCTTGGCTCTGAAAGCCTCTGGGTTAACGATCATCCGCGCTAACTTTCTCAAATCCCCTAGTTTTGGAACCTTGAAGGTATACTGGTGAATTCTCCTTCTACCGAAATCCATTAGCGTAATCTTTTTCTCTGATATTTGCAATCACAGTCTTAGTTTAATTTGAAAAATGGAGAGACTAGAAGAGAAAGTTTTTTGAATGTTTTAATGTTTTATTAAATGAATGCATGAATGCAGCACACAAAAACATAGAAAAAACATGGGGTCAAAGGGTCGTTGTCATGAAGTCAAGGCTCTACCCATCCCCAAAGGTTTATACTAGGGTGATTTTTGTACCTGTACTCATTATCATCAGCTCCTCCCAGGAAAGCAAAACAATAAGCGGATCGCCAGCGAGTTGTGTGCAATCTTAGAGTAAGTGCCATTCACCGAGAATAGATCACCAGCCTCAAATGAGGGTAGTATCGCGTAACAACTATTTCCGATAGTTTCCGCACTACGAAAAAGGTTGGCTTTTCTTAAGTGTATACTCAATCTCACCACATGCGGCATCACACGCATTCCCAGTAGCAGAAAAATAAACACGTATAGCAATTAGGAAAAGCAGTATATATATTTGTCCTAATCATCCTAGACTTATAAAGCTACGATTCTTAAGTTCCTGACAGAAATGGGTTCCCCGGCGGAAGCCTCAATCTGTGGTTCCCTGCCTAAGAGATGGACCAGCATAGGTCAATCTTTCTCTTCAGCAGAGTTCCCATTTTCCGTAGAAAACGGGGATGATGCCCTAAGGCAGAAAAGGAGACTCCCCAGCAGAGTCGCCATTTGTGTAATTTTTCACACAAGAGAAGTAGAAAGAAAGGAACAGGGCCCCACGGTGGGCGCCACTTTTCTGTAGCGAGCGATTTTGGACGCGGTTCTTAAGCGCTGGTCGCTCTCTGCGGTTTGAGCTTTAAACTACAGGTCGATTCATTTTTTATCCTATTGTGAGTTGAATAAGGAAGGGAAATAGATGTCTCCAATTAACCCTGCTTGCATATTGAGTTTAAACAGCGGTCTGTTAGGTTACGGATGCTATCAATGTGGGGGGCTTTTGTACTGGTTATTCGTATTTCGCCAATACAGGTTCTTTCTTTCTAGGGCTTGGGCAAAAGGTTTCTGGCGGGGAACAAGGATTAGGATTTTAGGACTGGTGCTTTTGAAATACTGCTTTTGATTGATAGAGATATGGGACTTGGGTTTTTTGTTGATTGCGCTCGCTAAGATCTTTTCTTTCGATCTTATGCCTACGTATTCCCGTTTACCGAAACAGGGAAATCAGAGCGTTCGTAGTTCCTCCTATTCTATGGGAGGAAATGGGTGTTTTGGTGTCTTGTTCAAAGCCCAAGACGTGAAGCGAAAGGTGATTTGTATCTTGTTCAAAGACCAAGATGTGAAGCTGAAAGGTCTATTTGTGTCTTGTTCAAAGCCCAAGACGTGAAGCTGAAAGACCTCGACTTTAGAGAGAATTTGTCAACTCTAAAGAGGGGGAAGGAGAATTACTTTAACTGGGATACGCGGATCCGAGCAATGCCATAATTTCCGAAGAAAGGGTTTTAACCTGAAGGAGAAGACTTTAACTCAGTGTAGAGTAATGCCATCTTTCCTTAGGAATTTCTCATGCTAAAAGAGGGACAGTGGCATGGATATAGATGATCCAGAGGCTTGCCGCTTACAGCGATTAGATGAAGGGAAAGGAGTTGTTGATGTTTGTGTACTGTGAACGAGGCACAGTTTTGATGCTAAAAGGTCGATTGGATCAACCAGTGGTTTTCTTATACAAAGCCTAGGAGGAGGCTAATTTCCGCTAGGAAAATCATTATACAAAGCCTAAGAGGAGGCTATTTTGTGTCTCGTACAAAGCCCGAGAGAGAGGCTAAAAGTTTTTGACCCAGTGGGGCATATCGTTATACAAAGCCTAAGAGGAGGCTAGCAAAGAGTTGACTCAGTTGGAGAATCTTTTATACTCAGTAAGAGAGTGTTTTTGTATCTCGTACAAAGCCCGAGAGAGAGGCGAAAAGGTTGTTTTGACTCCACTGGGGAATTTTGGTATCTCGTACGAAGCCCGAGATGGAGGCTATTGTAACTGTTTCAGTTGAGTGACAGATCCAATATACTGATTTAAAAGAGAAAATCAGTTCTTATATGAGTAACACTGTACACAGGGATTTAATTTGAGGATCAGGGATATTTCCTTCTCTTTGAGGAAACGGGAAATCCAAAGGGTATTGAGACTGTCCGAGTCTACGGGTTTCCTTCCTATTTAACGAAGGGTGCTTGAGAATGTCTTTGAGACTCAAGGAAGTTAGACTGTCCGTGTCTAGAGTTTTATCTTTTGTACTATGCTTCGAGAAACAGTAGTAGACTCTATGAAAGGACTGTTCTATGAGGATGACTAGGTTCTGTTCCTATACCTCTAGGAGGTCGTCGGGACAATTTGTACGAAGCCAAAGAGGAGGCTGGAAACTATTAAGAAGCCGACGGGTCCTTGTACGAAGCCCAAGAGGAGGCTATCATTCCCGAAGGAAGAGATCATTATACGAAGCCTAAGAGGAGGCTGTGAATACTTCTAAGAAGCCGTAGGGTCCTTGAATAATGCCCAAGAGGAGGCCGATGCTTTTAAGAAGCCCGTGGGTCTATCATCTCCTTTCCATTAGGAGAGATAACTCTTTTAAAGATGAGAACCACTGGTAAACGTGCGATGTTTACTATCCAGCGACTTTTAGCTTTTAAAGAGGGTTCCTTAGTTAAGGTCCAAGATTATGACCGTAGTGGGTACCCAAACCCCGATACATTCAAGGCAAGCTATCCACAAGGAATAGATCAAGTCAGGAAAGTTCGAGAATTGGGAAGAAACTCAAAGATGCCATTCACGGAGAATACATTCATCTTGGGGAGTAGAGCTTCTTGACGATTCCTAAGGAGGACAGCCAAAGAGAAGACTGTATCTGGTGCTCCTATTGGGGATCTAGGCGTCTATTTCTACGAATAAGTGAAACGGCGTCACCTAGTTCTAGATGTAGTTGCCGGGGAAACTCGAAATATCTATACTATTATTACACAGTAGATATGAGTTTATGAAAGGAGACTTACAGTGAGCAGCCCCACAATACAGTTTATAATATGAAAGCAGTAAATGAAAGCGATAACCACTTACTCGGTTGGAGTGCTTCCATGCTGTTTGGTTAGTTGTTCAACAAAGAAAGATTGAAAACAACAGTATATTCAAAATCAAAGGAGAAAGTGCTTTGAAAAAGAAAGATCTGGGGCTTACAGCTCAAGGAGAGGCCCAGGGTTTTATCAGTGAGCGCACTGTTTGACTTTGTACAGCGGGACTTATACAAGTGACTGGGGCCCAAAATGGTTTTCTGTACAAAGGGATGGGTCTTACACTCTCTCAAGAGGCCCAAAAAGGTTTAAAGAAAAAGAGTGGGGCTTATAACACGAGGGTAGGCCCAAATGATTTTTCGTTTAAAAATGGCGATCGCGCCGAGGTTTTCTTTTAACGCAGAGGGACTTATACAATAAGTGAGGCCCAAAATGTTTTTTTGGTTAAAAGGGGGATTGGGTCTTACACTCTATTAGAGGCCCAAAGTGTTTCAAAGAAAAAGAAATGGGTCTTACTACTCGAGGGTAGGCCCAGATGATTTTTATTTTTAAACGGGCGACGATCGCGCCGTTTACTTGTACAGAGGGACTTATACAATGAGTGAGGCCCAAAAAAGTTTTTGTACAAGGGGGGATGGGTCTTACACTCTCTCAAGAGGCCCAAAAAGTTTTTAAAGAAAAGAAATGGGTCTTACTACTCGAGGGTAGGCCCGGATGATTTTTGAAAAAGGCGACGATCGCACCGTTTATTTTTTGACAGTATCGGGACTTATACAATAAGTGAGGCCCAAAGATGATTTGGTCAAAAAAAGGATTGGGTCTTACACTCTAATTGAGGCCCAAAGTGTTTTGAAAATGATTTTTGAGGGTTGAATTAATCCAAAACCCTAATTTGTTTTCAAAATGTATTTAATTGAATAAAAATTTAATTAAAATGATAAAAAATTGTTTAACACATGGAAAACAAATTGTGATCTTGGATTAATGCTTCAAAAATTAAGTATTGACCTACAAAATAATTAGAAAGCATTAAAAGTTGCAAAATCAATGTAGAAAAAATATTTAAAATGCCAAAAACAATCAAAATATTAATTCTTTACAAAAATATCAATTATATGAAATAAATAATATTTTTGGGATTTTTTGATAAAATAAAATATTTTAACATTTTTGTGAATTATTAAAAAAAGAATCAACTCAAAATCATTAAAACTCAAAGAGAAATTAATTTTTGAATCAATTAAACAAAATCACAAAATTCAAATATTCAAATATATGAAAATGGCGCCAAGAACAACACCAAGAACACGCGCGTTTTTCAGTTTGCCCAGATTTGCATTTTCCATCCAATCTCACTGAATACGTAATTATAACATGCAATCAACATATCATTACGCTCGCCTCAACCTCACGATCATGTCTATGTACTTTAATTTCATTTAAATTAAACATACAACAAGAAATCACGAAGAGACCTCAAGAACCCTAATTTCTGCATGAAGGCTAGGATTTTTGATACACGATTCAAACAATGCAATTAATTGAGGGAAAACATTCCATGCATGATTATGAACATATGGCCAAATTATTGTGCGAGGAAATATGCATAGATTGAGAGATGACCAAGTTTAGGCTTACCTCCAAGTCGTGACAGCAAGAGCAGATGTGATTTTGAGTTGGGGGTGTTACAGATGAGTGGTGATGATCTGAACAGCTTCCATACACCATATGGAGTGTGTTTGAACACTTGGATTGAATTGAAATGGACTGGATCAGTTTATGGCATCTCAGCTGCAACTTCACTTCAAACTTGTGTGGATGGCAAGTGATTTCATGAAATTGATGTTTCAGATGTTATGTGAGTGTTTGATCAGCTCATATGTGATGTATGTGAGGTGTGTGAGTGATTGGTTTGTGCAGAATTGCTCTCAAACTCAAAACCCGATAACTACCTTGCTAAGAAAGGCATTTTTGCCAAGAGAAAGAGATTTGGAGGAAAGCATCTGTTAGATGGCTTTGGTGTCCTTAAACTGATCACAATTGAGCTCTATTTATAGTAGAGCAAGTTTTTTTTGCAAGGAATAGTGCATGGCAGCTGGTAAGTAGGTTTCCTCAATGTTGGCCAATGGAAATGAAAGTCTCCTCTAGCCATTGACTAGAGGTTAGGGCACAGAGCTTTGGTCCCCTTGGTCTTGGATAAGTCTTGACTGATTTCAGATGAGAATGGCTCAGTCCATGCCACCTTGATGGTTCCATTGAATGCCTCATTCCAAATTTGGAGTCTTGTCCCTATTTTGGCAACTCTAGGTTCAACATGCTATTCTTTGTTCCTTGGACCTTGGAGGCTTGGCTCAGTGATTGTCCCCTTTAGATTCAATCCTCTGAGGTGTCCAAGTGGATTGGAGCAATTGAAATTGGCTGATTTTGGCAAATCGAGCCAAAGTGCAAATTCTGCCTTGCCTTGACAGATTTCAGCAAGGCAACTTGGCAATGTTGTATCTCATGGTGTAGGTTGAATTTGGCAATGTTCTTGGCCATTTTGGAAAGCTCTTACATGTTACAACAACTGTTTGAACAAGTTTGGTTTTGATCTCTTTTGATTCCAAGTGAAAAATCCCCCTACATTTGGCAAAAAGTGAAGGCAAATTTTGACTCAGTGAAAATTTCACTAAGTGTTGGAAAAAGTGACATTTTCACTTTTCAGCCACTTTGATCACTCCATAACTCAAAATCCTTAATGAATTGGAATGACTTGTAGTTGAAGTTTTTGTAGGTGATAATGAGGGATACAAATCCATCTTTGGATGAGAAAAAATGGCCTTGTGGTTTAGGAGTTATGGTCCTCCAAAGTTGGTACCTTTGCCACTTTATTTTTAACTTAGAAAAATTTCTAAGTTTTATGGTTACCCCTTTTACAAGTTATCTCACTTTTCTTGATTTTTCTTGATGAATGATGATTCAAATCATACATTAACATCATTTTAGGGTTAAAAATCCATTTTGGTGAAAAATCTCAAAAAGTCAAAGTTGACTTTTGTGCACAGTTGACTTTTTATCAGATGAATTCCAAACTGTGCAATTCTTCAGGAAATCATGTCCTTGACCTAAATCAAACTTGATGGACATGTTCCATGGGTGTCATAGGGTATATTCAATCATGTAGTAGGGTTTGGGAGCATGTCTTGGTCAAAAGTCAAAGTTACAGTTGACTTTTCCCTTAAAACCCTAATTGTGGTGCAGATGAAATTGAGACTTGTTGCTCAAGCTTCTTGGATCAATCCATTGTTACAAATGGATCAATATGGTATATTAGAGACCCTCAAATCATCTCTTGAGGTCTTGGCTAGGGATGGCAAAAAAACCCGTACCCGCGGGTACCCGCGGATAAAATCCGTCACGGGTACGGGTAAGATGGTTTAACGGGTATCCACGGGTAATATAAACGGATATTTAATTATCCGTTTCATTACGGGCACGGATACGGATTTAATGGTACCCGTACCCGCGGGTATCTGTATCCGTTTATAATTAATAAAATTAATTAAATATCCTTTAAAATTAATATATACTAATTACTTATCCTTTGGAAAAATTAATCACATATTATAGAATAGATTATACTAAATCACATGTGTAATTTATGTGCAATTTATGGTATTTGTACTAAATCACATGTGTAATATATTGTTATATGTTTGATTTGATGTTTCTATAAATTAATATGCATTATGTGATCATTTTTCTCACATTTTCAAAGCATAGTTTCAATATATATTTGTTTCAAGTTTGTTGAATCATGACTTTCATGAAAAATTATAGATAGATTTTCTATTTACACATAATCTTCTAATTACAAAAAAGATAAAATTTCTATTTAACAAAAGAAAAATTAGTAAATTACAATTAAAAAAAATATCCATGGATATCCGTTAATACCCGCGGGTATCTCAAAATCCACGGGTACCCGTCTGCCAGATACCCGCACAGATATGGGGCGGATACGGGTATCATATTTACTAAACGGGACGGGTAGCGGGGGACTAGTACCCGTCCCCACGGGTACCCATTGCCATCCCTAGTCTTGGCTCATGGTTTGTCCCAAAAGTCAACTTAGGGGTGAATTAGGTCAAGAAACCCTAATTCCTGATTTTTGATGAATGCATCCCCTGAGGCAAAATTGACCTGATGCATGGGTTCATGAGGTTCCATGAAGTATATTAGGTTATATTTTGGATCATTGCCTTGTGCCCAGATGAAAATTTCCATCTGGAGGCCCTGGTCGACCAAAACCCTAATTTGGTGACACTGTCGATCTTGAGACTTGATCCACCTAGAAGGGAGCAGCCTTGTGCTTAATCCTTGAAGTGGGAGTCCTTTTTGATCCATTGTGGATGTTTGAGAGATTAGACAAGTTGAATATCATGTCATTTCTTGATTGATCCTTTGTCTAAGCACTCAGAGAGGGCTTGAAACCCTAATTTTGATTGTATTGGATGCTCACCCATCTTTGGGGAGACTGATGAAGCATGATGGTTCATCCATATTGTGATGATGATTTTCACAATGATGGGAAATCTAAGTGGTCAAAATTTGGGGTATTACATCATGGAAGCACTCATTCAGTTTTACGATCCAGTTTATCACTATTTCACATTTCTGGATTATCAACTAGCACCAACGCTGGAGGAATATTCTCATCTGATTGATTAAAGCATCACTGATCGAGCTCCATTTTCTGGACTGGGAGAAATTCCAAAGGATCAGACCATTGCAAGAGCAATTTATTTGGATGAGTCGGAAGTCAAGACTCACCTGACCACTAAGGGTGGCATCCAAGGTTTGCCAGCGCAATTCTTGATAAAGAAGGCCTTGTACTTTTCCAGTATAGGGAACGTGACTGCTTTTGAAAGCATCTTTGTCTTACTCACTTACGGGTTATTTCTGTTTCCCATCATTAATAGCTTCGTCGATATCAACGCCATTAAGGTTTTTCTCATTGGAAACCCTGTGCCAACCTTGCTCGCGGACGCATATCATTCTGTACACTTAGGAAATTTGTACAGCGGAGGAATGATCACATGTTGTGTACCCCTGCTATATAAATGGTTTATCTCCCATTTGCCCAAGTCTGCTGCATTTTGGGATCATAAGAGTGCCTTACGTTGGTCGCAGAAAATCATGTCTCTCACCAACTCTGACATAGATTGGTGCAATAGGATTTATGAGGGAATTAGGATCATTGACCGTTGTGGAAACTTCCCCAACGTACCCCTCATAGGAACTAAAGGAGGAATCAATTACCATCCAGTATTGGTTCGTCGTTAATTCGGATACACGATGAGGCATGTCCCACGTAATGCTCATCTGGAAGGTCTTTTCTTCAAAGATGGAGAAAATGACAGAGCACTAAAGATGGAAATAGTGCACGCTTGGAAACATGTTCACAAGAAAGGACGAGAGTCTCTAGGAAAACCGAACTGTGTCTCGGTGGAGCCTTATCTCCATTGGGTACAAACTAGAGCTCTTAAGCTAAAGATGCCTTATCCTCGTCACTGAGTTCTTCCGCCAAGGGAGTCTTTCATGTACTTCATGACTGAAACGGAAAAACTCCAGGTTACTCTCAACAAAGTTCAGCGGGATACGAGGTCTTGGAAGAACAAGTACCGCACCCTCAATGTGGAGTGTATCAAAATACAGCAACTGCTGAAGGATAAGGATGCTCTGATCGAGATTTTAGAGCAATATACTGTGGATAATCAGGATGACCAAAGGAATTTGCTCGCTCCTTTCACCTGGAAAAGGAATGAAAACCTGACAACGACCCAAGAGCCCCGGTCCAAGAAAAGGAAAGTACCAGAATCAGCACCCGAATTCTCCTCAGAGAGGACTCGGGATCCCTTAGCTTAGGTTTCAGTTTCCGCACCTTGTAATCTACTGTATTTCTATTTTCGCAATCCTTTGAATTCAATAAAACGGGGTTACCCCACTGTTTGATATTTTCAATCTAATTGTCGAAGTTATTTTGATTAAACAAAAAAAACAATTAATATAATCATTGCATTCATCATTCTCTCGTAACGTATTCTTCTTACCTACGAATCTCACGTTTGTGTCTCGATTCTAGAGTCAAACTGTCTCATTCATATAGTAGTCGGGCCAATCGTCAGAAAAAGATGGATGAGCTCGAGGAAGAGAACAGAGAGTTGAAAGAAGAGATCGACGCTCAAAGAGAGGATATGAGAAAGCTTCGTAACGACATGCTAGCCATGGCAGAAGCTCAGCTACAAAGAACTGTGATCTCAGAGATCACCTCAATGTCCATAGTGGAAAAGTATGATCCTAGGTATCAAATGCCGAAAGATCGTCCCTGGGGCATGCCTGTTAACTATATCCCGGAAGGATATGTTCCACCGATCGCTGAAGATCAAGGAATCCCAACAGAAACCGCTGGGCTTGAAGGTTACAAACTTTGGGAAAGCGAGGATGTCAGAGGCATACTGAGGACTCCTGAAGGTTACAAACTTCGGGAAACGCCAAGATTTGCTGCCGTAGTCACGGTACCACCCCCTGTGGTGCACACTGTCCCGGAAGGACAGATTCCACAGATACCTTCTGGTAGAAAGGAAACTATGTTCGATAGAATGAACGAGTTCCAGGAGTAGTTCCTGGAAATGCAGACGGAACTGCAAGGCATTCGTGGTCAGGATTTATTTGGAAAGGACGCCGCAGACCTTTGTCTGGTCCCCAATGTGAAAGTTTCACACAAATTCCAGGTGCCCGACTTTGAAAAATACAAGGGTAACTCTTGCCCTCAGAGTCACTTGGTGATGTACGCTCGACGAATGTCAGCTCAGACAGAGAATCAGGACCTATTGATTCACTACTTTCAGGATAGTTTAACCGGTGCCGCATTAAAATGGTACATGGGTTTAAACCGCACCACAATCAGCACTTTCAGAGATCTTGGCATTGCTTTCGTCCAACAATACAAGTACAATTTGGACATGGCACCCGACAGAGATCAACTCAGATCAATGTCACAAAAGGACAAGGAAACCTTTAAGGAGTACGCTCAGAGGTGGCGTGAGACCGCCGCCCAAATTTGTCCACCTCTTGAGGAGAAATAGATGACAAAGATCTTCTTAAAGACCTTAAGCTCATTTTACTATGACAGAATGGTTGCCAGTGCACCCAGTGATTTCACTGAAATGGTCGGTATGGGAGTTCGACTTGAGGAAGCCGTCCGGGAAGGACGTTTAGTAAAAGATGCTGGATCATCGAGTAGTACAAAACGATACGGTAGTGCTCTCCCTAAAAAAAGCAAGATATTAAGAATATCTCTCTCGGAAAGCAAAGGCGACGTTATCAACCAGTAGCAGTTGTGACTCCTGCTATCAACCCTGCGCCTGCTCCTACGTATCAGCCTCAGGTTGCGCAAAGTCAACCTAATTAGTAAAGGACACAACAGCCTCTTCAGCAGGCTCATCCTCCATACAACAACAACCGTACAATGCGGCCATCAGGATTTGATCCTATACCCGTATCGTACGCAGAACTATTTCCGTTACTACTAGCCAAGGGGCACATCCAGACTAAGTCCCCTCTTACAGAATCGGAAAATCTGCCTTTTTAGTTTAAGGTGGACCAGACATGCCCTTATCATCAAGGAGGATCAGGGCATAACATAGAGAACTGTCTCAGTTTCAAATCCGACGTGAAAAAGCTTGTTAGGAGCGGGGTCTTATCTTTCAAAGATACGAATCCGAATGTTCTCACAAACCCGCTGCCTCAACATGAGAAAGCTGCAGTCAACCTGATAGAAGGAGAGTCTCACAATATCTATCAAATTCATGATGTACTCTTGTTAAGGGCCAACTTGGTCAAGATGCATTGTAGACAGAGTAGATTTCGCCATGTGCCACCTCATGATTATCATCAATGTGATATCTGCTCTAAAAGCAATCAAGGATGTTCTGTGGTGCAAGCAGCTCTACAGGAGCAGATGGATCTTGGATGGATCCAAGAGCATCGAGTTCGTGGGGTCAACATGGTTTATACGAATTCCAACGTCATTCAAAACCACGACATCCGTGCGATGAATGTCAATTTGGTGGCGATGCACTCAAGGCATAGCCAGTACCATAATCTGCCGCGACACGATTACAATTCCTGTCTGACTTGCTCGGTAAACAAACAGGGATGCTTTTTTGTACAAGAGGCCCTCCAGCATCAGATGGATCTTGGATGGATCCAGGATTACCATGATGGGAATCCCTATCAGATCAACATCGTTCAGATCTTCGATATTTGCTTGATGAACACCAACCTGGTAGATTTACATGCTGAGCAGGTCTGACTCGGGTTCCTGATATCACATGACTACCAAAGTTGTACGGCGGGTGCGAGAATGATCAAGGTTGTGCCCTTGTCCAGGAAGCACTTCAGCACTTGCTAAATCATTGGTGGCTTACCATCTATATGGATGAAGACACTCAGCAGATTAGTATCAATGGCAAGAACCCTACTCGGCGTCAAAGTCAGGATGTCCGATCTGTAGAAACTAACCTAGTGAGGTTACATTGCATTCAAAGTGGGTGTGGCCAAGTGCTACCACACAACTATGAACGTTGTGGAGTCTGTTCAGAAAGTAACCAAGGATGCTACCTTGTGCGAGCAACTCTTCAGGGTCAGGTGGATCGTAGAGAGATTCGCCCATATCTGGGTTCCGGACCAATCAACTGGGCGTCGGACTACCTCGCTGATCAAATTGAGGATGTTGTCGTAATCTCTGATCATTAGAGGACTAGGGATGTTTTCACCATCATCCCTCTACTTGACGAATCAAGAGTTCCTAACCAGGAACAGATTGAGATTACTTACTATGGTCAGAAAAATCAGAAGGCTCCCATAGTAATCTATCTACCAGGACCATTACCGTATGAATCAACTAAGGCTATCCCTTACAAATACGGTGCAACAACAGTCGAGAATGGAAAGGAAATTCCATTACCCTCCGTCGTGAATATTGCAGACATCAGTCGAGTAACACGGAGTGGTAGAATCTTCAACCGAGGGGTTGGAGAACCTATCAAAGAAAAGGAACCTCAGACAGAAGTTCCCAATCCACCAGGTGGTCAATCCAGTAATCCCAACCTCTCGAAAAATGATGATGAGATGCTGAAGCTCATCCAAAGGAGTGAATACAACATTGTTGATCAGCTATTACAAACTCCTTCAAAGATCTTTGTGCTGTCACTTTTACTCAGTTCAGAAGCACATAGGGAGGCTCTACAGAAAGTCTTGGAGCAAGCATTTGTGGAACAAGATGTAACAATCAGCCAGTTCAACAGCATTGTCTCTAACATCACTTCCTGCAATAATTTGGGGTTTAGTGATGAGGAATTACCTGAGGAGGGTCGCCGTCATAACATGGCACTCAATATCACGGTCAACTGCCAGGACGATGCTTTAGCCAGCGTACTGGTAGACACAGGGTCAGCCCTGAATGTTATGCCGAAGTCCACTTTGACGCAATTATCCTTCAAAGGATCCCAGATGAGAACCAGTGAGGTCGTTGTCAAAGCATTCGACGGGTCCAGAAAAACATTTATCGGCGAAGTTGATCTTCCTATAACTATTTGTCCTCTCACTTTCCAAGTCATTTTCTAGGTCATGGACATTCGGGTAACGTACAATTGTTTATTAGGAAGACCTTGGATACATCAGGCTGGGGCGGTCACCTCGACCCTCCACCAAAAGCTAAAGTTCGTCCAAAACGGTCAGCTCGTCACGGTCTGTGGGGAAAAGGCTTTGCTCGTAAGCAATTTATCATCAGCCACTTATGTGGAACTGGAAGGGATAATTGGAACTCAGTTCCAAACACTTTCACTACACAGAGGCGATCAATCCAAAGGAAGAACCTCGATTTCCTCATACAAAGACGCTATCAAAGCGGTCGAAAGTACCAATACAACAGGATGGGGACAACTTGTCATTCCTACTGACAATAAAGCAAAGAAGGGTCTTGGTTTTTCTGCAACCTGTACTAAGACAGCTGCAAGCAATGAAAGTCTTCATCCCATTTAAAATTTCTTCCACAGTGGAGGTTTCCTTCAACCAGTGACTCAAGAAGTGCACACTATCAATGAGGAGGATCCCTCTGACACAGATGTGGAATGGAAGTCCTACCTCAACGAGGACGGTTATATGTCTCAAGAAGAGGTGTCTACGCCATTTTGCTATCCCGCACAGAGCCCGAGATTTATACCCAGGTCAGATGACGAAATGATATACCGAGGGTGTGATCCGGAAGGATGTCGTGCCCCACCAAACTCATTAGAGGAAAACACTCTAATGAAGGACAGCTTTCACCACGACTATTATGGCCTGGTGGATGGTCTGCCAATGTGGCAGCCTTACTCAGGAGACTTGGGGCAAGAGAGTCAGCCGAACAACGAAAATCAGCTGAGCATCATTGAAAAGAATGCATGCGTCCCCACCATGTCATGGGATCAACACTCAGGTCATTCAGACACTACTCAACATAATGATGAATTTGCAACGTTTGTAGGACTTGAATTCATCAACTATGCTTTTCCCGAGGTCAACGTCATCGAGAGAGATGACTCCTCCAGTTCCAAAGAGGTGCGGGACACCCTGGGACAACCAAGTGGAAAATTTGACTTCATGGTCAAGTACACCGCTCCTGAAAGCTCTCGTATCAGGCTTGAAGACATCCAGCTAACTGGATGGGGAGATCTACTTGAGAGCACAAATGCTATGCAAAATGCAACAGAGGAATCCTCCTACGACAACTCTGCCTGGGAGACAGATTCCAATGATCCTGCTCCACCAGAAATCAGCGTTATTTCTAAAGACAAATCAAGGAAGGTACCATACTTTGTGATTCACCGAGGAGTTCGCCGCCAATGGGTTGATGTCGATGTTCCGAAGATTGTTTATAAGTCAAAGTAATTGCCATCTTTACTTTAACCTTTCACCCTGCCCAGGTGAAACAGATGTTTTGATAGGGCTCATTTTCTGTAAATTTCCCTCTTTGCTTCGCCCAAAGCGACAGAGTTTTGTTTTATAGGGCTGTAGTTTCAAGAATCGACTTGTTCATTAATAAAATAACGTCGTTCTGTAATTTACGCATTTATTGTCGTTTTCTCTTTTTGCTTTTCTCAGAAAATGGTAATCCTAAAAAACATTCAAAAAATAAAAACAAGCAGTAAAAAAAAATACACTGCACACACTCTTGCATTTTCTCTATCTCTTCTAAACACGAATCATCACATCATGCAGATTGCTTGTTTTAAACCCTGTTGAAACATACGATCTGATGTCTTCTCCCAACTTTGATTTCCCGGTATTTGGGGCTGAAGAAGAAGTTGACAACAAAATTCCAGAAGAGATCTCCCGATTACTCAGACAAGAGGAAAGGTCAATTGAACCTCACAAAGAGCCGTTGGAAACGATCAACGTGGGTTCAGAAGAAGAGAAAAAAAGAAATCAAGATTAGGGCACTACTAAGTCCAACTGCTAAAGAGAGTTTGATAAAGCTTCTCAAAGGGTTTCCCGATGTGTTTGCTTGGTCCTATCAGGACATGCCAGGGTTGGATACCAGCATCGTGGAACATCATTTACTATTGAGATCGGAATGTCCGCCAGTAAAACAGAGGTTGAGACAAACTCACCCGGACATGGCCGTCAAAATCAAATAAGAGGTACAGAAAGAGATTGACGCAGGTTTCCTCGCTACATCTGAATATCCTTAATGGTTAGCCAACATCGTACTTGTTTCGAAAAAGGACAGAAAGGTCAGAATGTGTGTTGACTACAGAGACTTGAACAAGGCAAGTCCAAAGGACGACTTTCCTTTACCACACATTGACATGCTGGTAGACAGTACAACAAAGTTCAAAGTTTTCTCCTTCATGGATGGATTCTCGGGCTATAACCAAATCAAAATGGTGCCTAAAGACATGGAGAAAACTTCGTTCATTACCCCATGGGGTACCTTTTGTTACAAGGTAATGTCGTTCGGTTTGAAGAATGCCGGGGCAACCTATCAAAGGGCCATGATTACTCTTTTTCATGACATGATACACAAAGAAATCGAGGTATATGTCGATGATATGATTGCCAAATCTAAGACAGAAGAGGAGCATGTGACCCATCTGTCAAAGCTATTCGAGCGGTTAAGAATGTACAAACTCCGCTTGAATCCCAACAAATTAACCTTCGGTGTCCGTTCAGGGAAACTCTTAGGGTTCATCGTCATCCAGAAAGGAATTGAGGTTGATCCTGACAAGGTCAAGGCCATTCGAGAAATGCCTTCTCCGAAAACTGAAAAACAAGTCACAGGATTCCTAGGACGTTTGAACTACATCTCCAGATTTATATTCCTCGTGACCGCGACATGTGCACCGATTTTCAAACTGCTAAAAAAGAACCAGGACTGCGTTTGGACAGAAGATTGTCAAACCGCTTTCGACAGTATCAAGGAATACCTGTTGAACCCACCAATTCTATCACCTCCAATGGAAGGAAGACCACTGATCATCTACCTCACAGTCCTAGAGGACTCAATGGGATGTGTACTTGGCCAACAGGACGAAACCAAAAGAAAGGAGTCTGCCATCTACTATTTAAGCAAGAAATTCACCGACTGCGAGACTCGGTACACGATGATTGAGAAAACTTGCCGTGCTTTGGCTTGGGCAGCCAAACGTCTGCGCCAGTACATGATTCGTCACACTACTTGGTTGGTCTCCGAGATGGATCCAATCAAGTATGTCTTTGAAAAACCTGCTCTCACGGGAAGAATCTCCCGTTGGCAGATGTTGCTGTCAGAATATGACATAGAGTACCATGCTCAAAAAGTCGTAAGAGGAAGTGTTTTAGCCGATCATTTGGCTCATCAACCGATTGACGATCAAGAATCTATCGGGTTTGACTTCCCAGACGAAGATGTCATGTATCTGAAAATGAAAGACTACGATGAACCGCTACCCAGTGAAGGGCCAGAACTAGGTTCCCAGTGGGGACTTATCTTTGACGGAGCAGTTAACCATTACGGAAACGGGATTGGGGCAATCATCATAACAACTCAGGGTACCCACATTCGTTTCACTGCCAGACTTACGTTCAAGTGTACAAATAATGAGGCCGAATACGAAGCTTGTATCATGGGTCTCGAAGAAGCGATTGATTTGAGGATCAAGAACTTGGATGTATATGGCGACTCAGCTTTGGTCGTCAATCAGATCAAAGGAGATTGGAACACATACCAATCAGGACTGATTCCTTACAACAGAATCGAGTTTTATCACATCCCTCGAGAAGAGAATCACATGGCTGATGCATTAGCCACTCTCTCTTCCATGATTAGTGTAGGTCAATGGAATGACTTACCCAAGATCGACATAATGCGCCTTGAACGGCCCGCTTACATCTTCACAATCGAAGCAGTCATAGACGACAAACCTTGGTATCACGATATCAAATGCTTCCTTCAGAAACAAGAGTACCCACCTGGGGCACTTAGGAAGGACAGGAAAACCCTCAGAAGACTGGCAGACAGTTTCTTTCTGAGCGGTGATACACTTTATAAGCGGAATTTTGACATGGTCTTGCTCCGATGCATCAACAGACCAGAAGTAGACATGCTTATGAAAGAAATTCACGAAGGATCCTTTGGCACTCATGCCAATGGACACACAATGGCGAGAAAAATTCTAAGAGCAGGGTACTATTGGTTGACCATGGAATCCGACTGCTACAAGTACATGAGGAAGTGTCACAAGTGTCAGATATACTCCGACAAAATCCATGTATCGCCAACGCATCTCAAAGTTCTCTCTTCCCCTTGGCCTTTTTCCATATGGGGAATCGACATAATAGGCTTGATTGAGCCTAAGGCTTCAAACGGACATCGGTTTATCCTGGTAGCCATTGACTACTTCACCAAGTGGGTCGAAGCAGCGTCGTACGCTAATGTAACCCGACAAGTGGTGGTCCGATTTATCAAAAGAAATATCATCTGCCGTTATGGTGTTCCGAGTCAGATCATTACTGATAATGGATCTAACTTGAACAATAAGACGATGAAAGAGTTGTGCATAGAGTTCAAGATCGAACACCATAACTCATCTCCCTACCGACCCAAGATGAACGGAGCGGTAGAAGCGGCTAACAAGAACATCAAGAAGATCGTTCAAAAGATGGTTGTAACCTATAAAGATTAGCACAAGATGTTACCATTTGCTCTTCACGGTTATCGCACATCTGCACTTCAACAGGGGCAACCCCTTTCTCTCTAGTATATGGCATGGAAGCAGTGCTCCCCATCGAAGTAAAGATCCCATCAATCAGGGTATTGATGGAAGCTAAGCTTACAGAAGCTGAATGGTGTCAAAGCAGACATGACGAACTCAATTTGATCGATGAGAAGCGAATCAAGGCACTAAGCCATGGTCAGTTGTACCAGCAAAGAATGAAGAAGGCGTTTGACAAAAAGGTTCGACCTCGCATCTTCAAGAAAGGAGACCTTGTGCTCAAGAAAATACAATAATTTCTCACTGATTCTCGGGGCAAGTGGACTCCGAATTATGATGGCCCCTACGTGGTCAAGAAAGCTTTCTCAGGAGGCGCCATGAGACTTGCAACCATGGACGGAGAGGAATTTGCCTACCCCACAAATGTTGATGTAGTCAAGAAATACTTCGCCTAAACTAAAAAAAAAAAAAAACGTCTCGGTGGATTGAAAACTCGAAAGGACGGTCCAGGAAAAAATTAGAGACATGATCAAAAATCATCCCGGTGGATTGGAAACATCACAGTACAATCCAGGAAAAAGTTAGGGATAATGGCAAGTAACTATGTTCAACAAAGGGGCAAGTCCCTCAGCAGTAGTTACATCATCCGTCAGGAAAACTCCAGTCAAGGTCATCTTCGACAGAAGCTCAGGATGTCCAAAATTCAAAGTTGGTAGAAGGATAGTGGTCGTTATGTTTCAACGTAGCCCTTTTCCCTGTAAATTACCATTTTCTAACTTTGTAAATGCTCTATGGAATCACGCGTTTGGCTGATTTCCATCCTATCAATAAAATTTGAGCCCTTGTGCTTTTGTTTGCAATTCTTATTTGTTTTAGCTTTACAGAACGACATTTTAACATGATCAACGGTTCTTGAAATAAAACAAAAATGAATTTACTTGTAAAAATTTTCTGCTTTTAATAAAGATGGCAATTTCTTTTGACTGTTGAACATCGAAAGAACATCGATTGCGTCTCCAAAAGTGTCCGAGCCTCAAAGTGCAGAATCAAAGTACTCCTTCAAAACCAGTGCGCTTGAACGAAGGATGAGTTATGACAGATACGAATACTCCGTCTTACCTCTTCGGCCGAGTTCTCATCTCCTAAGCCCGACCAACATAGTTCCCAACAGGGACCGTTTCTCCTAAGCAAGGCGGAATTGCTTTCTTGAACCAGCGGTACTTCTTCACCCCGTGATGGCCGAGTATCCAGTCGTGTTCATCTTTTAGTTTGTATGTCGCGTCATTTTTGTCAGCATATACATACATACATCATGCATTATTGATTTGCATTCACATTTCATATTGCACCACTATCACTCTAGTCGGTCTTATCCCCTAGTGATAACAGTCCTCTCAATCGAGTTGTCAGTTCTTTCCTCGTCAGGAAATGCTGCATCTGAATAATCTCTCCTCTAGTTTATTTCTGGATTGAAGTTGGGTCCTTGACCACTTTGATAACTTGAACCTCTGCAGACCAGAGAACCTTCAACCGATGTCACTCTTCGCCATTGAAGATGATATTTTTGCTTTCCTGGATTAAGAAAAATCCCCAGAGAAAGCCTCTTAATCAAGAGATTCGGCGGTACGGCAGTTTTTCTCCAAAAAGCCGCTGATGAAAAGGTCATTGGCACCTCAAAATTGGATCCCATCATATGGCGTTTCTCCGGGAAGATCCCGAGAAAAGTATGATGTAAGACTCCAAGCGGAAGCAGTCTCTCAGGAAACTCGCTTTCCCCAGTAGAAACAAATGGCGTCTCCAATAGAGAAGTTTGTGTACCTCTACAACTCAGACGATTGGGTTCCCCAGCGAGTCTGACCTCAAAAATTTTCCATCAAATGGCATCTCCCCAGGAAAATTCGGCAAGAAGTTTGAGGAAAATCGCTACACATAGCGTCCCTTGTCAATAAAGTTTATTGACAAAAGAAACTAAGACCAGTTCCTTGGTAGGAAACTAAGAACGAGGGGAAGTTTATTTCAGAAACTAAGACTAGTTCCTTGGTAGGAAACCAGGATCGAGGAGAGGTTTATTTCAGAAACTAAGACCAATTCTTTGGCTGGAAACCAAGAACGAGGGGAAGTTTATTTCAGAAACTAAGACCAGTTCCTTGGTAGGAAACCAGGATCGAGGGGAAGTTTATTTCAGAAACTAAGACTAGTTCCTTGGCTGGAAACCAAAATTGAGGGGAAGTTTACCTTTTCTAAGCGTCATTGCTTAGCAAAAGAAGATGAATGTGTAAGCTACCATTCATAACCACCATCAAAATTTTGGGTATTCCGATATTTAATCCTCTTGCACCCCGAATGCCCGAACACCTTCGTCATTCGCACCTTCGGGTCCAAGAAGATTAAATAGGGGCATCTGTCATACCCCAAATTTTGACCACTAAGATTCCCCATCATTGTGAAAATCATCATCACAATATGGATGAATTATCTTGCCACATCAGTCTCCCCAAAGATGGGTGAACACTTACTACAATCAGAATTAGGGTTTCAAGCCCTCTCAGAGCTTTTAGACAAAAGATCAATCAAGAAATGACATGATCTTCAACTTATCTAACCTCTCAAATATCTACAAGGGATCAAGAGGACTCCCACTTCAAGGATTAAGCACAAGGTTGCTCCCTTCTAGGGGGATCAAGCCTCAAGATTGCCAGTGTCACCAAATTAGGGTTTGGTCGACCAAGGCCTCCAGATGGAAATTTTCCTCTGGGCATGAGCCATGCTTCAAAGCATAGCCTATGATGCTCCAAGGGACATCATAAACCCAATCATCAAGTCAATTTAGCCTCTGGGGAAGCATTCATAAAAAATCAGGAATTAGGGTTTCTTGACCTAATTCACCCCTAAGTTGACTTTTGGGACAAATCATGAGCCAAGACCTCAAGACATGATTTGAGGGTCTCTAATATACTATATTGATCCATTTGTAACAATGGATTAATCCAAGAAGCTTGAGCAGCAAGTCTCAATTTCATCAGTACCACAATTAGGGTTTCGTGAGAAAAGTCAACTGTAACTTTGACTTTTGACCAGGACATGCTCCCAAGCCCTAGGACCTGAATCAACTTACCCTATAACACCCATGGAACATGTCCATCAAGTTTGATTTAGGTCAACGACATGATTTCCTAAAGGATTGCACAGTTTGGAATTCATCTGATAAAAAGTCAACTGTGCACAAAAGTTAAATTTTGACTTTTTGAGATTTTTCACTTTTATGGTTTTTTAACCCTAAAATGATGTTAATGTGTGATTTGAATCATCATTCATCAAGAAAAATCAAGAAAAGTTGGATAACTTGTAAAAGGGGTAACCATAAAAACTTAGAAAATTTTCTAAGTTAAAGAATAAAGTGGCAAGGGTACCAACTTTGGAGGATCATAACTCCTAAACCACAAAGCCATTTTTCCCCATCCAAATCTGGATTTGTAGCCCTCATGGACCTCTACAAAAGTGTCAACTACAAGTCATTCCAATTCATTATGGATTTTGAGTTATGGTTGAATCAAAATCACTAAAACATGAAAATCCATCATTTTCCAACACTTAGAAAAATTCTAGGCAAGGTAGATTTTGTGTTGAAACACCAAAACTTGTGGGATTTTTTCACATAGATGCAAGCTGAATCAGTTCCAAAGATAAACATCAATGTTGTTGCAAATATTACCAAGAATCCAAAGAGCTCAATAGCATGAACTGATTCATCTTGAGCTAAGAGAAATTCATGCCCAAAGTCATGTTGCTGCAAGCTGTTTTGGAAAAATCAGTTTGCATGTTTGCTTGCCACACACGATTTTGAGCTTAAGACGAAGGATCACTATGCCACATGTACTCAAACCAATCATAATGCAACTGATCCAACTGATAAAGCTGAGTCAAAAAGCCAAGGAATCTTCCAACTTGAAATGCATGCATTTTGGCACATTTTTCCTTGAATTCAAAGGGCATTAATATGGAAAAGTGCGTTGTCAAGGTAGCCACTCTACTCAGTCAAGTTCTCTGATTAAACAACAATAAAAACATCTGAAGAATGTGAATTTGGTCAAGACATAGCCTTGCTCTTGGGAAGGGCTAGTTTGCCTTGCATGAGAAGAAATCCTGTAAGCCAATCCATGCGAATGTGATCTGATCCAGCAGCCATTCACTATTCATCCAAGACAAGAGTTGATCACCTATAAATAGAGGTTCCAATGGATCATTCAACTCACACCAAAGCCAGTTATAGCACTACTTTCTCTCATTCTCTCTTAAATGCCAAGTTTTCTTGTTTTTGAGCAACTACTATCGGGTTTTGAGTTGCAGCCATAAGAAATCCATTCCAATTGCCCAGACACATCACATATGATGTATTTGAGGTGTCCAAATGCTTAAACACCATCTGTAACACCCCCAACTCAAAATCACCTATCAACCTAGCCATTATGCTTTAATTATGCAGTTGGAGTGCTCCAGCTTGATCCAAAGACTTCCAAAGTATTCCAAAGCTTGCAACACACTCCACAACATCCATTGAAGCTGTTCAGATCATCACAACCCATTTGTAACACCTCCAACTCAAAAATCAAATTGCTCTTGCTGTCACGACCTTCAAGTAAGCCTAAACTTGGTCATCTCTTAATCTATGCATATTTCCTCGCACAATACTTTTGCCAAATGTTCATAATCATGCATAGAATGTTTCCCCTCAATTAATTGCTTTGTTTGAATCATGTATCAAAATTCTCAGCCTTCATGCAAATTTTAGGGTTCTTGAGGTTTTGTCTTGATTTCTTATTCCATGTTAAAAATAAATGAAATTAAAGACCATAGACATGATCGTGAGGTTGAAACGAGCAGATTGGCAGGTGGTTTGCATGGTATAATCAAGTATTGAGGGAGATTGGAGAGAAAATGCAAATCTGGGCAAAACCCAGAACACGCGCGTGTTCTTTGGTGTTCTCGGCGCCCTTTTTTGAAAATTCAAATATTTGAATTTTGTGATTTTATTTAATTGATTCAAAAATTAATTTCTCTCTGAGTTTTAATTATTTTGAGTTGATTCTTTTTTTAATAATTCACAAAAATGTTAAAATATTTTATTTTACCAAAAAATCCCAAAAATATTATTTATTTCATATAATTGATATTTTTACAAAGAATTAATATTTTAATTGTTTTTTACATTTAAAATATTTTTTCCCTCTTGATTTTGTAAATTTTAATGACTTCTAATCATTTTGTAGGTCAAAACATGATTTTGGAAACATTAATTAAAGATCACAATTTGTTCCCACACATGTTTAAACAATTTTGATCATTTTAATTGAATTTTTATTCAATTAAAATACATTTTGGAAATAAATTAGGGTTTTGATTAATTCAACCCTCACAAATCATTTTCAAACACTTTGGGCCTCTAATAGAGTGTAAGACCCAATCCTTTTTGTAAAATAACCTATTGTGGGCCTCACTTATTGTATAAGTCCCTCCGGGTATTTTCAAAAACCTCGGCGTAATCGTCGTTTTGTACACAAATAACTTTGGGCCTACCCTCGAGTAGTAAGACCCATTCTTTTTTTTTAAAACACTTTGGGCCTCTAATAGAGTGTAAGACCCAATCCTTTGTAAATATAAACCTATTTTGGGTCTCACTTATGGTATAAGTCCCGTTGTATTTCAAAAAGTTCGACGCGATCATAGTCCGTTGAAAAACAAACCTTGGGCCTCTCCTCGAGCTATAAGACCCATTAAAAACCTTTTGGGCCTCTATTAGAGTGTAAAACCCAATCCCCTTTTAACCAAAACAAATTTGGGCCTCAGATATTGTATAAGTCCCTCTGTGTTAAAAGAAAATCTCGGCGCGATCGCCATTTTAAAACAAAAAACATCTGGGCCTACCCTCGTGTTATAAGCCCCATTCTTTTTTAAAAAACTCTTTGGGCCTCTTGAGAGAGTGTAAGACCCATCCCTTTGTACAGAAAACCTTTCTTGGGCCTCAGTCACTTGTATAAGTCCCTGTACAAATTCAAACTCACAGTGCGATCACTGACAAAACCTTGGGCCTCTCCTTGAGCTGTAAGCCCCAGCATCATTTCAAAATACTTTCTCCTTTGATTTTGTATGTAATATTGTTATCAAAGCTTTCTTTGTTGAACAACTAACCAAACAGCATGGAAGCTCTACAACCGAGTAAGTGTTTATACGCTTTCATTTACCGCTTTCATATACATATAACTGTATTGTGGGGCTGTTTTGCTGTAAGTCTTCTGTTAGTTCTTGTATTGGCTGGAATTTTGGTAAAACAAAGTTGAACAATGTTTATGTCATATGTCTGATGTCTTAACATTGGTTACTAACATTAATTGGTGCAGGGTTGAAGTTTTATATGCTGATGTTAAACTTGATGTCTTGACATCAGTTATCAGAACATCAGAACATCAGGTTGTGATGTTTTAGGGCTGCGCGTGTTAGTTTGTTTTGAGGAGATCTGTTAAAGAGATTGGATTCGAATTTCTTGGAGAAGATATTTATATTTTCAATCAGATATGGAGCAGATCATGTAACTAACATTAGGGCTGATTTGAAAAGATTTAAAAAGATTAGAAGATCAAATCTGTTTTAAATTCTGATTAAGAACAAATCAAATCAGATTATTTTGGAAGAGGTCCAAGCCCAAGTCAGAATGCTATTTAAAGCAACCTCAACCCTTGTTGGAAGGGAACGAAGAAAGAGAGAAAAAAAGACTGAGTGTCATTTGTGTCTTCGTGTGTGTTTTGTAAACAATTCATGTTTGAATTGGTGTTACTATTTTGAGTTGTAATTGGTTTCTCTAGAGCTGTTAAGCAAGAGTGAGTTGTTCTTGATCAAAGCTGTTAAGCAGAATCAAGTTGTGTGATTAATTTGTAATCATTGGATTGTATTGTATCACTGAGGTGATTTAGGGAGTGAGTGGTTTCTCATACCTAAGTGGTTTCTTAGGTAGAAGTGTCATTGGGTAGTGATTAAGTTAGGTAGATGTCAACTGGGATTGTTGAGTCTGTAATTTAATACTACTAATAGTGAATTTCCTCCCTGGCTTGGTAGCCCCCAGACGTAGATAGTTAGACCGAACTAAGTGAACAATTAACTGTGTTATTTACTGCTTGTTATTATCTTGTTCATATTAGCAAAGTGTGTTGTTGTGGCATCGCACTTAACATCACACATCTGATACCAGAATTTCAATTGGTATCAGAGCAGGCATCCTGCTCTGCATCTGGGTTAGATCTAGGGCTGATACTTTCTGGTGCAACGGACAAGGAGAGTGGTGGATTTGTGAATAGACCCCCTATTCTAGATGGCTCTAATTATGACTATTGGAAACCACGAAGGGTTACCTTCTTGAAGTCATTAGACAGCAGGGCTTGGAAGGCTGTCTTAAAAGAATGGAAAGCACCTGTTATTGTTGAAAAGGATGGTACAACAAAGCTAAAACCTGGGGAAGATTGGATAAAGGAAGAAGATGAGCTTGCACTTGGAAATTCAAAAGCCTTGAATACCATCTTTAATGGTATTGACAAGAACATCTTTAGGTTGGTAAACACTTGTGAAGTAGCTAAGGAAGCTTGGGATGTCTTGAAAACTACTCATGAAGGAACCTCCAAGGTCAAGATGTCATGACTTCAACTGCTGACTACAAAGTTTGAAAATCTGAAGATGAAGGAGGATGAAACCATTCATGATTTTCACATGAATATTCTTGAGCTGTCCAATGCTTCTAGTGCTTTAGGAGAAAGAATGACTGAAGAGAAGCTGGTAAGGAAGATTCTCAGATCCCTTCCCAAGAGATATAAAATGAAGGTGGCTGTTATTGAAGAAGCTCAAGACATTAACAAGATGAGGGTTGATGAGTTGATTGGTTCTCTTCAAACCTTTGAGTTGGGATTGAATGAGGAGCCTGAAAAGAAGACTAAAAGCATAGCTTTGGTGTCTAATACTGAAGATGGTAAGAAGGAGTGTAATTTTGAAACTCAGGAGGAACTGTCAAATGCTGTTGTGATGCTTGGGAGACAGTTTAATAAGGTGTTAAAGAGAATGGACATAAACTATAGACCTAGTGTTAAGAACATCACATCTGACAACAACAGGTCTAGTGATCAAGTGAAGAAAACAAGAGATGAAGAAAAGCAATCATGACAAAAACCGTACAGAACATTTTCATGACAGTGAACGTCTCAATCCGAGTTACGGATCAAAAGTTATGGATTCTTAAAGAATGGTTTCTTTTGTTCCAGGTCGCACTAAGCGGGCCCCACCAGCGCTAAGCGTGCTCCTCGCTGCCTGGAAGGGGTGAAAATTCTCCAGACCGCGCTAAGCGCGCTCTGTGTTATGCAGAAAAATAAACCCTTTGACAGCAACTTCCAACCTCCAAATTCATCCTCAACACCATACCCAAACAACCAATAGAGGTATATTATCATGGTTCTATCATGGTTTATCCAACAAACTTCATAAAACATGATATCCAACATTAATGCATAGCTTCTACACAAAACCCTAAGATTTTCAACCAAACCAAACCAATCCAAACTTCATAACAATTATCAATAGATGATTCTACACATATTTTGATCATGCTACGCTATTTATAACACACTTCAACCGTTAGATTCTTTGATTTTGCAAAAACATCCATTTTTCCCAAAATCCAACCTAACTCTAAAACCTCAAGAAATTCTACTCTAAAGTCTCTATCTAGAACCCACCTGGTAATCGAAGAGGAGGTTGAAGAAGATGATGAATTGATGATGATCCATAAACTTCTCTTGTTCATCTTTCTCCACTTTCTCTCTTCTGCTCTTCCTTTCCTTCTTTTTTATCTTTTTCTTTCTCTTATAACAAATATATATATAAACCAATATTATATAATATAATCCAATAGAGTAAAATATCTCTAATGGATATTTTATCGTCTTACACCAATTGATCAATTATTAGAGTTACCTTAATATAATCCCTTGAACTAATAATTATTGATCTGTCTCTTTCATAAAATAATTGATCTCTTTAGAGTTCACCAGTTGCTCTATTGGTCCCAATTGACCATACTTAAAACACTTAGAGGATTCCATTAATCTAATTTACCAAGGATAGAGCACACGAAAGCTCATCTGATATCCAATTGAGTATTTAAATAATATGGGGTATTACACCATAAAATGTGGTAGTTGCCAATACATGATTCATATCTTTCGAACTAGAGAAATACATCGATTCGACTTCAACCATAACCCCACTATTTTGCACTGTACTACGATCATCTTTTGATTTTGTATAAAATGTATAATGACCAATGTCGTATAAAATCCATGTAATGACCGAAAATTTTGGCTCGTACGACAACCATTTGAGTATCTCAGATGCACTACGTTCATTAGATACACTTTTATTAAACCAATCTATGAATCTTTTGTTATGCTCTATCGACAATAACTTGTCACTCATTCGAGGATATTTTTTCCTCAAAAGTTTTTTTGTGAGTTTCTATGAAAGGTTGACCTTCATCTATATTATTCAGTATATAGAAATGTGCTTGAATAACTACATCCCGAGCCATTAACTTAACATTTAGACCTTGAATACCTTTTTCGTCTGTGTCAGCATGACGAGACTTTGGAATTCCTATAGAATTTGCGTCTGACAAATAGTATGTACAAAACTCAACAGCTTCTTCTGTGATGTACCTTTCAACAATTGAAACTTCTGGTCGGTGATGATTCTTCGTATATCCTTTAAAGATCTTCATATATTGCTCTATTGGATACATACACCTTAAATAAACTGGACCACAGATTCTGATTTCTTTGACTAGATGAACAAGTAAGTGAACCATAATGTCAAAAAGTGATGGAGGAAAATACATCTCCAATTGACACAAGATTATGGCAGCCTCATCTTCTAATTCATCTAATTTTTTGAAATCAAGAACTTTATTACATATGGCATTGAAGAATAAGCATAATATCGTTATAGATACTCTCACATTTTTTGGTAGGATCCCACGGATAGCCACTAGTAGAAGTTGTTGCATCAATACATGACAATCATAAGATTTTAAACCAATTAACTGAGATCTTTCATTGATACAAGTTTCATGATGTTTGATGAGTAACCTTGCAGAACTTTAATACCTTGCAAACACTCGCAGAAAATTTTCTTTTCCTTTTCAAATAGAGTGTGACATGCTGGAGGCAGATAAGTTCTTTTTCCTTTCTCTATTGGAGCCAATTGTTTTCTTATACCCATCTTTTCCATATCAAGACGGGAAGTCTTACTATCTTTAGTTTTGCTTGGAATGTTTAGAAGTGTGTCAATCAAACTATCACACACATTTTTCTGCACGTGCATCACATCATGACAATGTCTAACATCAAGACTTAGCCAATATGGAAGATCAAAGAAGATGGACCTCTTTTTCCATATATTTTTTGCAACTACCCCTTTTTCTTTTTCTCTCTTCCCAAAGACAACATTAATGTATTCATGTCGTTGATAAACTTCATACCCGGTTAAAGGTTCAAAAGCCTCATCAAACTCTTGCTCTTCATTAAAAGCCTTCCGCAATCTACGATAAGGATGACCGTGTTTTTGAAATTTTTGATTCCTAAGGTAAACGGTCTTTTTTTGAAACTCAAATTGGTGATAACAAGTATCATCTTCACATATAGGACACGCTTTATGTCCTTTGACACTATATCCATCCAAGTTACTGTAAGCAGGAATGTCATTGATTTTACAAAATATCATTGCACGCATCTTAAATTTTTCCCCAGAATATGCATCATCAACTTCAATGCCTTCATCCCACAAGAGTCGTAAATCATCAATTAATGGACTTAGATAAACATCTATGTCGTTACCAGGTTGTCGTGGTCCAGAAATCATCATCCTTAACAGTATATACTTGCGCTTCATGCACAACCAAGGAGATAGGTTGTAAATAGCGAGAATAACATGCCACAAAGTATGATTAGTGCTCAGATTACCAAATGGGTTCATTCCATCGGTGGCAAGCCCAAGCCTAAGGTTTCTTGGCTCAACTCTAAAATCCGGAAACAACGAATCAATTTTCTTCCATTGCAACTGTAGCGCGAATTTTTGCGTGGTTGCGAAGCACTATCGCTTTGGGGTACTACATCTTGATTCATTTTTTTATCCTATTGAAGCTGATGAAGGAAGGGAAATAGATGTCTCCAATTAACCCTGCTTGCAAACTGAGTTTGAACAGATGACGGTTGGTTTACAGATGCTACAAAGATTGTGGGTCTCTCTTAGGTTATTTTGTTAAAATAGTGCCCGGGCGATTGGTGGGACGTTAAGACTGATGCTTTTCAATTGATATGTGAAGGTACGGGATTTGGGGCTTTGGATTAGTGTGCTCGCTAAGATTTTTCTTTCAATCTTATGCCTACGTATTCCCGTTTACCGAAACAGGGAAATCAGAGCGAACGTAGTTCCTCCTATTCTATGGGAGGAAATGGTGTTTTGGTGTCTTGTTCAAAGCCCAAGACATGAAGCTAAAGGTTGTTTGTATCTTGTTCGAAGCCCAAGATGTGAAGCTGAAGGGTCTATTTGTATCTTGTTCGAAGCCCAAGATGTGAAGCTAAAAAGGTGTTGTCTTTAGAGAGAATTTTTCATCTCTAAAGGGGGTCTTTTTGTCACAACTGTTGGGTGACTGACTATAAAGGAAAATTACTTTAACCAGGATATGTGAATCCTAGCAATGCCATAATTACCTTTATAGGGGGTTTTAACCAGAAGGAGAAGACTTTAACTCAGTGTAGAGAAATACTATCTTTCCTTAGGAATTTCTCATGTAAATAATCCAGAGGCTTGCCGCTTACAGAGAATAGATGAAAGAAGTTGTTGATGTTTGTATCTTGTGAACGAGGCACAGTTTTGATGCTAAAAGGTTGATTGACTCAACTGGGGTTTTCTTATACAAAGCCTAAGAGGAGGCTATTGGCCCAACAAGATGGTGTTTTTATGTGTCTCGTACGAAGCCCGAGAGAGAGGCTAAAAGGGTTTGACTCAACAAGAGAGTGCTTTTAGATGTGTCATGTACGAATCCCAAGACGGAGGCTAAAGGTTGACTCAACAAGAGAGTCTTTTATACTCAACAAGAGAGTGTTTTTGTATCTCGTACGAAGCCCGAGAGGGAGGCTAAAAAGATTATTGACTCAACAAGAGAGTCTTTTTGTATCTCGTACGAAGCCCGAGATAGAGGCTAAAAGGAGTGTTGTTTCAGTTGAGTGACAGGTCCAGTAGGTTGGTTAAAAGAGAAAATCAGTTCTTATAAAGAGACTGATTAAAGGTAAGGATATGCTTTGGGATTGATCAGAGGATCAGGGTTATTTCCTGTTCTTTAAGGAAATGGGGAATCCATAGGGTATTGGTGACTGTCCGAGTCTACTAGTGTTTTTCCCTACTTGAGAATGCCTTCGAGACTCAAGGAGATTAGACTGTCCAAGTCTAGAGTTTTATATTTTGTACTATGCTTAAAGAAACAGTAGTAGTACGTTCACGGTAGAAAGATCTAGACTCTTTGAAAGACTGTTCTATTAAGATGACTAATTTATGTTCCTATATCTCTAGGAGGTCGTCGGGACAATTTGTACGAAGACCAAGAGGAGGCTGGAAACTTTTAAGAAGCCGAGGGAAAATTTTTACGAAGCCCAAGAGGAGGCTCTCTTCCCGAAGGAAGAATCCTTATACGAAGCCTAAGAGGAGGCTGTAAATACTGCTAAGAAGCTGTAGGTCCTTGTACAACACCCAAGAGGAGGCGGGGATGCTTTTAGGAAGCATGTGGGTCCCCAAACCCCGAGAAATTCAACACAGGCTATTCACAGAGAATAGATCAAGCCAGGAAAGTCCGAGAATTTGGAAGAAACTCAAGAGATGTCAATCACGGAGAAAAGATCATCTCTGGGGAGTAGAGTTTCTTTGGCAATGTCTAAGGGTGACAGTCTGTGAAAGGGTTCACTGAGAATGCTGCCTTTCACGTCTCCATATTGTTTAACCCCAAGAGGAGGGAAGACTGTATCTGGTAATCCTATGGGGGATCTAGTTTTGTCTATTTAAGAGTGATCAACAGGGCTTAGTACTAGACGTAGTTGCTGGGGAAACTCTAAATATCTATACTAGTATTACACAGTTGATATGAGTTTATGAAAGAAGACTTACAGTGAAACAGCCCCACAATACAGTTATATGTATATGAAAGCGGATAAAGAAAGCATATAAACACTTACTCGGTTGTAGAGCTTCCATGCTATTTGGTTAGTTGTTCAACAAAGAAAGATTGAAAATAACAGTATGTTCAAAATTTAAAGGAGAAAGTATTTTGAAAAGATGTTGGGGCTTACAGCTCAAGGAGAGGCCCTAGGTTTATCAGTGATCGCACTGTCATTTTGTACAGAGGGACTTATACAAGTGACTGAGGCCCGAGAAAGGTTTTCTGTACAAGGGGATGGGTCTTACACTCTCTCAAGAGGCCCAAGTGATTTATTTTTGTACAAGTGGTGGGGCTTACAGCTCAGGGAGAGGCCCGGGGTCGTTTGTTTGAAAATGGCGATCGCGCCAAGATTTTTGAAAACGCGGTGGGTCTTATACAATGCATTGAGGCCCAAAAAGGTTTGGTTTTCAAAGGGGGTTGGGTCTTACACTCTAATAGAGGCCCAAAAGTGTTTTTGAATGGGTCTTATAGCTCGAGGAGAGGCCCAGGGTTTGTTTTTCAACGGACGATGACCGCGTCGAACTTTTTGAAATACAACGGGACTTATACAATAAGTGAGGCCCAAAAATTTTTGTATTTACAAAGGATTGGGTCTTACACTCTATTAGAGGCCCAAAAGTGTTTGAAATTGTTTGATGAGGGTGAAAATCAAAGAAACCATAATTTGTTATTCTTTAAAAGTAAATATTTAAAGAAAATCAAATAAAATACCAAATAAGTTTGAATAAACCATTTTTTATTTTTGTTTAAGGTTTGAGAAATGAGGGATTAATCACAAGGTGAATTAAAACTCACTTGGTTTTGATTTTCAAAGTAAATATTCACTTTTAAAATGTTTAAAAACATTAAAAAGGAATTTATTCACAAAAATACTAATTATATTAAATAAATAATATAAACTTAATTTTTTTGTGGAATATAATATTTCAACATTTTTTGTGGTTTTTTGCAAAAAGAACCAATCAAAAATAATTAAAATTGAAGGAGTTATTAATTTTCCAATTAATTAACAAAACATGAAAATATTGGAAAAATAGAAAAAATGTGAAAAAACACAAAATGGCATGGGTGGGGTTTGAACCCACGACCTCAAGGTTATAAGGCATGCGCCTTACCACTGGGGTGGTGATACATCCATTGCTTGAAGTGAAACCACAAATATACAAGGCATGCCTTGTTTTCTAGGTCTGGTTAAGGCAAGGCAAGGATGTTATTTGGAGTTCACTCGTCCTGTAAAATGACCAAAATATCAACTCTCTCAAATGGTGTTCCAGATGGGGGGAACCATTTGGGACAGTTCAAGGATGTTATTTGGAGTGTGTTTGAGGTTTTATCTGGTTTGGAAAGTGACTGAATCAAGACATGGCTTGAAAAATGCACAAAAGGCCTATTTTGAGGTTTTGAGAGGTGACTTTGTGATTTTGGTGTTACAGGTCACTTTTGATAGTTTGGATCACCTATATATGATGTTTATGAGGTGTTAGGATAATGAGTTGTGATGGAAATGCTCTCTAACTCAAAAACTCAGAGTTACCTTGCTAAAGAAGGCATTTTGGCCTAAAGAGAGGGATTTTGAAGAAAGCATTTGTTTGATGGCTTTGGTGTACTCAAACTGAGCACAAATGAGCTCAACTTATAGTAGAGCAAGTTTGTTTTGGGATCAATAGTGAATGGCAACTGTAGCAAAGGTTTGGCCAATGGTTGCACTTTGGAATCCAAGTCTCCTCTAGCCATTGACTAGAGGTTAGGGCACAGGACTGTGGTTCCCTTGGTCTTGGATAAGTCTAGACTGAATTCAGTTGCAAATGGCTCAGTCCATGCCACCTTGGTGTATGCATTGAATGCTCCAATCCAAAATTGGAGTCTTGTCCCTCTTTTAGGCAATTCTAGGTTTGGCATTCTACTTCTTGTTCTAAGGACTTTGGAGGCTTGGCTCAGTGCTTGTCCCCTTTAGATTTGATCCTCAGATGTGTTCAAGATGATGACAAGGCTTGGAATTAGCTAATTTTGCCAAATCGAGCAAAAATGCAAAATTCTGCCTAGCCTTGGCAGTTTTCAGCAAGGCATATTGCCATTGTCATATCTCATGACTCAAGTGGAATTTGGTGATGTTCTTCGCCATTTTGGAAAGCCCTCATATGATATAACAACTGTTTAATCATATTTGGTTTTGATACCTTTTGGATCCAAGTGAAAAATCCCCCTACATTTGGAAAAAAAGTGAAGGCAGATTCTGACTTAGTGAAAATTTCACTAAGTGTTGGAAAAAAGTGACATTTTCACTTTTTGTGATTTTGATCATTCCATAACTCAAAATCCATGAGGAATTTGGAAGGAGGTCAGTTTTAAGCGTTTGTAGAGGGTAATGAGATCTACAAATCAAGCTTTGGATGGGAAAAAATGGCTTTGTGGTTTAGGAGTTATGATCCTCCAAAGTTGGTACCCTTGTCACTTTGTTCATAACTTAGAAAATTTTCTAAGTTTTTATGGTTACCCTTTTACAAGTTATCCCACTTTTCTTGATTTTTATTGATGAATGATGATTCAAATCATACATTAACATCATTTTAGGGGTAAAAAACCATATTTGTGAAAAATCTCAAAAAGTCAAAGTTGACTTTTGTGCACAGTTGACTTTTTGTCAAATGAATTCCAAACTGTGCGATCCTTTAGGAAGTCATGTCCTTGACCTAAATCAAACTTGATGGACATGTTCCATGGGTGTTATAGGGTATATTGAAACATGTCCTAGGGTTTGGGAGCATGTCCTGGTCAAAAGTCAAAGATACAGTTGACTTTTTTCGCGAAACCTTAATTGTGGTACTGATGAAATTGAGACTTGCTGCTCAAGCTCCATGGATCAATCCATTGTTACAAATGGATCAATGTGGTATGTTGGAGACCCTCAAATCCTCTCTTGAGGTCTTGGCTCATGATTTGTCCCAAAAGTCAACTTAGGGGTGAATTAGGTCAAGAAACCCTAATTCCTGATTTTTGATGTATGCATCCCCTAAGGTCAAATTGACTTGATGCTTGGGCCCATGAGGTTCCATGGAGTATTTTAGGATATGCTTTGAAGCATTGGCTCATGCCCAGAGGAAAATTTTCATCTGGAGGCCCTGGTCGACCAAACCCTAATTTGGTGACACTGGCGATCTTGAGGCTTGTTCCACCTGGAAGGGAGCAGCCTTGTGCTTAATCCTTGAAGTGGGAGTCCTCTTGATCCCTTGTGGATGCTTTAGAGGCTAGACAAGTTGAATATCATGTCATTTCTCGATTGATCCTTTGTCTAAGAACTCTGAGAGGGTTTGAAACCCTAATTTTGATTGTAGTGGATGCTCACCCATCTTTGGGGAGACTGATGAGATATGATGGTTCCTCCATATTGTGATGATGATTTTCACAATGATGGGAAATCTTAGTGGTCAAAATTTGGGGTATGAAAGATGCCCCTATTTAATCTTCTTGGACCCAAAGGTGTGAATGGCGAAGGTATTCGGGCATTCGGGGTGCAAGAGGATTAAATATCAGAATACCCGAAATTTTGATGGTGGTTAAGAATGGTAGCTTGCGCATCCTTCTTCTTTTGCTAAGCAATGATGCTTAGAAAAGGTAAAAAACTTCCCCTCGATCCTGGTTTCCTACCAAGGAACTGGTCTTAGTTTCTTTTGTCAACTTCCCCTCGATCCTGGTTTCCTACCAAGGAACTGGTCTTAGTTTCTTTTGTCAACTTCCCCTCGATCCTGGTTTCCTACCAAGGAACTGGTCTTAGTTTCTTTTGTCAACTTCCCCACGAGCCTGGTTTCCTACCAAGGAACTGGTCTTAGTTTCTTTTGTCAATAAACTCTTTTGACAAGGGACGCTATTCGTAGCGATTTTCCTCAAACTTCTCGCCGAATTTTCCTGGAGAGATGCCATTTGATAGAAAAAATTTTGATGTCAGAGTTGCTGGGGAACCCAGTCGTCTGAGTTGTAGAGGTGTACAAACTTCTCTATTTGGAGACGCCATTTGCCGACTCTACTGGGGAAAACGAGTCTCTTGAGAGACTGCTTTCACGCTTGGGGATATTACATCATACTTTTCTCGGGATCTTCCCAGAGAAATGCCATATGATGTGATCCCATTTTGAAGTGCTGATGAACTTTTCATCAACGGTTTTTTTTTCGGAAAAAAAACTGTTGTATTGCCGAATCTCTGCTTAAGAGGCTTCCTCTAGGTATTTTCCTTAATCCGGGAAAGCGAAAATATCATCTTCAATGGCGAAGAGTGACATCGGTTTAAGGTTCTCTGGTCTTTCAGAGGTTCAAGTTATCAAAGTGGTCAAGGGCCAATTCTGATCCATAACTAAATTGGAGGAGAGAGATTGTTCAGACACAACCTTTCCTGACGAGGAAAGAACTGACAACTCGATTGAGAAGACTGTCACCACCACGGGACAAGACCGACGGGAGTGATAGTGATGCAACATGAATGTGAATGCAAATCAATAATGCTTGATGTATGTATGTATATGCTGACAAAACTGACGCGCCATACAGACTAATAGAGGAACATGACTGGATACTCGGCCATCGCGGGGCGAAGAAGTACTGCTGGTTCAAGATAGAAATTCTTCCTTGCTTAGGAGAAACGGTCCCTGTTGGGAGCGACGCTGGTCGGGCTTAGGAGATGGGAACTCGGCCGAAGAGGTCAGATGGAGCATTCGTATCTGACATAGCTGATCCTTCATTCAGGCATACTGGTTTAGAAGGAGTATTTTGATTCTGCACTTTGAGGCTCGAACACCTTTGGAGAAGCGATCGATATTCTTTCGATGTTTAACCGTCAAAAGAAATTGTCGTCTTTATTTTTAAAAGCAGAACAATTTTAACAAGTAAATTCATTTTTGTTCGTTTCGAGAATCGTTGATCATGTTAAAATGTCATTCTGTAAAGCTAAACAAATAAGAATTGCAAACAAAAGCACAAGGGCTCAAATTTTATTGATAGGATGGAAATCAGCCAAACGCGTGATTCCATTGAGCATTTACAAAGTTTAGAAAATGGTAATTTACAGGGAAAAGGGGCTACGTTGAAACATAATGACCACTATCCTTCTAGAAACTTTGAATTCGGGACATCCTGAGCTTCTGTCGAAGATGACCGTGACTGGAGCTTTCATGACGGATGATGTAACTGCTGCCGAGGGACTTGCCCCTTTGTCGAAAGTAGTTACTTGCCATTATCCCTAATTTTTGCCTGGATTGTACTTTGAGATTTCCAATCCACCGGGATGATTTTTGATTATGTCTCTAATTTTTGCCTGGACAGCCCTTTCGGGTTTTCAATCCACCGAGACATTTTTTTTTAGGCGAAGTATTTCTTGACTACATCAACATTTGTGGGGTAGGAAAATTCCTCTCCGTCCATGGTTGCAAGTCTCAAGGCACCGCCTAAGAAAGTTTTCTTGACCACATAGGGGCCGTCATAATTTGGAGTCCATTTGCCCCGGGAATCAGTGAGAAATGATTGTATCTTTTTTAGCACAAGGTCTCCTTTCCTGAAGATGCGAGGTCGAACCTTTTTGTCAAACACCATCTTCATTCTTTGCTGATACAACTGACCATGGCATAGAGCCGTTATTCGTTTCTCTTCGATCAGGTTGAGTTCGTCGTGTCGACTTTGACACCATTCAGCTTCTGTAAGCTTAGCTTCCATCAATACCCGGATTGATGGGATCTCTACTTCTATGGGAAGCACTGCTTCCATGCCATATACTAGAGAGAAAGGGGTTGCCCCTGTTGAAGTGCAGACAGATGTTTGATAACCGTGAAGAGAAAAGGGTAGCATCAAGTGCTAATCTTTGTAGGTTACAACCATCTTTTGAACGAACTTCTTGATGTTCTTGTTAGCCGCTTCTACCGCTCCGTTCATCTTTGGTCGGTAGGGAGATGAGTTATGGTGTTCGATCTTGAACTCTGCGCACAACTCTTTCATCATCTTATTGTTCAAGTTAGATCCATTATCTGTAATGATCTGGCTCGGAACACCATAATGGCAGACGATATTTTTTTTTATAAATCGGACCACCACTTGTCTGGTTACATTAGCGTACGACGCTGCTTCGACCCATTTGGTGAAGTAATCAATGGCTACCAGAATGAACCGATGTCCGTTTGTAGCTTTGGGCTCAATCAAGCCAATCATGTCGATTCCCCATATGGAAAAAGGCCATGGGGAAGAAAGAACTTTGAGATGCGTTGGCGGTACATGTATTTTGTCAGAGTATATCTGACACTTGTGACACTTCCTCATGTACTTGTAGCAGTCGAATTCCATGGTCAACCAGTAGTACCCTGCTCTTAGAATTTTTCTCGCCATTGTATGTCCGTTGGCATGAGTGCCAAAGGACCCTTCGTGAATTTCTTTTATCAGCATGTCTGCTTCTGGTCTGTCTACACATCGGAGCAAGACCATGTCAAAATTTCTCTTATAGAGTGTATCACCGCTTAGGAAGAAACTGCCTGCCAGCCTTCTGAGGGTTTTCCTGTCCTTCTTTAGTGCCCCAGGTGGGTACTCTTGTTTCTGAAGGAAGCATTTGATATCGTGATACCAAGGTTTGTCGTCCATGACTACTTCAATCGTGAAGATGTAAGCGGGCCGTTCAAGGCGCATGATGTCTATCTTAGGTATGTCATTCCATTGACCTACACTTATCATGGAAGATAGAGTGGCTAATGCATCAGCCATGTGATTCTCCTCACGAGGGATGTGATGAAACTCAACTCTGTTGAAGAAGGGTAGCAACCTTCTCGCGTAGTCTTTGTAAGGAATCAATCCTGATTGGTATGTGTTCCAATCTCCTTTGATTTGATTGATAACTAGGGTTGAGTCGCCATATACGTCCAAGTTTTTGATCCTCAAATCAATCTCTTCCTCGAGACCCATAATACAAGCTTCGTATTCGGCTTCGTTGTTTGTGCACTTGAATGTAAGTCTGGCAGTGAAAGGAATGTGGGTACCCTGAGGTGTTATGATGATTGCCCCAATTCCGTTTCCGTAATGATTGACAGCTCCGTCAAAGATAAGCCCCCATTGGGAACCTGGTTCGGGCCCTTCACTGGGTAGCGGTTCATCGCAATCTTTCATTTTCAAATACATGACATCTTCGTCTGGGAAGTCAAACCCGATTGATTCTTGATCGTCAATCGGTTGATGAGCCAAATGATCGGCTAAAATACTCCCATTAACGGCTTTTTGAGCATGGTACTCTATGTCATATTCTGATAGCAACATCTGCCAACGGGCAATCCTTCCCGTGAGATCAGGCTTTTCAAAGACATACTTGATTGGATCAATCTCGGAGACCAACCAAGTAGTGTGACGAATCATGTATTGGCGCGGACGTTTGGCTGTCCAAGCCAAAGCGCAGCAAGTTTTTTCAAGCATAGTATACCGAGTCTCGCACTCGGTGAATTTCTTGCTCAAATAGTAGATGGCAGACTCTTTCCATTTGGTTTCGTCTTGTTGGCCCAGTACACAGCCCATGGAGTGTTCCAGGACGGTGAGGTAGATAATCAGCGGCCTTCCTTCCACTGGAGGTGATAAAATCGGAGGGTTCAACAGGTATTCCTTAATACTGTCGAAGGCGGTTTGATAGTCTTCTGTCCAAACGCATTCCTGATTCTTTTTAAATAATTTGAAAATCGGCGCACATGTCGCGGTCATGAGGAATATGAATCTGGAGATGTAGTTTAACCGTCCCAGGAATCCTCTGACTTGTTTTTCAGTTTTCGGAGAAGGCATTTCTTGAATGGCCTTGACCTTGTCAGGTTCAACCTCAATTCCTTTCTGGCTGACGATGAACCCTAAGAATTTCCCTGAACGGACACCGAAGGTGTACTTGTTGGGATTCAAGCGGAGTTTGTACTTTCTCAACCGCTCTAATAGCTTTGACAGATGGGTCACATGCTCCTCTTTTGTCTTAGATTTGGCAATCATATCATCGACTTATACCTCGATTTCTTTGTGTATCATGTCATGAAAAAGAGTAGTCATGGCCCTTTGATAAGTTGCCCCGACATTCTTCAAATCGAACGACATTACCTTGTAACAAAAGGTACCCCAAGGGGTAATGAACGAAGTTTTCTCCATGTCTTTCGGCGCCATTTTGATTTGATTATAGCCCGAGAATCCATCCATGAAGGAGAAATTTTTGAACTTTGTTGTACTGTCAACCAGCATGTCGATGTGTGGTAAAGGAAAGTCGTCCTTTGGACTAGCCTTGTTTAGATCCCTGTAGTCTACACACATTCTGACCTTTCCGTCCTTTTTCGGAACAGGTACGATGTTGGCTAACCATTGAGGATATTCTGATGTGGCGAGGAAACCCGCGTCAATCTGTTTCTGTACCTCCTCTTTGATTTTGATGGCCATGTCCGGGTAAGTCCGTCTCAACCTCTATTTTACTGACGGGCATTCTGATTTCAACGGTAAATGATGTTCCACGATGCTTGTATCCAACCCTGGCATATCCTGATAGGACCAAGCAAATACATCGGGAAATTCTTTGAGAAGATTTACCAAACCCTCTCTGGCAGTTGGACTAAGCAGTCCCCCAATCCTGATTTCTTTTGTGTCTTTTTTCTAACCCAAGTTGACCGTTTCCAACGGCTCTTTATGAGGTTTAATGGACCTTTCCTCTTGTCTGAGTAATCGGGAGATCTCTTCTGGAATTTCGTCGTCATTTTCTTCTTCAGCCCCAAATACCGGGAACTCAAAGTTGGGAGAAGGCATCAGATTGTATGTTTCAACGGGGTTTAAAACAAGCAATCTGCAAGACGGTATGATTTGTGTTTAGAAGAGATAGAGAGAATGCAAGAGTGTGTGCAGTGTATTTCTTTGAAAAACTGCTTGTTTGTTATTATTGATTTGTTTTTTAGGATTACCATTTTCTGAAAAAAGCAAAAAGAGAAAACAGCAATAAATGCGGGAATTACAGAATGACGTTATTTTATTTATGAACAAGTCGATTCTTGAAATTACAGCCCTATAAAACAAAACTCTGTCGCTTTGGGCAAAGCGAAGAGGGAGATTTACAGAAAGTGAGCCCTATCAAAACATCCGTTTCACCTGGGCAGGGTGAAAGGTTAAAGACGGCAATTACTTTGACTTATGAACAATCTTCGGAACATCGACAACAATCCATTGGCGGCGAACTCCTCGGTGAATCACAAAGTCTGGTACCTTCCTTGATTTGTCTTCAGAAATAACACTGATTTCTGGTGGAGCCGGATCATTGGAATTTGTCTCCCAGGCAGAATTGTCATAGGAGGATTCCTATGTTGCATTTTGCATAACATTTGTGCTCTCAGGTAGATCTCCCCATCCAGTTGGCTGGATATCTTCGAGCCTAATACGAGAGCTTTGGGGAGCAGTGTACTTGATCATATAGTCGTATTTTCCACTTGGTTATCCCAGGGTGTCCCACACTTCTTTGGAACTGGATGCGTCATTCTTCTCAATGACGTTGACCTCTGGAAAAGCATAGTTGATGAATTCAAGTCCTGCAAACGTTGGGAATTCATCGTCGTACTGGACACTTTCTGAATGACCTGCTTGTTGATCCCATGACATGGTGGGGACGCAAGTATTCTTTTCAATGATGCTCAGCTGATTTTCATTGTTCGGCTTATTTCCTTGCCCCAAGTCTCCTGGATACGGCTGCCACATTGGCAGACCATCCATCGGGCCATAATAGTTGTGGTCAAAGTTGTCCTTCATCAGAGTGTCCTCCTCTAATGAGTTTGGTGGAGGACGGCATCCTTCCGGATCACAATCTCCGTATATCATTTCGATATCTGACCTGGGTATAAATTTCAGACTCTGTGTAGGAAAGCAAAAGGGAGTATGCATTTCGTCCTGAGACATATAACTGTCCTTGTTAAGATAGGACTCCCATTCTTCCTCCATATCAGAGGAATCATCTTCATTGATGGTATGCACTTCTTGAGGCACTGGGTGAAGGAAACCTTCATTGTGGAAGAAGTCTTGAATGGGATGAAGACTTTCATTGCTGGTAGTAGCTGTCTGGGTACAAGTTGCAGAAAAACCAAGACCCTTCCTTGTTTTATTGTCAGTAGGAATGACTAGCTGTCCCCATCCTGTTGTATTGGTACTCTCAACCGCTTTGATAACATTTTTGTATGAGGAAATGGAAGTTCCCTCTTCGGATTGATTGTCCTTGCTCACTGACAGTGCTTGGAACTGAGTTCCAATAACCTCCTCGGGTTCTATACCAGTAGATGATGATAAATTACTCACGAGCAAGGCTTGTTCTCCACAGACCGTGACAAGTTGGCCGTTCTGGACGAACTTTAACTTTTGGTGGAGGGTCGAGGTGACCGCCCCAACCTGATGTATCCAAGGTCTTCCTAATAAACAATTGTATGTTTCCCGGATGTCCATGACCTGGAAAACGACTTGGAAAGTGTGAGGACCAATAGTTATGGGAAGGTCGACTTCGCCGATAACCGTTTTTCTGGACCCGTCAAATTCTTTGACGACGACCTCACTGGTTCTCATCGGGGGTCCTTTGAAGGATAATTGCATCAAAGTCGACTTCGGCATAGCATTCAGGGCTGACCCTGTGTCTACCAGTACGCTGGCTAAAGCATCGCCCTGGCAGCTGACCGTGATATTGAGCACCATGTTATGACGGCGACCCTCTTCAGGTAATTCCTCATCACTAAATCCCAAGTTATTGCAGGAAGTGATGTTAGAGACAATGCTATCGAACTGTCTGATTGTTACATCCTGTTCTACAAAGGCTTGCTCCAAGACTTTCTGTAGAGCCTCCCTGTGCGCTTCTGAACTGAGTAAAAGTGACAGCACAGAGATCTTTGAAGGAGTTTGTAATAGTTGATCAACAATGTTGTATTCAATCCTTTGGATGAGCTTCAGCATCTCATCGTTGTTTTTCGAAAGGTCGGGATTACTGGATTGACCGACCGGTGGATTGGGAACTTCTGTCTGAGGTTCCTTTTCTTTGTTAAATTCTCCAACTCCTCGGTTGAAGATTCGACCACTCTGTGTTACTCGACTGATGTCTGCAATATTCACGACGGAGGGTAATGGAATTTCCTTTCCATTCTCGACTGTTGTTACACCGTATTTGTAAGGGATAGCCTTAGTTGATTCATACGGTAATGGTCCCGGTAGATAGATGACTATGGGAGCCTTCTGATTTTTCCGACCATCGTAAGCAATTTTGATATGTTCCTGGTTGGGAACTCTCGATTCGTCAAGTAGAGGGATGATGGTACAAACATCCCTTGCCTTATGATGATCAGAGATTATGACAACGTCCTCAATTTGATCAGCGAGGTAGTCTGGCACCCAGTTGATTGGTCTGGAACCCAGATATGGGCGAATCTCTCTACGATCCACCTGACCCTGAAGAGCTGCTCGCACAAGGTAACATCCTTGGTTACTTTCCGAACAGAATCTACAACGTTCATAGTTGTGTGGTGGCACCTGGCCACGCCCGCTTTGAATACAATTTAACCTCACTAGGTCAGTTTCCACAGATCGCACGTCCTGATTTTGATGCCGAGTAGGGTTCCTGTTGGTAATACTAACTTGCTGGGTGTCTTCAACCATATAGATTGGAAGCCACCAGTGGTTCAACAAGTGCTGAAGGGTTTCCTAGACAAGGGCACAGCCTTGATCGTTTTTGCAACCCGCCCTACAACTCTGATAATCATGTGATACCAGGAACCCAAGCCGGACCTATTTAGCATGAAACTCCACCAGGCTGGTATTCATCAAGCGAATATCAAATATTTGAATCATGTTGATCTGATAGGGATTCCTATCATGGTAGTCCTAGATCCATCCAAGATCCATCTGACGCTGGAGGGCCTCTTGTACAAAAGAGCGTCCCTGTTTGTTTACCGAGCAAGTCAGATAGGAACGTTAATCGTGCCGCGGCAGATTATGATATTGGCTTTGCCTGGAGTGCATCGCCACCAAGTTGACATTCATTGCACGGACGTCGTGGTTCTGAATGACGTTAGAATTCGTGTAAACCATGTTAACTCCACGAACTCGGTGCTCTTGGATCCATCCGAGATCCATCTGTTCGTCTAGAGCTGATTGCACCACATAACATCCTCGATTGCTTGTAGAGCAGATATCACACTGGTGATAGTTATGAGTTGGCACATGGCCATATCCACTCTGTCTGCAATGCATCTTGACCAGATTGGTCCTTAACAAGAGTACATCATGAATTTGATAGACGTTGTTAATCTCTCCCTCTATCAAATTGACTATAGCTTTCTCGTGTTGAGGCAGCGGGTTTGTGAGAACATTAGGATTTGTATCCTTGAAAGATTAGACCCTGCTCCTAACAAGCTTTTGCACGTCGGATTTGAAATTGAGACAATTCTCTATGTTATGCCCTGGTCCTCCTTGATGGTAAGGGCAAGTCTGATCCACCTTAAACCAAAAAGGAAAATTTTCCGGTACTGTAAGAGGGGACTTAGTCTGGACATGCCCCTTAGCCAGTAGTAACGGAAATAGTTCTGCGTACGATACGGGTATAGGATCAAATCCTGGTGGTCGCGTTGTACGGTTGTTATTGTATGGAGGACGAGCCTGCTGAAGAGGCTGTTGAGTCCTTTGCTGATTAGGTTGGCTCTGCGCAACCTGAGGTTGATACGTAGAAATAGGCGCAGGATTGATAGCAGGAGTCACAGCCGCTACTGGCTGATAACGTCGCCTTTGCTTTCTGAGAGAGATATTCCCAATATCTTGCTTTTTTTTCTTAGGGAGAGCACTACCGTATCGCTTTGTACTACTTGATGATCTAGTGTCTTTGACTAGACGTCCTTCTCGGACGGCTTCCTCAAGACGAACACCCATACCGACCATCTCGGTGAAGTCACTGGGCACACTGGCAACCATTCTGTAGTAATAAAATGAGCTTAAGGTCTTTAAGAAAATCTTTGTCATCTCTTTTTCCTCAAGAGGTGGACAAATTTGAGCGGCAATTTCATGCCATCTCTGAGCGTATTCCTTAAAGGTTTCTTTGTCCTTTTGTGACATTGATCTGAGTTGATCTCTGTCGGGTGCCATGTCCAGATTGTATTTATATTGTTGGACGAAGGCAGTGCCAAGATCTCTGAAAGTGCTAATCATAGCACGGTTTAAACCCATGTACCATTTTAGGGTGGCACCGGTTAAACTATCCTGAAAGTAGTGAATCAGTAAATCCTAATTCTCTGTCTGAGCTGACATTTGTCGAGCGTACATCACCAAGTGACTCTGAGGGCAAGAGTTACCCTTGTACTTTTCAAAGTCGGGCACCTGGAATTTGTGCGCGACTTTCACATTATGGACCAAACAGAAGTCCGCGGCGTCCTTTCCAAATAAATCCTGACCACGAAGGGCCTGCAGTTCTTTCTGCATTCCTAGGAACTGTTCCTGGAACTCATTCATTCTTTCGAACATGTTGTCGTTTCCACCAGAAGGTATCTGTGGAATCTGTCCTTCTGGGACAGTGTGTACCACGGGCGGTGGTATAGTCATTATGGTCGAGACTCTCGGTGCCTCCCGAAGTTTGTAACCTTCAGGAGTTGCTGTCATGCCCCTGGCATCTTCGCTTTCCCGAAGTTTGTAACCTTTAGGCCCAGCGGTTCCTGCTGCGGTTCCCTGATCCTCATTGATCGGCGGAACATATCCTTCTGGGATATAGTTAAGTGGCATGCCTCAGGGATGATCTTTCGGTATTTTGTACCTAGGATCGGACTTCTCCACTATGGGCGTTGAGGCGATCTCTGAGATCACAGTCCTTTATAGCTGAGCTTCTGCCATGGCTTGCATGTCATTACGAAGCTTTCTCATATCCTCTCTTAGAGTGTCGGTCTCTTCTCTCAACTCTCTGTTCTCTTCCTCGAGATCATCCATCTTTTTCTGACGATTGGCCCGAGTATTGCACGAATGAGACAGTTTGACTCTAGAACTGAGACACAAACGTGAGATTCGTAGGTAAGAAGAATACGTGACGTGAGAATGATGAATGCAATGATTATATTAATTGTTTTTTTTTTGTTTAATCAAAATAAACTTCGACAATTAGATTGCAAATATCAAACAGTGGGGAAACCCCGTTTTATTGAATTCAAAGGATTGCGAAAATAGAAATACAGTAGATTACAAGGTGCGGAAACAAAAACCTAAGCTAAGGGGTCCCGAGTCCTCTCTGGCGAGAAACTGGGTGCTGATTCTGGTACTTTCCTTTTCTTGGACCGGGGCTCTTGGGCCATTGTCGGGTTGTCATTCCTTTGCCAAGTGAAAGGAACGAGCAAATTCCTTTGGTCATCCTGATTATCCACAGCATGTTGCTCCAAAATCTTAATCAGAGCATCCTTATCTTTTAGCATTCGCTGTATTTTGGTACACTCTACATTGAGGGTGCGGTACTTGTTCTTCCAAGACCTCCTCTCCTGTTGAACTCTATTGAGAGTAACCTGAAGTTTTTCCGTTTCAGTCATGAAGTACATGACAGATTTCCTCGGCGGAAGAACTCTGTGACGAGGATAAGGCATCTTTAGCTTGAGAGCTCTAGTTTGTACCCAGTGGAGATAAGGCTCCACCGAGACACAGTCCGGTTTTCCTAAAGACTCTCGTCCTTTCGTATGAACATGTTTCCAAGCGTGCACTATTTCCATCTTTAGTGCCCTGCCATTTTCTCCTTCTTTGAAGAAAATACCCTCCAGATGAGCATTACACGGGACATGCCTCATCGGGTATCCAAATTGACGACGAACCAATATTGGATGGTAGTTAATTCCTCCCTTAGTTCCTATGAGGGGTACGTTAGGGAAGTTTCCACAACGGTCAATGATCTGGATCCCGTCTTAAATCCTATTGCACCATTCTATATCAGAGTTGGTAAGAGACATGATTTCCTGCGACCAATGCAAGGCACTCCTATGATCCCAAAACGCAACAGACTTGGGTAAATGGGAGATAAACCATTTGTATGGTAGGGGTACACAGCATGTGATCATCCCTCCGCTGTACAAATTTTCTAAGTGTACAGAATGATACGCGTCTGCGAGCAAAGTTGGCACAGGGTTTCCAATGAGAAAAACCTTAATGGCGTTGATATCGACGAAGCTCTTAATGTTGTGAAACAGAAATAACTCGTAAGTGAGTAAGACAAAGATGCTTTCAAAAGCAGTCATGTTCCCTATACTAGCAAAGTACAGAGCCTTCTTTGTCAGGAACTGGGCTGGAAAACCTGGGAGCCCACCCTTGGTGGTCATGTGAGCCTTGATTTCTGACTCATCCAAATAGATTGCTCTTGCAATGGTCTGATCCTTTAGAATTTCTTCCAGTCCAGAAAATGGAGCTCGATCAGTAATGTGTAGATCGGTTAGGTGAGAATACTCCTCCAGCGTTGGTGCGAGCTGGTAATCCGGGAATGTGAAATAGTGATAGACTGGATCGTAAAACTGAATGAGTGCCTCCATGATTCCTTCAATCACATGGACTCTTAATAGAGGTAGCAGACCTCCGTACTTGGCTCTGAAAGCTTCAGGGTAAGTTATCATCCTCGCTAATCCTCTCAAGTCTTCTAGTTTTGGAACCCTGAAGGTATACTTATGAGTTCTCCTTCTACCATAGTCCATGAGCGCAATCTTTTTCTCTGACATTTGCAATCATTGTCTTAGTTTAATTTGAAAAAAAGAGACTAGAAGAGAAAATTTTTCTTTGATGTAATGTTTTTTAGATGAATGTATGAATGCAGCACACAAAAACATAGAAAAAACATGGGGTCAAAGGGTCGGTGTCATGAAGACAGGGCTCTACCCCCCCCCCCCCAAGGTTTATACTAGTGATTTTTGTACCTGTCTCTCAAAATCATCAGTCCTTGTCGAGAAAACACCAGCGGGCCGGGAACCGTGCTAGGTGATGTTTTTCGAAGAACCATCAGAAGAGGGTAGTATCGCGTGACAACCATTTCCAATAGTTTCTGCACTACTAAAAGAGGTTTTTCTTAGGTGTATACTCAATCTTTCCACATGCGGCATCACACGCATTCCCATTAGCAGAAAAATAAACACAGATATCAATTAGGAAAAGCAGTATATATATTTGTCCTAAAGTCCTAGACATTAAAGAGCTATGAATCCTATGTTCCTGACAAAGATGGCTCCCCGGCGGAGTCGCCATTCTGTGGTACCTTCCCAACTTTAAAGGTTTTGACCTAAGATCCTAGTGAAGTCAAAAAGGTCCTATCCCCGTGAAATCCCCAAAGAAAGAAAGAAAAGAAAAGAGCCCCACGGTGGGCGCCACTTTTCTGTGGCACTTTTTTTAAGGTTTCTACCTAAGAGATGGGAAGAGAACAAGATCTCGTTGTCCCCAGTGAAGTCACCATTTTTCTGTAGCGCGAATTTTTGCGTGGTTGCGAAGCACTATCGCTTTGGGGTACTACAGCTCGATTCATTTTTTATCCTATTGAAGCTGATGAAGGAAGGGAAATAGATGTCTCCAACTAACCCTGCTTGCAAACTGAGTTTGAACAGATGACTGTTGGTTTATAGATGGTATAAAGATTGTGGGTCTCTCTTAGGTTATTTTGTTAAAATAGTGCCCGGGCGATTGGTGGGAGGTTAAGACTGGTGCTTTTCAATTGATATGTGAAGGTACGGGATTTGGGGCTTTGGATTAGTGTGCTCACTAAGATTTTTCTTTCAATCTTATGCCTACGTGTTCCCGTTTACCAAAACAGGAAAATCAGAGCGATCGTAGTTCCTCCTATTCTATGGGAGGAAATGGTGTTTTGGTGTCTTGTTCAAAGCCCAAGACGTGAAGCTAAAGGTTGTTTGTATCTTGTTCGAAGTCCAAGATGTGAAGCTGGAGGGTTTATTTGTATCTTGTTCGAAGCCCAAGATGTGAAGCTAAAAAGGTGTTGTCTTTAGAGAGAATTTGTCATCTCTAAAGGGGGTCTGTTTGTCACAACTGTTGGGTGACTGACTATAAAGGAGAATTACTTTAACCGGGATATGTGAATCCTAGCAATGCCATAATTTCCATTATAAGGGGGTTTTAACCTGAAGGAGAAGACTTTAACTCAGTGTAGAGCAATGCTATCTTTCCTTAGGAATTTCTCATGCTAAAAGAGAGACAGTGGCGTGGATGTAAATAATCCAGAGGCTTGCCGCTTACAGCGATTAGATGAAAGGAGTTGTTGATGTTTGTATCCTCTGAACGAGGCACAATTTTGATGCTAAAAGGTTGATTGACTCAACCGGGGTTTTCTTATACAAATCCTAAGAGGAGGCTATTGGCCCAACAAGAGGGTGTTTTTATGTGTCTCGTATGAAGCCCGAGAGAGAGGCTAAAAGGGTTTGACTCAACAAGAGAGTGCTTTTAGATGTGTCTTGTACGAAGCCCAAGACGGAGGCTAAAGGTTGACTCAACAAGAGAGTCTTTTATACTCAACAAGAGAGTGTTTTTGTATCTCGTACGAAGCCCGAGAGGGAGGCTAAAAGGATTATTGACTCAACAAGAGAGTCTTTTTGTATCTCGTACGAAGCCCGAGATAGAGGCTAAAAGGAGTGCTGTTTCAGTTGAGTGACAGGTCCAGTAGGTTGGTTAAAAGAGAAAATCAGTTCTTATAAAGAGACTGATTAAAGGTAAGGCTATGCTTTGGGATTGATCAGAGGATCATTGTTATTTCCCGTTCTTTAAGGAAATGGGGAATCCAGAGGGTATTGGAGACTGTCCGAGTCTACTGGTGTTTTTCCCTACTTGAGAATGCCTTCGAGACTCAAGGAGATTAGACTGTCCAAGTCTAGAGTTTTATCTTTTGTACTATGCTTAAAGAAACATTAGTAGTATGTTCACGGTAGAAAGATCTAGACTCTTTGAAAGACTGTTCTATTAAGATGACTAATTTTTGTTCCTATACCTCTAGGAGGTCGTCGGGAAAATTTGTACGAACACCAAGAGGAGGCTGGAAACTTTTAAGAAGCCGAGGGATAATTTGTATGAAGCTCAAGAGGAGGCTCTCTTCCCGAAGGAAGAATCATTATACGAATCCTAAGAGGAGGCTGTAAATACTTCTAAGAAGCCGTAAGGTCCTTGTATAACGCCCAAGAGGAGGCGGGGATGCTTTTAGGAAGCCTGTGGGTCCCCAAACCCCGAGAAATTCAAGACAGGCTATTCACAGAGAATAGATCAAGCCAGGAAAGTCCGAGAATTTGGAAGAAACTCAAGATATGCCATTCACGGAGAAAAGATCATCTCTGGAGTGTAGAGTTTCTTTGACAATGTCTAAGGGTGACAGTCTGTGAAAGGGTTCACCGAGAATGCTGCTTTCACGTCTCCATATTGTTTAACCCCAAGAGGAGGGAAGACTGTATCTGGTAATCCTATGGGGGATCTAGTTTTATCTATTTAAGAGTGATCAACAGGGATTAGTACTAGACGTAGTTGTCGGGGAAACTCTAAATGTCTATACTAGTATTACACAGTTGATATGAGTTAATGAAAGAAGGCTTACAATGAAACAGCCCCACAATACAGTTATATGTATATGAAAGCGGATAAAGAAAACATATAAACACTTACTCGGTTGTAGAGCTTCCATGCTGTTTGGTTAGTTGTTCAACAAAGAAAGATTGAAAACAACAGTATGTTCAAAATTTAAAGGAGAAAGTATTTTGAAAAGATGTTGGGGCTTACAGCTCAAGGAGAGGCCCTAGATTTATCAGTGATCGCATTGTCGTTTTGTACAGAGGGACATATACAAGTGACTGAGGCCCGAGAAAGGTTTTCTGTACAAGGGGATGGGTCTTACACTCTCTCAAGAGGCCCAAGTGATTTATTTTTGTACAAGTGGTGGGGCTTACAGCTCAAGCAGAGGCCCGGGGTCATTAGTTTAAAAATGGCGATCGCGCCGAGATTTTTGAAAACGCGGTGGGTCTTATACAATGCATTGAGGCCCAAAAAGGTTTGGTTTTCAAAGGGGGTTGGGTCTTACACTCTAATAGAGGCCCAAAAGTGATTTTGAATGGGTCTTATAGCTCGAGGAGAGGCCCAGAGTTAGTTTTTCAGCGGACGATGATCGCGTCGAAATTTTTGAAATACAACGGGACTTATACAATAAGTGAGGCCCAAAAAGTTTTGTATTTGCAAAGGATTGGGTCTTACACTCTATTAGAGAAAATCAAAGAAACCCTAATTTGTTATTTTTTAAAAGTAAATATTTAAAGAAAATCAAATAAAATACCAAATAAATTTGAATAAACCATTTGTGATTTTTGTTTAAGGTTTGAGAAATGAGGGATTAATCACAAGGTGAATTAAAACTCACTTGGTTTTGATTTTCAAAGTAAATTTTCACTTTTAAAATGTTTAAAAACATTAAAAAGGAATTTATTCACAAAAATACTAATTATATTAAATAAATAATATAAACTTAATTTTTTTGTGGAATAAAATATTTCAACATTTTTTGTGGTTTTTTGCAAAAAGAACCAATAAAAAATAATTAAAATTGAAGGAGTTATTAATTTTCCAATTAATTAACAAAACATGAAAATATTGGAAAAATAGCAAAAATGTGAAAAAACACAAAATGGCATGGGTGGGGTTTGAACCCACGACCTCAAGGTTATAGGGCGCGCGCCTTACTACTGGGGTGGTGATACATCCATTGCTTGAAGTGAAACCACAAATATACAAGGCATGCCTTGTTTTCTAGGCCTGGTTAAGGCAAGGCAAGGATGTTATTTGGAATTCACTCGTCCTGTAAAATGACCAAAATATCAACTCTCTCAAATGGTGTTCCAGATGGGGGGAACCATTTGGGACAGTTTAAGGATGTTATTTGGAGTGTGTTTGAGGTTTTATCTGGTTTAGAAAGTGACTGAATCAAGACATGGCTTGAAAAATGCACAAAAGGCTTATTTTGAGGTTTTGAGAGGTGACTTTGTGATTTTGGTGTTACAGGTCACTTTTGATAGTTTGGATCACCTATATATGATGTTTATGAGGTGTTAGGATAATGAGTTGTGATGGAAATGCTCTCTAACTCAAAAACTCAGAATTACCTTGCTAAAGAAGGCATTTTGGCCTAAAGAGAGGGATTTTGAGGAAAGCATCTGTTTGATGGCTTTGGTGTACTCAAACTGAGCACAAATGAGCTCTATTTATAGTAGAGCAAGTTAGTTTTGGGATCAATAGTGAATGACAACTGTAGCAGAGGTTTGGCCAATGGTTGCACTTTGGAATCCAAGTCTCCTCTAGCCATTGACTAGAGGTTAGGGCACAGGGCTGTGGTTCCCTTGGTCTTGGATAAGTCTTGACTGAATTCAGTTGCAAATGGCTCAGTCCATGCCACCTTGGTGTATGCATTGAATGCTCTAATCCAAAATTGGAGTCTTGTCCCTCTTTTAGGCAATTCTAGGTTTGGCATGCTACTTCTTGTTCTAAGGACTTTAGAGGCTTGGCTCAGTGCTTGTCCCCTTTAGATTTGATCCTCAGATGTGTTCAAGATGATGACAAGGCTTGGATTTATCTGATTTTGCCAAATCAAGCAAAAATGCAAAATCCTGCCTAGCCTTGGCTGTTTTCATCAAGGCATATTGCCATTGTCATATCTCATGACTCAAGTGGAATTTGGTGATGTTCTTGGCCATTTTGGAAAGCCCTCATATCATACAACAACTGTTTGATCATATTTGGTTTTGATACCTTTTGGATCCAAGTGAAAAATCCCCCTACATTTGGAAAAATGTGAAGGCAGATTCTGAATTAGTGAAAATTTCACTAAGTGTTGGAAAAAAGTGACATTTTCACTTTTTGTGATTTTGATCATTCCATAACTCAAAATCCATGAGGAATTTGGAAGGAGGTCAGTTTTAAGCTTTTGTAGAGGGTAATGAGATCTACAAATCAAGCTTTGGATGGGGAAAAATGGCTTTGTGGTTTAGGAGATATGATCCTCCAAAGTTGGTACCCTTGTCACTTTGTTCATAACTTAGAAAATTTTCTAACTTTTTACGGTTACCCCTTTTACAAGTTATCCCACTTTTCTTGATTTTTCTTGATGAATGATGATTCAAATCATACATTAACATCATTTTAATGTTAAAAAACCATTTTTGTGAAAATTCTCAAAAAGTCAAAGTTGACTTTTGTGCACAGTTGACTTTTTGTCAGATGAATTCCAAATTGTGCGATCCTTTAGGAAGTCATGTCCTTGACCTAAATAAAACTTGATGGATATGTTCCATGGGTGTTATAGGGTATATTGAATCATGTCCTAGGGTTTAGGAGCATGTCCTGGTCAAAAGTCAAAGATACAGTTGACTTTTCTCGTGAAACTCTAACTGCGGTACTGATGAAATTGAGACTTGTTGCTCAAGCTTCCTGGATCAATCCATTGTTACAAATGGATCAATGTGGTATTTTGGAGACCCTCAAATCCTCTCTTGAGGTCTTGGCTCATGATTTTTCCCAAAAGTCAACTTAGGGGTGAATTAGGTCAAGAAACCCTAATTCCTGATTTTTGATGTATGCATCCCCTGAGGTCAAATTGACTTGATGCTTGGGCCCATGAGGTTCCATGGAGTATTTTAGGATATGCTTTAAAGCATTGGCTCATGCCCAGAGGAAAATTTTCATCTGGAGGCCCTGGTCGACCAAACCCTAATTTGGTGACACTAGCGATCTTGAGGCTTGATCCACCTGGAAGGGAGCAGCCTTGTGCTTAATCCTTGAAGTGGGAGTCCTCTTGATCCCTTGTGGATGCTTGAGAGGCTAGACAAGTTGAAGATCATGTCATTTCTTGATTGATCCTTTGTCTAAGAACTCTGAGAGGGCTTGAAACCCTAATTTTGATTGTAGTGGATACTCACCCATCTTTGGGGAGACTGATGAGGTATGATGGTTCCTCCATATTGTGATGATGATTTTCACAATGATGGGAAATATTAGTGGTCAAAATTTGGGGTATGACAGCAACGAATCAGCTACATGGCGAATGTTTCCATCACGATTCCTTTCATCTGCATGCCATCTAAGATTCTTTGCGTCATTCAAATTAGCAAAAAGTCTCTTAAATCGTGAAATTATTGACAAATACCATAACACTTTAGCAGGAGGATGCTTCCTACTAACATTTTTATAGTCATTGTCATCACCACTATTGGCATTCAGCTTGTAACGCAACACACCATATTTCGGACATTGATACAAGTCTTCATACTCTTTCCAGTATAATATGCAATCATTAGGGCATTCTTAAAAGAAGATTCCCAAATAAAGGGGTGTCTTTACTTGCGCTTGCCTTCAGCTTGTAACACTGACAATCGTGTAAAATTTGTGCATCCCTTATATAAAGGGGTGTCTTTATCACTACATAAAAGAAGATTCCCCAATATCACGAAACACATCCTCTAGTTGATCTTTCATATATTCATCTTCATCCACTCTTTGACTTTGTGACGCCCGACTTTCCTCTTTATCCACCTCACCATGCCATGTCCATATTATATAATTTTGACATATACCATCACAACAAAGGTGATGGAATATTTCTTTCTTTGTACCCTTTTTGATATTCGCGCAAACAACACAAGGACAATAAAAGATACCATTATTGTCGGGAAGATGTTTATCAGCGTATTCAAGGAATTCAAGAACTCTGTTCTCATAAATTGGAACTAATCTATCGGCTTTCATCCAACTACGATCCATAACAAATTCTGAAATTTATACACGTATAATAATGTGAATGACACGCCAAAATCTAATCCAAAAACTTAAGCATATGCATATATAAATCTAAACCTAAAGCATATGAAACATGTACTCTCATTCTGACTTGAGCATATACAACATAAACAAAGAAAAAAGGAATGAAGATGTTGAAGAATACCGTACTTCGAAGCTGAAGAATCTTATGCACGTAAGGAATGAAGATGTTGAAGAGTACCGAACTTTGAAGCTAAAGAATCAAATAAACGAAGAGGGTGAAGATTTGGGCTCCAAATGAATGGATACGAAGAGGGTAAAGATTACGCCACCGTTGTCGTCTCTGGCTTGCTTGTTCGCCTAGGGCGTCTTATGAAAGAAATACAGAATAAGTTTTGTTTTAATTTATTAGTAAACCCTTTAATCGCGGTTGGACAACCCAACCGTAGTGGAATTGTAAGTCCGCTAACAACGGTTGGTTTACTTCACCGTTGTAAAATCATTTACAATTTATTTTTTTAATAATGGACCTAAGTCCTCTAACAACGGTTGGTTTACCTCACCGTTGTAAAATCATTTACAATTTATTTTTTAAATAATGGACTTAAGTGACACACGCTTAATGTACTCTAAAAAATGAAAAAAAATATAGTTGCTGGGAATCGAAGCTTGCTACACATCATTTATTACTACAGTGTTTTAAGACAACCGTCATTAAATTACTATTTATAAATCCAGCTACTCATTGGGAGCAAAATTTTTAACCTAATACAACGGTGTATATGAATTCGTTGTAAACCTGGAGTTGTTGTTTACGCGTTTTGTAGTAGTGAACATAGTAAGTTATCTTCTTGTTTTTTCATATGTGTTTTTTGTGGTTGTGGATATGGTAAAAATGACAATCATTAGTATGATCCTTAAGTAAGAAAATGTTATGGTTTTTTCCATGTTCTATTTTTGGAATATATTTATTTTTAATTTCTTCCCTCTGATTATCATAGTAGTTTGGAACTCACTCATATTCATCATTTTGGTATTAATGATGATATATCTAGTGATTATAATTTTGATAACTGTAGGAGTGATACTATTTCTACCCCTAGTACTAAAATTCCTTTTGTCATCACAACAACCCTACATTCTCTCTCTCTCTTCAAAATTTTCTCAGTTGTATTATATTATTTATTCAATTTAATCTACTTCTTTTTCCATGCTACGCCTGAAGAATTTTATGCTTTGCACAAGACAAATACTTGGGAATTAGTATGTTTTCCTCCTAAAAATGGTGTTATTGGGTCTCGTTAGGTATACAAAATTAAAACTATGTTAGATGGAGAAGCTGAGTGCTACAAAGTGTGTCTTATTGCTAAGAAATTCTCTCAACAATATGATATGAGTTATGAATAAACTCATTTCTCCTATAATGAACATGACTACGATTCATACTCTTTTTGTTGTTTCACCGTTTCTTCAATGATATATTTCTCAATTGGATGTTAAATTGTGTTTCTAAATGGAGATATGGACAAGGAAGTTTATATGGTAGTTGCGTTAGGTGTTTCTCATAATCAAGTGTGTAAGTTAAAAAAATACTTTATATGGTTTGAAACAAACTCCACGTGCTTTGTTTGATAAGTTTACGACAGTTATTAAATATCTTAGTTTCCACTCTAGTGATCATAATTCAACTTTGATTTTCAAAACCACATCTCATTAATGTTTTTTGCTCTCATTATATGTCAATGATATGATTTTTACAAGTGACCATACTGATGAGATTAATGATTTGAAATTAATTAGCAAAGCAATTTGAGATAAAGAATTGAGTTCGGGATTAAAGTTTCCTACTTTTTATGCCGCTACCTTCTCTCACAATCTGAGTATATTACCAACATTCTTGATACTAGAGCATCAAAATTTCCTATTGAATTAAATGTGTAGTATACATCCACTAATGGTGTTCCTCTACAACATAGCACTTTGTATCGTACTTTGGTTGGAAGCCTGTTATATTTTCGATTACCAGACCTAATATCGCTTATGTTGTTCATGTTGTTCGTACGTCAATTTGTTATCTCTCCCATTACAATATGTTGAGCCACTAATCTTTTCATTCTTCGTTATTTTTTGGGAACCCAATTTCAAAATGTTTTATTTCCTACATCATCCTTATTTGAGTTACATGTTTTCTTATATTTTTGGGGACTCTTATTTTTTTTTTATTTAAAAAAAAAGCTAGAAACAAGATATTGTAGTCCACTCTTCTACCGAAGTTAAATATTGTGTTATGACATCTACCACTACTAAAATAGCTTTTTCTACAATGAATCTTTCGCATATGCTTGTCCCTCTTTCTAAAATAACTCTCATATATTGTGATTACAATAATGCTATTCAAATTTCCCACAATTCACCAAGCACATTGAGATTGATTGTCACTTCACTTGTCGTCATCTTCATCATAGAGAAATTACTCTACCGTTTGTCTCATTTTCCTTTCAAATAGTTGATTTGTTTATGAAAATGCATTCCATAAAATATTTTTCGTTTCTTTATTCAAAATATCTCGATACTTCTTATTAATACATCATGATCAATTTGATAGAAGATGTTAAATAGTATGTGTTAGCCTAAGATTTTTTTCTTAACATTTCGACATGAATGTGGGATATAAGAAATATATAAATACTATGTTCAGATAACCAAGTCATATTTTCGACATCAAGTCACAAATATGATAGGTTCACCTTTTCGATAGATGTGATTGGATGACTTAAAGATGTTTTCAACAATACTGGCTGTTTGAAGCAGTTCAAGTGCCAAAGACACGTTGAAACAAATTGGAAGACGGTAGCCCATGTAGTAGTATATGTGTCAGATTTTTAAGAGATAATCATTGTTGGAAGTTGATAATGTACTTAGTATATAATCAAATGTCAAATCTGTAATCACGGTTCACATTTCATTTTCTTCTCACACCATAACATTCTCTCAAAACATTTTACACAAAGTATTGTCTAGGATTATCGAGTTTGATCCAACAAGTGAACTAAAACTCGTGATTGTATACAAAAATAATACTAGTAAACAAATTGGCACGCCCAGTGGGACATACTTTTGTGCGAAATCAAACTTTTGAAGAAGAGTGTACGTGTTTTTATTATTGTTTTTACGTTCTTCACACATGCAAATGGTTTTAATCATTGTGTGTTTATGCGTATGAGGAGGTTAAACTTGTTTAAATACTAGTTCTCTCTTGGTTGTAAGGCAATAGATGGATGACAGTAACCATGATATGGTTAACATTCTTACCCAACAAATTGGTACTATGTTCAATTCTCTAATCCAAAATACCAATATTAGTTACCAACAATTAGCACATCAAATGGGTATAATTGCTAATTTATTTAGTGACCCTCACAACTTTATTCAACTATTTCCTTAAATCCAAGGAGTTGTTAAAATCTAAAATCCAGGAGTTGCAAACAATGAATGGGTTCTTATTAATCAAATGCAACAACAGGTGATGCCTCGGCCGGTCAAACAACCTATACCTAGGGTAATCAAAGAAGACTTAGGTCGAAATATCCTAGATGTGGTGTTGGTGAATAGGAACCAATATACATATAAAGTGGTTAGAAGAGTCCAACAAACCAATTTTGGGGGGCAAAATAACATGGCCAATATGGTTGAACAAATCCTAGCCCAAAATGGTCTTAGTGTTAATCTTCATACACCAAATTTCGTTTCTATCTTATCTTAATACGTATTGCAAACTAAACTCCTCGGGGGTTTGAAAGTTCCTAAGTTTACTACGTTTGCAGGAGATACCAGCGAGTCCACTGTAAAATATATTGTTGGATACCAGTCAGAAGCCGGCGATTTGGATTATAATGAAAATCTAAAGATAAAATACTTCCCTAATTCTTTAACCAAGAATTCTTTCACATGGTTCACTACTCTTCCTCCAAATTCCATACATCATTGGAATCAACTAGAAAGTGTGCTCCATGAGCAATTTTATATGGGTCAATCGAAAATTAGCCTAAAAGAGTTAACAAGTGTGATGCGAAATTGTCTAAATCGATAGATGATTATCTTAATAGGTTTAGGTTAATGAAATCAAGGTGTTTTACTCAAGTGCTTGAACATGAGTTAGTCAAAATGACTGTAGGTGGTTTAGATTATTCCATTAGGAAGAAGTTGGATATCCACTAAAGGTATATGGCTCTGTTAGCAGACAAGGTTAGACAAGTCAAACACATGAAGGCAAAGAAAACTAGATCAAATCGACACCCTATGAAGGAAAAGATTTCCTATATATAAATTGATGATAGTAATCAAGAACTCGACATAGTTTTTTAGTGTGTCTAAGAAAATGAAGTAATTAATATGTAAGAATTAAAGTCAGGGCCTCCATATGTTTCTAAAGTTTTAAGGCTTTCTATTGAAAAAAATCCCGTTGAACCAAGTAGAAATGAAAATTTTGTTACAAAAACTTATACTTTTGATGTAACTAAATGTGATGAAATTATTGATCTTTTAGTTGTCGATGGTCAAATCATAGTGCCGAAAGGCCTAAAAATGCCACAAATGGAACAAAGGAAGAAAGAAGACTTTTGTAAATATCATAATTTTCTTGATCATAAATTTTTTCAATGTGTTCATTTGAGGGATTTGATACAAAATACTAAGAAAAAAACAGGCTTAAGTTTGATAATAAACCTAAGTGAGCAATGAAAATCAACTGCGTACATATTTTCCCCAATGACATCCTCAATGTCACGTATCTTTTTCAAAGCATACAAACTTATAAGCACTTAAATAATTATGCATATCATCAAAAATCCACTAAAAGTAAAATTTTTGTAGAGATAGTCATTTTCATACCATTGAATTAATTTTTTAGTCAACAATTTGAAGTAATTCATTACGTGTTTTAGAGAGAGAGAGTCCACCTTCTCTCTAACCTCTTTTTTTTCTCATGGTCGGCTATTCTAAGCACCATGGTGATGGAGAGTGGCAATCGGTCACAAGAAGGAGCAATGTCAAGAAAAGTAGGTGGGATACGAAGATTAACAAGGAAGCTAGAATGGAGTCTAGTGCAAAGGATGAAACAACGGTCTTCATCACAGAGTTTCCAGATTCCTTCTGGGGAAATGACCTTTTCAATCATCTTGAAGAATTCGGTGTGATTGACGAGGTCGTTATTCCGGTTAAAAGGGATAAATTTGGAAGAAAATATGATTTCGTTCGTTTTGTGGGAGTTCAAGATGTTAGAAGTTTAGTTCTCAAATTGGACAACTTATGGTTAGAGGGCAAGAACCTACATGCTAATTTACCTAGATTCCAACGCGCTGTGAGAGCTGCTTTTCCTGAGCCCAGGGTTAAGAGTAAAGGTAGGTATCAAGATGAGCAAAAACATCAGAACACGGAAAAAGGAGACCGAGATAACGTCTTTTTTTCTGGTAGTCAATTCAAGGAGCGTAACAGATCTTATGCTGATGCGGTGGGATCTAGCGAAGGCCTTTATCCTTATCAGGGGAAGGTTTTGAACTTCAAAGTCGAGGATGATGTGTTGAAGAGGGTTCAGAAAGCTTTTGTGGGCAAAGTTCTTAATCCAGGTACAACGTACAATATTCAGCGGCTAATGCATGCAGAAGGGTATTTTGCTGTAAAAGTGACTCCGATGGGAGCAAACCTTTGCCATCTTGAAGAAGATGAACCAGGAGAGTTGAAAGCTTTAGTGGAGGGTTAAGGGTTGAAAATGGATGTCAGAAGATGTTGATGTCGAAAGATTAACGTGGTTAAGGGTTTTCGGTATACCCAGTCACGCTTGGAGTGTTAGTTTTTTCGAAACTATTGCTAATACAGTGGGAAAATATGTCTGTTGTGACGAAACTACTTCTAATCAGTCCAGGTTGGATGTTGCTAGTCTTATGATTAGAACTTCCTGTGGTTCCCTGATCAACGAAGTTCTGAAGGTTAGTGTCAATGGAGTTGTTTTTAGGATTAGAGTGGTTGAGGAAACTCTAGGGCAGATGTCTAAGGTGGTTAAACCAGCAACGGAAGGTAGTTCATCATCGTCGGATTCTGAAGATCTTCAATATTGCTCATCTTGGAATGATAAATTGAGTAATGATGACAATATTGGTTTCTTTGAAGATAGGGGGTCCCTTGGAAGAGGTGTCGAGACATCGAAGGTTGAGTCTTTCTCCAAAAAGGCATCTTTTGGCCCTTATGAGAAAAAGAGTAATCAGAAGAATGATGTTTGTAGCAGTAAAAAATGCCTAGTTCGCAGACCTACTTTTGAAGCAGCTTTTTCCGCTGACCCTTCTCCTAAGGTTGCTTTTGATTGCGATGAAAAAGTGGATAGTGATAGGGGATTGGGCCAGTCTCATAAACTGGTCTTTGACGAGTTACTCAGGGCCCAGTTGTTCCAGCCCAAAGAAATAGGAGAGGATGGTGGAGACCCCTTGACCTCGAAAAGTTTAAGCCTATTGTCTTTGCATTCTCAACAGTCTGCTTCTTCTGTTTTAGGAGAGGGAGGTGGTGTCCCCATGACCTCTAAAAGTTACGGCCCATTGTCTTCGCATTCTCTACAGTCTGCTTCTTCAGATGGGGCTTTAGACAGGGAAGTTATTTTGGAGACTATGTTAAGTCCTTCTAAAGTCGATGGCTTGGACCCTGGTTTCAATCCTCTTTCGTCTACAGATCAAGGTTATAGACATTCTTCCTTATCTGAACCTTGTAGTAGTCTCTCCAAAATGAAACACCAGCGCCCTTTTAATTTGAAGAAGAAAAAGGCTGTGAGTTCTATAGAAATAGTCCAGAGGTGTCATTCGGTCAAAAATTCGGAAGTTCTCCCTGGTAAAAAAAGGTTTTGGGCAAAGGTTGAATCAAAAGTTTCTATGAATATTCGTGAGATGTTATCTGAGCTTGGCGTTTCAGGTGGAGGTGGAGATAAGGTAATTGAGGAAGAGATTAGGTTGATGGAAAAGAGGGATAAATGTGGCGAATCTAAGAAGGAGTTAACCAAAAATGTTTCCCCATGAATATTTTGTCTTTGAATATTAGGGGGGGGGGGGAGTGTGATTAAGAGAAAAAGGCTTGGCCACATCATTCAAAAAGATAAGGTTGATCTGTGTTGTATTCCAGAGACGAAGTTGGGTGGCATCGATCTTGATACGGCTGCTTCTTTCTGGGGAGACTCGGAGGTCGAATGGACTGCTTCGAGTGCTATGGGAGCTTCAGGGGGATTACTAATCTTATGGAAAAAACGTACATTTGCACTTCAGTTTTAGAGGTGTCGGGTTTTTAGGTATTAATGCTTGTTGGAAAGGCATGGAGATTTTCTTTGTTAATGTCTACTCTTCGTGCAAGGCTACTCTTAAGCAAAAATTCTGGAGTGAACTTCTTGAAATCATTCCAAATTCGCGGGGAACCTTTGGTTGGTCGGAGGTGACTTTAATGTAGTTATGAGGGATAGTGAAAGAAAAGGAGTTTCTTCAAACGGAAGGAGGTCTGAATTTCAGGGGTTTTGTAACTTTGTTGATGATTTGGGTTGTGTTGTTGTTCCGTGCATTGGAGGCCTATTTACCTGGTTCAATGGTAGTGGTACTGCTATGAGTAGACTTGACCGGTTTCTGTTATCTGGGGATTTGGTGGAAGAGTGGGGGATCGTTGGTCAAATTATAGGTAATAGAGATATATCTTATCACAGCCCTATTTGGTTGAAGGCTTGTAGAGCTAATATGGGTCCTAAACACTTTAGGTTTTTCAATGGTTGGTTGGAGCATCCTAGTTTCAAGGATTTTATTATGAAAGAATGGAGATCGTTTAATGTTGTTGGTAGAGGGGACTACGTATTCAAGGAGAAGCTTATGCTTATTAAGAAGAGTCTGAGGAAGTGGAGTAAGGAAGTGTACGGGTGGATCAATTTAAAAGTAGAGAATCAAGTGTCAATGCTTAATGATCTTGACTTGTTTGTTAGCGACAGAGCTGTTATGGAAGAGGATCTCCAGGTTATTCAGGAGACGAGATATAGGACAACGGAGGAAATATGGAATAAATCTCAGTTGAAAGAAAAACTTCTTAGACAAAAATCTAGAATGCTTTGGCTTATGGAGGGCGATGCTAACACGAGTTACTTTAATAGAGTAATTAGGGGGAGGCAGAAGAGGAATTATATCTCTTTTGTTCAAATCGATTGAGGGCGGGTAGAGGAGGTTGCAGAAGTTAAACAAGCGGTCTCTGTTCATTTTCAAAGAAACTTCACTGAGACTTGTGTAAACAGGCCTATCCTGGAAGGCATTCAATTTTCAGCATAGACAGAGGAGGAGAGTAAACCGTTGGTGATGGACTTTTCGCATGAGGAGATAAAGGCAGCGGTGTGGGATTGCAACGGGAGTAAAGCTCAGGGGCCTGATGGTTTATCTTTTATTTTTTTGCAGGTTCATTTGGATATTCTCAAAGAGGATGTTATAAAGATGGTTTTGGATTTCGCTAAGCACCTTGTTTTATCTAAATCTGCTACGGCTTCTTTCTTAACTCTAGTTCCAAAAGTTAAAAACCCGCAAAAGTTGAATCAGTACAAACCAATTTGCTTAGTTGGGTGTGTGCAGAAAATATTCTCCAAGCTACTTACTGCCCGTATTAAGAAGGTATTAGGTTCTATTATCTCTCAAGAGCAGTCTGCTTTCCTATCCAAAAGAGCTAAAAGAAAGTGCCTTACTTTTAAGGTTGACTTCGAACGCGCTTATGATTGTGTTGCTTGGGACTTTCTTCGCTTCCTTTTTGTTAGGATGGGATTTGGTGTTAAATGGCTCAGTTGGATGGAGGCCTTAGTTTTTCAGTGGATCGTGTTCGGTGTTAGTGAATGGCAGTGCTACTAAGGATTTCAAAGTTTCCCGTGGTTTACGCCAAGGGGACCACTACTACAAAACACACAAACAACAACGCGAGGTTTACAACGGCATCCTATACACCGTTCTTATAGTGCGTACTGGATGTGCGCGCATTATTTTAATTAGAAATCTCAAGGGTAAAATAACGGTTGTTATGAAAACCGTGGTGATACAATCTAGCTATCATGGGTTCGAACCTCATCGCCCTCAAATAGTTTATCCCTTTGACGTAAATTCTCCCTTTTTAAGTTTTATTAATATTTAACTAAAAATAATAATTATATCACGATGGTTTTTTCATAAAACTATTGTTACAAACTGTTATGTATTTTGAACACCAAGTATATATCATTTTATCCATTGAAAAAATAAACAAGACGAAACAACCCTAACACCAACGCCGTCACCATTTTCGGGAAGAAGACAACAACAACAAGAAAGTGTTCTACTTTAAGGTTCTGCAATGTCACATTTGAAGACAAAATCATCCAAAGGTGTTTCTACGTCTTCTTCCAGTGTAAAATCTCAATCTGGAAAAGTTTTGTGGTTCTGATGGTCATATGGTTTCGTATCAATGCAAGAAGGGACAAAATAAAGGAAGGCTTTTTTGGAGATGTCCATTTTGGAGGAGCGATGAAACATGTAATTTGTTCATATGGGATGAAGACGTGGGAGAAAGAGATGGAAATGACGATGAGAGCATTATGAAGTCAGAGTTGGAAGTTGTGGGCTATCTGAAGGTTATGTATGAGTATTTAAAGAAAAAGAACAAGAATTTGAAGAACAAACTGAAATCATAGATAATTTATGGAAATATCAAGATGTTATGTTTTCTTGTCTCCTTTATGTTTAATGTTTACTTTGTTATGAAATGTAATAGTTGAATTTGGGTTTGAATCAGATTGTTGATGTTTAAACTGCAGATCCATTGTGAATTACATTGTTGATGTTTAAACTGCAGATGCATTGTGAATTACATTGTTGATGTTTAAACTGCAGATGCATTAAGTGAGAAGTTAAGGCGCACCTTTTCTTTTTTATTTATTTTAAAATTCCCAAATAAAAGGGTTATCACTACGGTTCTCCTGGTTAACCGTAGTGATATATTTATAATAAATAAATACCTATCTATACGATTGTTATTGTTAACGGTTGTGAAATAGTTTACCCATATATAAGCAAAATAACTTTCACTTAATTTACAGTAACTTCGTTGCCTTCAAAGTGAAACCCTAGAACCCATTTTTTCTCTTCGTTTTCACCATTAGTCGTGAATCATACATTAAGGTATTCTTCTTCTTCCATCTATTGTTAGATATTTCCCATTATCTTGTTTGTGGATTGTTATTTTTGTTGATTATTCTTATTTTTTCAGATTCGTTTTCACTACCTTAACAAAGACCATGCTTTGGTAACTTCATAATGTTTGCGTAGCTATGGAAAAAAGTACAAGAAGCATGAAGCTATGATAGAAACTTCATCCACCTTGTACTTTTTCTTCATAGCTTCACGAACAAGATGTTAGTAAATAAATGAAATTCTGGTATCAGACGTGTGATGTTAAGTGCGATGTCACAACAACACACTCTGCACAATGGACAGAATAAACAACAGAAAAACACACCAAATTGTTAACCCAGTTCAGTTCAAACAACCTAATCTGGGGGCTACCAAGCCAGGGATGAAATTCACTACTTGTAGAATTAATTTACAGGCTCAACAACCCAGTTGACAATCTCCTAAACTTATTTCCTACTAGTGACTTTCTACCTAAGAAACCACTTAGATATGAGAACACTACTCAATCCCTAAAACACTCAAAGAACGACCTCTTTGAGAAACCTTGATCCTGCTTCACAGCTTTGATCAAGTTACACAATTCTCTTTGCTTCACAGCTTTAGAGAGGACAGAACACAACTCACCAATTCACACTAGAATGGTGTATACAAAAACACGCACAAAGACAATGTTTAACCTCCAGTTAAAGCTCCCAATCTTCTGTCTGTTTTCTGTATCTTCTTCCTTTGATCTATGCGCTTTATATAGCCACCTGAATTGGGCTTGGACTCCTTGCAATATTTGATCTGATTTGTTATTTAAAACTAAATCTTCAAAACAGATTTTATCCCCAAAATCTTTTCAAATTTTCAACCTTTTAAATCTCCTACAAATCTGCATCAAATCTCTATGCAACAGAGAATATCTACCCCAAGATATTCGTATCCAATGAGACTACCTGCTCTCCACAATTCCAGCTAAAACGCAAACCCTAACAACATCACTAAACCTGATGTTATTAATTCTGCAGATCTAATGTCACAACATCGCTTGTGACATCAGACATCCAACTTCAGCAACTTAAACACTTAACACAACCCAATGTTAAGACTCAATGTTGTGACATCACCACCTTGACATCAAACATTGAACAACCTTTGTTTTACCAAAATTCCAGCCAATCCAAGAAACTAACAATCTCCCCCTTTGGCTAATTTTGGCTAAAACAATCTCTACACCTTCAGAGACTTTAGCAGCAGATAAAAATATGATTTTTCCAACCTTTGCAGCAGCAGCACAGTTTTCACAAACAGCTACACTTCACAATGCTTTCAGCTACACTTCACAATGCTTTCAGTATGCTGCACAAACACTCCAATACTCTGCTATGCACAAACTTCAACACTAACCAGCAGCATGGAATAAATCTCCCCCTCAAGGCAAGAACCAGCACAACAGCTGTTCAGCAGATTAGATCAGCAATTACTCCCCCTTAATTTCTGCACTTCTGCATCACATCACTTTAGCAGCATTTGACATTTGTACTCTTTGATACTCTTGGCTCACTTGGCTATTTCTCCCCCTTTTTAGCCACAATTTGACAACCTTAACAAGTAAGTCCTATGACACCCTGTACAACACCATACTTCTTCTGTCAGCAATATCCACATTTTGAAAATCCAGAGATATTCTTCATCCATCCAGTTATGAAGGCTTCACACAATCATCCACAATATCTGAAGCACACAATCTTCAGAATAAATGCACCTTTGCTGCAAAATCCATAGACAAGTACTCCCCCTGTCATGATTAACAAATGCTCTAGATGGAGATGAACATATGAGCACATTTTCTGAGTACATGCATTTTGGTACCACTGTCCCTTTCTCCAAAGGCTATCATACAATTCAACTTCACCATCCAAGGCAAACCTTCTACTTCATCATTCTCCCGTATGACTATGTAGATGCTCCTTAGATATAATGTAAGCACTAAGCTTCAGATCCAGAACAAAGACATCCTTCACCACGGATACTCTTGACACTCTTGACACTAGGGTATTACATATGCTCCACTACTGGATTTACTATCAGCAAACTAATCCAAACTCAACACTGTGTCACAAACTCCACAAATTCTCATCTTACTTAAAAGCTTTACTGAGATCCAGTCTCTTCAAAAGATAATGATCAGATCACAATACCTCTACCATTACATCCACCAGTAGTTGTTGAAACAGGTGAAGTCTTCAAAGACAGTAGTCATGCTTTTCCAGAACAAACTACTAAACACATGACCATAATCTCCACCTCTTCTGACCGAAAATGCTAGAGCATCCAACTCCACATGTCCAATCTTAATCATCTTCCAGATATAACCACCAGCAAACATGATATTATAACATCTTTTGGGACATCAGCTTCTCATCACCATTCCAAGGACTCATTGCACAAAGAAGTCCTTCAAGAAGCTCCCAATAAAACACAATCAGAGCAACTTATTCATACACACCTGAATACCATAAGTTCCCACACCCTCTCTGAATCATATCCTAGCAAACTCAACCATATCCAGAGTATCTATACCAAATTCTTTTTCCAGAACGTACTTCCACCATTTTAAGAAAAGCACAGGAATGTTATCTAGTATGGCCTTTTGAATTTTCTCAGAAGTTCTAACAGCAACAGCTTCCTTCGTTTAAGAGATATCCTAGACATTATCATCAGACTTATCTCTAATCTTCCTATTTCTGGAAGAGATGAACACTTTACTCCTGGATTTTGTAGTACCATCCACATAGATCTTCTGCTTATCAGTTCTCATATTTGGAGGTGACTCAATAGCTTTCCTCTTCCTTGATTTCAGTCGTTTAGCAACCCTAGGAACCACTTTCGCAATTAGTTCATCATCACTCTTCTTTATTTTAAGGCTAGAAGTACCTTTCTTGACTTGAGATGTTTTAACATCAGCTCTAACATCTACATCTTCCAACCTAAGTATTGTCAACTTGTGAAATTTTTCTTCTGAACTATAGGAGTCATTAGTCAGGTTGTCATCTTTCTTGGCCTTGCAAGTATTCAGCTCCCAACACTTCTTAAGGTCACAGCTTTTGATCCTTCCATCAGCATTGTTGACTCCTTCATCTTGCTCATATAACTGACTACTCAAGTTGGCTTTTAACACATCATCAATCTTAGGAGTAACAACACCATAAGTCATTAACCTAGATTGACTTTTCACCATACTTTCACACTTGATGTTACCATCTGATGTTACAACATTATCACTAGATAAGCTGTCCACTTGAGGTATCCACTAATAGCAATTATCTTTGGATCTTACTCCCTTCATCACTACCTCATTCTGCTCATCAGCTACCACACATTCATCTTTGGTGTAGCTTACCTTGTAACCTTCATCACAAAGTTGACTTATGCTAATTAAATTAGCACTCAACCCTTGAACAAGGAGCACATTATCAAGAGTAAGACCATCATGATTCTTCACTCTTCCAACTCCTTCTACTACTCCTTTTTCACCATTGCCAAAAATAACGTCATTTGCATGGCAAGGATTGAACTCTACCAAATGCTTCTTGGATCCAGTCATGTGCTTTGAACATCCACTGTCAAAGTACCATGCATCCATAGCAAAATGTCAATCTGATGTGTGAGCCAATAGACATGTGACCTGAGTTTTAGGAACCCATTGTTTTACTACTTTGGGCCTGACCTTCTATCTGGGTTGAGGAGCATATTGTGGATAACCATGCAGTTTAAAACACGAGTACTGCATATGTCCAAACCTTCCACAGTAGAAGCATCTAACTCTGTCATCTCTAAAGTGGTTAAACCTTCTGCCACCATGATGATGATGTTGCTGGTGCTGCCATCCATAGTGTTGATTTCTTCTTCTATGATAAGGCTGATGTCTTCTACTACCATAGTTTGACTGTCTTCTATAGTAAGGATACTGTCTTTTGGACTGTCTCCTACGGTGATGAGGCTTCCTTCTTCCATAGTAATGAGGCACAACATTGTTGTATCCATATCCATATTCATACATGTTCCCCTGATGTTGATGAAACATGTTCTGATTGAACCTAGCAGCCTTCATGCTCTTGTGATATTGAGGTGGCATATACTGACTAGCTCCCTGATACTGCACCTTCTTCTGATGATGAGCATTCTTCTTCTTAACATTCTGAGGCTATGGATGAGTAACCTTCTTAGATGTAGAATCATGTCTCTTTGTTTGATGCTGAGACATTGGTTGGGACACCTCCTTCTTTGTTCCAGAAGTGCTTGCTTCTGTAGAACTCTTTTCCTCAACCACATATCCTATACCTGATTTATCTCTAGCAACTTTCTCTAACAGAAGAATCTTATCAAGAGTGGCTGTACCACTGTTCATCATCCTAACAGATTTTGTCATCTGATCAAGTTGAGATTTAACTAGTACAACTTCATTCTCCAGATCAAATTTTACATTCTCAAGCTGAGCAATCTGTTGCTTGTGACACTTGTTTTCTTGACAAATCTCAGCACTTTTTAAGCACAACTCTTGATAAGTAGATGCTAACTCCTCATAAGTTATTTCTCCATCACTTTCATCATCAGAAACAACAGTCCCTGTAAAGGCTCTAACATACTTTGCTGACTCACCTTCACTTTCACTATCAGATTCAGACCAGGAAACTGACATGCCCTTCTTCTGCTTCTTCAAGAATGTGGGACACTCTTTCTTGACATGTCCATACCCTTCACATTCAAAGCACTGAACTCCTTTATCTTGGGCAGTCTTCTCTTCATCCTTCTCTTTTGACTTGCTGATGTCAGAAGAGATGTTCTTGACATTAGGCCTGGAGTTATTGTTCATCCTCTTGAACACATTGTTGAACTGCCTTCCCAACATAGCTATGGCCTGAGATAAATCCTCCTGGGATTCAGTACTCTTCCCTTTCTCTTCTTGAGCATTTGAAGTCAAGGCTATACTTTTTGGCTTCTTTTCAGGTTCTTCTTCATTTAACCCAAGCTCAAATGTTTGAAGAGATCCAATGAGCCCATCCACCCTCATCTGGCTGATGTCTTGTGCTTCTTTAATGGCAGTCACCTTCATCTTGTACCTCTTAGGAAGTGACCTAAGAATCTTCCTTACAAGCTTTTCTTCTGACATTTTCTCTCCAAGAGCACTAGATGCATTGGCCAGCTCAAGAACACTCATGTGGAAGTCATGAATAGTCTCATCTTCAGGCTTTCAAACTTAGATGTTAGAAGCTGAAGTCTTGACATCTTAACTCTAGATGTACCTTCATGAGTAGCCTTCAAAATATCCCATGCAACCTTAGCAGCTTCACATGAGTTGATCAAACTGAATATGTTCTTGTCAACTCCATTGAAGATAGCATTTAGGGCTTTTGAATTTCCAAGGGCAAGCTCATCTTCTTCCTTGGTCCATTCTTCTTCAGGTTTCAGCTTTGCGGTGCCTTCTTTATCTTTCCAAGCATCATCTTTCTCACCCACAACAGGTGATTTCCATTCTTTAATAATAGCCTTCCAAGCCCTGCTGTCCACAGATTTCAAGAAGGTGGTCATCTTTGGCTTCCAATAATCATAATTGGAACCATCCAATATAGGGGGTCTGTTGATAAATCCTCCTACTTCTTTGTCCATCTTTACACCAGAAAGTAACTTCCCTAGATCTCACCCAGAGACAGACAGGATGCCTGCTCTGATAGCAATTGAAATTCTGGTATCAGACGTGTGATGTTAAGTGCGATGTCACAACAACACACTCTGCACAATGGACAGAATAAACAACAGAAAAACACACCAAATTGTTAACCCAGTTCAGTTCAAACAAACTAATCTGGGGGCTACCAAGCCAGGGATAAAATTCACTACTTGTAGAATTAATTTACAGACTCAACAACCCAGTTGACAATCTCCTAAACTTAATTCCTACTAGTGACTTTCTACCTAAGAAACCACTTAGATATGAGAACACTACTCAATCCCTAAAACACTCAAAGAACAACCTCTTTGAGAAACCTTGATCCTGCTTCACAGCTTTGATCAAGTTACACAACTCTCTTTGCTTCACAGCTTTAGAGAGGACAGAACACAACTCACCAATTCACACTAGAATGGTGTATACAAAAACACGCACAAAGACAATGTTTAACCTCCAGTTAAAGCTCCCAATCTTCTGTCTGTTTTCTGTATCTTCTTCTTTTGATCTATGCGCTTTATATAGCCACCTGAATTGGGCTTGGACTCCTTGCAATATTTGATCTGATTTGTTATTTAAAACTGAATCTTCAAAACAGATTTTATCCCCAAAATCTTTTCAAATCTTCAACCTTTTAAATCTCCTACAAATCTGCATCAAATCTCTATGCAACAGAGAATATTTACCCCAAGATATTCGCATCCAATGAGACTACCTGCTCTCCACAATTCCAACTAAAACGCAAACCCTAACAACATCACTAAACCTGATGTTATTAATTCTGCAGATCTAATGTCACAACATCGCTTGTGACATCAGACATCCAACTTCAGCAACTTAAACACTTAACACAGCCCAGTGTTAAGACTCAATGTTGTGACATCACCACCTTGACATCAAACATTGAACAACCTTTGTTTTACAAAAATTCCAGCCAATCCAAGAAACTAACAATAAAGAATTAACAATGTAAGCAAACTTTATCTAGTTTTAGAAACAATGAAAAGAAGTATAAGAAGTATGAAGCGTTTGTGTAAGCTTCTTCCTCCTTATATTTCTTTTTCATTGCTTCCCAAACTAGTTCAACATCATAATTGATTCTTGTTTCGCGATTAGTTTCATTAAAAGGTGCGTTATTCCTGTTCCTCTCTTTACCCTTCACTGGATTATGGTTTTAGGGTTTGTTTTCAACTGAGGATGCTCATTTTTAAAGTTTTCTTTGTTTCCTTTCAGGTTAAGGGGATGATACAAGGTGATGATGGTGGTGGAAGCAAGCGTATTATATCAGTTTATAATTTCTGGATCTGGTATAAAATGTTGTTTGAGTTTATTATATTCTATTTACATTGTTTGTTTAACTAACCCTCACTTAAATTTTGCTGGTGGTAGCAAGCGTATTATATCAGTTTATAATATCTGGATCTGGTATAGAATGTTATTTGAGTTTATTATATTCTATTTACATTGTTTGTTTAACTAACCCTCACTTAAAGTTTACTGGTGGTAGCAAGCGTATTATATAAGTTTATAATATCTGAATCTGGTATAGAATGTTGTTTGAGTTTATTATATTCTATGTATATTGTTTGTTTCACTAACCCTCACTTAAAATACATTCAGTTAATTTGACATAGATACTTATAATCTGCAAATTAAGTTGTATTTGAAAACCAACTTAAACAAATCAATGTTGTTTTCTGATTGTATGCCTCTCATCATTTATCTCACGTTCTTTTATATATAGATTATGGTATAATGATCTGGCTCCTTAGATGCATCACCATCTTCCATTATAGTTAAATCAAAGATGAGGCAGGTTAACCAATGTCTTGTTGATCTTATGGAAATTTAACTATAATCAAAGATAGCAATATATCGAAGGAGTCAGATCAATAAACCACAATATATGTAAAAGAGCGTGAAATGCATGATGAGACGAATTCAATCAGAAAACAACATTGGTTTGTTTAAGTTGGTTTTCAAGAACAGTTTAATTTGCAGATTATAGACATCTTCTTCAAATTGAATCCATGTATATTTATTTAGTGAGGTGTTTGGAAAACAAGCAATCTACATTTAATATAATAAACTTCGGGTACTTACAACAACGATTATCTATTGTAACCGATATCATAAGTAATTTATGTTTTATATAATTTCGCTACTGATGGGTTTCGAACCCAGAACCTAAGTGTATGTATCACAACGGTTTATTATCATAACCGTTGTGATATATGGCTCACGCCCTACCTTTCAATAACGGTTTCCAACCCATTGTAGAAACAGCTAACTTACAACGACAATCTACATAACAACGCCTTCGCCCGCATCATTATATGTCATTCCCAACCGTTGTTAAATGGGTTTTTCGTCGTAGTGGACCCTCTTTCTCCCTTTTTGTTCTTGCTTGTTATGGAAGGTCTTACTCAACTCATGAAGAGGGCTGAAGTCCTTGGATTGTATGAAGGTTTCCATATTAATTCGAATTTGAGAGTCAGCTTAGTCCAGTTTGTGGACGACACCATGTTTCTGGGTGAATGTAGTAAGAAAAACCTATGGGGAATCAAAGGTATTTTGAGAGGATTCGAGTTGGTATCCGGTCTTAAAGTTAATTTCTTCAAAAGCTGTCTTGGAGGAGTGAATCTTTCAGAAGATTTTATCCATGCTGCTATAGAATTCCTCGGCTGTAGAAGAGGTAAGCTTCCCTTCCTGTTTTTATGAATTTTTGTTGGGGATATTTCGAGAAAAAGCTCTAATTAGACTCACGTTATTGATAACATTCGTCGTAGACTTGAGAATTGGAGGGGAAAACATCTTTCCATAAGAGGCAGTGTGATTTTGATTAATTCTGTCATCAACTCTCTTCCTATTTATTCGTTATCTTTCTACTTAGCTCCGTCTAAAGTTATCAAGGAGATTGTTAAAATTCAAAGCAAATTCCTTTGGGGCGGTTCGGAGGGTGTTAGGAAGATACATTGGATCAATTAGAGTGTGGTTTGCAAGCCTAAGAATGAAGGAGGTTTGGGAGTTAAAAACTTGGCGCTATTCAATAAGGCTCTCCTCTTAAAATGGAAGTGGCGTATCTTGACGGAGAAGGATGTGTTGTGGAAGAAGATTCTCTTGTCGCGTTATTCTAAGTCCGGTAACCCTTGGGAGCTGATTTACAAAAAGGATTCTGGTATGCAAATTGATGGATCTATTTGGTGGCGTGACCTTGCTTAGTCATCTTTTGTCGGTGATAGCAATTCGGACTGGTTTTTAGACCAGCTATCGTGCGAGGTTGGCAACGGCAATATGCTATCCTTTTGGTTCAGTAAATGGAGACAGAGGGAGTCATTAAAGGATATCTATCCTCTCTTATTTCTGGTTTCCTCTAACCCTTTTATGCTGGTTTCTGAAGCTCTTACCTCAGTCCCGGGTGGCCTTGCTTAGGAGGAGACGCTACCGGTCATTGATGAAGGCACTGTTATGCAACAGGTGTTTTTGAACTATAAAAATCTTTTTTTTGGTTCTGCTACCCTTTTTCAGGTTAGTGACAAGAAGGACTCCATTAGCTGGGCCGCGAATAATAACGGGAGTTAGTCTGTTGCCGCAGGGTACGACAGCCTTGCCTGTTCTATTATTATTGATGATGTCAGTTCTATACTCTTGGAGTGCATTAAAAGGCTGTGGAAGACTCCTATCCCGACAAATGTTCAGGTGTTTATTTGGAGGCTTTTCAACAAGAGGATACCGACGAGAAACCAGCTTGCAAAACGCGGGGTGGTTGTTGATCCGAATCAAATGGTCTGTTCTTTTTGTAGTAATGATCTAGAAGATGAAGACCACTTATTTTGTTCTTGTACTGTTGCAGTTCAGGTGTGGAGGTCGGTTGGTTCTTGGTATGGTTACAATTTTACACAGCGGTTGTCTTGCCTCGACTCTTTTTATGCTGTTTCGGCAGACAATAGCAGCAGGTATCGGAGGAAAGAGAACCTTGTCGTTTGGATTGCCACGGTTTGGCATTTATGGTTATGTCGCAATGATCTGATTTTTAACCTTTCTAAGTATTTAGAGTAGAATTGTATTTATTCAATAAAAGTTTTAGTGTGGAAATGGGTATATAGAGGTTCTGTTCTTCCAAAGTCTTGCTCCCTAGCCAATTGGTTGTCCAACCCCATGTTATGTGTTTTTAGTAGTTGATCTTTGTAACTCTTTGTAAGGGTTGAGTACCCCTTGTACTCTTTGGTTTAGTTATATATCCTTGCCTTTTAAATTGCTAAAAATGCTTATTAAAAGAAATGAAAAAAAAAAAGTATGAAAACTTAGAAGACATAAATTGCTAAAAATGCTTATTAAAAGAAATGGAAAAAGATGTCCAAGAAGAAAATTTTCATGAAACGGAACATCGAGAATTTGGTGATTCCTGAATTGAATTTGACCCTCATATTGAAAATGATTGAAGTTGTTACACTTGTTCATAATCGAGTGATCTACATGACTTTCACCTTAAGGTTTAAAATGACATTCAAATTTTCAACAACTTTAGATGATTCAACGAAGAAAGATAAAAAATGGGATCGCTGTAGCTTCAAATAAAGATTAAAAAGTCAATGTTAGTCTATATTTTAAAAATGCATATTTGTAAAAAGTGGCTTTAGGCCAAAAACATATTAAAATTATTATCTATAAAACATATTAAAATTATTATCTAATAGGCTTAATACTCTTTAAACCAATATATGTGATCCATATTACTCCTAATCTCCTTTACACACAACTCATATCTCCATTTGAAAGTATACAAAAATCTTAATTAATATGCTTAATATCTCTCAAAAGCGTATGTATACATGCTTTTTTTTTTCCTTGTAAAAGCGCATATATGCTTTTCTTTCTAAAGAAAACTTACTATATGCTTTTCGAAAACCTACATTAAAAAGCCACTTTTATATTCCCTATTATTGGGTAAACATGATCTTTTCAATGAAAAAATATAGCATCTCAAGAATTGGTTTTATTCTCATTTTTAAATGGTTAAAATTGGCTTAACATTGACTCTATCCATTATCCAATTATTCTAATGTCTAGTTTGGAATCTCGATTATTTTTTTAATTTATAATTTTATATTTATAATATCATCTTTTATAATGAATAAATAAAATGTCTCGAGTTTTTTTTCTTTCTAAAAGCAATGATATTAATCAACCTGCACAAGGGGTGCAGAAGCCCAACAACAAAAGACAGCACCCTATAAAACACTTAAAGGGACCGTATACCACTCGTAAAACGGAATCTTACGGTTTCTCGCAACAAACAACAGCCTCCAACTAAAAAGCTTTATACAGTTCAGAATATCTAACACACTCAATATTTTTCCCTCAAAAGCCCTACAATTTCTATTATACCACAAAAACCAAAAAACACCACCACAAAGGTCTCTACCTACTCTGCTACCAGACTGATAATGCACAGCAGCCTCAGACTGATCCAGACAATCAGAAACACCAGCTTCCCTCTTGATACATAACCCCAGCCAAAGCTCCACACCTCTCCAAACTTCCTTAGCAGTCTTGCATTTCATCATAACATGATCTATAGACTCCCCTTCAATCCCACAAACTGGACAAGATAAACTCCCTCCCTCAATGAATATATTCCTCTTAGCCAGCAAATCCTTAGTAGCAATCCTTTCCCTAATAACTCGCCACAAGAAGATTTTAATTTTCGTCGGAAGACTTCCTTCCCAAATACTTCGTAACGCCTTCAGCTTCTCCTCTTCGAGACTCGTACCTTTTCTCGCCTTCAGCTTCTCCTCTTCGAGTTGAAAGCACGATAATATGATATTCTTACACAATAATTAATATTGAAGTAGAAGGTTTAAAAAAAATACTTATGATCATATTAAATTAATTTTATACACACATTTTTTATTTTTTATTTTTGAAATAAAACCTACTTTGACGAATAAAAATATCTTCAATATTATAGTAAATCAAAGAAAAGTGCTATTTTGATATCAAATTTTTACATTTAAATTTATGGAGAATAGTCACATTTGTAAATTTGATTTTTCTACATCTTTTTTTTTTATTTCCAAAACCATTTTGATTAATGTGTATAAGAATTTAATTTATATAATTTATAATTTGACTAATATATATCTTGACATTAAAAATTGATATTTAAGTGGAAAAACAAATTTGATTGAGTATAGTAAATTATTGGGTTAATACCCATTTTGCCCCCTGTCATATAGGCGCTTTTCGAAAAACCCCCCTGTAAAAAAAAACTTGCAAAAAAAACCCTAAAATTTGAAGATTCTCTCAGTTTTGACCTTCATCACATCCAGTCACTAAAAATGCCAAAATGGCAGGGGTCAAAATGAAAACGCTGCCAAAATGGCAGGGGTCAAAATGAAAACACTGCCAAAATGGCAGGGGTCAAAATAAAAACTCTGCCAAAATGGCAGGGGTCAAAATGGCAGGTTTTTGGTGACTGAATGTGATGAAGGTCAAAATTGAGAGAATCTTCAAATGTTAGGGGTTTTTTTTGCAAGTTTTTTTTTACAGGGGGGTTTTTCAAAAAGCACCTATATGGCAGGGAGCAAAATGGGTATTAACCCTAAATTATTTAATATAATTTGTAATTTTGTTATTGAATTCCCTTACATCAAAAAATAAATTATACATGATAAATAAATTTCGATTGATGGTATGTATAATATTGATTATTACAATTTATAATTTGGTTAATGAATATTTAAGTAGTAAATCTGATTATTGAGTTCTAAAACATAAAAATATCTTAGTTAAATAAAATTGGTTAATGAAGTATAACGATTGGTTAATATATTTTATAATTTAACATTTGAAAATGATTATATTATTAGTAGTAGATGTAATAATGAACTAAAAGTAAAATAAATAGTTAATAATATAATTTTTATGGTTAATGAATTAATAAAATTGATTGTTGCCACAACCTTATAATTGTGTTACAAAATTATTATTATTTTTAAATATATGTTTTATACATTATTTTTATTTTCGAAAAGAATATTACTAATCATATAAATACAGTGAAGAGTAATTGTTAGTGCTGTTTTCTTTTCTTTGTGATGTCTATTTTGTTGGTTGGTTTTTTTGGTCTGTTCAGGATTGGGTTGAGATTCCCTTAATCTCCATTAATGAATATGAAATTTGAAGTCCGGACTCCACCACAACAAACCCATTGTGCCTTCTATTTAACCCCCTGCTCATGACACTTTGAAAACCGTACTCATCCATTTCATACATACTCATACACTTGAGAGTGAGAAGATCAACAATATCATTTCAATATGCCTGTGTTCTATCGTTCTGACAAACGGAAGGTCATGACTAAAGAAGAAATCGATGCTGGAAACAAAATAATGCAAATATTGATAGATGCAGATGTGAATAAAGATGGTTGTTATACAAAGGGTGAGATCAAGAAAGCTCTAAAAGATTTAGGTTCCTACATCCCTGGATGGAGAGCAAATACTTGTCTCAAGAAACTTGATGCCGACAAAGATGGCCAAATTAATGGTGATGAAATTGACGATTTAGTTGATTATCTTCTTGACAAAGGGTTTGGAAAGACGTCAAAGAAATAAGTATGCATCCCTTTGAGTTTCAAATCTAAGTTACCATACTTATGTACGTGTGTGTGGTTATATTATATTTGATAACCTTGTGAGTTTGCTAAAATCACAATTAACCACTAAATTTGTACCTTGTAGTTTTTATCAGTCCTAGAGTTTAGTGACTGGAATTTCATCTCTTAAAGATGAATAACTGTGATGTAACGTACTTGAATCCGTGTCTTTCTAGTTGGACTTATCGGATCAGTATTATGTAGTTTCATGATTGTATAAATAAAGAGATCAAATGATACGTACAATGATCAAATTATCTTAGCAGTCTTCAAACTATAATACATCACATAAGCCTCAGTTGTACAAAAATCTCTAAAACCTTTTTCTTATGTGTTTTTGCCGCAACCACACTATCGGTATTGTCATGAATCATCATGTTATTACCCGAGTAACCCTCCGAAGTAGAGATTTGTGTATGAGGTTATCTTCATGAAACCTTTGCATGGTTTTTTCCACTTAGTTCTCGCTGAGTTCATATGGGGCTTTACCTTATTTTGTTTTGTTTCCTGATTTTTACCGCTGTTATCGTGTTGATTCTCATTGACTTAAGTCAAGAATTTTATTTGACCATTTTTAATTTATGAGATCAATTGATTATTATAGAATCAAATGAATAAAATTTGGCAAAGTATACACAAATCAAAGAAATGATTCTTCGGGATGATTTTGAGAGTTTTAGTCTGAGTATTCTAAACGTACTCCTTTTTTCAATGTTGACTTAGTTTTTTTTTTAATAAGCAAAAATATCATTCAAAAAGATACAAAGAAATACTCTAACCCGTATACATAATACTCATCTACACCCTAGATAAACCTACAAATGTTGACTTAGTTGTTAATGATTTGTTGATAGAAAAAATCAGACTTAAGTCTCACTCTAATCAGATATTCAATAAATAACCTTTCTACACTCTTCCACCACCACCTCCATTTATTTTAACTACTCCTATTCACCAAGAAAAATCTCAAGTGAGAATTTTATTTGGAATTGACGAATGTGCTTTTCGAAAGGAAAAAAAATCATTGGAAGTCATTATGTCAGAAATTTATAAGAGAAAATAAGAAGAATTTTAATAGGCCATTATCCAAAGTTTTTGCTTCGGCTTTGACTACAATTGATTTTGGTTCTATTTATGTATTCCGACCAGAGACAACTTCTCAAATATTTTATATTTTAGAGTAGGCATGAAAAAAAAAATCTTGACCCGCCCATATCCAACCCGAAATTAACAGGGAAAAACTCAATTTGATTGGATGCAGATATGGGTGCGGGAAAAATTCGATTTGTAATTGCGAGTGCAGGTAAGGGGGCAGGGGATACTAACTACCCGCCCCCGTACCCACCTCCGCCCCCCACCCGGTTTTATAGTATTTATTTTAATATTCACATTTATTCACTTTTGAAAAACTAATTAAAAATCATCGTTAGTTATTTCTCCATTCACAATTCACTCAAACTCCCATCTTTAGAAACAAGTTTATTATTATAATGGTCAAGTTTTTAATAAAAAATTTAATTTTTATTACTATTTAAAAGAATTCATTTTTTTGCAGGTGGGGGGCGGGATGCGGGTGCAGGTAAACCAGTTTTTATCGGGGACGAGTCTGGGGTGGTAACTTTTCAGCTCCGATTGAGTTTGGAGGCGGAGACGGGTCTGTCACAAGGAGGCAGGTGCGGGTACGGGGCTAGCTAAACCCGCCCCCACCCCGCCCCGTTGCCATAGAGTAGCGCCAAAAGGTTTTTTCCATTCAGTCATGTGCCAGTCTGCGTCATCATTTGTTAATGGTTTTAACTTTTCTAGTCTCACTGTTATGTCTTCTTTTTATATAGACTTTTGACTCTAGAGCACCACATCATACATATAATAATGATAAATTATTTTTGTCTTTTATTCATGCTTCATCTATGTTGGTTATAACTGCTCATGAAACTCATATGCCATTAACAAGCATTTGTTATGTCTCCACAAATAGTATGACATTTTCTTCTGTTTATTATATTTTTTTTTTTTGGAATAAAAGAATTTATTAACTCCAAAACACGTAATACAAGCCGATCCGAGGATCCAGGCAGCACACTGACAATTACAACCAACAACTCAAATCCTACTACAAAATTCTACAAGTTTTCTATTCTTTCCTATGCATATCTTAATCATGTCCTTGACATCACTACTCCGGAGCTCCTTAATACCATTTTGAAAAATCGTGTTGTTCCGCATATTCCAGATATAGTACACCGACTCGGCTACGGCTGTTTTCAGAAGTTTGCATCTGCTACTCTTACCTTTGCACTTGTCACTAATCCACTTAAGCTCCTCTTGCCACTCGCACGGTTCATGAGCAAAACCAATCATATTTAGAACTTGCTTCCACACTGTTTTAGTTTTAACACAGTTGAAAAACAGATGTCGACAACTTTCCAATTCTCCACAAAATACACACACACCATCAGACGCCAAACCAAACTTCTGCATCCTGTCTTTTGTGAGTAACCTTTGGTGGCACGTTAACCACATAGTGAACCTTGCCCCTGGGTCTCGCTAGATTTCCATAAAATATTTTCCGCCATTCCACCCTCGGTTTCTCACCACGCAGTAGATCATAAATGTGTCTTGTCTTGTATCTCCCTCTATTCTGAAAATCACACCAAACATTAGAGGTTAGCAACATTAAATGGTTCTTAAAGATAGCTTTCATCATCATCCAGGAACAGTTGGCACCCGGCTGAAAATCCGTAATCGCAGACCCTTTCATATAATATGCCTGTATCCAACGAATCCACAAGCTGTCTTTCTTCTTCAGAATATTCCATAACTGTTTCCCAATGGAAGCTTTGTTCCATTCCAATAAGGAGATCACATTTTGCCCGCCAGCTGCCACAGGGTCGCAGACATGGTCCCAAGCAATGGGGGGCCTTCCTGCTATTACTCTCCCGAGCCAGACCACAAAAATTTCCTGCATAGACTGTCAATATAATGAATCACCTTTTTAGGCAAAGCAAAAATTTGTAGCCAATAGTTTGCTATTGAGAACAGAACACTTTTAACCAATTGAAGTCTTCCGGCAGACGACAAAAACCGAGTACTCCAGTGCTTGAGCCTATGGAGCATTTTGTCAAAAAGGGGGCTGACAATTATTCACAGAGAGCTTCTTGCAATCCAACGGAACTCCCTAAATATTTAAAAGGCAAAGACCCTAACTCAAAGCCAGATTCCCTCTGAATTTGGTTCCTGATAGATTCATCAAGACCACCACAGTAAATCTTACTCTTAGGTATGGCTCATCAGGAGGCCAGTTGCTCTAGAAAACTCCTTCACCCTGTCCATCAAAAGCTTTATTGAACCAACATCACCTCTGGCAAACAGGAGGATATCATCAGCAAAGCATAAGTTTATGATGTTCAACTTGGCACATTTAGGGTGGAAATTAAAGTTGGGATTCTCCTTGAGACCTTTAAGGCTTCTATGCAAATACTCCATAACCAGAACAAACAATAGGGGAGATACAGGGTCTCCTTGCCGAAGGCCACGATTCGCTACAAGCACTTTAGAAAGGCATCCATTAATTGAGAATCTATATGAAACAGTTGTGACACATTCCATGATCCAGTTAATGAAAATCTGAGGGAAACCCAATTCCATCATAATCTGAGCTAAATATGTTTATTATATTTCTAACAATACTTTGAGTTTTGCCTCTTTTAGGCAAAATATGCGATTGTGGTTGTTCAGTTACATTTTCTTCCACTTTGTTTTGTGTGCATGATTTATATTTTGGGATGTTAATTGGGACAATCTGTAGATAGGGGAACTTTAGGTTTTGGATGAGCTCAGAATCTCAAATATTGCAGTCTTAACTTCTTCCACTGTTTGTTTACTATCATTGTTTGTTTGAATTCTAAGTCTTCCAATTTTTATTTATTGAATTTATATTTATGACATGCATATTTTTCTAGATTTAAGTACTTGACTTCTACTTGAGCTTTAAGCAAGTTACAAACTAGTAGTATCTGAAATTGTTTTGGTTGTAGATTTGCTAAATTTTTAGCTTTACCTTTTAATTAAAGTGTTTCTATTTCATATGCCACCTTTGATTTATTTCACTATGAAGTATGGAGTTCATCTGTGGTTCCCTTCAAAGGTGGATCGAGATATTATGTTTAATATATCGATAAGTATACTTGCTATTGTTGGATTTACCTTATGAAAAAATGTTTTGAAATTCTTTTTTATAATTGTCATATGTTTTGTGCAATGGTTAAGACTCAATATAATATTGTTTTAAAGTGCTTTTTGTGGTAATTTAGGTGTTGAAATATACCAATTTTTTTTATAGCACTGTCACTGTTTGAAATATTAAATATTAAGTACCAAAATGTCACAGGTTGAAAAAAAAAAACACCAGAATACCACCATTTTAGTATGGGTTCGACCAATGAAAGGACAAACTATTGAAGCATTTTCTAGTCGTGCATGGGCTCGGCCAATGGTTGGCCGAACCATTGAATGTAAAAAAAAAGTTATTCAATGGTTCGGTCAACCATTGGAATGGGCCCATGCACGGCTAGAAAATGCTTCAATGGTTCGTCCTTTCATTGGCCGAAGTCATACTAAATTGGCGGCATTCTGGTGTTTTTTTTTCAGCACGTGGCATTTTGGTACTTACTATTTCAAACAGTGGCATTGCTGTAAAAAAAACCGAATATACCTTAATAAATTCTATGAATTTCTTACTGTACCATTCAATATATATCTTTTATTGATACTCCTGAATAGACTTTTGTTGTTGAAATAAAACATGTTTATATTGTTGAAACTTCTTATTCCCTTTTGTTTCTTTCTTCAATTCCCAAAGAGTTTTAGGGTGAAACACTTCTTACTATTGCTCATGCTATTAATTTAATATCATCGTCTGTCACATCAAGTTTGTCCTCTTTCAGAAATTTGTATGATTTTTATTTTTCCTTAAGTAGAACATAAGTAAGTCAACTTTTTGTTCTGTCATATATGTGTTATTCTTGGCTGTGAGGATGGTAAAAAAGATTATCATCGGTATGATCCTTCAATAAGAAAATTTTATGTTTTTCGTCATGTTTTTGTTTTTCAAACACATTTGTTTTTACTTTGTTTCCTCAGATGATCATATTACTCATAGTTCATAACTCTCATATTTATCATTTTGGTACTAATGATGTTGTATCTAGTGATTGCAATTTTGAGAATTGTATGATTGATATTGTTTCTACTCCTGATACTAAAATTCTTCTAGTCACTATATCTACCCCTACAACCTACCACGACTCTCTCTCTCTCTCTCTCTCTCTCTCTCTCTCTCTCTCTCTCTCTCTCTCTCTCTCTCTCTCTCTCTCTCTCTCTCTCTCTCTCTTCTCTCTCTCTCTCTCCTCTCTCTCTCTCTCTCTCATCTCTCTCTCTCTCTCTCTCTCTCTCCTCTCTCGTCTCTCTCTCTCTCTCTCTCTCTCTCTCTCTCTCTCTCTCTCTCTCTCTGTCTGACATATATTTCCATATATTTTAACCTCTACTGCTTTTTCCATATATTTTAACTTTTATTCAGAGTTTTTGAAAGTCATCTTCCTATAAAGTTGTAATTATTTACCCTATTTGAAAGCATGATATTAAAAAAGAACTTTATGCTTAGAAAAAGGAAAATACTTGTGAGTTATTATGTCTTCCCCCAAAAAAAAGTGTAATTGGGTCTTCTTGGATATAAAAATCAAAAATATGTTTAATGGGGAAGTTGAGTGCTACAAAGCATATTTTATTGCTAAGGGATTCTCTCAACAATATGATATGTGTTATGAATAAACCCTTTGCTCCATTAGTCGACATGACTATTATTCATACTCTTTTTATTGTTTCATTAGTTCTTTAATAGCATATTTCTCAAATGGATGTTAAAAATGTATTTTTAATTGGAGATCTGGATAAAGAAATTTATATGGTAACTCCGTCAGGTGTTTCTCTTAATCAAGTGTGTAAGTTGAAAAATACTCTATACACAGGTGATGATGATGACGAGATTGATGATTTGAAATCAATAGCCAAGCAGTTTGAGATGAAGGGCCTAGGCATTCTTTGCTACTTTTTAGGGATTGAAGTTGTCTACTCTTTTAGTGGCTACCATCTCTCTCTATCCAATTATATTACCAACATTTTTTATACTAGAGCATCAAATAGTCCTCTTGAATTAAATGTGAAATATACGCCTACTAATGTTGTTCTTCTACCATATCTCACTTTGTATCATACTTTGGTTGAAAGTCTGTTATATTTTACGATTACCATACCTAATATCGCATATGTTGTACATGTTATCTATAAAATTGTTGGCTCTCTCCACTAGAATATGTTGCACAATTGGTCTTAGCATTCTTCGTTATCTTCGGAGAACCCAATTTCATAATCTTTTATTTTGTTCATCATCCTCATTTGACGTACTTGCTTATTGAGATGTTGAATTGGGATCCATACATCGAAAGTCTATTACATTTTTTTTTATCTTTCTTTGAGACTCTCTTTAAAAAGTAAGAAACAAGATATTGTAGTCCACTCATCTACATAAGTTGAGTATTGTGCTATGATATCTACCACTACTGAAATAGTTTTTTTAATAATAATTATTTCGTTTATGTGTGTCCCACTTTCTAAATCAACTCTCATGTATTATGATAATAATAGTGCTATTCAAATTGCCCACAATTTATCAAACACATTGCAATTGATTGTCGCTTCATTTGCCACCATCTTCATCATAAAAGAATTACTCCACGGTTTGTCTTTTCTTCCTTGCAAATAATTGATAATATATTTATTCTTTTTGTAATTTTTTTAAACGATGTTATTTATCCGGTTTTATCGCCTCTATCTTTAAGAATTTATACTCATTTTAACTCCCTACAATGTTTTGGTGTCACATCTTCTTCCAATATAGGCAAATATTGTCTATTTGTTGTGCCTAACATCCATTATTACAAATTTCTAAAATACCAAAGCAACATAAACACATGAAAAGTCAAACGAACATACAAAGAGAATAACAACAACATCATGATTGCATGTTGTTAGAGATATGTATTAGGGGTCCACCCCACAGACCCAAAAAAGCAGGAAGGGGTCGGTTATAGATTCCTTATACGGGTGGTGTATGATACACTTTGGAAAACAGGATAAGCATAATACTAAAGGATAAATCCTTGACATATTGGATAAATTTTTGCCATATTCGACCCTAGATCCATATTTAACCTACAAATAATCATCATTTCTGATTCGTGTATATCTCAATAGAATATATTTTTTTTCAATAACCTAGGAAAAATTAACATGTGTAAATGACATTATATACTCGTTTGTTGTGTTCTCTAGAGCCATATTATTGGAGAGAAAGCATTATTCTCTTTCTTTGACAACGGACAACAAGCATTATGCTATTCAATGATAGAAGGAGAGATACTTATATGTGTACATCCTCAAATAAAAATTATATAGATATAAATATATAAAAATACATATTATTTAAATTTTTTCAAAATGAAAAATTTTTAGATAGACACAAACATAATAAATAGTTTTACACACAAACCGTCACAATTTTTTAATTAAATAAAAAATTAAAATAAATTTTCTCTCCTTCATAGTCACAACCATTCTATAAATTCCATTAAAACATAAATTAAATTTAAAATTTTCTCTATTTTTATTAGATTTTATAAAAATATAGATTTATATATGTTTCCATGCAAATATTTCTTTTCAAAAACATATATCATTTAATTCTTTTCTCTTTTTGTTGTTGTCGAGTGTGTCCAACAAAGATCTATTTAGAGTTATAACCGGTGTTTCTCAAAAGATTTTTTTTTATAAGCAAGTTGATTCAATAAAACGAGAACTAAGGGTTCTCGAACCTGATTACAAAAAGAAACGAGAAGAAATCTCGACAAAAAAGATATTGAAATTCAATTGATCCTACAATAAAAAATACAACGGATATTTAAAAAAATCGTAAAAATTACAATTGGTTTTAGTAATATCGCCTATAAGGGACCACTTCCAGCAAGTAATCTTGATATTCCAAACCTTATCAAGAACATTCCACCTTTGATCTTCGAAATTAATACTATTCCTGAGAGACCAAATATTCCAACAAACCGCCAACCAAAAAATACCCGCTTTCGTTGAATTGACTTTCCGAGACTTGCAAAAAATAAACCACCTCGAAAAGCAATCTTGGAGGCTCCCGTTAACTAAAACCGTAATATTCACAAAACCAATCCACTCCCTAATCTCCCTCCAAAACAAATTCACCACCATACACCCCAAGAAAACATGATCCAACGTTTCTTCAACCGAAGAACAAAACAAACAAGTAGTGGAAGGAGAATCATCGGACAAAATAATACCTCTCACCTTAAGGTTATCTTTAGATGGAAGTCGTTTCTTGAATAACCTCCACCCAAAAGCCTTAACTTTAGTGGGCACCTCCGACTTCCATAATGTCTTCCAAACAATTTCCGCAACTGAACCAGTTGTCACGATCACATCAGAACTGCCAGGCTAAGACCGACCCCCATTAGGAGCAGGCTGGACAGCCGGAAAAGCAAACAGCGACGCAGCAGCTCCGCCAGAACCGGACCAAACAGAAGCAGCATCATTACTGCTGCTCGGTAACCGCAGGCAGTCCCTAAATGCAGATAACGACGTCCCGATGTCGTCCGCCTCACCAGCAGTGCCTGTTATATGAAAAGATTCAGCAAAAACAGATGCTCTAAGGCTAGAGCTTGGGTCCGCAGAAGCATTAAAAAGATCAACAACAGTATTAAGACTGCTGATAAGCCATGTGGCAGTAGAAACAGAGGCGCTTCTGTGCCCTGTTACAACAACCCCAAACCTGCACATTTGAATTAAATCAACTAAAGAACTCACAGAGAACCCGACTTCCACATCCACCCTCCATAATTAACTTTATCTCGAGCGACAGAAGTAGGGCCACGACCTACCAACAACGATCTCAAGTGACTCAACTCGAACTCCGCCCCCGAACACAACTCCTGATTAATACCAAAATCACTCCAAGACCAGCCCCCACCAACCCAACCTCCCATAGCCCCTACCGAAACGTTTTTAAGCTCCGATGCCTAAAAAATGAGAGGAAATTTATCTTTAAGGCCACATTCATCCACCCAATTGGCATATACCAAAAAGACGTCGTCATTCCATTTTCAATCTCGAAATCACAATTCTTGACGAAACAATCCTCCTCAATATTCTTATCAATCAAGACCAAATCCTTCCACCACACCGAACTAGCTCCATTAGAATCAAGAGAATTAACCTTGCTAACTAAAGCCACGTTAATGTCTCCGCACTGCGCTTTCAAGAGCCGATACCAAAGAGAATCTGATCCCTTTAGAATACGCCATTTCCACTTAAGGAGTAAAGCCAAATTAAAGTCCTCGATCCTTCTTACCCCCAAACCACCTTTATCGATAGGCTTACACACATCCTTCCATCCTACCCAATGAATCCTCCGTCTCCCCTCCAAACCGCCCCAAAGAAAGTTACTTTGCAAGCTAGTAATCTCTCTCACAATCTTAACCGACATCCTATAAAAAGATAGCCAAAAAATCGAGAGAGAACACAACACCGACTTTAAGAGAGTAATTCTACCGCCAAAACTAAGAAAACGATTCTTCCAATTGTCTAACCGTCTCTTTATCTTGTCCACCAAAGGTTTCCAAAGTGATATCCTACATGGACTAGAGCCAATAGGAATCCCAAGAAAGACAAACTTGGAATCTTCCACTTTACAAGAGAGAAAATAGGCCGCGGCTTCCAAAAAACAAGAATTCAAGTTAATGTCTATCAACTTGCTTTTATGATAGATAATGCCCAAACCAGCACTACAACAAAAATGACTTTTGACAACAACTCAAAACCGCAACCTAAAGTGCAATAACCGTAGCCTAAGGCTTTAGAGGGCGGTTTATCAGACGTGGAATAAACGGCCGTTGCCTATTCCTTTAGAGCGCGGTTTTTTTACTTTTACCCACGGATTCAAAACACTGTCGCCTAAATCATAAAATCCACGGTTTTAATTGTAGTTTTAGGCCGCGGTTTTCTAGTAACAACACAAAATAACCGTCCCCAAAACATGAATATACGACGGTTTTTTAAAAGCAACATATGAAAACCGTAGCAAGACCCGCGCCTAAAATTTAGGAAAAGTCCACGGTTTTTAATAAGCAATACTTAAAAAGCGTTGCCTATGAATTGAAAAAAAATGGTAAATATTAACTTTAAACTTAATAATATAATTATTAAATAATTTCCTATCCATTTATATGGTGATACAATTCAACCATAAACCTTTATTTTATTCTAATATAGTATAAGTCAATATTATTAATTAAATGAAAAGAAACACTTGTATAAATTAATCAAAATATATCAATATGAAGTATTAATAAGATGAAGTGTAATAAACACTTTGAAATGTAAGAACAAATATTTCAAAATAAATCCAAACTCTTTGAAATATAATATACTAATGAGGTGGTTTATGTAACTCCATAAATCCAAACTCTTTGAAATACAGTAAACTAATTAGGTGGTTTATGTAACTCCATAAAACAAAAAATAATTGTCTATATTTGAATTAATGAAGGTCTTCATCATATTCATTGTTTTGAGGATCATGAGAGTCATTATCTTGAGAACCGTCAACTTGATCATATTGAAGATCGTCATCTTGATCATATTGGAGATCGTCATCAAGATCATAATGAAGATCGTCATCATCTTGAAGATCGTTGTCATCTTGGAGAACGCCATCTTGTTCATCTTGAGGATCATCTTCATTTCTAACCTGTAAATATGAAGAAAAAAATTTATAAATTAATATAAACACTAAAAAAATCACCTTTTTAAAGTCAAAGACATGATATCATCCATTATATCCATCCATGTTTCAATAATCACATAATAGTTCACAAAAGCACTTTATCCATGTTTCAAATTAACATTCAACTATAATTTTCATATCTTTTTATGTCGGTAAAACTTCTCTATTTTTTTTAAAAATTGTTGCTAACTCATACAATCATGAGAAGACAAAATACATGACAATCATGTATTAATATATATATTTTTTAGAACAAAAGATAAAATATTTTTATTTTAATATCTTTTGTATCCTGTATATTAACATCAAAATTCATTTTGAACTATTGAAAAAGTTATAAAATCATATAACTACTACATTAAACTAAATTATTCAAAAATATTTTAAATTCACTAATTTATAATAGTTATATAATTGTTAACTTATAAATTTATTATTATTGTATAAAATTAAACAAAATATATATTCAAATATATAACATATTTTTATTCAAAAAGAAGAAAAATAATTGACAAACCATATATATAATATTTCAACATAAAATATTTATAAATTTTAACAGCTAAAGGATTAATTCACAGTAGTATGCTACTTTGCTACTTTGCTATTACTGTCTCAGGTTTGTAAAACTAATATACATATTATTGTTTAACATGTAGTTAAATATTTGGGTCCCCAAATATCAGGTTTGTTAATACTTAATGTCAAATCAAAAGTCATATCATCCTTTCACATTAACAGGTTAGGAGTCAATTTAGTTAAAAAAATTGATAACACATCAGCTAATAAAGCTTCAAAATCGTCAAACATCATCCCATTCCTATGTTTTGAACCTAGTGAGCTATTTGGAGATGATAACGAAAATGGCTCCAAAGGTATGGCTTATTTATACTGAAATTTGACTATCATTTTTCCTTCATATTGTACCGCTGATATAAGTTATGCATTTGATTATAATAGGTTTTAGTTTAGATACATATATAAGCTGGGATAAAGACTATAATTATGATGCAACCTTAAATACAAAATCATGCCAAACTCAATCAGGTATTGTATTCTATCTAATTTACTATTTTTTTTTACAGATATATCTATGTTAGTTTATACTTTTTCATCAGGAGATTTTTCTGATATATTTGAAACGATTTTTACTAGAGAAAACAAATAAGATGAAAAAGAGTATAGTCATTCCCACACAAAAGTCAATGAATCCTTTGTAGTGTGTGCTGCATTGATCAATAATCTTTAACAATGGAAAATAAATACACCAAGAGTAAAAAGATATCAAGAAAAATCGAGACAAACAAACATATCATTAACAAGACATTACAAAGCATTTTTGAATTCTTATTGAATGTTGTTTTGTAGTCCAAACTAAATAAACCCACAAGTACTATAACAAATATTTGACTCAGTTTATATAACATTACATGTGCATATACAGTGATAACTGATATAGCATATCACACCAACATATTACATTACGTGAAATAATAAGTATACATGATAAGATATAGCACATCACACAAACACTCACATGATTAACAACTAACACAATTTCTTAATATTGATAACTGATAGAGTAATATGTATATACTATAATTTGGTAAAATAAGTATAATACACTATTGATATTGTGTTATTATTGATAACTAAGTTATCCATAACATTACACAGTATTAATATTGATAACAGAGTCAATATTTTATGTGTTAATCTTGTGTTAGTAGGTAAATAATAGCACCAGGTAAAAAGGTACATACATTATACATTATAGAATAACACCAACCGAAATAAGCTGCACTAAAATACCCTCAGTCCAAAACAGCAGGAGCACCTTAGCTCAACACACTCACTAGCCACCCAAAACCCCAAGAACCGAAAAATTGCAGATAACCACCACACAATACAGACCAAATAGACAAAACACTAATAATACACCAATTTTTGACATCCAAACTACCAACCAATGAGCATCATAGAAAATCTCACATCCACAACAACAGAAACCCCTGCCCAAGAAACATTCTGCAAGAAAATCCAGAAATACCAATTTAAACCGCCTAGTAAATGTTCTGCAAGAAAATCCAGCCAATCTAACACCAAGCTGCCGATCACCGGGCTCCACGGATCCATGTTGAACTCCCTACCTGCTAACCAAAACAAATTCTCTGCAATACACTCTTGAAGCACCGCCAAAACTTTTTGATACGAAACAACTACCGGCCCAACCCACTCTCTACTATCCAACACCAAAACTTCTGAATCAGGATTTGCCACTATGCGCGCTACAACATTTGTTGTCTCTGGCAACATTTTTTTAGGTAACATGTAATAATTGTTGCCTTAAATTCGTATAGGCAACAATTTACGGTTGTTGCCAAAAATATATTTGCAACCCTTGATAATTGTTTCCTAAAATACTTTTGGGGACGTTTTTGGAATGTCACTCTTTTAATTTTTTGGCAACGATTGTTAATTGTGCCATTAACTGCTTTTGGGGACAATTTTAGAGCGTTAACATATTATTTCTTTAGCAATATTTGATAATTGTCGCCTAAAATACTTTTGGGGACATTTTTAAATTGTTACATTAGTTCTAATAAAAGGCTCATTTTTTCAATGTTACATAAAATTTTAGCATCATCAAATTTTTGGAGGTAATCTTCCCTCCAAAACTTATACACTAAAAAACAAATATTTTCCTCTAAACATTATTAAAAAAAATATATTAAAAATCTTCTAACACATAATAAAATAATATATAACTATAATAATATATAACTAAAAAAAAGCATTTATCTAAAATAAAAAATTCAAAATAAAATCATACACATTCCAAAGAAAAAAGATTAAGTCAAACTGAACATCACTCCTCTCAATCTCACATTTTAGGATAAAATATTAAAAAAAATTGAAAATAGAAAAAAGAAAGAAAAAAAACTGAAAAGGAAAACGTTTTCCATCTTCAAACATCACTCCTCTCAATCTCACATTTTAGGATAAAATATTTAAAAAAATTGAAAATAGAAAAAAAAAAAAAGAAAAAAAACTGAAAAGGAAAACGTTTTCCATCTTCGAACATCCAATAGCCAAATCTCCTCCTAAACAATGCCGCCGTCTGCTCTCACCAGTTGATTCTTTTGGTGTTTACAGTTGATTCTCATTCCCGCCGTCCGCATCGTAACCGCTTAGTCTAACCCTGTTCGTCGCGCCGTTTTCGAGTCCGTCGGCATCACCGGCCTTTCTTCCAACGACGACGTATTCCATTTCATCTGTTTTACTCTTTATTACATTTGCGTTTTCATTTTCTCATTTTCTGATTATTTCTCTCTAGATCGTTCGTGTGAGCAACATCGTCGTTTTCTCGGTTAAACCTTAATTAGGTATTTCATCGATTTCAACGTTTTTTGGGAAAGAAACGTCGTCGTTTTATTGACTAGCTTTGTTGTTGTTGTTGTTGCAGTGATGGAAGTTATGTTGAAATTGAAGTAGCTTTTAAATAAGGACAAGCTTTTGGTTTCTATTGCTGCTGGAATCAAGTTGAAAGATCTTCAGGTAACAGAACCTTGTTATTTTTCTCCTTCATTTCTCCGTATAGATTAGAATTCATTATTATTAAATCTACACAGGCTTGAGTTAATATGTTTATACAAGTTATATATTCTATTTGTTGTATATAAGCTGAAATTAACAATGCTCAAACACTGACACTGAAAATAACACTGACAAATGCACTGGTAGTAATGAGAAAATATCAAATAGAAATAGTTTAATATATCATGTCTAAGGGTCAGACAATACTTCAACTTGAAGTACTAATAATATATAGAAACCAAGTAAAAATCAAGTAACTTTGTTGAGAAATTACCTCTAGTGTCACCTTGTGGTCCATTATACGAGGTCTTCTTCCTGTATAGTCCATTGGATTATCAGTTTCAGCATGGATGAGATGATTGAAAAGTGATATGAGACTGTTAGTATATATAAGTGAAAGTGTTTTGTAAAGGAAAGTGGAAAATAGTAGTAACAAAAGGTAGAGTGGAGGGGTATATTTGAAGTCAATTAATGTGGGAGTTTCCAGCTAGAACAGGGGTTGATATTTTATTACTACAGTTATGACTGTTTGGCTACCTTTAATACTAATAACCAAATTCATGGGTTTGTTGTGCCACTTGGAGCTAAGTATGGATGAATCTTTCATAGATAAAATAAACATCAGTATAAGTGATAACCCTGTTTACTTTTTATACTTATATATGGACCAAAATTAAGAGATACTAAAACTTTCAAGAAACACTAATCCTGAAACTTGAATCTAACTCTATGAAAATAATGTCTACAAGTGGATATATATAACTATCTCTTCAGTGCATTGTGTTTGTTGAACGACAGATTGCTAAAATTGGTACATATATAAAAAAGGCATTATTGAAGAATGCTACAACAAAAAATGCTACAAAAATGATCCATTTGTGTTGGCATCTCAAGTTCAACAGTGCTTCTTTTTTGAAGATCCTTCAAACAAGAACAAACACTATGTTCTGAATGCACTTCCAAGGGAATCATTTGACATGGGAGAATGTTTGAGTTCAGATGCCAAAGAATATGATATTTCAACAAATCTTGATACATTAAGGGATGATTGCGAAGTGGATTTGGTTAGGAAAGACGTGCCGGATGATATCTTTGAAATTCCTTTGTCAGAACTTCACAACCAAAAGGCAATAGAGAGTGATCATAGTGACACAAGTTATGAAAGTGACGATGAAACCAATTATGATTCTAGTACTGATTAGGTAGTGTTCACAATGCGTTTTACCAATTTGTTAATTATTTATTGTGTCTTTCTATGGTCTTATTTTGTATCATACTTTACAAATATTTGTACTGAGATCTGCCCTTATGTTAATAGATTGTGTTTGAACATTAATTGCTTTCTATAATTATGTAATTTTTCCCCTTTGTAGTTCACAGTTGTTGGCCATAATGGACAATGTAAAAAGTGTAAAAGATGGTGTATCGCATAGGAAGAGTGGTCGAAGTCCTACTAAAAGATTTGATTTTTCTATTCAAGCAAGATCAAGTGCAGAATTGACAAAGAAAGTACTACAGCAAGTTAAGAAGGAAAAAATTGACAAGTTGCATGAGATGCTGCAGGGAAACAATAGAGAAAGGGTTCAGGAAGTTGTAGAAGTTATGGACGGTAAATCATTTTTTTGTTTCATAAGATTTTATAAAATTACGCATGTAAAATTTATGTTTTGGATTTCCTTTAGATATATTATTCCTAATGTTTTTTTAATGAATTTTTACAAAAATCAGAAACACCAAAAAAAGGAACTCAACAAGAAAGAGTTCAAAAGGTTGATCGCAACTTTGGTAAAGAGACTGTTACAAAGAAAATGGAGAGAGACAAACTCTCACAACCAAAAGTAATGAAAGATCATACACATGGTGATAAAGAAGTTGTACAAGGTAGTAATTTTTTATTATGCATATATTACTTTAAATTAATCTGAATATCTTTTGATGAATTTTGACTAAAATTAGAAACACCAAAGAAAAGAACTCATGGGAAAGCTACAATAAATAGAGAAAGAGTTCAAAAGGTTGATGGTAAATTGGACAACCACATTGCTATGAAGAAAACAGAGAGACCTAAGCTTTTGCAACCACAAGCTAAGGAAGTTTTTGCACATGGAAATAAAGAAGTTTCACAAGGTAATTAATATCTTTGATTATACTTTAAATTTATGTATTCTTTTTATGACATTATTTTGATGAGAAAATTACATTAAAACCAGGAATGTTGAATAAAAGAACTCATGAGAATCTACTTGAGAACAATAGAGACAAAATTCAGAAGGTGGAAAAAACAGTTGCAAGGAAATTACTTATTCCTTCCAAAAATAAGAAACTAGAGAAATCTAATCTATCTTTGGAGACAATGATGTCAGAAACTGAATGCTCTAAAAAGGAAAAGAGGGTGTCAAAATGCCTATCAATGTTGATTGATGATTATGTAGAACTTCACAAGTCAAAGGAATTGGATGCAACCAAGTCAAACAATGGAAAACAACCGGTCAGCAACGTTAACCCGATCTCTAGTCAAAATCAACAAAAAAAAGTAACTCAAGAAGAAAGTGTTCAAAACCGAGCAGAAATCAATGCAGAAGAGGCAAACACAAATAGAGAAGAAGAAAAAGGTAATTAGTTAGGTATTTCATAGTAATTATTTCATGTATTATTTACATATTGGTAGCAAACATGTGATATCACGTTGTTGTGTTGATTACTTTATAGGAGCATCCCAAAGAAAAACTCGTGGGAAAACTTTGTGCAAAAAGATTCATGCAAGAACTTTGGAAGAACTAGCAGAAGTGACCTTTAATGAGGATGGTCAGCCAATTGGTCCTAGTGATAAAGTAGTATCTGACTTGAGCCTCTTCTTGGGAACATTGGCTAGGAACTCAACATTTTGTCCTCTACGTTACACCAATTGGTCAGGAATGCCAGATGATAATAAAAACCGTTTCTGGAGATATACTAATGTATGTGTGTATCTATGAATTTGAATGTATAATTGTTCAAAAAAAGTGTTTTATTTCTTGATCTTGTTTTATCTTACAATTTTTGTAGCGGAAGTTTATCTTGCTGGTTGAAGCACAAGATTGGGTTGAGACCACCGTTAGAGATGCATGGAGAAGATATAAGCACAAAATTAAGAAGAATCATTTTTTGAAGTATTCCAACATAACTGAGAGACTCAAAAATCGTCCGCCAAAGGTGCCCATAGCTCAGTTTAAGAGTCTTTGTGATTATTGGAGTAAGGAAGCTATACAAGTAAGATTAATATTTTTTTATGTATGTGTGTGATTTTTCACCTTTCTATGTATGCCATAATCAAGTAAGATTTATTAAATAATTCCTCAAATTTAAATGTAGTCAATTAGTGAAACTAACACTAGAAATAGAGCTCAACTAAAGTGGATGCATCGAATGGGTCCCAAAAACTTTGCTTTGACTCGTGAAAAAATGGTAACTTCCTTTCGTTCTCAATAAAGTATTCCTTGTATGAATGGTTATTTGCTCAATTAAAGTATTCCTTTGGATGAATGGTTCTCTAAGCATTTTAATTCATGTCTTGTTTCTGTAATAGGAATTTTAATTCATAGGTTGTTTTGTTATGGAATTATTTTAATTTGTGCAGCGTGAAAAGGAAAAAAGAGAGCCCACTCAATCAGAAATGTTTGTTGAAACTCGAAAAGGAAATAAAGGAAAGGAGCTGGATGTAGAAACTGGAAAAGTAATTGTATGTAACATTTTTTATATAGTATGTTTACTTAATATAGTCGTATTATATTGTCTATAATAATAGTTAATATTTTCTTGTAATTTATGCTAGTCCCAACTTCAAGAAATAGCTAAAAAGGAGGAAAGCGATACAGAAGCTTTTAAAGTTGTTTTTCGAAAGGAGTGTCCTGGCAGGGTACGCTGTTATGGGAGAAATGTAACTAAAACTACCTTAAAGCGAAAGGCGGAGATTAATGCTTTGAAACAAGCACACAATGAAGAGGTCTCTACATTAAGACATGAGTTTCAAGATCAGATTGATAGATTGCAAAATGCTTTTAAGACCGTAATTCAACAATGCAATCCTCAAATTAATTTGGAGTCAATTGAAGATTTGTTAGGATTATCTCATGGAGATGCTAACAGTTCCCCAAAGGATATGAGACCGCAAATGCATTCCTCTACATCAACTCATGCTCCATGTCATGGAAAGGTAACCATATATACCAACATTATTGATTTATATGTTATTCTAATTGTGTTATAGTAATTAAATTAATGGTAGTATAAAACTGCAGTCTCTTTCTACATTCAGTAAGTAAATGTTTTTGTAATCAATATATATATATATAAATATATATATATATATATATATATATATATATATATATATATATATATATATATACTGTTATACGGAAATGGATGATTTGGTCTGCTGAAAGTTTTGTATTTTCTTAGTTTTGAAATTTGGCAATGGAAAATGGGAAATGGGTGGTGTTGCTCTACAGCATGCACCTACGAATTGTGACCAAATATTGTAGGAATGCTTTTTCTTTTAATACATAGATTTCTCACATGAGAAATTTTTTGTTATCTACCTCATTAAATATCCAATGCTTAAAATTGGCATTTTCCATCTTATAGATTTGTTTCTTTCTATATTCAGTAAGTAAATGGTTTATATGTATATCGTTATAGATTTGTAATATAAATGGTTTTGTAATATAAATATAAACTTTTAAACTTTCAGCCCTTGTAAATATTGGTTTGCCACGGTCACATACCAAAACAATTGATAAGGCTAATATTAGCAGTAGAGTTATAAATATAGTCATGGTTGTAGCACTGATACTTTTGATCAGTGGCGTTCACGACTATGTTGTTAAGGGTTTGTTAATGCATAATTGAGTGTGTTTTGCTTGTTGTTTTAGTTTTTATTTGTGCAAGGTTTAATTCTTGTTGATGTCTTAATTTTCCATTGGAACAAAAATATTTTTCGTTGATGTATTTTGTTTTATTTTCTTATACAGCAAGGTATCAATGAAGATGTTGAAAAGGGCGATATAAATGATGAAATTCAAGAGGGCGACATAGATGATGGATTTCAAGAGGACATCATAGGTGGCGAATTTCAAGAGGACGACATAGATCTTGAAGATGAATTTCAAGAGGATGATATAGGTGGTGAATTTCAAGAGAACGACGTAGATGAAGAATTTCTGGAGGACGACATATGTGATGAATTTCAAGAGGACGATCTGGATGATGAATTTCAAGAAGACTAACTTGAATGAGTTGGATGATGTCTTTTTTTTTGGCTTGTAGTTGAAAGCATTAAACTTATACTATGTTTTTTGTTCTTTTGCTGAACTATGTTTTTTGTTATTTTACTACGATCATACTTCAAAGTATTAAACTTAGTATTATAAGTAATGTTACCTTAGGCATTTTGTTTACCGGATACTATCTTGAATTAATGTTTGAACTCGATTTTATTATAATATTACAACTTTTGTGGATGTACGGTTAAATTTGATCTTGTTTAAGTTATAATCGACATTTTTTTTGTAGCCAATCATCATCGACTATATTATTTAGAAAATAATTACGAAATTGTATATTTTATGGGGACACCGTAAAAAAACAACCTATAAGTTATGGCTACACTTTAAAAACGATCCTCCTGATTCAGATTTAAGGCAACAATTATTAATTGTAGCCGCATATGGCAACGCTTAAAAAACGTTTCCTCAGAGGCCACAAATAATCGTCCCCTATTCCTTTTGTTTAGGCGACGTTTTTAAAAAGCGTGCCCAAAGAACATGAAAAAACGTCCCCTCAGACTATAGGCAATGCTCGCATAGGAGACGCCTAGAAAACGTCCCCTATTCTTTTAGGCAACGATTTTCAGAGTTCTGACAACGTTTTTCAAGTGTTGCCAGAGACAACAAACATTGTAGTGGCGACAACCGACAACCAGCCTGCTACAACAACCTCTAAAACAACCAAGACAGCAACAACCTCACATACTTACACACACTAGTTCCGCAAGCCATAGCCAAAGAGGACTAATCAATACAACATCTCCCATGGTTCAGGGGAACACTCAAACTCAACACCCCACAGCCTGCTAGGCAAAGGACTCCTAACAAATCACTCAAAACACCCAAGCCCAAAAACCTCGCCAGCTGACCAAATCTTCGCCCAACTAAATGACAGGAGCCACTCCTAGCAATGGTTTATGAAACAAAACCCAAATCTTCGCCCAACTAAATGACAGTAGCCACTCCTAGCAATGGTTTATAAAACAAAACCCAAATTTACTGATAAGCCCAAAAACACCATATAGAAATATCATACAATGCTACAAGAAAATTCACAACTTTAACGCCAACAAGTTCCTATACCCACCAATACACCTCCAAGTCTTACTGAGAACAACTAAGAACAGGAAACACAAACCACACCTAACCAAAATTACAGAACACTTCCACACCTTGCGACCAAACAAAACCAGACCACACCAGCGCAACAGCCTCGGTCCATATACATATAAAAACCTCGTGATCGACAGCTCCACTCCTCTATAAATTGATTAGATATAATAAATCCTCCCAAACCTCCAAAAAACCTTGCCAACACACACTTGATATGACTATGTGCTGAATTGAGGTAAGCGGATCCAGCACCAATCCGAATCTGCGGCGCAACATTTATTTGCAACATCACAGAACACAACCAATGCAAGACTTAACCAACCCTCAATCTCCAAACCCACTGACCCACCCCAAACCAGGTCTAAGAGGCAAGTAGTATCAGCCCCTGAACCGCAACCATAGAATCATCAAATACTTATGTTTGTTGAGAATAGTCACTCTAAGAAAGATAAGTGTGCGGCCTCTGCAACATTACCACAAAATATAACTCTTAGCCACCACTAGCTAGCTTCTTAACTTGTTTTAGTTTTAAGAGCTAAAGAAGAAATTCGATCATATGCTAGTGCAGACTATAAAATTACACCAAGTTAATAGTGAGTTTAAATATAAATGGTTGTAAATAACAAATCATCTCTATTTTCATACAAAGCACAAGCAAAAATATATATATCATCGTATGTGTGTGTTTGCTGGTTTGATTCACGATGCAGATTAATAATATCAATAGAGATCAACAAATTAAGCTCATCAACTAAAATCTAAAAAGCAGTATGCAATATAACAATCAATGCATACTACTGTTCGCTAGATAACACCTTTTTCTCTTAACAATCAATGCTGTTTTTAATGGTTTAATATTGGCCTAACATTTTATTTTCATTTAGTATGCAATATGTTCTCTGAAAAAGGTGTTATCTCTTCATTTAGTGGTTTTGCAGACAAGCTAGGAGTTCAAGGGGAAAAGGTGTCAAAAATATTGGCCTAACAAACAGCAGTATGCATGTTCCCTGGTACTCTAAATGAAGAGAGAACCCAATACTAAAATTTACCAGAAAGTGAGAACAATACTGGAATCTGAAATTGAAAGGCCGGGGTTGAGAGTGAAATTCAAATGCAGAACTAAGATTGAGAGTGAATACCATAGAGAAAAAATATGAACATGAGAGATTGAAAATTGCATATTATTATTATTATTTAGAAAATGAGAATGAGAAACTTACGTTTGAGAGGTGTAAACAATGGATGGAAGAAGGGAGGATGATTGCCGGCATAGATGAGGGTGAAAGCATTACAGTTTGCGTTCGCGTGCAGAGAGATGAAAAACTTAGGGTTTAAACAACCCCAATTTTTAGAAACTATATGGCGCTACTGATATTTTTCGGATGAAAATTTTCAAGTTTTAAAATAGATTATCTAATTAATAGATTTTGAATTAAAATTCATATCATATGGTGCTCCTGGTCTAGTGGTAGCGAGGTCTTTCTACAAACCAATGGACCCGAGTTCAAGTCCTAATTTTGGCATTTTTCTTAAATTAATTTTTCAATTAATTTTCAAGTTTGAGTTAGAGCACTTCAAGGACAGGGGTTCGATCCCTATTCTGCACATTTAATTATATGCGAATAATTAACATTAAGTTTAAAAAAATATAGAAATCAAAGTTCCACGGTTCAAAACCGTTGCAAAAAAAGAATAAGCTACGGTTCTTATATGCTACGCTTATGAAACCGTGGATAATAGTGAATACGCGACGGTTATACTATAACCACATTTTCAAAACCGTAACATATAATAAATAAGGGACGGTTTTGAAAAAAAAGCGTCAACGCGTAAAAAAGCGTAGCCTATGTTACTTCCAGGGACGGTTTTACAGCCGTTGTCTATTCCTCTGTTGCCTAAAGTCATTTTTGTTGTAGTGCAGACATAATTTCGAAACTTCTAAGCACCACCTTGAAAGCCCAAATTTGGTTCAAAGAAGGTTCCCCAAACAATAAGGTATCATCCGCAAATTAGAGGATATCCACCGAGCACACTCTATTAACGTTCGCTCCTCTATACACCCCAATATCCACCGCCTTTTTGATCAAACCCGCAAGACCCTCCGCTACAATCACAAAAATGAAAGGGGAAAGCAGGCCACCTTGCCTCAAACCCGTCTCCACCCTAAAATCCTTCGTAGGGCTCCCATTTACAAGCACCGACATATCACTAATAAAAACCAACAATTCCATCCAACTCTTCCATCTCCCACCAAAACCCATTTTTCTCATCATAAATCTAATAAAATTCCAACTCACCTTGTCATATGCTTTTTTGAAATCCACCTTAAAAAGAATAGAACTCCTACCTTCCTTAGAATAAAAATCAATCAGTTCATTAGCAATGACCACCCCATCAAGAAGTTGCCTTCCGGGAACGAAAGCACTTTGACACGGAGAAATCTAAGAGTCCAACACTAACTTCAATCTACCCGCCAAAAGTTTCGAAAGCACCTTATAAAGACACCCGACCAAGCAAATGGGCCTATAATCATCAAGCACCAAAGGATTCGGAACTTTCGGAATCAACGTTAGAAAAGACGAAGTAAAGGATTTAGATAGATTCAACCCCGAGTGAAAACCATTAAAGAAGTTAACAAAATCATCCTTCAAGAAAAACCAACATTTCCTTATAAACAAAAACGAGAAACCGTCGGGACCCGGACTCTTCGTCCCCTCACAACTCCACACCGCCTCCTTCATTTCCCCCTCGGAAAATAAAACTTCAAGAGATTCATTTTCCAAAGGCGAGAGAGAAGAAAAAGGAATACCTTCTAGAAAAGGTCTCTCGACATCATCTTCCCTAAATTTATTAGAGAAATGATCAAACACCTCCTTCTTCACCGAACCAACCGAATCCATAATTCCATTATTGGTATTAATCATACCAATGTGGTTCCACCTCCTCCTCTCCTTCATGACCTTATTGAAGAATCTACTATTGTTGTCACCATCATTAATCCACTTCAACTACGCCTTTTGAATTAACATGTTCTCCTTAATCTTTAAATTAAGCCAAAACCGGCTAGTCGCTTCCCTCCTCTTCCCTAAGATCCCATCTACCTCACGCTCCTCCATGTGACTCAAGAGCTCGTCTGCCTCATTCACCTCCCTTACCCCCTCCTCCACTTCCAACTCGTATCTCCCGAAAACATTAGAATTCCACCACTTTAATATACTTTTAATCAATCTCAGTTTCTCCTTCAACACAAAATCGCTTCTACCATTAACCACCAAATTCTTCAATTCCTTCTCCACAAAAGGAATAAAATCTTTGTTTTCGAACCATTCATTATTAAACTTAAACGACTTCGGACCCCAATCCTTATTCTCCATTACCAACCAAATCGGGCAATGATCCGAGATGTCCCTTTCACCAACCAATTGACCCACTATTCCCCATCTATCCACAATAGAATCCGACACATGGAAACGATCGATTCTGCTCATGGCCTTCCCATCTCCACTGAACCAACTAAACCTCTTTCCTTTACAAGGAACATCCACCAACAAGCTCTTCTCAATAAACTTCCCAAACTCCTTCATCTCCGTACTTCTATTCCAACTAGTTTTACCTTTCCTTTCAAAATTGTTCTTCACCGCATTGAAATCTTCACACATACTCCAATCCCCATCCGTATTTCTGGACTTGATATCAAGTAAAGAATTCCACAAAACCCTCTTACTGGATAACTCACAAGGAGAATAAACATTCACAATATAATATGAAAAGCTCCCCCATAACACTTTAACGCCCAAAAATCCCTCCCCTCTAAAACTACACAAACTTCAACCTCACCATCCTTCCACAAGATCGCGAGGCCACCTGAGGCGCCTTTAGAATCAAGAAAGGAATAACCAACCTTCTCCCTACTACAAAAAACTATTGGCCATACCATCCTTCAAATTAGACAATTTAGTTTCCAGTAATAAAAACATATTCGCCTTCCCTTTTTTGATAATGTTACTAATTCTTCTTCTCTTCAAAAGAGACTCACCTCCTCTAATATTCAATGATTCGATAATCATTAAAGACCATTGTTATTCGCCCTCCTTAGCAACATTCTCTTCTTGTCCTCATCTTCCATCTCCAAAGTACTCTCTATATATCCTTCATTAACACCCATTGTAGTCATTCCTAAACTTTCCATTACCTTCCACAACATATCTCTCGTGTTGTTATTCAAGTTCTCCCACATCCTTTGGTTATTCCTTTGACTCATGGATTCCTCCGATTGGTCCCCATAAACTATCGGGACTGCCAAAATATTATCTTCATTAATTCCTTGCAAAATGCCTCTACTGAGAGGTACCCCTAAAACCTTGACCGATTTTAGACCAAGACGATTCGTTCCCGATTTTGACTTTCTATGTGATCTTCTTCCCAAAATCTTTTCTCGAAATCCTCCCTCTTCGACACAAAGTTTAAACTTTACCGATATGATTCTCCTCCTTCTCCTAACGGTCGCTATCTCTAAAGAATCGTGAACAGGCAAACCGTTTTCCAAGCTACATTCCACAACAGTACCTTCTGGGCACAGAGATGGATTAACAGGAAAAGAAATTCTGCCTACTTTACTCACAGTAGTTCCATTATGTCCGGAATAGCAAACCACAGGCCCACCCAAGTTATCCTTCAGGCCCTCCAAAGTGGCATAAAAACCCTCATCCACTGTCTTGGCTACCGAAACAGACCCAACTGCAGAAACTGAGCCCGTATCAGAGACCTGCTCAGAACATACAGATGCATCAGGACGAACACAAGGCCGCGAACTGCCGCACGGAACTGCATCGGCTACAGTTCTTTCACACCCAAGATTCTCAACAAAATCAAAGGCTTCATCGCCTAAAGTTCTATCATCCGAAAAAGAGCCCGAAACTTCAGAACCCGTATGTTCCAAGTTGCAAAGCTTGTCGTTCGATAACTCCATTGTGATTCTAACTGGACCGTAAGTGTCTTCCTTGAGAATAATTGGAAAAACCACTCCGTCGATCTCCACATTCACCATTTCCTTTAGTATATCCTCATTTAACATCTTCACCATAATCCTCCCCACATCCATATTCGAACCCTTCGACGTATTCTCATCCACACAAACATAAGTTCCAATAGAATTGCCCAACTCGATAAAGAACTCCAAGCTCCACGCATGACAGGGCACACCAAAAACCCTAACCCACATAACTCTTTCCTCATCCACCATCCGCTCATCCCACGGTTTGATTTCGGAAAACCATTGTTTCCACCAAGTTTCACCGTTACACAATAACTCCTTAATGAAGCCTTCTTCAATATCTTCCAATAAACACAAATTACCTCCCAACGGAGTAACTTTAATCGTTAAAACGCCCTCAATTTCGAAAGAAGTTTGAAAATTATAAGTGGAACCAGGGGACAAGACCCTATCGACATAGGCCTTCTTAAATCTATCGCAGTCCGTCTGATTAGAACTGAAACTCAATAAAAACTTCTTTCCCCTTGGATAATCCTCCTGCCCCTTTCGGGCCACCACTTCGGCAAAAGTTTTGAGCCCCGCATAATTTTCTCTTCTCCAATCACCACCAATAACCCCCTTCTTAAACCCATACGCACCACTACTCGCCTCAGCACCCACTCTTCCCTTAGAATTTTTGTTTGAACCCATTCTCTCAAACCTAGGGAGGTTATCGTGAATCTTCTTTCCGTCTATTAAAATGTTATCTAACTTCACCGCCAAGAGCCTTGCGTCTCCCCCTTCACGAAACCTAGCAAAATCAAAACGCTTCCCCTGTCTATTTCTTTTAGGGGGTATAACCACCTATACAACCCCCCTCCCCCCCCCCCCCCCCACACACACACACACCCAAACAATTGAAAGATATCTCTAGCATTAGATCTCTCCGAAAACTCGGAAAAATACACGAAAAAAGTACCTTTGCAATTATGTCTGAATTCTCCATTTACCTTCGAACAAGAATCCCACCTAGGCAACCCTTTTCAAAATCTCCTCTTCTTCACCTCCGACCACCCCTGATCGTCTCCCATACAGCCAAAACCATTGCCTTCTAAAACACTTACAAAAATGGAGAGGCACAAACCAACGAACCCCCCAATAACCTAGAAAGACCACCAACAAACCAAGGCTCCTAACCCTAAGATTAAGAATTTAAGCCGAAAATTTGTTGAAATCGACTAAGTCATTGAGGAATCAGAGGTTAAACTAGAAAAATAGATCAAAAGGGAAAAACGCCGCCTCACGACCAAAGAGACTGGAGACGCCGCTCACAGGGAGAAGCGCAGCACAGGCATATACCTCAAAAGATTTTGTTAAAACAAATTTGTTATAGGTAGTTAAACTTATTAGAAACTATATGTAACTATTATTTTGTTTAGTTAAATCTTGTAAGTTATAGTCGATGTGATAATTATATGATGTAGTATAAATTAGTCCAGATCCACTCCATTTCCTTATCCTCCCTTTATTCAAGTTTCTTTAATAGATTTTTGCCACGTAGAATTTAATGATTTGAATGGTCAAGATTAAAAACTAAAAAAACATTTTAATTAAATATGGACTGTTGAAATCCTTTAATGTTTTTAACCATAGAATTAAATGTTTTTAACCATGTATCCTGTTTTAAATCTGGACCATTGAAATCCTTTAATGCCACATGGCAAAGATATGTTAAATAAAATGGATTAAATGGAGGATAAGGAAATGGAGTGGATCTGAACTCAGTATAAATATGCATATCTATATATGTGTTGTAAGAAAAATTCAGCTCAATAAAGAAAGTACATTCATATCTCGTTCATTTTTTCTCTTTCAAATTTCAAAGAATATATTATACTATAACATTTAGTGTCATGAGTTTTGATTGATTGTGATAAGGGACCGATTTGGATAAACAATTTCTTTGGAACTTATTTGGAACTTATAGTAAAAGTACTTATCAAAATAATCACTTACGAAAAAACTTGTATAAACTATTTTTTAACAAATAATCAAATAAATTTTTATTAATTTTATATGTGTTATAAATTATTTTCATAACTCATCTTTGAGAACTTATTAAAAAACCTAAAAAAAAATTATGGAAAATACTATAAAACTTATGACATTAAGATAAGCTCAAATAAAACAATTCAAATTGGCCCATGGTGTGTAATCGTGACAATACAGAGGTGTTCGGGAGATTGGATTAGGAGGTAGAGGAGTGTGTGGATGGGTTTAATAGGGTTGATGCTTCCCTTGTTGGGTGTCTTTCCGGTGAGATAGAAGATCTAGTTGCTAACATAATGCTTTTTTCTTCTGAATTCTGGAAGAAGTTGTATATGAAAGAGAATCTACTCATTCAGAAGTCCAGACTAAAGTGGCTTAGGGACGGTGATTGCAACAACAAGTACTTTCATCTTGTGGTTAAAATAAGGAACAAAAGGAAATTCATTGGATCCTACATAGATTCAGAAGGGAGTTGTGTTGAAGGAGTCAAGGAGGTGAAGGAGGGTATTAGGAATAATTTTAAGAAGGCTTTCTCTGAACCTGATTTTGTTAGTCCAACCTTGGAAGATGTCTCTTTTATGATAGTACTATGTTGGAACTTCTTTTCTCAGATATTGAAATCAAAACAATTGTGTGGGATTGTGAGGTTTCTAAAAGTCCGGGTCCGGACGGTTACTATTTTTTTCATCAAGAAGTGTTGAGACTTCATGAAAACTGACATTATAAAGTTCGTTTAGGATTTTCATGGTAATGCCAAGCTTAACAAATCTATTACATTCTCTTTCCTCACTTTCATCCCGTATTGTTCGAACCCTCATGGCCTTTTGGATTAGTAGGTTGTTTGCAAAAGATAATTTCTAAAATCTTAGCTGCTAGAATCAAAGGGGTGTTGGGTTTTCTTATATCGCAACTCAGTCGGTGTTTGTTCCAGGAAGAAACTTGTTAGATGGAATTCTCGCTGCTAATGAAATTTTGAACCTTGTGACTAGAACTAAGAAGAGTTGTCTGCTTTTCAAAATTGATTTCGAGAAAGCTTATGACAGAGTCAGTTGGAATTTCTTAAGATTTATCATAAAAAATATGAGATTCCAAGAAAGATGGATGAAATGGATAGAGGCCAATGTTTTTTCTAGATATTTATCTATTTTAGTGAACAACACTCCTATTGTTGATTTTGAGGTCGAGAGAGGACTTAGGCAAGGGGACCTCTTTTCCCCTTTCTTGTTCATTTTGGTAACATAAGGTCTTGCAGGTATCATAAGAAAGGTTGTTTATATTGATATGTTTTCTGGTTTTCAGGTAGCGGATAGGCAGTCGATAGAGGTATTGCAATTTGCTGATGACATTCTTATGTTAGGCAAAGGAGATTGGAAGAACATATGGAGTATTAAAGTCAACATTTCGTATTAGCTGCTTCAAACTTTTGGGTTAGGGATAAATTTTCACAAGAGAAAACTTCACAGCTTGAATTTAAGCCAACATTTCGTCTTAGTTGCTTCAAACTTATTAGCTTGTAAGATCGAAGGTAGCAGCTTCAACTTTCTTGGCATTCCAATTGGATGTAATCCAAAAAGAATTAGTGCATGGAAGCCGCTAGTAGAGAAGATAAAGTCAAGACTCTCCTCTTAGAAAGCCAACCTCCTTTCTCAAAGAGGGATGCTTACTCTAACTAAACCAGTTCTTGGTTCTCTCCCTAACTTTCTTTAAGGCTCCTGCAAGCGTTTGGAAAGAGATTGAGAGGATACATAGGGATTTCTTTTGGTTTAGTTCGAAAGATGACAGGAAAATTCCTTGGGTTAGTTGCAGCCAAATTTGTATGGATAAGAAGAATGAATGTCTTGGAATTCGAGGGATCGAAGAGTTCAATATAACACTTTTGTATAAGCGGAAATGGAGATTGTTGAATGTTAAGAATGCAATTAGGACAGACATTTAAGGGCGAGATACATGAATTTTGAACACTCTACTTTTTTCTAGAAGATTAGAAGGATCAAAGGGACCCACTTCCACTTGGTGGACAGATCTTATATCTTTCAAGAATAGTGCTGGCAAAGTTGTTTTTGAATTTGGAGAGTGTGTCATAATTTTGGTTGGCGAAGGGACCACAACTTCTTTTTGGTGCGCAGACTGGTGCGATTCTCCTCTTAGCTCTCAATATCCTTCTTTTTTTATTGCAAGCAAGTTGAAAAATGAGTTGGTGTGCAGCATGCGAATTTTGAGGAATGGCTATTGGGTTTGGGGTGATTTGGGCATTGCAGAAGAGCTTCGGGTGAACTTAGCATAATCTTTTAGTGAGCTAATGGAATTGTTGGAATCTTAGGTGATTACCATGGGTAAATGTGGTGATGTTTATTGGTCCAAGGAGGAGTCGAAGGTGTTTTCTGTGAGTTCTTGTTACTCTACTGTCGTAGAGCTTAGTTTGAATCTTCTTCATGTATTCCCTATTTCTCCTGTGTTCAATAGGTTGTGGGCTTCCTCTATCCCTATTAATATTAAGGTCTTTGGATGGAGAGTTGGTTTGGACATGATTGCGAGTAAAGATCAGTTGTCTAGGAGAGGGATTATTCGCTCGTCTCACGATCTTCCTTGCGCATTGTGTTTCACAGCTGATGAAAATTTACAACATCTTTTCCTTGATAGTCGTGTGGCTAGGCAAGTCTGGTATGCAATTAACAGGTGAATTGGTTTTGTTGTGGCAGAAGAGGATGGAATTTTAGACAGTTACTTTGGGGCTTGTTCTAATTTTGATAAGAAGGTAAGGAAGAACAAAGTAGGCTTGATCTGGTGGGTTTTTCTTTGGGGGATTTGGAATCATAGAATTACTATTATTTTTTAACATCATTTGTGTAATGTTAATAGTTTAGTGTGCTCAATTAAGTTCTTAAGCTGGAGATGGTCTCTATTAGGAGAAATGCCTAAGTCAATCTTTAATTTTTACGACTTTTGTGCTGCCCCGTTGCATTGTTTGTCATAGTTTCTAGTTGGTGTAACATTTCTCTTTTTTGTTTTCTGGGTTCGGGTACCCCTTGTGCTCTATTAATGATATCTCTTTCTTATAAAAAAACAACTTTGAATAATTTTCTATGCTTGATGATAAGGCTTACCATATATGACACAAATTCTTTAGTATGACTCATTAACACAAAAGAAGGGAAATGGTTGAATGAACTGGACTAGGGTTTATTGTATGGCATAGGAGAATTATTTTAATATTAAATATAGTATTACATATATATATATATATATATATATATATATATATAATGTGTGTGTGTGTGTGTGAAATTTAATACTTAATTAATTTGAGTAATAATTTGGAGCTATTGATGTTTTGTAGTTGTAGGAACACTTAGCCGAATCATGTAAATAAATATCATGTAACTTGTTTGAAATTTCATACTACAAATCACACATTTCACATCCGATGTGAAATGTATTTTTCCTCAGTTACATAACTGAGATAACAAAAGGCGATATGAAAACTAACCACTTTACCCCTTGTTTATAAAAAAATCGAGGTTATAATAGAAAAAGTAATTGATTATATCCCTAGCAATATCATATTTTTATTTTCAAAACTATGAAGGGCGCGCTACTTTAACTCTCGGTTTTATTTAAAATCTAAGATAATAAGTTATGTTGGCACGTCGGTTTTATTTAATAACCGAGGGATTAAATCTTATCTATTGCCATATATAATTTGTTTTAAAACTCATTTTGACTGACCTGTATCATTTTTACCCAAAAAGAAAATATTGACAAAACTAGAATCAGATCATTTTAAATGCACAAGTTTACATTGTTCTCATCAACATAGAATACAAAATTTAGATTATTTTCAAAATCAAATATAAAAACTTAAATTCTTCTCATCAACACAATATACAAGATTTACATTGTTTTCAAAATCAAATGTAAAAATTTTCATTGTTCTCATCAACTCACATTACAAAATTTGCATATTTCCTTGTACCTCTAATATTTGTATCAAGTACACCTTGTTCTCTATTATACTGAACATGTTGTTTAGCAGTTAAGATCAAGTATCTCGCCAAGATGCTTGAGCCATGTAAGTCTCATGCTATGTGTTAAAGCATTGAAAGTCTTAATCAAGTAGATTGCTTGAGTAACCAAGTCTCTCGCCAAGATGCGTGGGTGATGTAAGTCTCCTGCTATGTGCTAGAGCATTGAAAGCCTTAATCAAGTGAATTGATTAAGCAACCAAGTCTCTCGCCAAGATGCTTAAGCCATGTAAGTCTCTTGCTATGTGCTAGAGAAATGAAAGTATTAATCAAGTGGATTGATTCAGCAGAAGTCTTGAATCCATGAGATTTAAGCAAGGAAGTCTCGGATCGAGTGTCTAAGTAGAAGTCTTGAACCTGAGGGGTTTAAGCAGGAAGTCTTAGGTTCGTGGAACCTGAGCAGGGAAGTCTTGAATCGTGGGTTTAAGCAAGAAGTCTTGGGCTAGAGGGGCTTGAGCAGGAAGTTTATGGTCTGAGGGGCCTGAGCAGGAAAGTCTTAGGCTGAAGGTCTAAGCAAGTAAATCTTGAGTCTATAGGACTTGAGCCAGGATTTCTTGAGCCTTAGGGGCTTAAGAAAGAAGTCTCAGACTTAGGGTCTGAGCATTGTAAAAGTCTTATGCAGAATACATAAGCGATTGAAATTATGATTTGATTATAATGAAAATCTCTTGTGAAGCAATGGGACTGGACTACTCTTATTTGGGAGGAACCAATATAAATTTTTGTGCCTTGTGCTATTATTTATTTGCTTCTGTTAACATTCGTTGCTAAGTATAATAAGAATTTGAACACCAGTTTAGATTCTGAACTCTAATCAGACACAAATTAATTAAAAGGAAAATACAATTAACCCCCCCCCCCTTCTTGTGTACTTTTCTCACCTTCAATCTCCATTTCAGGTTGTGGTTGTGCATGCGCATCTGTTGTTTTATTTTGCTGGTTGGTTGAGGGGCTTTGTAAATAGTCAAAATGTCGGAGTCAAGGAAATCTAACCAGTGAATATGTGAGATTGTTTTAGAAGGAGTGGATTGAAGGATACCTGCTAGGTTCACTTCATTGTTATCACCTATTTCTGGGCTTTCCTGAAAGAAAAAAATTCGAGATAATAAGTTATGTTGGTACGTCGGCTTTATTTAATAACCGAGGGATTAAATCTTATCTATTGACATCTATAATTTTTTTAAAAGCTCATTTTGATTAACCTGTATCATTTTTTACCCAAAAATAAAATATTGACAGAACTAGAATCAAATCATTTTAAATGCACAAATTTACATTGTTCTCATCAACATATAATACAAAATTTACGTTATTTTCTAAATCAAATCTACAAACTTACATTCTTCTCATCAACACAATATACAAGATTTACATTGTGTTCAAAATCAAATGTAAAAATTTACATTGTTCTCATCAATAAAAACTATTGTTGTTGAGGTTCATAACAAGATAAGAAGACATCAGCCCAACGCAATCGGATATCATCTATGTCTTCTTGTAAATATGGTGATCTGCCGCTAAACTCCTATACTTAGAACAAAATTTGAATTATGATAAGTTAATAACAACAACATTAAATTTAGAAATATACATAAATTACATGTATATTGATTAAGCTAATACCTTATGCTTAGTACCACATTTGTACTGTCTCCAGAGACAATATAAAATATTTGTCTCATTACATAGTATCCATAAAAATAACTGTCGGGTTTTTTTTTGCCACTACAAATGATTTTCATACATTTATATCACTAATACACAAAAATAAAAGAATGTCAAAAGGCACAAGTAATATACTTGTTTTTGTGTAATAGAACATTGGTTTTTTATCAAATACATTACGTTTGTTTGCATTGTATCTCTCCATCGCTCTACACATGTCAGTTAAAATTAAACATGAATAAAAACTATTCAAAACTAAATGCAATATTTGAGTATTAAAAATAATACCACTTATCCACTCAAAGCGTTAATCATAATTTCTACAAGTTCCTTGTGCAACTCACAAAACATAACAACCACACTTTGCTTTGAACATATAATTATTAGTTGTCAATGATTACTGGATAAACATTCAGAATAGTTAATAATATGCATGAAATTGATTTATAAACGAAAACACAAATTAATAATTACCGACGAAAAAATGGGGCCAAATTAAATTCTTTGTTCTCGTTCGACAACTTGTCTTGTACGTAAAGCGTGATGGGGTTTGCTACCGCACCATTATGAAGGCCAATGTGTCCTGGATCTATGAAACTATACTTTCTTAAATTCTTTTCAACATAAACCTCATGCAAGAACTTGTACAAGTCAAATCTTTATGTTAAAGTACGAGAATATATTAGTATAAATAATAATTAATGTAAAAATTATATTTATGAGCACTACAATCGTAATATAGCATTGTCCAACAATTCACCCCCCTTCAAAAATTGCATAATAGAAATCTTAAAAAGTACAAAAAACTGACCTGGATCATGACTTAAGTTTATATTCTCGCATATGTATGACATATTATCCAATGTCATTGAAAGTCTCTTAAGATGTGTTTGCTATAGATTAAATGAAGGAGAGAGAAGTTAAGAAGAAAGTCTAAATTTTATGTGTTTGATTTGAGAGAGAGGTTGAAGAGAGTGATAAAGGTGTGGGCCCCATGCCAAATTTCATCTCCTCACAATAGAGAAAAAAGTTGAAAGAGAAGGATTTTCTCATCAAAATTACGTTAGTCTCCTTTGTGTCAACATATATTTTTATTTATCTTTTTGGCATCTCTTATTTTAATGTGTTTGTTACTACCATAATTGTTTTACTAAATATGCATGATAAATGTCGACTTTTTAAACATGTTTATGGAACTATCATAAGATTTTTCATTACATAATAATTATAAAAAATCTAAAAGTATTTCAAAACCATTTATAAAATTCATTGTATCACCTAATAAAAATTTATTTATAAAAAATTAATAAAATTTTAGCTATGAAGTATTAAATAATGTAAAAAAAAAAAAAAAAATAGTTTATTTAATAGAGATTTATCATTTAAAAATTAATTATTAAAATTTAATCAATAGAATTAATAAATTAATTTAATTCAACCAAGGACATTAATGTCTTTTTCATAAAATTAGACACTTCTTTTTCTTCTATTTCAGTCTTCTTTCTTTTATACCAAATAATATATCAAATTTACTCTATTTCTCATTTGTTTCTCTCTTTTCATACTCTTTCTCACATCTTTCTCTCTTTTAAACTTCTTCTTCAAACCAATCATACCCTTAATGTTATCTAGTTGTGGTAGTGTGGTTTCAATATTGTCATGGAGGGCACAACAACTTTATTTTGTGCTTGTACCACCCATAACTTTATACGTATACCTCAAGCACATTACAGGTACACTTATCAAACATCCTCTCAAGCTCTTCCTCCTTCAACTTCTTTCACTCCACCTCGCCTAACCTCCCTCGCTCCTCTTTCTACTTCTTGACAGTCTCTCGCACCTACTGCAACAAACTCTCCCTCTCCTTCTAAATCCATTTCTCCTTTACTCCTCACACTACGCCAAAAATGATTTTTGGCAGCACTACATAGACAACGCTTTCTCCCAAAAGCGCTGCTATAAGTTTTAATAAAAAAAACAAGGAAAAAAAGCGCTGCTAGATGGGGACTTTAGAAAGCGCTTTTGAAAAGCGCTGCTAAAGGCCTGAGGTAGGTTGCACTTTAGAAAGCGCTTTTTGGAAAGCGTTGCTAAAGGCTACCATTAGCCAGCGCTTTTGAAAAGCGCTGCTAAAGGCCTTTCGTACACCACACTTTAGCCAGCGCTTTTGGAAAGCGCTGCTAAAGGCCATTCCCATACCACACATTAGAAAGCGCTTTTCAAAAGCACTGCTATAAGGCTTTTAAAATATAAAAAATAAAATAGAAACTCCTCTCATCTCCAGAAATCTGTTTCTCTTCTGCCCTAATGTTCACACACTCTCTCTCACAAACTCTCTCTGTATCTCCATTGAACAACTGCTCCCTCCGCCGTATCTCCATCTCTCACGACTTCTCCCTCCGCCGTAAATTTTAGTCTCTCTCTCGCGAACACTCTGCATCTCTCGTGACCGATTCTTTTCTTTGAACCCTTCCCTTCTCTGTAACTACACAGAGGTATGTTTTCGTTTGCTTTTTTTAGTGTTGATGTTGGAAACATTGTTGATTAATTGTTAAATATTGTTGTTAAATATTGTTGCTGCTGCTGTTGGTTTCGATTCTACTGCTGCCATTTCTGTTTTGATGTATGTTTTCGTTTTGAGGATTGTTTGGTTGTTAACGGTTCCGATTACGGCATTATGAACTTGGAATCATTGTTGATTGTTAAATATTGTTGTTGTTGTTGTTGGTTTTGATTCTACTGCTGCCATTTCTGTTGTAATTTGTGAATTTCGACATCGCCAATATCATTATATCGCATATTTTACTCTTGATACATCCATATACTTGATACATTTGTACAGTTGTTGCTTCTATGTATTTGTTGTCATAGTTTTGGTGCCTTCGATCGATAGCATTTATATGATATATTATTGTCTTATTTTAGTGTATAATGTCATGAGAATCTTGCTGATAATACTGCTTGAGTTCGAGTTTTAGTGTGCTGCCTGAGTTTAATTGTTAATTGAACTAGTGATTGAAAATGATGACAATGAAATTAATTATTAATTGAACTAGTGATTGGATTTATTTTGAGAGTTGATTGAAAATGATAATGAAATTAATTGTTATTTTGAGAGTTGATTGAAAATGATAAATAGTGATTTAAGTTAATTGTTAATGGAATTTGAATTGATGATTCTTTGTTGGATAGAACTTTGAAGTTAATTGAACTTAAGTGTTGAAGTTGTTTTTTATTTACTTACTCGAGTTGAAACATTAGGTGTTGATGTGTCATTTGTAATGAATCAAAGTATACCATGCTACTTGAACTAATGTGATTGAATTTGCATGTCGATGCCATGTTGCTTAATTGAAGGAAGTGATGATGTTTACTAAATTTGATTCTTGAGACTTTGACTTGTTTTTCCAATATATCTTGTTTGTCTCATTATATACTAAATTTGTCCTGTTATATTTGGTATACACCATCAGTTACTAACTTAGTGAATTTGCTATAGGGGTTACTTGTGAAGAGACAAATTCGAATAGTTTCCAAGAATCTTACACTGTGTGGTTCCAGAAGTTGCTGACTTCTCTACAGGTAATTAGTTGTTCTTTTGTTTTTGTTTAGCTTACTTAGTAAAACCATGGATAAAAATGGATGTCTTCCAATCGATTGTCAAAAGAGTACGAGAATGGGGTATCCGAATTCGTTAAGTTTGTTGTTGAACATGCCATAGACCCCAGTCGAATCACATGTCCTTGCTTAGGGTGCTGTTATGGGCATCGAATTGACACAGTTCAGTTGGAATCACATTTAATGAGGCATGTAATTGATCGAAGTTATACATGTTGGATATTACAGGGCGAGATAAGTAACAAGAATGTTGAACTGGGGGATAATACGAACTATGCTTCAAACGACAATGGCACAGATACATACAATTGTGATCGAGTCGAAGAAATTGCAGAAGCACTTGAAGAAGATCTTCAGGATTGTCCCAAAATGTTTGAGAGGTTGGTAAGCGATGCAGAGAAACCGTTGTATAAAGGTTGCACTAAATTCAAAAGATTGTTTGCGGTATTAAAGTTGTACAACTTAAAGGAGGGTAATGGATGGTCGGATAAAAGTTTCACAGAGTTATTAGCCCTTATGAAAGACATGCTTCCGGAGGATAATGTTCTTCCCAATCGAACCTATGAGGCGAAAAAAATGTTGTGCACTATTGGCATGAGCTATGATAAGATACATGTTTTTCCAAACGATAGAATTTTGTTTCGAAATGAATATGCATCGTTAAATGAGTGCCCTAAATGCGGAGTCTCTCGATATAAGAAAAAATTGTCTCCAGCAAAAGTCTTATGGTATTTTCCTATAATTCTGAGATTTAGACGCATGTTTCGTAGTGAAACCAATGCAAAACACTTGACTTGGCATGCAGATGAAAGCATTATAGATGGAAAGTTTTGACATCTGGCAGATTCACCACAGTGGATGAAAATTGATAATGATTATCCTGATTTTAGAGAAGAAGCAAGAAACCTTCGCTTGGCATTATCTACTGATGGAATGAACCCACATGGTCTTAAAAGTATCTCACATACCACATGGCCTGTGATTATTATGATTCATAACCTTCCTCCATGGCTATGTATGAAGCGTAAGTACATGATGTTATCTATGTTAATTTCTAGGCCTAAATAACCAGGGAATAACATAGACGTATACTTGACACCTTTAATCGAAGACTTAAAGGTTTTGTGGGAGAACGGTGTGAAAGTTTATGATGGATATGGGAAAGAAAGTCTCAATTTGAGGGCGTTGTTGTTTGGCATAATTAATGATTTTCCAGCATACGGAAATCTATCAGGGTACAACATTAAAGGTCAATGTGCATGTCCTGTTTGTGAAGAAAACACAGATTGGACGTGATTGGAATTTTGTCAGAAGAATGTCTTTCTCGGTCATAGTAGATTCTTAAATTCTAATCATCACTACCGTGGGTGGATAAAAGCAATCAATGGAAAACCAGAACAAGGTAGAGCTCCACCTACATTGACAGGTGACCAAATTTTTGAAAAGGTGAAAGATGTGAGTACTCAGTTTGGCAAGTCTTTTGCACATACGCTTGTCAACCGTGGGTGGAAGAAAAGGTTATTTTTTTTTTAATTTCCATATTGGAAGTCGTTGTATGTAAGACATTTTCTTGATGTTATGCATATTGAAAAAATGTATTTGAAAGTGTTATTGGTACGTTACTCAATATACAAGAAAAGTCTAACGATTGCCGTAAAGCAAGAAAGGACTTGATAGCGATGGGAATAAGAAATGAATTAGGACCCTTGAAGAAAGGAAAACGAACATATCTACCACCAGCTGCTTATACTCTATCTAGAAAGGAGAAAAAGATATTGTGTAAGTTTATGAAAGACCTCAAGTTAAAGAGTTTAAAGACACATGATTGTCATGTTATAATGGAACATTTTCTACCAATAGGTATACGTTCTATTTTTCCAGAAAAAGTAAGAAGCACAATAACTAAAATGTGTTCTTTATTTAGGTCAATTTGTAGTAAGGTGATCGATCATACGATCTTACCAACATTGCAAAAAGAAATAGTTATTACTTTGTGTGAGATTGAAATGTATTTTCCTCCCTTATTTTTTGACATAATGGTACATCTGGTTATTCATCTTGTGAAAGAAACCCAATTGTGTGGATCAGCTTATATGAGATGGATGTACTCAATTGAACGTTATATGAAAATATTAAAAAGGTATGTGAAAAACCGAAGTCGACCAGAGGGTTGTATTGTTGAACGATACATTGTTGAAGAAGCGATTGAGTTTTGTACTGAATATTTGTCCAATGTTCAATCCATTGGACTCCCCAAATCTCATATTGTCAGAAAAAAAGAAGGGAAAAAGTTAATTGGAAATAAAATTGTGACATCAACAACGCTTTCTATACTACAACAACATTTTATAACCATTGGAGGAATTTTTTTTTAATTGAATGAAAAATCATTTTATTTTATATACCTGATAATAACACCATTCACAATTTTTTTGATATAATAATATTCAAATACGAATTTTAAAATGATCTTGCATTTAAAAAAAATACATAACATAATTCATTTGTATATCTTAATGTCAATCATTGATTCACATTCAACAAAACATCTTCGAATCACATATCGTAATGTCAACCATTGATTCACAATCAACAAAATATCTTCAAATTACATATCCTAATATAAATCATCATTCATAAACAAAATAACATCTTTAATCTATAAAAGTAAACTTAAACATCTACATCTCTACATCTATGTGTCTTTATCTTCGAATGATTAAAAATAATATATTTTAAATAAGATTATTACCCGAAGGCTCTAAAATTACAATGCAGTGTTAAAATAGAAAATCTCAACTACTACATCATATCAATAGAAAAATACAAAGTTGCAGAACATTTCAGATCAACTGTCTATCGCACCTAAATCAAGAGTTAAAAAATATGTGTGTCATTCACAATAACAACCAAGCCTTATCCCACTAAGTGGGGTTGGCTACATGGCTCAAATGAAACCTTAGTGTTCGATTAAAGATCATATTTCTATCTAACTCGTTAATCTCGAGATCTTTCTTAATAGTACAAGGAACAAATGAAACCATGATGTTCGATCAAAAATTCCATAACATACCAAGTAACCAAAACAACAAACATATTAATACATAGAAATCTCATCCTAATATAAAATCATTACAAGCACAACCTATCATCAACAAACGACTTTTATAATAAAACAATCAACTCCACCCAAAACACAAACCAACAATAACAAAAATGACAAATAGATATCTAATCCCTTAAAACATACGAAATACCAAAACAATAGCAAGGGCATATTAATTCTTCTTAGAAACAAAAATCCACCAGTAATAACTACTCCTAATAACTCAATCCATCAATAAGGACCATATCTCAATACTAATTAGAAAATATTATTTTCAATTAGCTTCAACTTCATACAAGACTACTCCAATACCATATAGAACAATCAAAAAGTCATAGGAATGCAACAAATTAAAATAAAATCAGCGTGTATATAAAACACTCCAATCATGTTCACTGTACAAATGATAAAAATTAAAACTATAAAATAATTAATCAAAATTTATATTTGCTAATATAACTAATATATGTAATCTAATATAAGTAGACAATTGAGCACAATCCAATATAACTAAACTCGTATCTTTTAGAATTTCACAAACACTGAATGATTAAAAAAACACATACACAAACACATAATAGAGGATAATGTTATTAGCTGATTTTTTTATAAAAATAACCTAGTTATTCAAATAAAATTGATTGAACTGATGCGTCATACCATATGGCGACAACAGTGAAATTCAAAATTGATTGAACTGATGCGTCATACCATATGATGACACCATTAAAGTTGCATGGCCTAGTTTTAGAGGAGGTGCCATATGATATGGCGCCTCAGTTCATTCCATTTTTTTAAAGCCATATTTGATGTTTTTTTTTAATTTTTAATTAAAACGGTTTTTTAAAATGGTAGATACACTATTCTATTTTTCTATAAATAGACTGCACTCTCATTTGTTACTCCACAACAATTATCACCAATAGCCTCAACTCTCCACAACAAGTATGTCTGAGTTCTTAAATCGGCGTTCATCATCATCATTATCATCATCATTAGAGGAACTGCTTCCAACATTTCCACTTATGAAAAGAAATGCCCTAGTTTATTTTTCAGCAACAAAGTCTCCGATGAAGGTCCTACTCTGGAACACGCAGACCTTAGAGCATTTGCATAAGGAATTGAATCCCTGGCTAGAAGGAAAAATTACTGCAGGTGAAAAGATCAAGAAAATTGAGAGGCTAGTTGAGGATTCAAGCCCAAATGGAGTTACTCGTGCTTGGAGAAAAGTGGAAAATGATGTTGGTGTCCTTATGATTATGTTAACACCAAAGAAAATTATCTTGATGGTTGCAATATCTTAGATAAGTGATGCCTTGAGTTGTGTTATCTGGGTATGTTGTTGTTATTTTCGGATTTGATATTAGGTTATGTCGTTGTTAATTGTTGTTGTTGAGATATTAAGTTATGTTTGTTTTAGTTATGTCGTTGTTAATTGTAATCGCTTAGGTATGCTTTCAATTGAATGAAATTTGTTGTCGATATCAAGAGACAAGGTTACATTTGAAAGACTACAGTAATAGTCTTGCAAGACTACACTTCCAAGACTACACTAAATTCTTACGAACTACACTTACAAGACATTAAATGGTTTCACATGCAATGCCTGCAAGATTCTCTGCATGACATTGGCCAAGAATCTTGTAAGAGAATACTTACACGATTCCTTACACAAAGTTCATCACATTTCACCATGCATTTTCATGTGACTCCTCTCATCACATTTCACCATTATAAATAAATGTTCATCACATTACAAACTCTTCTCATTACATTGCAAACTCTTCTCATCCAATACAAACTCTTCTCATCCATTACAACCTTTCAGCAAGCAAGCAAATAACTTCATCACAACCTACCTTTATACCAATTGCTAAAAAATGTCTCTACTCACGATGGACAACGATCACAAAGTAACAATTGAAAACATTGCAGAGATTGTAAGTGTTTTGCTTTATTTGTTTTGTTTTCCCTTACTTAGTTATATTTTTCTTTAAAACTAAGGTTATTTATATTCTTTGTCAGGATGTATCAAGGTTTTGTTGCCGTGGGCATGACTACATACTGCACGACCCATTCATAGAAGGATACCTAAATTCATGTGGCTTTGGTGATTTGTTAAAAATCAAATCGTACTCACTTGACCCCAAATTTATTCTAGCTTTGCTACAATGTTGGGGACCAGAGACCCACACATTTCACCTTCCTTTCGGTGAATACACTATCATACTACAAGATGTCTATATGTTACTTCGCCTATGCATCGATGGTAAGACCGTCAACGGCAAAGTTGGTGTTAATAACCACCTTTGTGAAGATTTGTTAGGCGCCTCTCTTTGTGTCGAAACACCTCAGCCACAACGTGAAGGTCGACCAAGGGGCCAAGGTATTAATTTAAAATGCCTAAGAGACCATTATTAAACTATCATATTAGATGAGGAGTTCACCGAGTATGACAAGATAGTTAAAACTCGGTGCTACGTTATGATCTTATTTTGACATTTTTTATTTCCAGAAAGTACTGGAAATACTGTAAATATTATGTATTTACCATTTTTACACAACATTAATAAAGTGTTTACCTATAGTTGGGGTTCAGCTGTCCTGACCCATCTAAATAGTTCACTGTGTAAAAATTCAAAAAACAATGTTTGTACTTTTTATGGTTGCGCCTATCTACTTCAAATGTGGGGTTGGTCTAGAATGCCAACACTAGCTCCTATCAACCGGAATCCATTCACATTCCCCTTCGCGAACAAGTAAGTATATTTTTAAAAATCAAACATATATACTGTGATGAAATGTTTCTTTGTAACTAATTTATTTGTCTAACTTTTTTTAAGGTGGTCAGTTCCGGGAATGAATTACCAAAGATGTCCCAGGAACTCAATAATCGTCTACCACAACCTTTTAGAACACATTGGGCCGATTGATGTAATTTATTCTTACACTACCATAAATTTGTCTATTAAATTACCACACCGTAGGTTTTCTCATTAAATATTTTGTTCATGTAGTTTGTCTGGAGATCGTATGAGGGTCTCGACCATCAACCTAACGCCGATGATGATGTAGTGTGGACAGCTAAAACACTGATCATCCGGTTCACTACAGTGGAGATGCACCAAAGTGATCAGGTGAAACTGCAGTAAGGCATGCATCAAGATACACTACACCAAAATTGGCTTTTCGCATCGCCACAAAGACAGCGCTTTTTGCAAAAAGCGCTGCTATAAGTCTTTAAAAAATTTCGCTAAAAAAAAGTACTGCAAAAGACAGCCTTTAGAAAGCGCTTTTTAAAAGCGCTGCTAAATGCCCTAAATTGAAGCCACCTTAGAAAGCGCTTTTTGAAAAGCGCTGCCATAGGTATTACCTTAGAAAGTGCTTTAAAAAAGCGCTGCTATAGTGTCGCTCCCGAAAGATTCGCATCCAACGGTACAAACGCGAGAGTGGCGCAAAAGAACACAGAGTCGCCAGCAATGTGTATTTATCCCAAGAGAGGGAAAGGAAACACTGCGTAAACCTGAAAGAAATGGAAAGAGCATGGTCACGCGACCAAGAGAACGGGTACGGGAGTCGGTTACGCGAAGGGAAGGTGTTAGCACCCCACACGTCCATCGTACTCGATGGGATCCACGCTTGCTGTCTGCATCAAAGGGTGTCGTCGTCTGGAACTCCACTGCTACTGGACCGGAGAAGAAAACGAGAACGAAAAAGAACGGAGAAACGAAGAAGAAAAGAAAAGGAAGTGACTCGATAAGACGGTATCGTTGTCCTAGGCCTACGTACTCCCTCAGTGCAATGGGAAAGTCAGAGTCAACGTAGTTCGGACGGGAACTGTGGGGGAAGGTTGCTCGCCAAGACAATCGCTGTCTTGTGCCTACGTATCCTCAATCGGACGAGAGAGAGGAATCAGAGCTGACGTAGTTCGTGGGTACGACCACGGGTAGGTAAGTGTTTTTTATGTGAGCGACGAGCTCTTTCTGAAAAAAAAGAAGTTTGAAACCCAACAATCCCGAAGGATAAAAAGATTTGAATTGGTTTGGCGTTTTTTAGACAGAAGTGTTTTGAGTTAGTTCATAACTTACATTGCACCGAAGTCTACTCTGCGGGAACGAGTGAGTCGCATGATCGCCCCCGAATGAGACGTATGCTAGACACCCTAGAAGAAGAGAGGAGACCCCTCGTTCTTCACTTCCTACACTTAAGGCTCGAGCGCAATATACGTTATATTTTATTAAGTGTTTTCAAGAAGTTTGAGATGAGAAGAGAAGCGACACAAAAGGAAACTCTAAAGGGAAACTAAGAGTCCTAATGTTATCATGCATGGATGTCCTATGGTTAGTGAGGTTTAGGAGAGACGACTACCTAACCTAATGTTAATCCTACTCCAAGCTTAATCGAAAATTAAGTTGGACTAGGTAGCTCTACAGGGAGAGAATCCAAGACTTAAACAAGTCTTGAGACTCGAGGGGTGAAAAGAGTGAAAGAGAAGGAGGAGAAAGACAAGTGAAACACAAGTGGCCTAAGCTCACTTCAAACATAAGTATGAAAGTTAAAAGATAAAGGAAGAAAGTAAAATGTGGAAGCATATCCACACTCAAACAACTTACCATTTGCCCCTGAAAGTGTTAGAAGTATTCACATATGACAAAATGAAACTCAAACAAGCATAAGGCAATAAAGAAACAAGTTCTAAGGTAAATAAAACATCAAGTTCAGAACCTAATGATCCTACTGACCTCTAATATTAGTCATGCACAATTAGTCAAAAAGAAAAGGGAGAAGTTACTCAAGTATCATCCAAGTCATTAAAGAAGGAGTGAGATGAAAGGAAGTGATCATGTGAAGCTACCAAGTCAAAATTCCACAAAGTAAACCAAGTCCAGAAGTGGCACAATCCTAAATGTGTGCCTAAACAAGATCTTCAAACATCATTCAAGTCATACAAATACTTTCACAATCAATTAAGAAGCAAAGAAGAAGAAGTGAAGTGAAGTGAAACATGATTCATTCTTGTGGAACAAGTGACTTAAGGTGCAAGGCAAACATCAAACATGCAAATATGAGATCCAAATATCACAACCAGAGGTCAATTAACATGCTATCAATTCTCAAACAAGACCCCAAATTATGGCACAAGTGCCTTCATGATCAAGCAAACCAAACATGAAGCATACATTCACAAGTTGGACAAGTTAAAGTTCATGCTTCAAAGAAATAACAAACATGCCTCAAAAAAAATGTCATTCAGTATTCAAGCATCTCAAACATGTATAATTGACATATCAAATCCACAAGCAATGAATCAGAACCAAAGTCAATCAACAATTAGGTCAAAGCATCAATAGGATTTCATACATTCATGCTCAAAGCAACACATCAAAAGTCATCCAAAAAGGACCTAAAAATCATTCCAAAAATCTCAAACATACCTCAACATGTTAAGAACACAACCCAAAAAGAATCAGGATCAAATCACTTTCCAAATGAGAGAAATAAAAAAATGTAACATGAAGTATGCAATATGAAATGCAATTGAGAAAAAAATACTTTGGAAAATTAATATTTAATGCAATTTAAATGCAAAAATAATAAAATAATATGTGAAAAAATAATTTTAATGATGAGGAGGAATGATGAATTTTTTTGGAATTTTTTAGTATATGCAAGTATTTTTAAAAATTAATTATGAAATGGTACGAAAATAGAAAATAAAAGAAGAAATGAAATGAAGCCAGGGGTGTATTAATGAATCCAAATGCGTGTTAATGGACATGGGCTCATAAATGGTGGGGTGTGAAAATCAAAATTACCAAGCCCAAAACAAAAATCAGCATGAAACTCCAATGACACAATGAAACGAATGAAACACATCTTTCATTAAACCCACGGCTACACATCAGCATGCAGTCACCAATCACGTGTGAGTCAACAAGTCAAACAACCACGTCACCTAAACAACTCAGATGCCGAAGCCCTAGCTCCGGTCATCTTCTCCGGGAGATTCGCCGGATTTGCAGATCCAAACATCACCATAACAACAAAACTTGGACATCATTTCGCGTGGTTTTTCATGCTGGTTTCAGATCCGTGCTTAAAAATGATTTTAAATGAGTTTAACACTATGAATCGAAGCCAACATGAAATTACGTCCAAACTGAAATCTCATCACAACAGAACAACAAGCATACAAATAATGCCCACATTATTGTAGGACTTTAGAATCACCAGCATCAAGTTCAAAATGCGTTCAATATGAGAGAACTAGTTCAAAGATGATTACCTAACGGAGCTGCTCCGTTGGCCCTTGTTTTGATGTGTAAATGAAGAAAAAGAAACCCAGAACTCTTCCTTAGACTCCAAAGATGATGAATCAAGCACTAGAATGGAGTGAAACCTTGGAGATGATGAGATTCGAAAATATGAAATTCTTGAGAAAAGTGGAGCTCTGCAGATCTGATCTTCAGCCAAAATGAGAGTCTCTGAATGGTTTCTAGGGTTTGTGTGACTTATAAAGGGTGTGTTTGCACGTGAGAGGAAAAAAAAAGAGAGTGAAAAATTTGCTGCACAAATTTGTTTTTGAAATTAGAAACTTGGTGGGTGGAAATAGTAAGCACATGGGCTGGTGGTTTTGTATGATTTTCTGAGCAAAAAAATCATGAAGAGTGTGTGTGGAGAGAGGGAATGCGAGAGTGAGTGGAGTCAGAATTGAGTGGGATCCAATTCTTGTTGTGCAAGTTTGGCTTTTCTAATTTTGGTCATGTAATTCAAATTAGGGTGTAATGGAGTGTAGTACATGTTTGGCAATTTGTAGTAAAGAAAAAGAAAGGGTATACGTGAGGTGATGTACACTAAAGTCGTGCTGCAAGAGCATGCTACCAAATGCCAACAACACATATCCTACCATGCTTTAGAAATTAATTCATGCAACCCACTTTATGCCATGATATCTTCATGAGTTTCAATCCAAATTGTACCAATTGAATTTCATTGGAAAGCCTACACTTCAAGGAACATCTTTGGTGTTCAAAACTAGTGGAATTCAAGCTTGTAAGACACTGAAAACTTGCCATGAAAACTTGTCCTTAGATATGCCAAAAGAAGACTTAGAGAAAATTCTAAGTTTTTGAACTCATCATGAATCATGAAAAACCTTGGATTTCAAGAGACCACAACTTGCTCAATATTGATCCAATCAAGGCATACTTGTGCTCTTTGGAAAGAGGAGATTGTCCTCTACAATTCTTATGTTAGAAGTTTCTCAATCCAAGGCTTGGAAGTCATCCAAAAGTGAGCATGAACATGAGTGCACCAAACTGCCCAAGAACAACTTAGAAAAAATTCTAAGTTTTCAAGTTTTTACAACTTAAAACCTCCATCTTTGAAACATCATAACTCTCTCAAAAATGATCCAAATGGGACAAACTTTATATGGTTAGAAATTTTGGAACAAGCTTTACAACTTTCATGTTTAAAGGAAATTGAAATGAAGCATGGATCGTGAAGAAATTTTTCCTTGAAAGTGACCTCTAAACCATGGAAACTTGCCAAAAATTGTAAGTTCTAAAACCCTATTTTTTCCAAAAATGGAAACTTTCACAAATCCTTGATTTGTGATGATTCCTTGAACATATCTTGATCAAATCTCTTCCATGGATCATATTTGACTTGAAAATCACCATGTTGACCTCAAAAAGTCAGGAGTTGACTTTTTCACTGCCCAGTTGACTTTATTCCCAATTCTCCTGATTTTGAAATTTCTGATCAATTGAAAACCTTCTGAAGCAAATTGTTGGACAATTCTCCAATCCTAGACACTTGAGGACATGAGGAATATCATGAGATCGAGTCTTGTCCTAAAAATCAGAAATAAACTGATTCTATAGGAAACCCTAATTTTGGCTCCTCTGGTTAGGAGAAATCAACACATCCTCCAAATTCAAATTCCTCTGAGTATGATGTGTGTCATATCCACCAATGATGATAAGTGCTATTTGGAGATGATAAACAATCAAAGAGCTTGCTCAATTGAGGATTAGATCTCAGAATCTCCAAAACCCTAATTTAGGAAATCATGTTAGGAGAGTGTGATCCCTCTGAAATCTCTTGCCAACTTTGATCTTATGAAGATATAATGAACTCCATGAACCACCTTGAAGCTTGAGACTTGAGAATATGGACTAAGTACCTTGATCCCATGCTAAAAACCAAATGCTATGCACAATGCACATGCAAGAAATGAAAAGAAACATAAGCCAGTTATCTAAAAACAACAGGGCAAATTTTGGGGTGTTACAGCTGCCCCTATTCAATCAACTTGATCCTGAAGGTATGATAGTGACGGCTATCATGCGTTCCAAGGATTCACAGAGATTGAATACCAAAAGAAACCTAAAATTTGCAATCCTCAAGGGAGGGACGACTCCACTGGGGAACAAACAAAAAAAAGCTGCACTGTCACGACACGTACGAGTGTTGGAGACCAAAACTGTTTTGAAAAGTCCTGAAATAAACACAAAAGAATGTTAGCTACGCTTGGGATGAACACGGACGGGTGTCAAGGAATCCAGGATATCAAATACGGACGGGTATTGAGAAGATACACGGACAGGTGTAAAGAGGTTCAATACGGACGGGTACTGAAAAAGGGGTACACGGACGGGTGCCAAATGTCAATGCGGACGGGCATTGAAACAAAAGTTCAAACACGGACGGGTGCCGAAAGAACATGCACGGGTGCCAAAGGGATTCAATACAGACGAGCATTGAAAAAGGTACACGGACGGGTGTAAAAGATTTCAATACGGACGTGCATTGAAAAAAGGTACACGGACGGGTGTAAAGAAGGTTCAAGGCGACCTCTCTGGGGATTGAAAAGGTACACGGACGGGTGTAAAAGGATCCAATACGGACGGGTATCGAAAAGGTACACGGACGGGTGTAAAAGGATTCAATACGGACGGGTATCGAAAAGGATACATGGACGGGTGTAAAAGGTTTCAATACGGACGGGTATTGAAAAGGGTGTAAAGCAACTTTATCGGGAATTAAACTCGCTGGGGGAATGGAAGGCAACACGGACGAGTGTCATCAGAAGGTCAATACGGACGGGTATTGAAATCAAATGTTCAAACACGGACGGGTGCTGAAAGAAACACGGACGAGTGTCTGTCGGTAAAAATTTCGAGGGGGAAAAAAACCGAAGGACCACCTGGACGAAGGGGTACAAATAAAATCAAGGATAAACAATCCTGGCAATACACTCTGCCGGGGAACTGTCAAATATTGCCTAACCCAACACCTGTGGAGTAAAGATATCTTCCTGAAATCCGGCTTTCCTGACGAAGGAAAACTCAAACCTGGCTTACGCTTCAGATGCATATGTTTGAATTTTGCCGTAATGCTCCACATGAAGTGGAAATGCTACGCATTTGGGAGGATTCCATGCAAAACAAATGCTTATGCAATGTAAGAGAGAAGTCTCAGCAAAATAAATGCTGAAGACCAGAAGCAACTCCGCTGGGGATGGCAAACTAAATTGGAACCAAACCAAAGAAATCCTGTTGAGAAAAACTTCTCCCTGCTAGGGAAGATCATAATCACCAATTCTGCCGGAGATGGACGAATCTCCGAGAGAATACCTACTCTGTTGAGGAATATCAAGATCAACAACTCTGCTGGAGATGGACGAAGCTCCGAGAGGATACCCACTCAGCTGGGGATGGAGATGAATACTGAAGATGGAAATTCCACCGCTGGGGACGACCGACTATTTCAGAACTTGGCTTCGGCGCCTGCCAAAAACGATTGGCCTTAAGACCTGCTGGGGCTACCACCAGACTCTGCTTGGAGAAATGAGCTTAATCTGCTGCTAGGGAAGTAACTTTACCCTCACCCTGCTAGGTATTAGATCAAACCATTATCGCCGAGACTATACTTTCTGACCAACTGAGGAAAGTAAACACCAGGACTCTGTGGGGATAATGACATCTTCGTCCACAAACTTCCTGTAGGAGATACAACAACATTCACCTTAGAGCAATCAACCTCTGATTACTCGATGGGGAATAGCATTCCAAACACGACTTCGGCTGGGTATATAATCTTCTGTACTTTGCTGAGGAAGACGATCCTCAACGACTCCGCTTGGGAGAGAAAGTAGTTATCAACATTCACCTGCTAGGGGATAACACATGCTTCCTGACTAGCTGGGGAACAAATAACTGCCCCATGCTCCGCGGGGAGACATCACTTGCTCTTATATCCTGCTAAGGAGGACGATCCTTAACGATTCCGCTTAGGGAATTACTCCTTTATACTCTGATGGGGAAGATTAATAACTTGCTGAGGACGATCAGACTTCAAAGTTGAGGAGAGCTCTACTCTACTGGGGAAAGCATCCAACCGCTGAGGACGATCAGACTTCAAAGATGGAGAGAGCAACTCTACTGGGGGAAGTACACCTGTTCTCCTGCAAAACCAACAAAAGTCTACGTGCAAGAATGAATACATTGATTATCCACATGGTGACTGTCGCCTAAGCAATTGCCACTGTTTTTCCATCTTGCGTCATAAAGCTCAACGTTTTAGCATGTAATGTTTTTATCAAAAATATCGGACATTTTCACAAACAAAACAGGTAAAACAGAAAACAAAAGCTCTTTAACTGAAATGCAAACTTTATTGAATGAATTGGCCTGTGAATAGGCATTTACATCTGGAAGCAATTCCTGAAAAGAGGTAATTGCACAAAAAGCAAGAGAAAATACAAATGTCGGCAATGTGGGGAACAGACATCCACCATGACTCAACTCAACTATAACCCATATGACTTGTTCATCCACAGATACTTTGGCCTTCGAAGACGACTAACTGGACTGATTCCTTTCCTCCGAATTTTCAAAGTGCGAACAGTGATCACAGATCGAACGCGGATCGTAGTCTTTGCTTTAAAATCCCTAACTTTTGCCTGGATCGCCCTTCTCGGGTTTTCAATCCACCGGGATACCCATTTTTGCCAAGGTTGCCTTTTCAGGTTTTCAACCTTGCGGGTTTATTCTTTTCTTTCTATCCCTAATTTTTGCCCGAACCTTTTCTTTTTATGGTTCGCCAGGATGCCCCATTTTTGCCTGAACCTTCTTTTTATGCTCAGCGGGTCTCTTTTATGCAAAGTATTTTTTGACTACATCCGCGTTCACAGGGGACGTAAAATCTTCGCCATCCATAGTTGAGAGTAATAAGGCTCCACCAGAGAAAACCTGTCTTACTACATATGGCCCTTCGTAATTCGGAGTCCACTTGCCCCTGTGATCTGTTTGAGGAGGAGTGATCCTTTTCAGAACTAATTCACCAGCTTGAAAACACCGAGGACGCACCTTCTGATCAAAGGCTTTCTTCATCCTGCTCTGATACAACCGGCCATGCGCATTGGCTTTCAATCTCTTCTCTTCAATGAGGTTCAATTCATTCATCCGGGAACGCACCCACTCAGCTTCATCCAGCTTCACATCTGTCAGAATTCTCAAAGAAGGAATCTCAACTTCTAATGGCAAGACTGCTTCCATGCCATACACTAGTGAGAAAGGAGTTGCCCCAGTCGAGGTGCGTACCGAAGTACGATAACCATGCAAAGCATAGGGCAACATCTCATGCCAGTCTTTGTATGTCACTACCATCTTCTACACAATCTTCTTTATGTTCTTATTAGCCGCTTCAACAGCCCCATTCATCTTCGGACGATAGGGAGAAGAATTGTGATGTTCGATTTTAAAGCTCTGGCATAGCTCCTTCATCATCTTGTTATTCAGATTTGAACCATTATCAGTAATGATTCTCTCCGGGACTCCATACCGGCAGATGATGTCCTTCTTAATAAACCGAGCTACCACTTGTTTGGTGACGTTGGCATACGATGCTGCTTCCACCCACTTCGTGAAATAATCAATAGCCACCAGGATAAAACGATGTCCATTTGAAGCAGTCGGCTCGATCTTCCCAATCATGTCAATGCCCCACATAGCAAAAGGCCAAGGTGACGACAAAACATTTAGAGGAGTAGGCGGTACGTGCACCTTGTCAGCATAAATCTGGCATTTATGACATTTCAGGGCGTATTTAAAACAGTCAGACTCCATAGTCATCCAATAATACCCCGCTCTCAACAATTTTCTGGCCATAGCATGCCCATTGGCATGAGTACCGAAGGAACCTTCGTGAACCTCTTCCATCAACAAGCCTGCCTCGTGTTCCTCAACACAACGTAGCAAGACCATGTCAAAGTTTCTCTTGTACAACACATCATCCTTGTTCAAAAAGAAGTTTCCTGATAACCTCCTCAATGTCTTTTTATCCTTGGAAGATGCCCCAGCTGGGTATTCCTGACTCTTCAAGAAGACTTTAATGTCATGATACCAAGGCTTGCCATCTGATACCCCTTCAACTGCAAATACAAAAGCAGGTCTATCCAAGCGCATGATTCTGATTGAGGGAGCTTCATTCCAAAGATTCACTTTATACATTGATGACAAAGTTGCCAACGCATCAGCCATCTGATTCTCTATCCGGGGAATGTGATGGAAGTCTACTCTGTCAAAGAAAGGTAACAATCTTCTGGCATAATTGTTATATGGAACGAGATTTACTTGACGAGTCTCCCATTCTCCTGTAATCTGATTCACCACCAACGCAGAATCACCATAAACATCGAGGTTCTTGATTCTCAAATCAATTGCTTCTTCTAACCCCATGATGCATGCTTCATACTCCGCCTCATTGTTGGTGCATATGAACGCTAATCGGGCAGTAAAGGGTATATGAGAGCCCTGTGGAGTCGTAATAATTGCCCCGATTCCGTTGCCATATGAATTAACAGCCCCATCAAAAACCATATTCCATTGAGATCCAATCTCAGGTCCTTCATCAGGCAAAGGCTCTTCACAATCCTTCATCTTCAGATACATGATATGCTCATCCGAAAATTCAAACTTCATCGGTTGATAATCCATAATTGGCTGTTCGGCAAGATACTCTGACAACACACTTCCCTTAATGGCCTTTTGGGAAACATACTGAATATCATATTCTGTCAGAACCATCTGCCAACGGGCTATTCTACCAGAAAGTGCTTGCTTCTCAAACACATACTTGATTGGATCCATCTTCGAAATCAAAAGGGTTGTATGGTTTAACATGTACTGCCTCAAACGCTTAGTGGCCCAAGCGAGTGCACAACATGTTTTCTCCAGCATCGAGTATCTTGACTCGCAATCAGTAAACTTCTTACTCAGGTAATAGATGGCGTGCTCTTTTTTACCTGACTCGTCTTGTTGACCGAGCACACAACCCATTGAATTCTCAAGAATCGTGAGATACATAATCAAAGGTTTTCCTGGCACTGGCGGCATAAGGACCAGAGGTTCCTGCAAGTATTCTTTAATCTTTTCAAATGCCTTTTGACAATTTTCATTCCACCTGACCGCTTGATCTTTTCTTAGCAACTTGAAGATTGGTTCACACGTGGCTGTGAGATGCGAGATGAACCTAGCAATGTAATTCAATCTCCCCAAGAAACCACGAACCTCTTTTTCTGTTTTCGGCACAGGCATCTCTTGTATGGCTTTTACCTTTGCAGGATCAACCTCAATACCTTTTTCACTAACAATAAACCCCAGCAATTTTCCTGATCTCACCCCGAAGGTGCATTTGTTTGGATTCAACCTCAGTCTGAATTTCCTTAACCTTTCAAATAATTTCTGAAGATTCACCAGATGTTCTTCTTCCGTCTGTGACTTCGCAATCATGTCATCAACATAGACTTCAATCTCTTTGTGAATCATATCATGAAAGAGAGTCACAATCGCCCGCTGGTAAGTTGCCCCTGCATTTTTCAATCCAAAGGGCATCACTTTGCAGCAGAAAGTTCCCCACGGTGTTATGAACGTAGTCTTCTCCATGTCCTCTGGGGCCATTTTGATTTGGTTATACCCAGAGAAGCCATCCATGAAGGAAAACACAGAATACTGAGCAGTATTGTCAACTAACACGTCAATGTGAGGGAGCGGGAAATCATCCTTTGGGCTTGCTCTATTCAAATCCCTGTAATCAACACACATCCTGACCTTCCCATCCTTCTTAGGTACAGGCACAATGTTAGCAACCCATGGAGGATAATTTGTCACGGCAAGAAAACCGGCATCTAGCTGTTTCTGAACCTCTTCCTTGATCTTGACAGACATCTCCGGTTTAGTTCTTCTCAACTTTTGCTTGACCGGAGCACAACCTTCCTTGAGTGGTAACCGGTGTACAACAATATCAGTATCGAGCCCAGGCATGTCTTGGTAAGACCAGGCGAAGATATCCACATACTCACGGAGCATTTCAATCAATCTTCCCTTGACACTGTCTTCCAATGCAGCCCCTACTCTTACTTCCTTTCTAGCATCCTCGGTTCCCAGATTCACAATCTCAATTTCCTCCTGATGAGGTTGGATGACTCTCTCCTCTTGCTTCAACAATCTGGCCAACTCTTCGGGCAGTTCACAATCTTCGTCAGCCTCTTCTTCAGCCTGATAGATTGGATTGTCAAAATCATACCGAGCTATAGCTGAGTCATGATCGGTGTTATCTGAACAAAAAGACCTGCAATGATTTATGAGGTATGTTTTATTATGATGCAACAAAAGAGACACATTGCCATTTTGATGTGGGTTTTTTTAATGCATAAAAATAAAAACAGAAAGACAGAGATCAAAATTTTTGAGTGTGAAAAGTCCTTTATTGATGATAAAGCAAAACATGCAACAGTTAAAAGCCCTACAAACAGAATCACTACGTCTTGGGCAGAACGTATGATTAACAAAATAGGAAAACAAAGCAATTACTCGAAGCCTGTCACTTGAATGACTTTCTCGGAAGACCAGTTGTGCAGACTTTCCCCTGGGACACAAGGACAGATCCAGCTATCCATGTCACAATCACTGTCTCCTTCTTCTTCAACAGCATTAACTCTGTCGAAGAAAACTCCAGCGCTAGTGAACCGGACAGGGCCATAGAATTTTGGGGGATCCTCATCTCTTCTGGATGGCTTATATCCCAATCCATAAGTATCCTTCTTTTTCTGGACTTCAACCACCTGGCCCCACCTCTGTGAGCTACCAGCTTCAACCACAGCTTTGGCGTCTCTCAACGAAGACATGGAACCCTCAGGTTGATTTGCCACTACGGGCTACACTACAGCTTCAGACTGAACAACTTCTTCAGAAACTTTCACCTTCTCAAATCCCTGGCACAACGTCTCGTGGATTTCCCCATCCACTTCCACGTATTTGAAGGTTGACAGCTGACTGATCATTATGTCTTCTTCTCTGCATACTGTCACTACGTGACCATCAACCATATACTTCAGCTTTTGATGTAAAGTGGAAGTTACAGCACCTGCCCCATGGATCCAAGGACGACCCAATAAACAGCTGTACGCTGGCTGAATATCCATAATGTAAAACGTTGCATTAAAGATTTCCGGTCCAACCTTGATTGGAAGCACAATCTCGCCAAAAACATATCTCTTCGAGCCATCAAAAGCTCGCACCACCAAGTCGCTTGGTGTACAAATAAGTCCTCGAGTATCCAACTTCATTAACGTTTTCTTGGGCAATACATTCAACGATGAACCGGTATCAACCAAGACATGTGACATCAGCGAGCCACGACATTCGATCGAAATATGCAGGGCATTGTTATGATTCCTGCCAGCAGAAGTCAAGTCAAGATCTGTAAAACCCAGGCCGTTACCCGCATTCACGTGCGCTATAACCCCTTCCAGCTGATTAACAGAGATCTCTTGAGGAACGTAGGCTGCATTCAAAACCTTCAAAAGAGCATTCATGTGAGCCTCAGAACACAAGAGCAGAGACAGAATAGAGATCTTGGACGGGGTCTGATGTAATTGGTCCACGATCTTATAATCACTTTTTCGGATGAGCCTCATAAATTCCTCTACATTTTCCGAAAAAGCATCATCAACCGGCTTCACTGTAGATTCCACAATCACTGGAGTCTGAACAGAACCATCCATCGCCTGTTTTCCTCTATCCTGCCTAGAGGTACTGGGTTGATCGTTAACCAGAGGGAGCACTCTACCACTTCTGGTTATGGCATCAGTCTCAACTTTAACCCCTGAACTAGAACCCACTGGTGAATTATTCATTAGCTCTTGCTTTTGCCCATTGACAAACACCTCTGCACCATAATTCCACGGAATAGCCTTAGAACTCTCGTACGAAATGGGTCCGGCCCTTGTGATAATGACTGGAGGTGGCCTTGCTGGACCAGAAATAGTAATTGTTTTGAATGGAATAGTGATAGTGGCAACCTTCTCACTAACAACCTCTTCTAGCTGATTACCTCTGTCAAACTGTAAACAGCCCTCATCAATCAGATTCTGAATACCCCTCTTCAACGAATCACAACCATTAGCCTTTATCAAACAATCTGAGCAGTTTTCACCACAGCCCGGATAGACATCACCTTTCAATAACCTGTTCTTAACCACCACCAATGGAGTCTTCAGTTCCTCCACATCCATGATCAAATTCAAAGTTTCACAGTCCTCAATTATAGCATTCACCCTTGGCCCATTGTGATTAGGCATCGGGTTTTGAATAACATTGGGTCCGTCATTCGAGAAATTAATGGCTTTAGAGTCCACAAGGTCCTGCACCTTGTGCTGAAACGCCCTGCACTTCTCCACCGTGTGCCCAGGGGCACCAGAATGAAAATCGCAGTGTGCATTAGCATCGTAGCCTCGTGGGAGTTCCCCTGTTGGTGGCGCCAAGGTACGAAGCTCAACTAGACGCAACTGCAGCAAGTGTTGCAACAACTGTGCATATGACATTGGGGGTTGATCAAAATGCCTCTCTGCATTCCTCTGTCTGTTCTGATACTGACCCTGCTGCCTATTCTGATTAGCATTACCCCTTTGTTGCTGTGGTGGAGGTAACGTTGCTGGAATGGTTACTGATGCTACCTGTTGATTGTTAAACTGGCGCTGTTTCCCTTTTCCCCTGTGGGATGATACAGCGTTGGTCTCTCCTTTCTTCTTATAATTATCAAACGGCTTTTTTCCCTGTCCGGAAGATGATCCATCACCGCTAGAAACCTTCCCAGCCTTAATTCCGACCTCTATCTTCTGCCTAATAGCAATCACATCTGCAAACTTGCCTAGAGAACAAGGCAAAAGCTTCTCATAGTAGTGCTTCGGCAGTGTGTCCATGAACATATCTAGCATCTCTTTCTCTAGCATTGGTGGCTTCACCCTAGCCGCCAATTCACGCCACCTTTGCGCGTATTCTTTGAAACTCTCATCATTCTTCTGGGACATGCTCAACAGCTGGGTTCTGTTAGGAGCCATGTCTGTGTTGTACTGATAATGCTTGATGAAAGCTGCAGCTAGCTCTCTCCAGGTACGAACATCTCTGCTTTTTAACCCCATGTACCATTCCAAAGACGCGCCAGACAGGCTGTCTTGGAAGAAGTGCATCATTAACTTTTCATCCTTAGAGTGAGCAGCCATATTCCTGGTATAGGCCTTCACATGAGTCCTTGGGCAGGTAGAACCATTGTACTTTTCTAGCGTAGGAATCTGAATCTTGTGTGGAATAACAACATCAGGGACCAACCCTAGGTCGTCCAAATCAATCCCCAAATCATCCTGTTTCACCACTCCTTTCAATTGAGCTTCGATTAAACGGATTCTTTCATCACTGACCACAGGAAGGGCAGCATCTAGACTTCTGACCGAGAACACATCGTCCTGTTGATCATCAAAATGATGGCCATGGATAGCCCGAACAGTACTTCCCTCTCCAACCACTGTAGGAATTCTGCCCTGTCCACCAGCACCAACTCCGCCCGGAGGGATATTACGGTTAATAAGACCACCGTGTAGGATACCATTTTCGTCGACCTGCGTCACTAACGGCTGAACCAGAGTTCTGAACTCGTTCTGACTTTGCACCACACCCTGCATCATTTCCATGAACTGGTCGATGCGAGCTTGCATAACGGCCATATCTGCTTGAACTTTGTCCATCACTCTGTTTTGATTGAGCCGAGTGGAATAACGATGAGTTGGTTGATCAATCCTGGCTGAAAGAAAGAGAGAGCATAAGAAAACCAGAGAAACCAAGATAACCTGCAATGCAAAAATGATTATGATTATGCAAATGAAAATGCAAACATGTTTGTATATTTGCAGGGTGATCCACCCCTTGATTCCAGTTTAAAGGTGAAATAGGATGAAACTGCTGCTCATATAAATCAGAGTGAATCACTGTCAGAAATTACAACCCAAGGTACCAAAAAATAGCCTGAAACAAAAATAAGCAGAGGTCCCAGCCAACAATTCTGGTGGTGACCCAAAATACAAAGAAAGAACAAAATACAAACGACTGAGTAAAGTTCCCTTCAAGGATCTTGCACCGTATGAGGGCCACTGCCTGAGCTAGAGCACTCCCACTTAGACCTCTTCACTCCTGCTTGTATTTTCAGCTCTTCCGTGGTTACTAAGGCTTCTTTGAGCCGTTCCTCAACTGCGTGTCTTCGGAACGTCCCTGACAAGATCTCCTCGTCCTTCTTCCTGAGCTTCAACTTCAGACTCTCAATCTGCTCCAAATGCTTATCTTCTTTCTGCTTGTTGGCTGTGATTGCAGTATTTCGATAAGCATTGAACCTGTGAATCTTCGCCCAAGCCCTGGCTAAGTCATCCTTCTTGGATTTGAGAGTCTTGCAAACGCCTTTTAGAGCTTGTCCTACCCTTTTCCTAGCTGCTATCTCTTCAACCAGCTCCTTTTCTTTCTCAGCGAGATGTTCTGTCTTCAGCTTGGCAATATGAACAGCCTCACCTCGCTAATGTTTCAACTGGTAGATTTACTTTTGCAACTCACGGTTCTCCTCTCGAATCTTCTCCTTTTCAGCCCATAATTGGTTATACTTCTCCATCTCAATCATGGTTGGAGGTTCAATCAGTAAAGGGTAAGAGGGAGGTTCCCTGCAGAATGGCAAAAGTACACTTGCTACTCTGCTCTGAACCCAGTCTTCATACGCAGGAAAAGCTTTGTTGTTACACTTTCCAAAAGAAGTCTTTCCTTTCTTATGGCGATCTCTCCAAGCGTTTGCAGCTTCTTTCAACACCTCCAGATTGGCTTCCTCACCCAAAAATAGAGACTCTTGCACATCTTGGCCTTTTGGCGGCTCTTTTAAAGCATACCCAAATTGCCTAATAGCAAGGATGGGGTTGTAGTTAATTCCCCCCTTCCTTCCTATTAAGGGTACGTTTGGGTAACCTCCACAACTAACCAGGATCTCTCGGCCCAACAAATCACGATTGATCCAAACCAAGTTGTCAGCCCTTAACCCCATTAATCTCTTTGCCCAATCTAAAGTTCCTTTAGTGTCTTCGAATGCCCCAGATTTGGGAAGACGATCAGCAAACCGCTTATAGAAAATTGAAGCACAACAATAAAGAGGTCCGCCTCTCCTTTTCTCATTCTTATAGTGCATCGAATAATACAGATCCCCAAGCAAGGTAGGTACCAGATTCTTCGTGGTGAATATCCGAACAGCATGTGCATCTACAAAATCCTTCACATTAGGGAATAACGTCGTTCCATAAACACACATAGCCAGAATTGCATTGAACACTGACCAACACTTAGCCTTAGCACAAGTAGCAGCCTGTTCGATCAAAAATTTCGTGTGAAAACCTTGATAACCCCCTTTACTAGCAATATTTTTCTTCAACAGTGACTGATCCAAACGTAAAGTAGCAGCAACCCTTTCCAAAATAGGAAAGTCCTTAGAAGGATAGAAGGGAGCTCCCTCTTTGACCGAAACATCCAAAATAAGAGCAAATTCTTCCAACGTTGGAGCCAAAAGATAATCAGCAAATAGAAAACACCGAAGTTGAGGGTCATAGAACTGTACCAGAGTGTGCAGGGCCCTGAACTCATAATTGGTAACATTCCGGGCCCTGAAATCTGCCAATGCCTCAGGTTTTTCCATAGCCGAGATCTTGTGCACAGCGTCTAGATGAAGCTCTGGGAACTTGTACGGGATGATGTTCTTCCTCTTTTCAGCGCTAATACTCATCACGGACAGTCTTCAGATAACCGGAATCAAAGTTAGGATGCAACCCTACAAATGAACAAACATGTCAGAATGCAAAAAGATGATGCAAAATGCAGGCATGGGATCAAGGTATCCAAAATGCTCAAACTGCTGTTGTTCTGCTGACTGAATAAGACCCAGAATACCAGAAACCCAAAAATCCAGAATAACAACCCAATCAAACTGTCAGAATATCAGGATAATATACACAGATGAGAAACCCAGAAACCAGGTAGGTTGGAGGTCTCGGTTACCTGCAAACCTGCAAACACTCATCCCCTCTCACATGTGGGTACTAGGATGTTCAGTATCCCGGGCTCTCAGGTCGAGAAATGATGATACGTTCACCATTTCTGGTTTGGCATCATCATCAAAAGAGGAGGCCTCAACTGATTCTCCAAAACAAAAGATCCTCAGCTTCAGAGGTTTGAGAAGCAATAGCACATTCAGCCCGAAGGATACAATGCTATCGCCAATCAAAGAGGTCGTCCGCTGATTCACTACAAAAGGGAAATCCTATAGCAAGTTCCCAGCATTGGGTCCTCGGATCGAGAATGTGCAATGGGTTTGCCACAGAACATGGGCTGCCACTGTCACATCTCGGGAGGAGTGCCGCAACTGAGTCCTCAGGAATGGTCGCCAGAGTCGACAACTTTCTAGGTTATATTCCATCATCTGCCCCAAATGGACAGGACAGAATATTACCAAGAAAACCTCGTCTGGATGTGGAGTTTTCATGTATACTTCGTCTGGCCAAATGCCAAACAAGTCACACTACTTTCCACGCTAATCATAGGTGTATGCTCAAGCCTTGGTATTGGGCTTTTCTCTCATGAATCTAACCCACCCTGCAAACAGAAAATCCAGCAGCAGAACAACACAGCAATATCCAGTATGACAGTAATAATATAAAATGCAATGCAATAAAAGCTGTAAAAATAGTAAAGCAGTAAAGTAAAAATACAGTAAATAGCAATACAGTAATATACAACAAAGCAAAGCACCATAAAAACACCCAACAAAAACAAACAGACAAGCGCTAGGATTGACTCGCTAAAGGGGAAGGACCAGCAAGAGGTCAACCAGAGTCCCCAGCAGAGTCGCCAGCTGTCGCTCCCGAAAGATTCGCATCCAACGGTACAAACGCGAGAGTGGCGCAAAAGAACACAGAGTCGCCAGCAATGTGTATTTATCCCAAGAGAGGGAAAGGAAACACTGCGTAAACCTGAAAGAAATGGAAAGAGCATGGTCACGCGACCAAGAGAACGGGTACGGGAGTCGGTTACGCGAAGGGAAGGTGTTAGCACCCCACACGTCCATCGTACTCGATGGGATCCACGCTTGTTGTCTGCATCAAAGGGTGTCGTCGTCTGGAACTCCACTGCTACTGGACCGGAGAAGAAAACGAGACCGAAAAATAACGGAGAAACGAAGAAGAAAAGAAAAGGAAGTGACTCGATAGGACGGTATCGTTGTCCTAGGCCTACGTACTCCCTCAGTGCAATGGGAAAGTCAGAGTCAACGTAGTTCGGACGGGAACTGTGGGGGAAGGTTGCTCGCCAAGACAATCGCTGCCTTGTGCCTACGTATCCTCAATCGGACGAGAGAGAGGAATCAGAGCTGACGTAGTTCGTGGGTACGACCACGGGTAGGTAAGTGTTTTTTATGTGAGCGACGAGCTCTTTCTGAAAAAAAAGAAGTTTGAAACCCAACAATCCCGAAGGATAAAAAGATTTGAATTGGTTTGGGGTTTTTTAGACAGAAGTGTTTTGAGTTAGTTCGTAACTTACATTGCACCGAAGTCTACCATGCGGGAACGAGTGAGTCGCATGATCGCCCCCGAATGAGACGTATGCTAAACACCCTAGAAGAAGAGAGGAGACCCCTCGTTCTTCACTTCCTACACTTAAGGCTCGAGCGCAATATACGTTATATTTTATTAAGTGTTTTCAAGAAGTTTGAGATGAGAAGAGAAGCGACACAAAAGGAAACTCTAAAGGGAAACTAAGAGTCCTAATGTTATCATGCATGGATGTCCTATGGTTAGTGAGGTTTAGGAGAGACGACTACCTAACCTAATGTTAATCCTACTCCAAGCTTAATCGAAAATTAAGTTGGACTAGGTAGCTCTACAGGGAGAGAATCCAAGACTTAAACAAGTCTTGAGACTCGAGGGGTGAAAAGAGTGAAAGAGAAGGAGGAGAAAGAGAAGTGAAACACAAGTGGCCTAAGCTCACTTCAAACACAAGTATGAAAGTTAAAAGATAAAGGAAGAAAGTAAAATGTGGAAGCATATCCACACTCAAACAACTTACCATTTGCCCCTGAAAGTGTTAGAAGTATTCACATATGACAAAATGAAACTCAAACAAGCATAAGGCAATAAAGAAACAAGTTCTAAGGTAAATCAAACATCAAGTTCAGAACCTAATGATCCTACTGACCTCTAATATTAGTCATGCACAATTAGTCAAAAAGAAAAGGGAGAAGTTACTCAAGTATCATCCAAGTCATTAAAGAAGGAGTGAGATGAAAGGAAGTGATCATGTGAAGCAACCAAGTCAAAATTCCACAAAGTAAACCAAGTCCAGAAGTGGCACAATCCTAAATGTGTGCCTAAACAAGATCTTCAAACATCATTCAAGTCATACAAACACTTTCACAATCAATTAAGAAGCAAAGAAGAAGAAGAAGTGAAGTGAAGTGAAACATGATTCATTCTTGTGGAACAAGTGACTTAAGGTGCAAGGCAAACATCAAACATGCAAAGATGAGATCCAAATATCACAACCAGAGGTCAATTAACATGCTATCAATTCTCAAACAAGACCCCAAATTATGGCACAAGTGCCTTCATGATCAAGCAAACCAAACATGAAGCATACATTCACAAGTTGGACAAGTTAAAGTTCATGCTTCAAAGAAATAACAAACATGCCTCAAAAAAAAATGTCATTCAGTATTCAAGCATCTCAAACACGTATAATTGACATATCAAATCCACAAGCAATGAATCAGAACCAAAGTCAATCAACAATTAGGTCAAAGCATCAATAGGATTTCATACATTCATGCTCAAAGAAGCACATCAAAAGTCATCCAAAAAGTACCTAAAAATCATTCCAAAAATCTCAAACATACCTCAACATGTTAAGAACACAACCCAAAAAGAATCAGGATCAAATCACTTTCCAAATGAGAGAAATAAAAAAATCCAACATGAAGTATGCAATATGAAATGCAAATGAGAAAAAAATACTTTGGAAAATTAATATTTAATGCAATTTAAATGCAAAAATAATAAAATTAATTTTGAAAAATTAATTTTAATGATGAGGAGGAATGATGAATTTTTTTGGAATTTTTTAGTATATGCAAGTATTTTTAAAAATTAATTATGAAATGGTATGAAAATAGAAAATAAAAGAAGAAATGAAATGAAGCCAGGGGTGTATTAATGAATCCAAATGCGTGTTAATGGACATGGGCTCATAAATGGTGGGGTGTGAAAATCAAAATTACCAAGCCCAAAACAAAAATCAGCATGAAACTCCAATGACACAATGAAACGAATGCAACGCATCGTTTCATTAAACCCACGGCTACACATCAGCATGCAGTCACCAATCACGTGTGAGTCAACAAGTCAAACAGCCACGTCACCTAAACAACTCAGATGCCGGAGCCCTAGCTCCGGTCATCTTCTCCGGGAGATTCGCCGGAGTTGCAGATCCAAACATCACCATAACAACAAAACTTGGACATCATTTCGCGTGGTTTTTCATGCTGGTTTCAGATCCGTGCTTAAAAATGATTTTAAATGAGTTTAACACTATGAATCGAAGCCAACATGAAATTACGTCCAAACTGAAATCTCATCACAACAGAACAACAAGCATACAAATAATGCCCACATTATTTTAGGACTTCAGAATCACCAGCATCAAGTTCAAAATGCGTTCAATATGAGAGAACTAGTTCAAAGATGATTACCTAACGGAGCTGCTCCGTTGGCCCTTGTTTTGATGTGTAAATGAAGAAAAAGAAACCCAGAACTCTTCCTTAGACTCCAAAGATGATGAATCAAGCACTAGAATGGAGTGAAACCTTGGAGATGATGAGATTCGAAAATATGAAATTCTTGAGAAAAGTGGAGCTCTGCAGATCTGATCTTCAGCCAAAATGAGAGTCTCTGAATGGTTTCTAGGGTTTGTGTGACTTATAAAGGGTGTGTTTGCACGTGAGAGGAAAAAAAAAGAGAGTGAAAAATTTGCTGCACAAATTTGTTTTTGAAATTAGAAACTTGGTGGGTGGAAATAGTAAGCACATGGGCTGGTGGTTTTGTATGATTTTCTGAGCAAAAAAATCATGAAGAGTGTGTGTGGAGAGAGGGAATGTGAGAGTGAGTGGAGTCAGAATTGAGTGGGATCCAATTCTTGTTGTGCAAGTTTGGCTTTTCTAATTTTGGTCATGTAATTCAAATTAGGGTGTAATGGAGTGTAGTACATGTTTGGCAATTTGTAGTAAAGAAAAAGAAAGGGTATACGTGAGGTGATGTACACTAAAGTCGTGCTGCAAGAGCATGCTACCAAATGCCAACAACACATATCCTACCATGCTTTAGAAATTAATTCATGCAACCCACTTTATGCCATGATATCTTCATGAGTTTCAATCCAAATTGTACCAATTGAATTTCATTGGAAAGCCTACACTTCAAGGAACATCTTTGGTGTTCAAAACTAGTGGAATTCAAGCTTGTAAGACACTGAAAACTTGCCATGAAAACTTGTCCTTAGAGCTGCCAAAAGAATACTTAGAGAAAATTCTAAGTTTTTGAACTCATCATGAATCATGAAAAACCTTGGATTTCAAGAGACCACAACTTGCTCAATATTGATCCAATCAAGGCATACTTGTGCTCTTTGGAAAGAGGAGATTGTCCTCTACAATTCTTATGTTAGAAGTTTCTCAATCCAAGGCTTGGAAGTCATCCAAAAGTGAGCATGAACATGAGTGCACCAAACTACCCAAGAACAACTTAGAAAAAATTCTAAGTTTTCAAGTTTTTACAACTTAAAACCTCCATCTTTGAAACATCATAACTCTCTCAAAAATGATCCAAATGGGACAAAATTTATATGGTTAGAAAGTTTGGAACAAGCTTTACAACTTTCATGTTTAAAGGAAATTGAAATGAAGCATGGATCGTGAAGAAATTTTGCCTTGAAAGTGACCTCTAAACCATGGAAACTTGCCAAAAATAGTAAGTTCTAAAACCCTATTTTTTCCAAAAATGGAAACTTTCACAAATCCTTGATTTTTGATGATTCCTTGAACATATCTTGATCAAATCTCTTCCATGGATCATATTTGACTTGAAAATCACCATGTTGACCTCAAAAAGTCAGGAGTTGACTTTTTCACTGCCCAGTTGACTTTATTCCCAATTCTCCTGATTTTGAAATTTCTGATCAATTGAAAACCTTCTGAAGCAAATTGATGGACAATTCTCCAATCCTAGACACTTGAGGACATGAGGAATATCATGAGATCGAGTCTTGTCCTAAAAATCAGACATAAACTGATTCTATAGGAAGCCCTAATTTTGGCTCCTCTGGTTAGGAGAAATCAGCACATCCTCCAAATTCAAATTCCTCTGAGTATGATGTGTGTCATATCTACCAATGATGATAAGTGCTATTTGGAGATGATAAACAATCAAAGAGCTTGCTCACTTGAGGGTTAGATCTCAGAATCTCCAAAACCCTAATTTAGGAAATCATGTTAGGAGAGTGTGATCCCTCTGAAATCTCTTGCCAACTTTGATCTTATGAAGATATAATGAACTCCATGAACCACCTTGAAGCTTGAGACTTGAGAATATGGACCAAGTACCTTGATCCCATGCTAAAAACCAAATGCTATGCACAATGCACATGCAAGAAATGAAAAGAAACATAAGCCAGTTATCTAAAAACAACAGGGCAAATTTTGGGGTGTTACATATAGGTTAACCTTAGAAAGCGCTGCTATAGGTCTTAAATTCTCCCCACTTAAGAAAGCGCTTTCTAAGGAAAGCGTTCTTAGAGGTAGCACTTAAGAAAGCGCTTTTTGAAAAGCGCTCTCTAAGGTCAATTATGAATTAAAATATATAACACATTTCTAATCATTTTCAGAAACTTCATTTCATTTTCTTCTCTCGACCATTTCTTTCTGAAACCCTTGCTTTCGTTAATTCTTGCTTTCGTTCTGAAACCCTTGCCATTGCCATTGCTGTAATTCTGAAACCCTTTCCATTGCCATTGCCGTCGTTCTGAAACCTTTGCCATTTCCATTGCTGTCGTCCATTGTCGTCGTGAAGAAGAAGACGAAAACGAAGAAGAGGTATGTTGTTGTTGTTGTTGTTCTTGCTTCTTACATTGTTCTTGTTTCTTACATTGTTCTTGTTTCTTACATTCTTGCCGTCGTTCTGTTGTTGTTGTTGTTGTTGTCGTCGTTCTGTTATAGTTAGGTCGTTCTTACTGTTGTTGTCGTTCTTGCTGTTGTTGTTGCTTCTGTTAGTTGTTCTTACTGATGTGTTATGCTTCTAAACTTGTGTTGCGTTCTTACTGTTGTGTTATGCTTTTAAACTTGTGTTATGCTTCTGTTAGTTGTTCTTACTGTTGTTGCGTTCTTGCTGATTTTGTTTTTTATTATTTGTTGTGTGGAATTGATATATGCCCTACCAAACGTATTGTTGGTATTATCTTGAAAATGAGAATTAAACTCTCAATTTTCTTATTACTCTATATAAAAAACTAAATCAACCCTATATATCTCCTCAAATGAAATGAAATTAACATGAATAACTAAAGACAAGTTGCTATTAAATGTTGAAAGATATTTTTTGTAAAGAAGATATTTTGATTATTTTAAAAATATTAAATTCTTGTTAGAATGAATGAAATGAATAATGAAGAAAAGCCAGCAAAGGCGGTCTCCTAAAGCAAAGGATTGATTTAGTTTTTTTATTTAGGATTGAATTATTCATAAAGCACGTTTGGTAGGTGCATGTTTACTTGTTTAGGTATTGCTTAGATTTGAATCTTGTTAGGTTTAGGACGAATTGCTCTAATGTTTGGTTACTTGTTTAAGTATGCTTGGTTACTTGTTTAAGTATGCTTGCTCTTGAGTATTTGGTCAAGTACTTGGGATATGTAGGTGTTTACCTCTAATTGTTGCTTGTTTGTGATTACATGTTGCCACTTATCAAGTTATGACTCATAATTGGTCAATTAATGATATTTCATTTTATGATACGAGTACAGGGGGATCTTGGTAATTCTAACCTATCTGGACACTGTGTGGGTCTAGAAGTTGTTTACATCTCTACAGGTAATTAGTTGTTCTCTCTCGCCACTGTAATTAGTAGTGCTTTGAATGAACTGATATGATGGGGTTACTAACTTATTAAATTTACTATATATAGGGGTTACTTGTGATCAAAGTGTGAAAGTCGGATCGTTTCCCTACAAGTAAATATTTTTTATTTTTGTTTTTGTTTAGTTTAATTAGTCTAACTATGGATAAGAAATGGATGTCTTCAAGTCGATTGTCGAAAGAGTACGAGAATGGGGTATCGGAATTCGTTAAGTTTGCTGTTGCGCACGCCAAAGACCCCAGTCGAATGATATGTCCTTGCTTGGGTTGTTGTTTTGGGAGTCGGGTTGACGCGGTTCAGTTAGCATTGCATTTAATGAGGCGTGGAATTGATAGAAGTTATACATGTTGGAATTTGCATGGTGAGAAGATTAACGGGAATGTTGAATCGGGGGATAATACGACCTATGCTTCAAACGGCAATGGCACAGATACATACAATTCTGATCGAGTCGAAGAGATTGCAGAAGCACTTGAAGAAGATCTTAAGGATTGTCCCAAAATATTGTCTTCAATTGGCCGGAAAGAGACACAGAGGGTTTCGAGCCTTATTATCAAACAAATATCTTAAGGATGAGGAAAAAAATTTGTAGAAGCAGAACTTCCACAGTTGTATACGGACTTGATTACACCGGAAGAATGGGGCACTTTTGTAGCCAAACGAAAAACCGAAAAATTCAATGTAATGTTATCTTGTTATGTCTATTAATTGTAGTATATACTTGTTGCATTAGTTTGTTCTGATATGACTTAAACTTGTTTATCTAGGATTTGAGTGCCATTAATCGCCAAAGAGCATCAAAACCCGCGTATCCATACAGAAAAGGGCGTTTGGGATATGCACGGTTACAACAAAAATTGGTAAGTATATATTAATGCTATGATTTTATTAATTGTATTATTGTGTTATAATTGATGAACTTATTATTTAACTAAATGTGTAGTTAGAAGAGACGAAAAGTGAAGAATCATCACTTTCGAAACATGTTTTGTGGAAGGAAGCTCGTGTGGGTAAGGATGGAGTTGTTAGGGAAGATGTTCAGCATGTTTATGACGAATGTGTAAGTATAACATTATGTCTTTAAGTTAATCGAAATTTTATTAAAATATAATTAATTTTTAATCCCCACTAATAATTTTCGATATGTCAATGAATTTCAGGAGACTCTATCTAAATCCTTAACCACAGGTGAGGAGGATTGCAGGAGTGTTAGTTCTTGTTATTGGCTAGAATTTTGGTAAAAGAATGTTGTTGTTGAAGATGTCATATGTCTGATGTCTTAACATGAGTTACTAACATTAAGTTTGCTAGGGTTGCGGTTTTGTGTACTGATGTCAAAAACGATGTCTTGACATTGAGTGACAAAACATCAGTTGTTGTGTTTTTAGGGCTGCGCGTGGTTTAATTAGTTATTAGAAGATCTGATTGAGAGATTGCAGGCGAAGATCTTGGATTAGATTCTTTCTGTTGCAATCAGATATGGAGTAGATCTTGTTATTTTTTTAGGGCTGAAAGATATGAAAAGATTTGAAGATAAAATCTGTTTTAAATTTAAATCAAATCAGATATTTTCAAGGAGTCCAAGCCCAAGTGTGAGTTTCTATTTAAAGCAGCCTCAACCCTACTTGGAAGTGACGAAGACTAGAGAGTGTATACTGAGTATAATTTGTTAGAGTTTTCGTTTGTGTTTTGTAAGCCATTCATGCTTGAATTGGTATAGTTTGTTTGAGTTGTAATTGTCCTCTCTAAAGCTTTTAAGCAAGAGAGTATTGTTCTTGATCAAAGCTTTTAAGCAAGATCAAGTTGTAAAATTTGTAATCTTTGAGTTGTATCACTGAGGTGATTAAGGGGAAGTGAGTGGTATCTCATATCTAAGAGGTTCTTAGGTAGAAGTGTCATTGGGTAGTGATTAAGTTTGGAGATTGTCAACTGGGATTGTTGAGTTTGTAATTTAATACTACTAATAGTGAATTTCCTCCCTGGCTTAGTAGCCCCCAGACTTAGGTAGTTAGACCGAACTGGGTGAACAATTCATTCTGTTGATTGACTATTTTATTGTCTTATTCATTTAGCAGATTGTGTTGTTGTGACATCACACTTAACATCACACATCTGATATCATAATTTCAATTGGTATCAGAGCAGGCATCCTGCTCTGCATCTGGGTGAGATCTAGGGCTGTTACTTTCTAGTACTATGGACAAGGAGAGTGGTGGATTTATGAATAGACCCCCTATTCTAGATGGCTCAAATTATGATTATTGGAAACCTCGCATGGTTACCTTCTTGAAGTCCTTGGACAACAGGGCTTGGAAGGCTGTTTTAAAAGAATGGAAACATCCTGTTATTATTGAAAGAGATGGAACATCAAAGCGGAAACCTGAGGAAGAGTGGACCAAGGAAGAAGATGAACTTGCGCTTGGAAATTCTAAGGCTTTGAATGCCATTTTTAATGGTATTGACACGAACATCTTTAGGCTGGTCAACACTTGTGAAGTGGGTAAGGAAGCTTGGGATGTCTTGAAAACTACTCATGCTGGAACCTCCAAAGTCAAGATGTCAAGACTTTAACTGCTGACAACAAAGTTTGAAAATCTGAAGATGAAGGATGATGAGACCATTCATGATTTTCACATGAATATTCTTGTGCTGTCAAATGCTTCGAGTTCCCTTAGAGAGAAAATGACTGATGAGAAGCTGGTAGGGAAGATTCTTAGATCCCTTCCCAAGAGATATAAAATGAAGGTGATTGCTATAAAAGAAGCTCAAGACATCAGCAAGATGAGGGTGGATGAGTTGATTGGTTCTCTTCAAACTTTTGAATTAGGGATGGATGAGGAACCTGAAAACAAGACCAAAAGCATGGCTTTGGTATCTAGTTCTGAAGATGCTAAGAAAGAAAATAGTCCTGAGTCTCAGGAGGAGCTGTCCCATGCCATTGTTCTTCAAGGAAGACAGTTTAATAAGGTGTTAAAAAGAATGGATAGGAACTATAGACCAAATGTTAAGAACATCTCGTCTGACATCAACAAGAGAACTACAGCTGAGTAAAAGCCTAATCTTGACAAAGGAGTCCAATGCTATGAGTGTGAAGGTTATGGTCATGTCAGAAAAGAATGTCCTACATATCTCAAGAAGTAGAAAAAGGGGTTATCTGTTTCCTGGTCTGATACTGAGAGTGAGAGTGATGAAGAGACTGCCAAGCATGTCAGTGCATTGACTGGAATATGTGCTTCTGATGGAGAGTCTAGTGATGATGATCTGACCTTTGAAGAGCTAGCAACCTCCTATAAAGAGTTGTGTCTGAAAAGTGAAGAGGTGTGTCAAGAAAGGGAGAAGCAGAAGAAAATTATAATCCAGCTTAAGGATGATAAAGCTGAACTTGAGAATGAAGTTCTGTTGTTAAAATCCCAGCTTGATTAAATGTCCAAATCCATCAGAATGTTGAATAGTGGAACTGACACTCTGGATGAAATCCTTCAGGCTGGAAAATGAGCAAGTGATAAGACTGGTCTAGGATTTAATGGTGTAAAGAAATCTTCTTCAGATGCTAGTTCTTCTGGTACCAAATAGAACTTGTCCCATCAGATGTCTCAACATCAAGGGAAAGCTCATGTGTCAGGACCCAAGCAATATGTACCTCATCAGAAGACTCAACACCATGGGAAAGGTTATGCATCCAAACCTAAACATAACATGTCCCAACCTATGTCTCAACATCATGGGAAAATGTATGGGCCTAATAATACTGTGCCTCACTATTATGGCAGAAGAAAGCCCCATCATCATGGGAAAAGACAGCCTAATCATCATTACAGAAGACAACCTCATTATCATAGGAGACAGTCTCAATACTATGGGAGGAGACAGTCTCAATACTATGGGAGAAGGCAGCCTCAATATTATGGCAGAAGGCAGCCTCAGCAGTATAACAGAAAACATCCTCAAGAGAGAAGGCATGTTAACCACTTCAGAGAAGAGTTTCAAAGTTGGAGATGTCACTATTGTGGAAGATTTGGTCACTTGAAATCTTTCTGTTTCAAGCTCTATGGATATCCTCAACCTAATCCCCAACCTAGACAGAATCAGGATAGTCCTACTGTTGTTAAGCAATGGGTTCCCAAGGATGATGCCACTTGTTTGTTAGCTCAGATGTCCTTAACTGGTTCTGCCAAAGAGGACTGGTATTTTGATAGTGGTTGCTCTAGGCACATGACAAGTATGAAGAGTTTATTGTTGAATGTTGAAAATTATTCCAGCTGTGTAACTTTTGGAGATGGTGTCAAAGGAGAAATCAAGGGTGTGGGAAGACTGAACTGTGCAGGTGCTCCTAGACTAGATGATGTGTTATTGGTCAAAGGATTGAAGGCCAACTTGATCAGTATTAGTCAACTATGTGAGCAAGGACTTAAAGTTCACTTTACTAAAGCTGAATGTATTGTCACTAATGAGAAAGGTGAGGTTGTCTTGAAGGGTGCTAAGTCCAAAGACAACTGCTATCTATGGGATAAAAAGGGAGAACATCTAGAGGTGAAACAAAGTCTGATTGATCGCAATGTCAAACATGATGTCATGACATCCTACTGTGACATTCCAAGGATCACTAAACACTCTAGTGTTAATATTAAGGAAAGCAAAATCATTGAGGCTGAACCTGAACAACCTAATAAAGAACCATCTATTAGAATTCAAAAGGACCATCCAAAAGAGCTTATCATAGGTGATCCAAAATCAGGGGTTAGCACTAGATCAAGAGAGGTTGTGTCAAATCTTGTTTTGTGTCCAAAATTGAGCCCAAGAATGTCAAAGAAGCACTGACTGATGAATTATGGATTAATGCCATGCATGAAGAGCTGGAACAATTCAAGAGGAATGAAGTGTGGGACCTTGTACCAAGGCCTGATGGAGTTAATGTGATAGGCACCAAGTGGATTTACAAGAATAAATCTGATGAACAAGGAGTGGTCACCAGAAACAAGGCCAGATTGGTTGCTTAGGGATACACTCAGGTTGAAGGAATTGATTTTGATGAAACCTTTGCTCATGTGGCAAGACTGGAATCTATCAGATTACTCATAGGTGTGGCTTGTAATCTCAAATTCAAGATTTTTCAGATGGATGTTAAGAGTTCCTTTTTGAATGGGTACTTAAATGAAGAATTTTATCTAGATCAACCAAAAGGATTTATTGATCCAACATTTCCTAATCATGTTTACAAACTTAGGAAAGCTCTTTATGGTTTGAAGCAAGCACCAAGAGCTTGGTATGACAGGCTTACTGAATTTTTAGCTGTGAATGGTTACAGAAAATGAGGGATTGACAAGACTTTGTTTGTCAAAGATGAAGGAGGAAAACTGATGATAGCTCAAATATATGTTGATGACATAGTATTTGGTGGGATGTCAGATGCAATGGTTAAAAATTTTGTGAAACATATGCAGTCTGAGTTTGAAATGAGTCTTGTTGGAGAGCTCAACTATTTTCTGGGTCTACAAGTTCGACAAATGGAAGACTCCATATTCATCTCTCAGAGCAAGTATGCTAAGAACATTGTTAAGAAGTTTGGTCTGGAAAATGCTAATCACAAGAGGACACCTGCTCCTACTCACTTAAAGTTTTCAAAGGATAAACATGGTGTGAGTGTGGATCAAAGTCTATACATAAGCATGATTGGTAGTCTATTGTATCTCACTGCTAGCAGACCTGATATTTCTTTTGCTGTAGGAGTTTGTGCCAGATATCAATTTGAGCCTAAGGTTAGTCACTTGAATCAAATAAAGAGGATTCTGAAGTATGTAAATGGGACTAGTGACTATGGTATGCTTTACAGTCATGGATCAGGCACTGAGTTATGTGGTTATTGTGATGCTGAATGGGCAGGAAGTGCTGATGATAGAAAAAGTACTTCAGGAGGTTGTTTCTTCTTAGGGAATAATCTGATCTCTTGGTTCAGTAAAAAGCAGAACTGTGTGTCTCTTTCTACTGTTGAAGCTGAGTACATAGCAGCAGGGAGTAGTTGTTCTCAACTTGTTTGGATGAAGCAAATGTTAACAGAATACAATGTCAAGCAAGATGTCATGACATTGTACTGTGATAATTAAGTGCTATCAATATCTCTAAAAACCCAATTCAACATAGCAGGACTAAGCATTTTGATATACGTCATCACTTTATAAGAGATTTGGTTGAAGACAAAGTAGTTGCTTTGGAAAATATTGCTACTGAACAGCAATTAGCTGATATTTTTACAAAGGCCTTAGATGCAAATCAATTTGAAAAATTAAGAAGCAAATTAGGAATTTGCATATATGAGGATTAAGTGTGCTGGAAGGTGTCTTGTGCAGTTGTGAACTTTTTTGCATATGTTTAGTTTAAAGGAAACATAATTTTATTCAACTGCTGAAAGCATACAAGATTAGATTTTAGCACATCAAAAGCAACAAACAAAGGGTTTTATGTTTTTCTTGTTCTTGTTGCTCCTGGAGTTGCCCCAGCTGCAGACCGTGTTTTGTTCTTCAACTTCTGTGGATCTGGTTTCTTGACCTCTTGCATGTGTTTCTTTCCTGCATCTCTGTTAGATTGACTCATGGTTATTTCCTAGTTCTGTTGTTCGAAGCAAGAAGGCTTGGTTTTTATAATGCATAGAGAGGGCATTGTTTGTATCGCCTGACCAGTCAACGTTTTGGAACTTGTTCCTTTTGGGAAGCTTGTTATTTGACCTTGTCATAGTAAATGTCAGGACTTTGTGTTTGTTGCTTTGATAGGTTCAAAGTTGTCAATTTGTGGCTAAAAAGGGGGAGAGTTAGCCTAGTGTTGCTGTTTGCTATTGCCTAGCTTTTTGTTGTGGTTCTAGGTTTGAGGGGGAGTTTGTAGTTGTACAGCTGTTGGTAGTTGTTGTTGCTGTTTGTGTGGTGAGAATGTTAGTTTGTTTTATCCGCTGCAGGTATCTCTGATGTTGGCTGAGATTATTTTAGCCAAAATTAGCCAAAGGGGGAGATTGTTAGTTCTTGTTATTGGCTAGAATTTTGGTAAAACAATGTTGTTGTTGAAGATCGCATATGTCTGATGTCTTAACATGAGTTACTAACATTAAGTTTATTAGGGTTGCAGTTTTGTGTACTGATGTCAAAAACGATGTCTTGACATTGAGTGACAGAACATCAGTTGTTGTGTTTTTAGGGTTGTGCGTGGTTTAATTAGTTATTAGAAGATCTGATTGAGAGATTGCAGGCAAAGATCTTGGATTAGATTCGTTATGTTGCAATCAGATATGGAGCAGATCTTGTTATTTTTTTAGGGCTGAAAGATATGAAAAGATTTGAAGATAAAATCTGTTTTAAATTCAAATCAAATCAGATATTTTCAAGGAGTCCAAGCCCAAGTCTGAGTTTCTATTTAAAGCAGCCTCAACCCTACTTGGAAGTGACGAAGACTAGAGAGTGTATACTGAGTATCAGTTGTTAGAGTTTTCGTTTGTGTTTTGTAAGCCATTCATGCTTGAATTGGTATAGTTTGCTTGAGTTGTAATTGTCCTCTCTAAAGCTTTTAAGCAAGAGAGTATTGTTCTTGATCAAAGCTTTTAAGCAAGATCAAGTTGTGAACTTTGTAATCTTTGAGTTGTATCACTGAGGTGATTAAGGGGAAGTGAGTGGTATCTCATATATAAGAGGTTCTTAGGTAGAAGTGTCATTGGGTAGTGATTAAGTTAGGAGATTGTCAACTGGGATTGTTGAGTCTATAATTTAATACTACTAATAGTGAATTTCCTCCCTGGCTTGGTAGCCCCCAGACGTAGGTAGTTAGACCAAACTGGGTGAACAATTCATTGTGTTGATTGACTGTTTTATTGTCTTGTTCATTTAGCAGATTGTGTTGCCGTGACATCACACTTAACATCACACATCTGATACCAGAATTTCAAGGAGCATTCTTAGTCGAGTACTAAATGTTCCTGAGTATTCCGGTCGGGTGAGAGGTAAAGGATTTGGTGTGACTCCATCTTCCTTGTATAAGTAACCAAAGAGAAAAAATCCCAGCAACCAAGAAGTCATGCAATCATTGGAAGAACTAAAAGCGCAAGTCTGTGAATTGCAAAAGGATAAAGAGAGATATGAGGCGGAAAAGCGCGGTTCCGGGTTGAAAGATACTAGTGACAAAGCTAGTATCAATTGTCAAAATAAAATTCCCGAGGTAATTAGCACATATTTATTTTAATTAAATTAACACAATTATTTTAATTGACCTTTATACACATTAACAGTTACATATTTATTATTGCTTTAGGGCATTTCATCTTGTCAGATATATTTGTCGTTACCGACTTATCGCATGGTTGGCAAGGGAAAAGTGCATAACAAAGTGGGAGAGTTACTTCACCATAAACCGCTCCCTCATGGATATCTGAAAGTGTCGACTGATATCGCTTTAGATATGGATGCGGTACTACCTATGCCTGACTCGGTTTCAGAGGTTACATTGCTGCGAGATGCAATAGGTTCGTTTGTTGCATGGCTGTTAGACCTCATTTCCATAGATGATGAGGTATGTTGAAAACCATTACGAATCTCTTAGTATTCAAATGTCAATTCTGAACCATTATGAAAATCATTCTGAACCATTACGTACATTTTTTTTACATGGTAATGTTAGACTCCTACAAAACCCGCAGCTAAGGATAAAGGGTTTTGCGGCAAAACGAGTCTGTTTCATCACAAAGAGAGGTACATTTTAAGTGTTATTCTATTATCCGAATTCAAAAGTTTCATGATTTTCTACTTTACCTAACTAATATGATTGTTAGGTTCCTGCTCAAGCTTCACAACAGGCCATCAAGAAAAAAGCTCCTAATAGGACCGTGCAGGCAAAAAGAGCTCCTCCTCGCTTTCAGTCGTGTCTTGAAACACTTGTGGCAACATCAGATGTGATGGATGGTGCTATTCGTCAAATAGACATGGACGAAGGTGTTTTTGGTTTTCCTCATTCCGAGATAATCGGAAGAGAGGACATGGAGCAGATTTTCAAGCATCTTGAATTAGGCATCGGTGTTATGCATTCATACATCTGGTACTCCGATCAATCTATTATTTATTTAGTTGAACATTTTATTTACATATTTCAATGAAAATAGTCTAATGTTTATTATATTTTTATTTAAGGTGCTTGTATGAAAAATTGATGCGCGAGACGCAATTGTCAAACAGATTCCGTTTCTTGTCTTGCACCTGTGTCAATGCACCGGCAATTGGTATGAATCCACTTTCAGTAAGATACCACTTAATTGAGAGATTTATGGCCAGTAAGACAGAAAGTTTGTTTCTTTTACCGTATAATACTGGAAACGGGTAAGATTTTCATTCTAATCTTTGTATCTTTTGCGTAGAAATTATCCATCTAAACTTTTCTTATATTTTATAGTGGACACTGGTTGTTGGTTGCCATTAATCCTACAAGAGAAGTGGTCTATTATCTGAATTCATTGGATCATGATTGGTCAACATATGAGAGTATGAAGGATGTGGTTGATACGTAAGTGATATTGTTCGAAATATTCGTGTGTATTTGTATATTTAATTATTTCTGTGAGATTGTTCTAAATTTACGTTTTTCTTTTATAGAGCAATACTAGTATACCGAGCACAAAGAGAAGCTCGAGTAGCATGGGCTAAAGCAAACAACGTTACATGGGTCAAAGTGGAGGCATATTAATTTTCATAATGTTGCTTATTAGTGATGCTACTTGATAACACAAAACAACTATATATTAATTCTTATTTGTTTGTCTATGTGTAGTGTCCTCGTTAGCGTAATGGCATAGACTGCGGGTATTTCGTTTTGAGGTTTATGAGAGAAATCCTTCAAATGGATCGATTAGAGATTCCTATCATGGTATGCATGGATTTATAACTTAGGATTTATTTTAATATTTATTGGATATGTCATATAATTTATTATTTTAAACTAAATAATGCATATTTTATTTTGTTATGTAGTACTTCGATGAATACGTGTGTTCTCATTACACGAAGGATAAATTGCAAGAAATTAAGGAGGAATTGTGCGAATACCTTATTGGAAAAAGAATCATATAAGGTATAGGATTATGGGATTATGTGAATGTATAAGTTTGTGAATGGTTTATTTTATGGGATTGTATAGTTTTGTGAATGGTTTATGTTATTTATGTGATTTTGGATTGTAATTGTATAGTTTTGTGAATGGTTAATGTAAATGACCTGAATTATAATGGAAATGGTTTATGTGGTTTATGTGATTTATGGGATTAGTGGAAATGGTTAATGAATCATACTGGAAATTGTTAATGGAAATGTGAATTATACAGGTTTATTGAAATGGCTTGAATTATACAGGTTTCTGCATAAAAAATGGTTAAAATGGGATTTTTAAAAAAATTCATTAAAATTATACGTAAAGAAAAGACAGCGCTTTCTAGAAAAAGCGCTGCCTATAGTTCACAAAAGAAAGCGCTTTTTCTAAAAAGCGCTCTCTAAAGGTATAGAAAAAAATTCATTAAAATTATATGTATACATTAGAGAGCGCTTTAAAAAGCGCTGTCTAAAGGGGGACAAAAGAAAGCGTTTTTTCCTGTAAAAGCGCTCTCTAAAGGTATATAAAAAATTCATTAAAATTTTATACGTATACATTAGACAGCGCTTTTAAAAGCGTTGTCTAAAGGCCCACTTAAGAATGAAGAAACCAGATGGCAAGAAGGTGAGTTTGAAGCATGATATCTTTATGATCATGGAGTTAAATGACATGGCCAAGGGTTCTTTGGAAAGAGGGCATTGAGTAGAGCAAGATTCGAGTGGAAAACAAAAGCAATGGAAGCCTCTAAGGTGCTAAAGAATTATCATGAAGACCTGTGTGCATAACTGATGTAGCAGGTCAGGCTGACCTGGCCTGACCAGCTCATGTGCGTGTGAAAAAACCAGTGAGAGGTTACCCACTTTGAGCCACCATAACTCTCAAAGGAATGATCAAATGAAAAAGTGTTAAACACCAAAGTTGAAGAGGAGATGGAAATGAACAAGATTGATGTTGAACAATTTTCCAAATGAAACCTCTATCAATGAGATATTTGGCCATGAACTTGGGCATAACATGCACACCAAGTGTTTGTGAAAATTATGGCACACTGACTGGTCATGACTTGTCATATTGCCTTGATTCCTCTCCACTTTGAAGCACCATATCTCTCTCAATTTAAATCCAATGGAGGTGTTTTTGGTATGGTTTTGAAGCTCTTGAAATGAACCTTGGGTAGGTCTCCATAGCCTTTCAATTTGGTGCTTGGAACATGGAGAAAGAATGCTCTAAATTTGACCTCTCACCTTGCCAAAACTGGCCATAAATGGAAACCCTAATTTCTATTTTTGGCAACATTGTACATTTCTTGATTTTTGATGAATCTTTCATTACTTCTTGATCAAATCCTCACCAATGATCATATTTAAGATGAGGAGAATGAATTTGACCTTAAAAAGTTAAGAGTTGACATTTTCCTCTACACAGTTGACTTTTCCCCAATTCTCTTGATTCTCAATCAATTGATCAATTGAAACCCTTCCAAATCAAATTGATGGACAATTCTTCATCCTTAGACACTTAATGACATGTAGAATACCATAGAATCAAGTCTTTCCCAAAGAATCAGAAATAAACTGATTTTATGGCAAACCCTAATTTTGAACCCTTAGTCTAGGAGAAATCAACACATCCTCCAAATCCAAATTCCTCTGACTATGATGTGTTTCTTCTCAAACAAAGTTAAGATATGTCATTTAGAGATGATAAAAGCTCAACAATCTTGCCCATTGAAGTGTTATACTCAAGAACCCTAAAAACCCTAATTTGCACTGGTTAGGAGAATGTGATTTCCTTCAATCTTTTGTTGAATTCCCATCTTTTGATGACTTAATGACTCAAATGAGATGAATTGAGATATGAGGAGCCCTTGTGACTAATTTGGAGAAGTTTGATCCTTATCCTTTGACTTGGAACTGTCCATCCCTTGGAACCACTGATTTCATGCCTTGCAACCAATGATGAGTGTGATTTTAGTATTACCTATTATGAAATGCAAATGAATGAAACATAAGCCAATTATTGGAGAGATATAAGAGGGCAAATTTTAAGGTATTACAGCTGCCCCTATTCAATCAACTGTGCACCCGAATGGATGAGAGCAACGACTGTCAGAAATTCAAGGTACATAAGGATTGAATACAAAAATAACCGGAAAATTTGCACTCTGTGGGTAAAAGGGAAAGATATGTGTGACAAACAAAGCAGTGGTAATGAAGAGGTATTTGTGAAAAAGAATCTGGAACAAATGAAATCCAAAGGATGTCTGTCGGGAATGGCTGAAGTCTAAAGTATGCCTGTCAGGAACGGTTAAGGTGTGCATGTCGGGAACGGTAAATAGGGCCTGTCGGGAACGGTAAAGTTGAAAACCTATGGGTATACCTATCGGGAATGGTAAAGGGGGCCTGTCAGGAACGACTAGGTCTAAAACTCACGGGTCGCCTGTCGGGGACGACTAAAGTTTATGACCTGTGGATACCTATCGGGAATGGTAAATGGGCCTGTCAAGAACGGTAAAGTCTAAAACTTATGGTTACCTATCGGGAATGGTAAATGGGCCTGTCGGGAACAGCTAAAGTTTACGACCTGTGGTTACCTATCGGGAATGGTAAATGGGCCTGTCGGGAATGGTAAGGTCTAAAACTTATGGTTACCTATCGGGAATGGTAAATGGGTCTGTCGGGAACGGTAAGGTCTAAAACTTATGGTTACCTATCGGGAATGGTAAATGGGCCTGTCGGGAACGGCTAGGTCTAAAACTTATGGTTACCTATCAGGAATGGTAAATGGGATGAGGTTGACCTATGCGTCTATTTGGAATAACTAAAGTTCAAAACTTAGACGGTGCCTATCGGGAATAGCTAAGGAAATCCTATCGGGAATGGTTCCAGTTTGCCTGTCGGGAACGACTAGAAGAGTCCTATCGGAAATGGCCTCAGGAAAACGCGGTTAAGATGTAAGATGAAAAGATTTACAAACCGAGGAATAGGACTATGCGGGGAAAAAAGTGGTGAAACCCTGATACTGCTTTGAAATGTTTGTTGGGGAATGCAATAGTTATTCTTCCTGGCTTTGTCAATCTGATCGAAGAAAGAAAGAAAAAAAATTGGGCTCTCGCACAAGATATCCAACCTGGCTTATGCTTCACATGCATATGTTTGAATTTTTCCATGGCGTAATGTTCCATCTCGATGGAAATGCTACCTGTTTTTTAGGATGCGATGATTACTATATGCAAAATGCAAAGAGACTCCTCAGCAAAATAAATGCTGAGGAAAAGGAAGGCAACCCCGCTGAGGATAACAAAGTGGATTGTCCTCGTGACCACAAACCGTTCCGATGAAGACAAATTAACCTGACCTCCCGAAAGCCTGTGAGGAAGTATCCTCTCAACTAGGGATTAACATTGCAACATTCTGAGCTTTGAACTATTCATCTCGTTAATGATTGTTGTAAGGAACGATAACCTCGCTAGGGAAGTATCACCTGAAGCAATCTATTTGGGGAAGAACCGTAGAACTCTGCTGGGGATAACAACCTCAAAGAAGAAACTTCCTGTTAAAGTCACCGCTTCTGCTTGGGGAGAACTCTTATTTGAGTCCCGCTGGAAAAGACACTGAAGACATCACGTGCCATTGATGGGCTAACCAGCGAACATTAACACCTGCAAACAAAAGGATGTATGCACATGCCCTAGGGTATCAATGAGTTTTGAATTCTCCACCCAAGAGCACTTGGCATTCAAAGCAATTTTAATTGTTTTCTTTTTCGCGCATGTTATTGTAGAGCCTCAATGTTTTCAAATGCAATGTTTATCACAAAAATCGGTCGTCTTTGTAATCAAAACAAACGGTAAAAGAAAACAAAATAAATGGCTATTCTGAATAAAGAATGCTTTATTGATTGAAGAGCCCAAAAATAGGCGTTTACATCAAGAGGCAATTCCTGGAAAGAGGTAATTGCTAAAAAGAGAAAAGAAACTATCCTAATGGCAATGTGGAAAACAGAAATCCATTGAGTTTCAATCCCGCTATGGTTCATATGTCTTCAAGACTCTCCAAGTGCTTCGCTTTCTGAGGGGGATGATTGGACCGATTTCTATCCTTCGGAATGCCTCTTATTGAAACAAGACAGGATACAGGCTACTCAGATCACAGCCTTTCGCTTTTAAATCCCTCTTTTGCCTGGATCGCCTTTTGTGGGTTTTCGATCCATCAGCATTTCCATTTTTGCCTAAGTTGCCCTTTCGGGTTTTCAACTTACCGGGTGTACTCTTTTTTTTTTATTTTATCCCTAATTTTTGCCCGAACCTTTTTTCTTCTTTCTTTTTTGTTGGTTCGCCGGGATGCCCTTTTTTTTCCTGGACTCTCTTTTTACTGTCCAGCGGATCCATTTATGCGAAGTATTTTTTTACTGTGTCTGAGTTCACAGGCGACGGAAAATCCTCACCTCCATAGTTGTAAGCATCAAGGCTCCGCCCGAGAAAACCTTCTTGACAACATATGGACCTTCATAATTCGGAGTCCATTTGCCCCTGTGATCTGTATTAGGAGGAAGAATCCTTTTCAGCACCAAGTCACCTGCCTTATAATTCCAAGGACGCACTTTCTGATCGAATGCCCGCTTCATCCTTCTCTGATACAGTTGCCCATGGCATACTGCTACCAACATCCTCTCTTCTATGAAACTCAACTCATTAAACCTCGTTCGAACCCATTCAGCCTCATCAAGCTTGACATCCATCATGACCCTCAGAGAAGGAATCTCAACTTCAACTGGTAAGACCGCTTCCATACCGTACACAAGAGAAAACGGGGTTGCCCCAGTAGACATGCGTACCGATGTACGGTACCCATGCAAAGCGAAAGGCAACATCTCATGCTAATACTTGTACGTCACGACCATCTTTTGCACAATCTTCTTGATGTTTTTATTGGCTGCCTCGACAACACCAGTCATCTTTGGGCGATACGGAGAAGAATTATGATGTTCAATCTTGAAGCTCTGGCACAACTCTTGCATCATTTTATTATTAAGATTAGAACCATTATCAGTGATGCTCCTTTCGGGCACCCCGTACCGACAAATAATCTCTTTCTTGATAAACCGGGCAACCACCTGCTTGGTGACATTTGCAAACGAAGCGGCCTCCACCCATTTGGTGAAGTAATCAATAGCCACTAGAATAAAACAATGTCCACTAGTGGCGGTGGGCTAAATCTTCCCAATCATATCAATGCCCCACATGGCAAAGGGCCAAGGAGAACTCATCACGTTTAAAGGATTCGGTGGCATATGCACTTTATCAGCATAAATATAGCACTTGTGGCATTTTCGAGCATATTTAAAACAATCAGCCTCAATGGTCATCCAGTAATAACCAGCTCGCAATAATTTCTTTTCCATGGCATGTCCACCAGCATGGGTACCAAAAGAACCTTCGTGCACTTCTAGCATTAACATGTCTGCTTCGTGTCTACCCACGCATCTGAGCAAGACCATATCAAAATTTCTTTTGTACAATACACTATCTTTATTCAAGAAGAAACTGCCTGCCAACCTTCTTAGCGTCTTCTTGTCATTACTGGATGCCCCAGCCGGATACTCTTGACTCCAAGAAATTCTTGATATTATGATACCAAGGTTTATCATCGGTCGCTGTATCGGCTGCAAACACATGAGCAGGTCTATCAAGTCGCATCACATCAATTTTGGGTATATGATTCCACCAATTCACTTGAATCATTGAAGATAACGTTGCCAAAGCGTCTGCCATCTGATTCTCATCACGAGGTACATAATATAGTTTTACTGTTTTGAAGAAAGTCAACAGTCTTCTCGCATAATCTCTATAAGGGATCAAGTTGGGTTGATGGGTGTGCCAATCTCTGTTGACTTGATAGATCACTAGATCAGAGTCCCCAAATATATCAAGAGTCTTGACCCTGAAATCAATGGCTTCTTCACTACCCATAATGCAGGCTTCATATTTGGCTTCATTGTTGGTGACATCAAAAGTTAGTCTGGCCGTGAAAGGTATATGAGAGCCTTTTGGAGTTATGAGAACTGTCTCAACACCGCTACATTCACATTAACTGCCCCATCAAACATCAATTTCCACTTGTCATCAGGATCTGGTTCTTCATCAACTGGTGGCTCGTCACAATCTTTCATTTTCAGATACATGATGTCTTCATCTGGGAATTCAAACTTCATTGGCTGATAATCATCAATTGGTTGCTCAGCGAGATATTTGGATAAAATACTACCCTTTATGGCTTTTCGGGAAGTATATTGTATGTCATACTCTGTCAGCACCATCTGCCAACGGGCAACCCTTCCGGTGAGAGTTGGCTTTTCAAAAATGTACTTGACTGGATCCATCTTTGATATCAATAGAGTTGTGTGAGTCAGCATATATTGTCTCAAACGCTTAGCAGCCCATGCAAGTGCACAACATGTCTTCTCAAGCATTGAGTATCTCGACTCGCAATCTATAAACTTCTTGCTCAAGTAGTACATGGCATGTTCTTTCCTACCCGTCTCGTCGTGTTGATCGAGAACACAACCCATTGAATTTTCCCGTACCGGCAAATACATTATCAGTGGTCTCTCTGGAACTGGAGGCATAAGAATCGGAGGATTCTGCAAATATTCTTTTATTTTATCAAATGCCCTTTGGCAATCATTATTCCAACAAATCGATTGATCTTTTCTCAACAATTTGAATATTGGCTTGCAAGTGGCTGTCAGATGAGAGATGAATCTAGCAATGTAGTTCAATCTCCTTAAGAAACCATGAACTTGCTTTTCTGTTCTTAGCTCAGGCATATCTTGTATTGCTTTTACTTTTGCTGGATCAACCTCGATTCCTCTTTCACTGACAATGAAGCCTAACAGCTTACCAGATCTCACCCCGAAAGTATACTTATTCGGGTTCAGCCTCAGTCTGAATTGTCTCAATCGTTCAAAAAGCTTTTTCAGATTCACCAAGTGCTCTTCCTCAGTTTGCGACTTAGCAATCACATCATCAACATAAACCTCAATCTCTTTATGAATCATGTCATGAAAGAGTGTCGCCATAGCACGCTGATAAGTTGCCCCTGCATTTTTCAAACCAAAAGGCGTCACCTTATAGCAGAACGTGCCCCATGGGGTAATAAACGTTGTTTTCTCCATGTCCTCCGGCACCATTTTAATCTGATTATAACCGGAAAAGCCATCCATGAAGGAAAATACCGAGAATTGAGTTGTATCATCTACCAACACATCAATGTGAGGTAATGGAAAATCATCTTTTAGACTTGCTCGATTTAAATCACGATAGTCAACATATATCCGGACCTTACCATCTTTCTTAGGTACCGGGACAATATTCGCAACCCATGGTGGATAGCTGGTGACGGCCAAGAAACCTGCATCTAACTGTTTCTGCACCTCCTCTTTGATCTTAATGGCCATTTCTGGTTTAGTTCTTCTGAGTTTCTGTTTGACAGGGGAACAACCTTCTTTGAGAGGCAACCTGTGCACGACAATATTGATATCTAATCCTGGCATATCTTGATAAGACCAGGCAAAGATATCAACATATTCACGTAGCATATCAATCAGCTCTTTCTTCACGTTCTCTGCTAGGCTTGCCCCTATCTTGACTTCTTTTCTCGCATCCTCGGTGCCAAGGTTGATAACTTCTAATGACTCTTGATGAGGCTGAATAGCTCTTTCCTTCTGTTTCAATAATCTGGCCAATTCTTCGGGAAGTTCGCAGTCTTCCTCACCCCCCTCTTCAGCTTGGTAGATTGGATTATCAAAGTCATACCGAGTCATAGCAGAACCGTTATCAACTGGATCCGTAGGACTGTTTCTGCATGAATGATGATTCATGCTTTATTTTAGAAAGATTTTTTTTTTTGAAAAGAAAATAAACAAACTATGGAGAAAGAAAAACATTGCCATTTGTAAATGAAAATTGTAAAATGAAAGACAGGGAACACAATTTTTTAATACAAAAATCTCCTTTTATTGATGATAAACTTGCATATGAAACAAATGTGGCCCTACAATGAAATCACTAAGCCTTGGGCAAGGGCATAGGATTTTACATGCAACATGAAAAAACAAAGAAAATTACTCTTTCTGCAGGGTGACTTGGATGAGGTCTTCAGAGAACCAATTATTCAGCTCCTGCCCAGGGACACATGGGCGCACCCAATTGTCCATATCATAGTCGATGTCCCCATCATCTTCATTTGCAGCAAATACTTCCCCATGATTGATGATTCCCCCACTAGAAAAAGAGATAGGTCCTTGACGCTCTTGGCCTTTTGACTGCGAAGCTTGAGTAGGCTGGTAACCAATTCCACACTTGTCTTCCTTAAAAGGAAACTCAATCAACTAACCCCAACCTTTAGCATGGCCTGACTGTACTACTTCGAGAGCCTGTTTGTAAGAAACTATAGAAGTCCCCGCTTTTACTTCATTGGAAGGAGGGTCATTTTCAATACTTACTGCTTTAAATGCTTGACAAAGAGTTTCATGGATCTCGTCGTCCATCTCCACATAATTGAATGACGAAAAATGACTGACAAATATATCCTCCTCTCCGCATACTGTGACAACCTGACCATCCATTACAAACTTTATTTTCTGGTGGAGTGTTGACGAGACAGCCCCGGCAGCATGTATCCACGGGCGCCCTAGTATGCAGCTATAAGCCGGCTGGAATTCCATCACATAAAAAACCGTATTAAACACTTGGGGTCCAATCTTCACAGGCATCTATACCTCCCCAAAAACTGATCTTTTGGAGCCGTCAAAAGCGCGCACAACTAAATCGCATGGTCGGAGTACAACCCCCTCAACATTCAACTTTGCCAAAGCCTTCTTCGGCAGCACATTCAGGGACGAGCCAGTATCCACCAACACATGGGACAAGACTGCCCCTTTGCACTCCATGGAGATTTGGAGAGCTTTGTTATGATTTCTTCCTTCTGGCGTTAGGTCAAAATTAGTAAACCCTAACCCATTGCTGGCGTTGACATTAGCAATAACACCCTTAAGCTGGTTCACCGATATTTCCTGTGGGACATACGCCATATTCATGATCTTCAGCAGGGCGTTGCGATGTGCCTCGAAACATAACAGTAATGACAAGATGGAGATTTTAGAGGGAGTTTGATGCAGGTGATCCACTATTTTATAATCGCTCTTACGAAAAATCCTCATGAACTCTTCAACATCTTTTTCAAAGGAATTACCGAGCTCTGCCCTTTGCACGGGCTCTTCGTTTACTACTTGCTTTCCTTTGGCTTTCGCTGAAGCTTCAGCATCATCACTTCAGAGTGTTTGTGGAGCAAAGAGTCTTCCACTACGGGTAAAACCACCCATTCCTCCTATATTCCCCATACTTGAACCAGTTTCCTTGGGAGTCTCTACTTTTTGCTTCTGCTCTTGATAATAAACATCAGCTCCGTAATGCCATGGGATTGCTTTTGTACTGTCATATGGTATAGGACCCGGAATAGTTATAGTCACAGGGGCTACCTGTTCAAGCGCAGGGATCTGCATAAGTGTCGGCACAGGAATCTTCGCTGGAGTAAAGTAGATAGTAACTGTTATGACCATATCGTCCTTCGTTCCCATCTGATCAAACTGTAAACAACCCTCATCCATCATCATCTAACGGCCCTTCTCAATTCATCACAACCATTCATCGCAGTTAAACATTCTGGACAATTTTCCAAATGACCAGGGAATACGCCCCCTTTCAACAAACGTCCTTTCACCACCGCCAAAGGTGTTCTGACATAATTAACATCTGTCACCAAGTTCAGGCTCCTATCTTCCTCTATTGCATTGACCTTTGGTCCGCCATGCGGGGGCATGGGATTTTGATTCACATTGGGATTAGGAGCGAAGTTGATAGCTTTCGAATTAACCAGGTCCTGAACTACGTGCTTAAAAGCTTTGCAGTTCTCTATATGGTGGCCAGGCGCACCGGAACGGAACTCACATTTCACATTAGCGTCATATCCATAAGGCAACTTGCCAGTAGGCGGGGCCAGAGTTCTTAACTGCACCAACTGTAGAAGAAGCAAATTTTGTAACATCTGACTATAGGTCATAGGCAAAGTATCAAAGTGGCGATCACTCATTCTTTTTCTTGGCTGGTATTGCCTTTGAGGCTGTGGGTGAGATTCGGCAGCCGGAACCGGAATAGTTACAGCTGCTGCTTGATGGTATGGGCCCTGACGCCTTTTTCCCTTGCCCTCTTGTTCATACGCAGTGCTCGTCTCACCTTCGCGCTTCCTCAAGCCATTCCCGAAAGGCCTCTTTGTATTAGAAGGGCCGACCCCACTTCCATCTTGAATGTTTCCCAATTTCAAAAGGTTTTCTATCCTTTCACCGGCTATTACAATATCAGGAAACCCAGTGGATGGACATCCTGTCAAACGATCCAGATACAGGCCCTGTAATGTGTTCATAAACATATCAGCCATCTCCCTTTCCATCAGTGGGGGTTGTACTCGAGATGCTAGCTCACGCCATCTTTGGGCGTATTGTTTGAAACCTTCCTTCGGATCCTGTTTCATATTCTGTAATTGGGTACGATTAGGGGCCATGTCAATGTTATACTAATACTGTTTCAAGAAAGCATCGCCCAAGTCTTTCCAATTTCTGATATATGCTCTCTCCAGCTTCATATACCATTCTAACGAGGCTCCTGACAGACTATCCTGAAAGAAGTACATCCACAGCTTTTCAATGTCAGAATATGCAGAAATCTTCCTGAAATACGCCTGAATGTGAGTCTTAGGACAGGTACTGCCATTATACTCGTCGAAGGTTGGAGGTTTAAACTTTGGAGGGATCCTCACCCCTTGCACCAGCCCTATGTCAGCAACATCAATTCCCATGAAGTTTTGACATTCCATGGCTTTTACCTTTTCAGCCAACTCTTCATACCTTCTGTCATCATTATGAACTCCTATGTCAGCGTTCAGTACAAAGAACTGATCATTTTGATGGTCCTCCACATGTTGATGATTAAAATGGCCAAAGCCACCAGGAGCTCCGCCGGGAGGATCAACTGCCACTCCGCCAGGAGGATTGACTGCCGCTCCGCCAAGAGGGTTGTTAGTAACACCAACAGGGGTTTCCACTTCCAACCTTTGAACTACAGCTCTCAAATCTTGTTGCCCCCGGGCTACACCCTGCATGAGTTTCATGAATTGCTCCATGCGGGTTCTCAGTTCAGTGAGTTTGGCCTGCATCTGTTCCATGATTCTGGCTTGATTTTGTCGAGTCGCATAGTGATGTATGTTGAGATTAGCTATTCTGCTTGCAACCAAATAAAGGTTAGAAAATCCAGGACGAGTACCTGTTATACAAAATGATATGTTATGAAATGTATGCATATGACATGTTTTTCATTCCCAAGGTGTTTTACACCCTGATTCCAATCTTAATCACGTGAATCAAAGCAATATACAGATATTGTTGAGAGAAACTTGTTGAGAAGAAATGTGCGGTGATAACGTGCTGTGATAATGTGCTTGTGAATAGAGCGCTGCCAAGGAACCATTTCTGAATAAACCATTCATTTGAATTTAACAGAAAACCAGTACGCATTGAAGCATTCTACAATGAGTTCATAATTTGGAAGTACATCGAAAGAATGGTTCCATCAACAGGCCTGATGGTAACCACAGTACAAAAACCGCACTACGAGAAGGGAAAGGGGACTATCAATCATTTAACTCCAAATCTTTCAGCTTCTCGCTAGAATACTTGATTTCTTCAAAGAATATTCTGGTGCACTGATGGTTTGGCCTTTCAATCATTTCTTTGATCAAAATATCCCTCTTCTTCAGAGCTTCGGCTAATGAATCCATGTGCATCAAAAGAGCCTCGTCATCACTCACCTGCTTAGGCTTTTTCACACCAGCTCGCGTTTTGAGCTGTTCCATCTTTGCCATAACATCTTCAAGTTCCTTGGAAGCTTTCAACTCATCTCTAACCTTCTTCAACTGCTCTTGGCTTTTACCGGAGTCTTCACGATGCTTTCTTCATTGTTCATGCGCTATCTGGAGTTTATCGTCTCTACTTTTTAGTTGCTCTCGCAGCTCTGCATTCTCGATTCTAACTTCGTCCCATGCTTGCTGATGTTTAGCGAGCGTGGCTTTTGTTTAGGCCAAAGACTGTTTTGTCTGCTTATAAGTTTGAGCAGAAGTTTCAACAGCCATATTAACTTTCTGGTAATGTCGGACTCTGTCGGCAAAATCTTTTTCTCTTACTGCTAAGATCTTTTCTGCATCTTGAGCTTTGCATTCCAATCCCTTGTTGGTATGTAAAGCATCTTGAAGATGTTTGCTTAAATCAGACTTCTCTACTCTAAGTTCTTTTACCAGAAACTGCAATTTGTTGAATTCCTCAATGGCCAACGTGGTAGGTTGTTCTGGCATCACTGGATACAAAGGTGGCTCCCATGAAAAAGGCAAGAGAACTTATTCAACCTTCCTCTGGATCCACTTTGTATACTGCGGAAAAGCTCTACAATCACCTTTTCCAAAAACATTCTTCCCAGTCTTATGGATGTGCCCCAAGCGTGAACGACTTTCCTCAGCATCTCTGTATCTTCAATCCCATTAAAGAACAAGGACTCTTCCATATGTTGGTCTTCAAGAGGGTTCCTTGAGGCATATCCGAATTGCCTGATAGCCAGGATATGGTTATAATTAATTCCCCCTTTCCTGACGATCAAAGGCACATTCAGAAAATTCCCACAGCTGGTAATGATCTCTATTCCTCGCAACTGATGGTCAAACTAAACAATATTATCAGCAGCCAACCCCATTATTCGTTTAGACCACTTTAGCGAATCCTTCGTGTCTACAAAGGCGCCAGTCTGAGGTAAATGCTTCAAAAACCAGTTGGATAAGAGTGGAGTGCAGCAGTTGACTTGTCCTCCCCTTCTCTTCTTATTCTTGAAGTGCACGGAGTGGTAGAAATCACCCAACAGAGTAGGAACCAGATTTTTCAAGGCAAAAACCCTTACTGCGTGCATATCCACAAAGTAATGTTAGTTAGAAAACAAAATGATACCGTAGATACACAAGGCCAGGATAGGATTGTAGACTGCCCAATTCTTGGCGTTGGCACACTCTTGAGCTTGGTTGGCAAGAAATTCCAAGTAAAAACCCTTAACTCCATTCTTATTAGCAACATTTCTCTTCAACACTGATTGTTCCACCTGTAGGGCAGTTGCAATTTCTTCTATGTTAGGGTGATCTCCCGAAAAGAATGGTACTGTTGATTTGACTGAGATACCCAGGATGAACAAAAACTCCTCCAACATAGGCATCAAGATATACTCCAAAAAGACAAAGCATCTCAACGACGGCTCATAGAACTGCAGTAATGTGTGGAGAGCGTCATGCTCATATTTTGTAAGGTTACGGACCATTTTCACCAATCTCCCATATTTCTTTTGGAAAAGGATAAGAACACCTGGGTCAGCCATGGCTATCACCTTGTGAAGTAGGTCTAACGTTGGCTCTGGAAATCTGTAAGCGACATTATTCTTCCTCTTAGCATTCGTCTCCGTTGAGCCCATTGACTGGAATCAGAGGTAAAGTGAGCACCTGGAAATGATAAACATGAATGTTATGATATGATAATGCAATGCAAAAGGCGTGGTATCAGAGTGCCGCGTGTATGTGCTGGACTGTGAACGGTGTTATTGCAGATCTTAGAATATCATAGAACTGTGAACAAAAACCATCTGAATATAATAGGATGAATAGTCCCTTTTGTGTGATGATACCAGAAAACAGGGTATGTGGGAGGTTATGGTTACCTGCAAGCCTGCAAACACCTGCCCATTCTCACATGTGGGTACTAGAAAGGCGAGGATCCTCAATATCACGGACTCTCAGGTCTAGAAATGATGATACGTTCACCATTTCTGGTTTGGCATCATCATCAATCGAGGAAGCCTCAACTGGTTCCCCTAAAAAAGGATACCCTATAGCAAGTTCCCAACATTGGGTCCTCGGATCAAGAATGCGTAATGGGTTTGCCATTTCTGGTCTGCCATTAACACATCTCAGGAGGAGTGCCGCAACTGAGTCCTCGGGAATGGTCACCAGAGTCGACAGCTTTCTAGGTTAACACCCTGAAATGCACAAGTCGCGTAAATCAGAACATCTCCCAAGAAAACCTCGTCTGGGTGTGGATTTTATGTAAACCATACGTACCAAGACGCTACGTAAGCCACACTATTTTCCACTCTAATCCTACATGTACTCTCAAGCATGTGTAATGGGCTTATCTCTCAGATCACCCATCCCACCAAATAGGAAAATCCAGCACAATCCAGCACAATACAATATATATGGCAACAGTAAATGAAAAGCAAGTAAATGTAATAAAACAATAAACATGCAACAATGCCATAAATAAAGCGAGTAAAGCAAATAGATAAGACACCCTATAATCGAAAACAAGCAAGCGCTAGGATTGACTCGCTTAGGGATGGGAAATTTCCCCAACAGAGTCGCCAGCTATCGCTCTCGGGATTTTTATCCAAGTACAAATGCGAAAGTGGCACGGAAACAGAGTCGCCAGCAATGTGTATTTATCCCAAGAGAGGGAAAGGAAACACTACGTAAACCTGAGGGAAAGGAAAAGCATGGTCTCGCGACCAAGAGAAATAGGTAAGGGAGTCAGTTACGCGAGGGGAAGGTATTAGCACCCCCACGCGTCCATCATACTCGATGGGATCCACGCTGGTTGTCTCGATGGGATCCACTGCTACTAGAAAGGAAAAGGAATAGGTACGGGAAGGAAAGAGGAAACGGGGAAGAAAAGGAAAAGAAGTGACTCAGTACGACGTCCTCAGAGTCCTAGGCCTACGTATTCCCTCGTGCAATGGGAAAGTAAGAGTCAACGTAGTTCGAACACGAACTAAGGGGAGGTTGCTCGCCAAGACATCGTCGTCTTGTGCCCACGTACCCTCAATCTAACCAGAGAGAGGAAGTCAGAGCAGTCATAGTTCGACTCACTAGGCATGACTTTGCTTTGTTTATGTTTTTTAGGTGGAATACGTCAACATTCTCATTCCAGCATTTAAGTGTTGCAGCTCGTTGTACGGAGTCTTAGGCATTTACCTGCTTGCGGTAGAACGGAAGCAACATATTCTTTATGAATGGAATGAGGAAGATAAGAAGAGAATTGTTTGTTTTTGTATTTTAAAAAGAAGTATTTTTATTATGTTGTGTTTGTAACACATATTGCACTAAAGTCTGTGACATAGGATCGAATGCGTCGCAAATCAACCCAAGACGGGACGTATGCTAAACATTCTAGGAAAGTGAAGGAAAATCCCTTACTCTCCACTTCCCACAAGCCAGGCTCATGTGCAATACATTTTATACTTTATTAAGTGTTTTGAAGAAGTTATGAGATGAGAAAGAGACTCAAAAGGAAGAAAGGAAAAAGTCTAAGTGGGGGACTAGTTATGCTAATGTTGTCATGCATGGAAGTCTTATAGTTGTGTGGGGTATAAGAGCTACCTAAGTCTAAAGGAAAGAGAGGGATAACACTATCTAATGCTTATCCTACCTCACCTTAATCAAAAATTAAGGATGAGCTAGGATCCCTAAGGGATGTGAGAAAGTTCTACACAATCAAGCATTATATCATGCTATTCACAAAAGAGAAATAGTAATGAAAGAGATAAGAGATGAAAGAAGAGATGATTATGGATTAACATCCACATACTCAAATGTCTTACCTCTGCCCCTACATAAAAGGTTAGTACATAATCATCACAAGTAATGAAAACAAGTACAAGAAACAAAACCAAACAAAACTATTGGCTTTAAGAAGACCAATTAAGAAGAAAGTAAAGTTCAAACCAAAAGGGAAAGGTCCTAATGGTTAAGGGGCATGCAAAGTCAGTGTGTACATGTTAAAGGATCTTACTAATGTAAACATACCATATGAAATCAAACAAAAGCAAACTAGGCATCAAACAAACATACAAATGCAAATGAAACATTAATAATGCAATATGAATGCAAATGAATCATGAATATGGATGAATGCACATGTAAGCATCAAAGTCAGAATTGAATAACATTTAAGGATGTGTGTAGATGTCATTAAGATGGCATAGAGTTCATAAATGCACATGTGGATCAAGTAGAAAGAAGTGGGAGCAAACATCATTCAAGTTCCAACAATGAAGCATACTTGTAATGCTAGTAAGAAGCAAAGATTTAAGATGAATAATCATGTAATAGGAATGAAAGTCAGTAGCTCATGACATTTAAAAGTCAATAATGAAGGCATAAAGCCCACACAAGCATCATGTTGAGGCACATTGAAGATTAAGAGCAAACATGTTCAAGTTAGGTTAAACAAGTATACAAAAGTTTATGAACCCAAGAAACATGTGATATGCAATTATAGGTCATGGGATATGGTTGAGTATGATTGAAAACAGAAGTGAATCATGTCTAAATGATGATTTAGGATCATACAAGTGTTGGTACAAACATGTGCTCAAAGAAGATCCAGTAAAAAATCACAATTACACAAGATATTTCAAATTAAAACAAGTGCATACAATTCATGTAATAATGAACTTTGAATGACCTATAACATGAGGAGAAATGACCTATAATGCTCATACAATCATGTTTCAATAGGCCTCAACAATGTTCAAAAAGAATAGCACACAATGATAATTAAAATCCTAGCATAAGTTTTCTAACATTCACACAAACCAACATGCCTTCATACAATCCATAGAGTCATGTTAAGATAATGAGAAAATTGAGATAAGACAAGTGAATTAAGGTGCAATCAGTGTGCTAGCATACTTCAAAAGGATGGCTCAAAAATCATTAGGAATCATGCTCAAAGATGCTCCACAATGTCATATAAATCACACAAACAAGTAGCTAAAAAATTTCATCCAAAAGCCAACAAGAAATGACCTAAAAATCTATAAAGAAAAATCATGACATACCTCAACATATCACCAATACATGTACCAATTATTAGGAAAAAAATTAAGTGCACAACTATGTCAAAAAAATCCACAATGTAGCATAGGTCATGGTTTAGTGCACACACAAAAGAAATTACAAGAAAATTCATGAAAATATGCCAAAACATGATGAAATCAGAAAATAAAATATGTAAAAATTATTTAAATGTCCTTTAATGCTTCATGAATGTTTATGGAATTTTTGGATGCTCAAATGTATTTTTAAAAATTAAAAATGAAACATGCATGAAAAGAAAATAAAAAAACAATGGAAATAGGCCAGGGGGTGCAGTGCAAGTAATTCCATAGTTCAATGTCCTTTGGGCTCAGAGAGAGGGGGTGTGCATAACAAATTGAGCCCAGTCCATTACCACGTATTCATAGGAGGTGTATGCTATGGAGCTCAGTCAATCATTTGAAACATTCACAACCATAGGATCAGGTCAAACATGATCATCAAAAAAGTAGAACAATCAAACGGATTAAAACGCGTGCACATGATAAGCTAACATGCAAGAACTAACACGTGGTCCAAATGAAATCAGAGTGAGGCACGTGAGGGGGAGTGCCTCTCATTAATACGTTGGCACAATAATACGCGTTAGATCAGAACACATCAACGGTTGGGACTTAATCTGAGAAAACCTAGGGTTTACGTGAGGTTTATGAATTCAGGCGGCCGGAGAAGACTCCGGTCGTCTTCTCCGGCGAGCCTCCACTATGCTCAGGCTCACATGTTGCCAGAAATACACAAACCACATACCATTCTCTTCCTCTCAACATGTAGATCACAAATCCAAGCTTAGTTTTCACAAACACAGCCTGTACAAAGCAAATCGAAGCCAAACATTTTGCCCTAAAATTTGAAACTACGCACCTATGGTGCCTATCAACTAGCCGGTGGTCACATGGCTCCTACTGAGATCAAAACAGTCAAAAAACAAGTTCAAATTAGAGCATAATGAGATCACAAAGTTTGAGAGGAAAATTGTTCCCTTGATGAATTCTTTGAAAATAAGAAAACCAGAGATGAAACACTTGATCTTTGCAGTGGTTATTGGCCAAATAAGGGCAATGTGAGAGGTGTAGATTGCTTGCAAATTCAGAAGAAGAAAGATGAGATTGAAGTTGAAGAAACTGCTACACAATCTACTGCTTCATTCCTTTGATGCTTGCTAATCAAGAGAAGAGAGAAATGTAGAGAAGCTTGGAGTGAAGATGAAGACTCGAGAGAAAGCTCAGAGAAAGAGAGAGTGAAAACCTTGGAGTGTGAAGAATGAAGTGCCCTCCTGAAATTCTATTAGGGATTGGTTTATATATGGTGAGTTAACTGTTAACCACCTTGGTTAACAGTTAGAACTCTGGTTAACTGATTTAAGGGTGAGTTCAAGTTAGTTAGATCCGAGTTGTGGTGTTTTTGTTAGAGTGAGGAGAGCAACATGAAGTTATGGTGAGGGTTAGCATGAAATGAATGGTGGTGATGTTGTACTGAACAGCTTGCCTTGCAAGTTTCTTCTTTCACTTAGTTTGAACATTTGAGGCAAAGAGTGCATGGTACATGTATGAATGGACAAAGGTATGCCTAGCTTAAGATGGCAATGTTTTGATGACATATGCTGATAAATGATAGCATGTGCATGAGAATGAGAATGACAACCCTTTTCCTTGACTGAATTCCTTTACTTGAGAATGAAGAAACCAGATGGCAAGAAGGTGAGTTTGAAGCATGATATCTTTATGATCATGGAGTTAAATGACATGGCCAAGGGTTCTTTGGAAAGAGGGCATTGAGTAGAGCAAGATTGGAGTGGAAAACAAAAGCAATGGAAGCCTCTAAGGTGCTCAAGAATGATCATGAAGACCTGTGTGCATAACTGATGTAGCAGGTCAGCCTGACCTAGCCTGACCAGCTCATGTGCGTGTGGAAAAATCAGTGAGAGGTTACCCACTTTGAGCCACCATAACTCTCAAAGGAATGATCAAATCAAAAAGTGTTGAACACCAAAGTTGAAGAGGAGACGGAAATGAACAAGATTGATGTTGAACAATTTTCCAAATGAAACCTCTATCAATGAGATATTTGGCCATGAAATTGGGCACAACATGCACACCAAGTGTTTGTGAAAATTATGGCACACTGACTGGTCATGACTTGTCATTTTGCCTTGATTCCTCTCCACTTTGAAGCACCATATCTCTCTCAATTTTGATCCAATAGAGGTGTTCTTGGTATGGTTTTGAAGCTCTTGAAATGAACTTTGGGTAGGCCTCAATAGCCTTTCAATTTGGTGCTTGGAACATGGAGAAAGAATGCTTTAAAGTTGACCTCTCACCTTGCCAGAACTGGCCATAAATGGAAACCCTAATTTCTATTTTTGGCAACTTTGTACATTTCTTGATTTTTGATGAATATTTCATTACTTCTTGATCAAATCCTCACCAATGATCATATATAAGATGAGGAGCATGAATTTGACCTTAAAAAATCAAGAGTTGACTTTTTCCTCTGCATAGTTGACTTTTCCCCAATTCTCCTAATTCTCAATCAATTGATCAATTGAAACCCTTCCAAATCAAATTGATGGACAATTCTTCATCCTTAGCCACTTAATGACATGTAGAATACCATAGAATCAAGTCTTTCCCAAAGAATAAGAAATAAATTGATTTTATGGCAAACCCTAATTTTGAACCCTTAGTCTAGGAGAAATCAGCACATCCTCCAAATCCAAATTCCTCTGAGTATGATGTGTATCTTCTCAAACAAAGCTGAGACATGTCATTTGTAGATGATAAAAGCTCAACAATCTGGCCCATTGAAGTGTTATACTCAAGAACCCTAAAAACCCTAATTTGCACTGGTTAGGAGAATGTGATTTCCTTCTATCTTTTGTTGAATTCCCATCTTTTGATGACTTGATGACTCAAATGAGATGAATTGAGATATGAGGAGCCCTTGTGACTAATTTGGAGAAGTTTGATCCTTATCCTTTGACTTGGAACTGTCCATACCTTGGGACCACTGATTCCATGCCTTGCAACCAATGATGAGTATGATTTTAGTATGACCTATTATGAAATGCAAATGAATGAAACATAAGCCAATTATTGGAGAGATATAAGAAGGCAAATTTTGAGGTATTACACGTTCTATGTGAAAAAACCATGACCTTAGTTCAATTCTCGCTGGAGTGATTTTTCAGGAAAAAAATTGTTTTAGTAATACATATGAGAACGGTGGTAAAAATTAATATTTAATTAAAATATTTAAAAATTATATAAAAATGGGTCTAACCTATTGCTAATAGGAGGCACTCTCTTTGTCTTATATAAGAACGATTTAGCACTGTTGTAAAAAATTTTAAATAATATATATAAGCTAATGTGTCATACCCCAAGTTTTGACCACTAAGATTTCCCATCATTGTGTGAATTATCATCACAATATGGATGAACCATTAGTCTCCCCAAAGATGGGTGAGCATCCACTACCATCAGAATTAGGGTTTCAAGCCCTCTCAGAGCTCTTAGACAAAGGATCAATCAAGAAATGACATGATCTGTAACTTGTCTAGCCTCTCCAACATCCACAATGGATCAAAAGGACTCCCACTTCAAGGATCAAGCACAAGGTTGCTCCCTTCTAAGTGGATTAAGCCTCAATATCGCCAGTGTCACCAAATTAGGGTTTTGGTCGACTAGGGCCTCCAAGTGGAAATTCTCCTCTGGGCATGAGCCAATGCTTTAAGGCATAACCTATGATGCTCCAAGGGACATCATAAACCCAATCCCCAAGTCAATTTAGCCTCAGGGGATGCTTACATCAAAAATCAGGAATTACGGTTTCTTGACCTAATTCACCCCTAAGTTGAATTTTGGGACAAACCATGAGCCAAGACCTCAAGGGAGGATTTGAGGGTCTCTAACACACTACATTAATCCATTTACAGCAATGGATTAATCCAAGAAGCTTGAGCAACAAGTTTCAATTTCATCTGAACCACAGTTAGGGTTTCGCGAGAAAAGTCAATTGTACCTTTGACTTTTGACCAGGACATGCTCCCAAACCCTAGGACATGATTCAATACACCATATAACACCTATGAAATTAATCCATCAAGTTTGATTTAGGTCAATGACTTGATTTCATAGAGGATCGCATAGTTTGGAATTCATCTGATAAAAAGTCAACTGTGCACAAAAGTCAACTTTGACTTTTTGATATTTTTCACAAAAATGGGCTTTTAACCCTAAAATGATGTTAATGTGATATTTGAATCATCATTCATCAAGAAAAATCAAGAAAAGTGGGATAACTTGTAAAAGGGGTAACCATAAAAACTTAGAAAATTTTCCAAGTTATGGAATAAAGTGGCTAGGGTACCAACTTTGGAGGATCATAACTCCTAAACCACAAGGCCATTTTTTCCCATCCAAAGCTGGATTTGTAGCTCTCATGGCCCTCTACAAAAGCTTCAACTACACCTCATTCCAATTCATTACGGATTTTGAGTTATGTAATGGTCAAAATGGCTGAAAACATGAAATTCCACTTTTTCCAACACAGTGAAATTTTCACTAAGTTAAAATCTGCCTTCACTGTTATCCAAATGTAGTCGCATTTTTAACTTGGATCCAAAAAGATCAAAACCAATTATGATCAAACAATTATTGTATCATATGAGGGCTTTCCAAAATCGCCAAGAACATCACCAAACTCAACTTGAGCCATGAGATATGACCATGGCAACATGCCTTGCTGAAAAACTGCCAAGGCAAGGAAGATTTTGGAGTTTTGCTAGATTTGCTCAAATTTTGCAAGGGGCAAGCAACTCTATCCATCTGAGCACCTCAAGGGGGGACCAAGGAGGAACCAACTCTGATCCCAAGCCTTCCAAGTCTTTGGAACCAAAAATAGCATGACAAACCTAGAAATCCCTAAAAGAGGGACAAGACTCCAATTTTGGATTGGAGCATTTAATGGATGCCCCAAGGTGGCATGGACTGACACATTTGCAACTGAATTCAGTCAAGAATGATCCAACAACTAGGGAACCACAACTCTGTGCTCTAACCTCTAGTCAATGGCTAGAGAAGACTTGGATTCTCATTTGCCAACATTGGCCAAACCTCTGCTGCAGTTGCCATTCAATATTACTTGCAAAATAAACTTGCTCTACTATAAATAGAGCTCATTTGTGCTCAGTTTGAGTACACCAAAGCCATCAAACTGATGCTTTCCTCAAAATCACCTTCTCACTTCCAATTTTGCCTTCTAAGGCAAGTCACCATCGGGTTTTGAGTTTGAGAGCAATTCCAACCAAGCCAATCACACACACACCTCATAAACATCACATAGAAGTGATCCAAACACTCACATAACATCTGGAACACCAAAATCACAAAATCACCAGCCAATTGCTCAAGTCTTTGACAGATTTGCAGTTGGGGTACCATCTCAAGTTCCAGATCATTTCAATCCATTCCAAGCATCCAGACACACTCCATAGCACCTAGGGAAGCTGTCCATAACCTTGGAACCAAGCTGTAACACCTATAACACAAAACACGATCACCAGCTGCAAGTGGTAAGCATAAGCTCTTCTAACTCTATGATCCATACAATTTTTGCTGCACAATAATTTGGCCATATGTCCATAATCATGCATAGAGTGTTTACCCCCAATCAATTGCTTTGTATAAATCATGTATGGAATTTCTGAACCTTCATGCAGAATTTAGGGTTCTTGAGGTTTCTCTTTGATTTCTTATTCCATGCTTAAAATAAATGAAATTAAAGATCATAGACATCATCGTGAGGTTGAAACGAGTTGATTGATATGTAGATTGCATGAAAATAATCAAGTATTCAGTGAGATTGGATAGAAAACGCAAATCTGCAGAAATAGAGGGTGGCGCGTGACCTTGCCCTTGTTCTTGGCGCCCTTTTTGAAAATTCAAATATTTGAATTTTGTGATTTTATTTAATTGATTCAAAAATTAATTTCTCTCTGATTTTTAAGTATTTTGAGTTGATTCTTTTTTTAATAATTCACAAAAATATTAAAATATTTTATTTCACTAAAAATTCCCAAAAATATTATTTATTTCATATAATTGATATTTTTGCCTAGAATTAATATTTTAACTGTTTTTGACATTTAAAATATTTTTTCCTTCTTGATTTTGAAAATTTTTATGATTTCTAATCATTTTGTAGGTCAAAACATGATTTTTGAAACATTAATCCAAGATCACAATTTTTTTCCACATGTTTAACAATTTTGATCATTTTAATTTAATTTTTTATTCAATTAAAATACATTTTGGAAATAAATTAGGGTTTTGATTAATTCAACCCTCATCAAACCTTTTAAAAACACTTTGGGCCTCTAATAGAGTGTAAGACCCAATCCTTTGTAAATACAAACCTATTTTGGGCCTCAAATGTTGTATAAGTCCCGTTGTATTTCAAAAGTTCAGCGCGATCATCGCCCGTTTAAAACAAAGCATCTGGGCCTCTCCTCGAACTATAAGACCCATTCAAAATCATTTTGGGCCTCTAATAGAGTGTAAGACCCAACCCCCTTTTTAAAACCAAAAACTTTTGGGCCTCAGTCATTGTATAAGACCCACGGTGTTTTCAAAACATAGGCGCGATCGTCGCCCTTTTCAAAATTAATCATTGGGCTTCTCCTTGAGTTATAAGACCCATCTTTGTTCACTTTCAATCATTTTGGGCCTCTTGAGAGAGTGTAAGACTCATCTCCTTTGTACAGAAAACCTTTCTTGGGCCTCAGTCACTTGTATAAGTCCTTGTACAAAACGAAAGTGCGATCACTGATTAAACCCTGGGCCTCTCCTTGAGCTGTAAGCCCCAACAATCTTTTCAAAGCACTTTCTCCTTTGATTTTTAATATAATATTGTTATCAAAGCTTTCTTTGTTGAACAAACTAACAAAACAGCATGAAAGCTCTACAACCGAGTAAGTGTTTACCCGCTTTCTTTTACTGCTTTCATATGTATATAACTGTATTGTGGGGCTGTTTCACTGTAAGTCTTCGTTCACAAACTCATATCGACTGTGTAATAATAGTATAGATATTTAGAGTTTCCCCAACAACTACGTCTAGAACTAGGAAAAACCTCGTCTCTTTACCTCCGACGTTCACCCGGATATACCTTAACCCTGAGAATTTTCTTTTACAACAATGTTAGATAACTAGATCTAAGAAATCTCCCCCTTGAACAGTTCATATACAGAACGCCAAAGTTCCAAGTGAAACCCCTTCTAGAACTGTTCATCAGCCTCCTCTTGGGCTTAGTGCAAGGACCCACAGGCTTCCTAAAAGCATCCCCGCCTCCTCTTGGATGTTGTACAAGGACCCGTCGGCTTCTTAGAAGTTTTCACAACCTCCTTTTAGGTTTCGTATAATGATTCTTTCCCCGGGAAGATAGCCTCCTCTTGGGTTTAGCACAAATTGTCCCTCGGCTTCTTAAAAGTTTTCTCGCCTCCTCTTGGGCTTCATAAAAATTGTCCCGACGACCTCCTAAAGGTATAGGAATAGAAATTAGCCCTCTCTTGGGCTTTGTACAATGATTCTCCCCAGCAGAGTTAACCTTTTTAGCCTCTATCTCGGGCTTCGTACGAGATACAAAAACACTCTCTTGTTGAGTATAAAAGACTCTCTTGTTGAGTCAAACCTTTTCAGCCTCCATCTCGGGCTTCGTACGAGATGCAAAACACTCTCTTGTTGAGTATAAAAAGACTCTCTTGTTGAGTCGATCACCTTTAGCCTCCATCTCGGGCTTTGTACGAGATACAACTCACTCTCTTGTTGAGTATAAAAGACTCTCTTGTTGAGTCAAACCTTTAGCCTCCATTTTGGGCTTCGTACAAGACACGTACAAAAGCACTCTCTTGTTGAGTCAACCCGTCCAGCCTCTCTCTCGGGCTTCGTACGAGACATATAAAAACATCCTCTTGTTGGGTCATTAGCCTCCTTTTAGGCTTTGTATAAGAAAACCCCGGTTGAGTCAATCAACCTTTTAGCATCAAAGTTGTGCCTCGTTCACAGTATACAAACATCAACAACTCATTTCCCCTCCATCTAATTGCTGTAAGCGGCAAGCCTCTAGATTACTTACATCCACGACACTGTCCCTCTTTTAGCATGAGAAATTCCTAAGGAAAGATGGCATTGCTCTAAACTGAGTTAAAGTCTTATCCTTCAGGTTGAAAATCCCCTATAAAGAAAATTATGGTATTATTGGATTTGCATATCCCGGTTAAAGTAATCCTCCTTTATAATCAGTCACCCAACAAATGTGACAAACAGACCCCTTTAGAGATGACAAATTCTCTCTAAAGTCAACACCCTTTTAGCTTCACATCTTGGGCTTCGAACAAGATACAAATAGACCCTTCAGCTTCACATCTTGGGCTTTGAACAAGATACAAACCACCTTTAGCTTCATGTCTTGGGCTTTGAACAAGAATCCAAAACACCGTTTCCTCCCATAGAATAGGAGGAACTACAATCGCTCTGATTTCCCTGTTTCGGTAAACGGGAATACGTAGGCATAAGATTGAAAGAAAAATCTTAGCGAGCACACCACATCAAAAACCTTTGGCCACAAATCCTCACATATCCATCAAAACATCCGAGTCAGTATCCCCCACCAAAAGTCTAAACTCGATCAAAATAAACCTAAGAGAGGCACCCCCACATTGATCGCATCTGTAAACCAGCAGTTTTGACTGTTTAACCTCAGTTTCCAAAGCAGGGTTAGTTGGAGACATCTATTTCCCTTCCTTCATTAGCTCCAATAGGATAAAAAATGAATCGACCTGTAGTACCCTCCCAGAACGACAGTGCTTAAGAACCACGTCCAAAATCCCCTGCTACAGAAAAATGGCACCAACCGTGGGGCCCTTACGTATTTCATCTATGGGGTTCAAACCAAGGAGTGGGGACTTCACTGGGGTTAAGACTTTTTTTGTTGACTTCACTAGGATCTTAGGTCAAAACCTTTAAGTTGGGAAAGTGCCACAGAATGGCGACTCCGCCGGGGAGCCATTTTCTGTCAGGAACCTAGGATTTATAGCTCTTAAAAGTATAGGACATTAGGACAAATATATATACTGTTTTTCCTAATTGATATCTGTGTTTATTTTTCTGCTAATGGGAATGCGTGTGATGCCGCATGTGGAAAGATTGAGTATACACCTAGGAAAAACCTCTTTCAATAGTGCGGAAGCTATCGGAAATAGTTGCGCGATACTACTTTCTTCTGAGGTTCTTCGAAATAACATCACCTAGGACGGTTCCCGACACGCTGATGTTATCTTGACAAGAATCAATGATTTTGAGAGACAGGTACGAAAATCACTAGTATAAACCTTTTGGGGGGGGGGGGGGGGTAGAGCCTTGAGTTCATGACACCGACCCTTTGACCTTATGCTTTTTCTATGTTTTTATGTGCTGCATTCATGCATTCATTTAAAAAACATTAAGCAAATAAAATTTTCTCTTCTAGTCTCTCTTTTTCAAATTAAACTAAAACAATGATTGCAAATAGCAGAGGAAAAAAGATTGCACTTATGGATTTCGGTAGAAGGAGAACTCATAAGTACACCTTCAAGGTTCCAAAGTTAGAGGATTTGAGAGGTTTGGCAAGGATGATCACAAACCATGAGGCTTTCAGAGCTAAGTACAGAGGTCTGCTACCTCTGTTAAGGGTCCATGTGATTGAAAGAATCATGGAGGCACTCATTTAGTTTTACGATCCGGTCTATCACTGTTTTACATTCCCGGATTACCAGCTCGCACCAACGCTGGAGGAGTATTCTCACCTGACTGGTTTACATATTACTGATCAAGCTCCTTTTTTCTGAACTGGAAGAAATTCCAAAGGATCAAATCATTGCAAGAGCAATTTATTTGGATGAGTCGGAAATCAAGACTCACATGACCACCAAGGGAGAAATCCCAGGTTTACCAGCCAAGTTTCTGGTAAAGAAAGCTCTGTACTTTGCTAGTATAGGGAATGTGACTGCTTTTGAAAACGTCTTTGTTTTCCTCACCCACGGGTTATTGTTGTTTCCCAACATCGATAACTTTGTAGATATCAACGCCATTAAGGTTTTTCTCATTGGAAACCCTGTACCGACTTTGCTCGCAGGTGCGTATCATTCTGTACACTTAAGGAATTTATACAGCGGAGGAATGATCACGTGCTGTGTTCCCCTGCTATATAAGTGGTTTATTTCCCATTTTCCTAAATCTGCCGCTTTTTGGGATCATAAGAGTGCCTTACGTTGGTCGCAGAAAATTATGTCTGTTACCAACTCTGACATAGATTGGTACAATAGGATTTATGACGGGATCAGAATCATTGACCGTTGTGGAAACTTCCTCAATGTACCCCTTATAGGAACTAAGGGGGGAATCAATTATCATCCAGTCTTAGTTCGTCATCAATTTGGATACCTGATGAGGCATCTCCCGCGTAACGCTCATCTGGAAGGTCTTTTCTTCAAGGAAGGAGAAAATGACAGGGCACTAAAGATGGAAATAGTGCACGCTTGGAAACATGTTCATAAGAAAGGACGGGAGTCTCTAGGAAAACCGGATTGTGTCTCAGTGGAGCCTTATCTCCACTGGCTACAAACTAGATCTCTCAAGCTAAAGATGCCTTATCCTCATCACGGAGTTCTTCCGCCAAGAGAATCTGTCATGTACTTCATGACTGAAACAGAAAAACTTCAGGTTACTCTCAACAAAGTTCAACAGGAGAGGAGGTCTTGGAAGAACAAGTATCGCATTCTCAATGTGGAATGTACCAAAATACAGCAACTGCTGAAAGATAAGGATGCTCTAATTGAGATTTTGGAGCAACATGATGTAGATAATCAGGATGACCAAAGGAATTTGCTCGCTCCTTTCACTTGGCAAAGGAATGACGACCCGACAGCGGCTCAAGAGCCCTGGTCCAAGAAAAGGAAAGTACCAGAATCAATATCTGAGTTCTCCTCAGAGAGGACTCGGGACCCATTAGCTTAGGTTTCTATTTCTGCACCTTGTAATTTACTGTATTTTCATGTCCGCAATCCTTTAAATTCAATAAAACGGGGATTTCCCCACTGTTTGATATTTGCAATCTAATTGTCGAAGATTATTTTGATTAAACCAAAAAAAAAACAATTAATATAATCATTGCATTCATCATTCTCACGTCACATATTCTTCTTACCTACGAATCTCACGTTTGTGTCTCGGTTATAGAGTCAAAGTGTCTCATTCGTACAATACTCGGGCCAATCGTCAGAAAAGATGGATGATCTCTAGGAAGTGAATAGAGAGTTGAAAGAAGAGATCGACGCTCTGAGAGAAGATATGAGAAAGCTTCATAACAACATGCAAGCCATGGCAGAAGCACAGTTACAAAGAACTGTGATCTCAGAGATCACCTCAATGCCCAAAGTAGAGAAGTATGATCCTAGGTATCAAATGCCGAAAGATTGTCCCTGGGGCATGCCTGTTAACTATATCCTGGAAGGATATGTTCCGCCGATCACTGAAGATCAGGGAATCATAGCAGAAGCCGGTGGGCCTGAAGGTTACAAACTTCGGGAAAGCGAGGATGCCAGAGGCATATTGAGGACTCCTGAAGGTTACAAACTTCGGGAAACGCCAAGATTCACTGTCGTAGTAACAATACCACCCCTTGTGGTGCACACTGTCCCGGAAGGACATATTCCACAGATACCTTCTCGGTCAGGATTTGTTTGGAAAGGACGCCGCAGACCTCTGCCTGGTCCCCAATGTGAAAGTCTCGCACAAGTTCCAAGTACCCAATTTTGAAAAATACAAGGGTAACTCTTGCCCTCAGAGCCACTTGGTGATGTACGCTCGGCGAATGTCAGCTCAGACGGAGAATCAGGATCTATTGATTCACTACTTTCAAGATATTTTAACCGGTGCCGCATTAAAATGGTACATGGGTTTAAACCGCGCTACGATTAGCACTTTCAGAGATCTTGGCACTGCCTTCGTCCAACAATATAAATACAATTTGGACATGGCACCAGACAGAGATCAACTCAGATCAATGTCGTAAAAAGACAAGGAAACCTTTAAGGAGTACGCTCAGAGATGGCGTGAAATTGCCGCTCAAATTTGTCCACCTCTTGAGGAAAAAGAGATGACAAAGATCTTCTTAAAGACCTTAAGCTCATTTTACTACGACCAAATGGTTGCCAATGCGCCCATCGACTTCACCGAAATGGTCGGTATGGGAGTGTGTCTCGAGGAAGCCGTTCGAGAAGGATGTCTAGTCAAAGACACTAGGTCGACAAGCGGTACTAAAAAATACGATAGTGCTCTCCCTAAGAAAAAGGAGCAAGATATTGGGAACATCTCTCTTGGAAAGCAAAGGCGAAGTTACCAACCAGTAGCAGCTGTAACTCCTGCTATCAACCCTGCGCCTATTTCTACGTATCAACCTCAGGTTGCTCAAAGCCAACCGCATTCGCAGCAATTTCAGCAAAGGACACAACAACCTCTTCAGCAAGCTCGTCCTCAATACAACAACAACCGTACAACGCGGCCACCAGGATTTGATCCTATACCCGTATCGTACGCAGAACTATTTCCATTACTGTTAGCCAAGGGGCATGTCCAGACTAAGTCTCCTCTTACAGTACCAGAAAATCTGCCTTTTTGGTTTAAGGTGGATCAGACTTGCCCTTACCATCAAGGAGGACCAGGGCATAACATAGAGAACTGTCTCAGTTTCAAATCCGATGTGCAAAAGATTGTTAGGAGCGGGGTCTTATATTTCAAAGATACGAATCTGAAGGTTCTCACAAACCCACTACCTCAACACGAGAAGGCTACAGTCAATTTGATAGAGGGAGAGTCTAACAACACCTATCAAATTCGCGATGTACTCTTACTGAGGGCCAACTTGGTCAAGATGCATTGTAGACAGAGTGGATATGGCCATGTGCCACCTCATAATTATCACCAGTGTGATATCTGCTCTAAAAGCAATCAAGGATGTTCTGTGGTGCAATCAGCTCTACAGGAACAGATGGATCTCGGATGGATCCAAGAGCACCGAGTTCATGGAGTTAACATGGTTTATACGAATTCCAACATTATTCAAAACCACGATATCCGTGCGATGAATGTCAACTTGATGGCAATGCACTCAAGGCAAAGCCAGTATCATAATCTGCCGCGTCACGATTATAATTCCTGTCTGACTTGCTCGGTAAACAAACATGGATGCTCTTTTGTACAAGAGGCCCTCCAGCGTCAGATGGATCTTGGATGGATCCAAGACTACCATGATAGGAATCATTATCAAATCAACATGGTTCAAATATTTGATATTCGCTTGATGAATACCATCCTGGTGGAGTTACATGCTAAACAGGTCCGACTCGGGTTCCTGGTATCACATGATTATCAGGGCTGTAAAGCAGGTTGTGAAGACGATCAGGGTTGTGCCCTTGTCTAGGAAACACTTCAGCACTTGTTGAACCACTAGTGGCTTCCAATCTATATGGATGAAGACACTTAGCAAGTTAGTATCACTAACGAGAATCCTACTACATATCAAAGTCAGGATGTTCGGTCGTTGGAAACAGATCTAGTAAGGTTACACTGCATTCAAAGCGAACGTGGCCAGGTGCCACTACACAACTATGAGCGGTGTGGAGTTTGCTTAGTGAATAATCAAGGATCCTACATCGTGCGAGCATCCCTTCAAAGTCAGTTGGACCGCGAGGAGATTCAACCATGGTCAAGTTCGGGATTAGTCAACTACCTCGCTGATCAAATCGAGGACGTTGTCGTAATCTCTGATCATCAAAGGGCTAGGGATGTTTGTGCCATCATCCCTCTACTGGATGAATCGAGAGTTCTCAACCAGGAACGGATCGAAATTACTTACGATGGTCAGAAAAATCAGAAGGCTCCCATAGTCATCTATTTACCGGGACAACTACCGTATGAATCAACTAAGGCTATCCCTTACAAGTACGGTACAACCACAGTCGAGAATGGAAAGGAAATTCCATTACCCTCCGTCGTAAATATTGCAGACATAAATCGAGTAACACGGAGCGGTCGAATCTTCAACCGAGGAGTTGGAGAACTTAACAAAGAAAAGGAACTTCAGACGGAAGCCCCTGATCCACCAGTCGGTCAATCCAGTAATCCCGACCTTTCGAAAAACAACGATGAGATGCTGAAGCTCATCCAAAGGAGTGAATACAACATTATTGATCAACTGTTACAAACTCTTTCAAAGATCTCAGTGCTATCACTTTTACTCAATTCAAAAGCGCACAGGGAGCCTCTACAGAAAGTCTTGGAGCAAGCCTTTATAGAACAGGATGTAATAATCAGACATTTCGATAGCATTATCTCTAACATCACTTCCTGCAATAACTTAGGATTTAGTGATGAGGAATTACCTGAAGAAGGTCGCCGTCATAACATGGCACTCAACATTACAGTCAACTGCCAAGACGATGCTTTAGCCAGCGTACTGGTAGACACAAGGTCAGCCCTGAATATTATGCCGAAGTCCACTTTGATGCAATTATCATTCAAAGGACCTCCAATGAGAACCAGCGAGGTCGTCGTCAAAGCATTTGACGGATCCAGTAAAACGGTTATCGGCGAAGTCGACCTTCCCATAACTATCGGTCCTCACACTTTCCTAGTCACTTACCAGGTCATGGACATCCGGGCAACATACAGTTGCTTATTAGGAAGACCTTGGATACACCAGGCTGGGGCAGTCACTTCGACACTGCACCAGAAACTGAAGTTCGTCAAGAACGATCAACTCGTCACAGTCTGTGGAGAATAGGCCTTGCTCATAAGCAACTTATCATCATCTACTTATGTAGAACCCGAGGAGGATGTTGGGACTCAGTTCCAAGCGCTTACGGTGAGCAATAAGAATCAATCAGAGAAGGGAACTTCGATTTCCTCGTACAAAGATGCTATCAAAGTGGTCGAGAGTACCAATACAACAGGATGGGGACAGATTGTCATTCCTACTGACAATAAGAAAAAGAAAGGTTTTGGCTTTTCCTCAACCTTTACTCAGACTGATACTAACGATGAGAGTCTTTATCCCATTCAGGACTTCTTCCACAGTGGAGGTTTCCTTCACCCAGTGTCTCAAGAAGTACATGCCATCAATGAAGGTGATTCCGCCAATACGGAGGAAGAATGTGAGTCCTATCTTAACAAGGGCAGTTATATGTCTCAGGAAGAGGTGCCTATGCCATTTTGTTATCCCGCACAGAGTCTGAGATTTATACCGAGGTCAGATGTCAAAATGATATACGGAGATTGTGATCCTGAAGGATGCCGGGCTCCGCCAAATTCATTAAAGGAAGACACTCCGATGAAATATAACTTTGACCACGACTATTATGGCCCAATGGATGGCTTGCCTATCTTGCAGCCGTACCCAGGAAACTCGGGGCAAGAAAATCAGCCGAACAATGAAAGTCAGTTGAGCATCATTGAAAAGAATACCTGCGTCCCCACCATGTCATGGGATCAACACTCAGGTCATTCCGAAAATACCCAGCACGACGATGTATTCGCAACATTTGCAGGACTAGAATTCATTAACTATGCTTTTCCCGAGGTCAACGTCATTGAGAGGGATGACTCCTCCAGTTCCAAAGAAGTGTGGGACACCTTGGGACAACCGAGTGGAAAGTACGACTTCATGGTCAAATACACCGCTCCTGAAAGCTCTCGTATCAGGTTCGAAGACATCCAGCCAACTGATGGGGAGATATAGCTGAGAGTACAAATACTATGCAAAATACAACAGAGGAATCCTCCTACGAGAACTCTGCCTGGGAGACAGATTCCAATGATCCTGCTCCACCAGAAATCAATGTTATTTCTGAAGACAAATCAAGGAAGGTACCAGACTTTGTGATTCACCGAGGAGTTCGCCGCCAATGGGTCGTAGTCGATGTTTCGAAGATTGTTCATAAGTCAAAGTAATTGCCATCTTTACTTTAACCTTTCACCTTGCCCAGGTGAAACGGATGTTTTGATAGGGCTAGCTTTCTGTAATTTTCCCTCTTCGCTTCGCCCAAAGCGACAGAGTTTTGTTTTATAGGGCTGTAGTTTTAAGAATCGACTTGTTCATTAATAAAATAACGTCGTTTTGTAAATTCCGCATTAATTGTTGTTTTCTCTTTTTGCTTTTCTCAGAAAATGGTAATCCTAAAAAACAACTCAATAATAGAAACAAGCAGTAAAAGAAATACACTGCACACACTTGCATTCTCTCTATCTCTTCTAAACACAAATCATCACGTCATGCAAATTGCTTGTTTTAAATCCAGTTGAAACATACGATCCAATGCCTTCTCCCAACTTTGAGTTCCTGGTATTTGAGGCTGAAGAAGAAAATGACGAAGAAATTCCAGAGGAGATCTCCCGACTACTCAAACAAGAGGAAAGGTCCATCGAACCTCATAAAGAGCCGTTGGAAACGGTAAACTTAGGTTTGGAGGAGGAGAGAAAAGAAATCAGGATTGGGGCACTGCTCAGTCCAACTGCCAGAGAGGGTTTGATAAAGCTTCTCAAAGAGTTTCCCGGTGTATTCGCTTGGTCCTATCAGGACATGCCAGGGTTGGATACCAGCATCGTGAAACATCACTTACCATTACGGTCAGAATGTCCGCCAGTAAAACAGAGATTTAGACGGACTCATCCAGACATGGCCATCAAAATCAAAGAGGAGGTACAGAAACAGATTGACGTGGGTTTCCTCGCTACATCAGAATACCCTCAATGGTTAGCCAACATAGTACCCGTTTTGAAAAAGGACGGAAAAGTCAGAATGTGTGTCGATTACAGAGATCTAAACAAGGCTAGTACAAAGGACGACTTCCCTTTGCCACACATTGACATGCTGGTAGACAGTACAGCAAAGTTCAAAGTCTTCTCCTTCATGGATGGATTCTCGGGCTATAATCAGATCAAAATGGCGCCGAAAGACATGGAGAAAACTTCGTTCATTACCCCATAAGGTACCTTTTGTTACAAGGTAATGCCATTCGGTTTGAAGAACGTCGGGGCAACCTATCAAAGGGCCATGACTACTCTGTTTCATGACATGATACATGAAGAAATCGAATTGTATGTCGATGATATGATTACAAAATCTAAGACAGAGGAGGAGCATGTGACCCACCTGTCAAAATTATTTGAGTGGCTGAGAAAGTACAAACTCCGCTTGAATCCCAACAAGTGCACATTTGGTGTTCGTTTGGGGAAACTGCTAGGGTTCATCGTCAGCCAGAAAGAAATTGAGGTTGATCCTGACAAGGTCAAGCCCATTCAAGAAACGCCTTCTCCGAAAACTGAAAAACAAGTAAGAGGATTCCTGGGACGTTTGAACTATATTTCCAGATTCATATTCCTCATGACCGCGACATGGGCGCCGATTTTCAAATTACTGAAAAAGAACCAGGACTGTGTTTAGACAGAAGACTGCCAAATCACCTTCGACAGTATCAAGGAGTACCTGTCGAACTCGTCGATTCTATCACCTCCAATGGAAGGAAGACCACTGATCATCTACCTAACAGTCTTGGAAGACTCGATGGGTTGTGTACTTGGGCAACAAGACGAAACCAAAAGGAAAGAGTCTGCCATCTACTATCTGAGCAAGAAATTCACCGATTGCGAGACTCGGTACACTATGCTTGAGAAAACTTGCTGCACTTTGGCTTGGGCAGCCAAACGTCTTCGCCAGTACATGATTCGTCACACTACTTGGTTAATCTCTGAAATGGGTCCAATCAAGTATGTCTTTGAAAAGCCTGCTCTCACGGGAAGGATCGCCCATTGGCAGATGTTGTTATCAGAATATAACATAGAGTACCACGCTCAGAAAGCCGTTAAAGGAAGTATTTTAGCCAATTATTTGGCTCATCAATCGATTGACGATCAGGAATCAGTCGGATTTGACTTCCCAGACGAAGATTTCATCTACCTAAAAATGAAAGACTGCGATGAACCGCTACCCAGTGAAGGGCCAGAATCAGATTCCCAATGGGGACTTATCTTTGATGGAGCTGTCAATCATTACGGAAATGGAATTGGGGCAATTATCATAACACCTCAGGGTACCCACAATCCTTTCACTGCCAGACTTACTTTCAAGTGCAATGAGGCCGAATACGAAGCTTGTATCATGGGTCTCGAAGAAGCGATAGACTTAAGGATCAAGAACTTGGATGTATATGACGACCCAGCCCTGGTTATCAATCAGATCAAAGGAGATTGGAACACATACCAATCAGGATTGATTCCTTACAAAGATTACGCGAGAAGGTTGTTACCATTCTTCAACAGAATTGAGTTTCATCATATCCCTCGTGAAGAGAATCACATGGCTGATGCATTATCCATTCTCTCTTCCATGATTAGTGTAGGTCAATGGAATGACTTACCTAAGCTTGACATAATGCGCCTTGAGCAGCCCGCTTACATCTTCATGATTGAAGCGGTCATAGACAACAAACCTTGGTATCATGATATCAAATGCTTCCTTCAGAAACAGGAGTACCCACTTGGGGCATCTAGAAAAGATAGAAAAACCCTTAGAAGGCTGGCAGGAAGTTTCTTCCTGAGCGGTGATACACTCTATAAGAGAAACTTTGACATGGTCTTGCTCTGATGTGTAGACATACCAGAAGCGGGCATGCTAATAAAAGAAATTCACGAAGGATCCTTTGGCACTCATGCCAACGAACACACAATGGTGAGAAAAATTATGAGAGCAGGGTACTACTGGTTGACCATGGAATCTGATTGCTACAAGTACATGAGGAAGTGTCATAAGTGTCTGATATACTCAGAAAAATCCAGGTACCGCCAACGCATCTCAAAGTTCTTTCTTCCCCATGGCCTTTTTTCCATATGGGGAATCGACATGATTGGGATGATCGAGCCCAAAGCTTCAAACGGACATCGGTTCATCCTAGTAGCCATTAATTACTTCACCAAGTGGGTCGAAGCAGCATCATATGCCAACGTAACCCGACAAGTGGTGGTCCGATTTATCAAAAACAATCTCATCTGCCATTATGGTGTTCCAAGCCAGATCATTACTGATAATGGATCTAACTTGAACAACAAGATAATGAAGGAGTTATGCTCTGAGTTCAAGATCGAACACCATAACTCATCTCCCTACCGACCCAAGATGAACGGAGCGGTAGAAGCAGCTAACAAAAACATCAAGAAGATTGTTCAGAAGATGGTTGTAACCTACAAAGACTAGCATGAGATGCTACCCTTTGCTCTTCATGGTTATCGCACAGTTGTCCGCACTTCAACAGGGGCAACCCCTTTCTCTCTAGTATATGGCATGGAAGCAGTGCTCCCCATTGAAGTAGAGATCTCATCAATCCGGGTATTGATGGAAGCTAAGCTAACAGAAGCTGAACGGTCCCAAAGTCGACACGATGAACTGAATCTGATCGAAGAAAAGCGAATGATGGCTTTGTGTCATGGTCAGTTGTATCAACAAATGATGAAGAAAGCGTTTGACAAAAAGGTCCGACCCCGTGTCTTTAGGAAAGGAGACCTTGTGCTAAAAAAGATACAATCCTTTCTCACTGATTCTCGGGGCAAATGGACTCTGAATTATGACGGCCCCTATGTGGTCAAGAAAGCTTTCTCAGGCGGTGCCTTGAGACTCGTAACCATGGACAGAGAGGAATTTCCCTACCCCACAAATGTTGGAATAGTCAAGAAATACTTCGCCTAAACTAATAAAAAAGTCTCGGTGGATTGAAAACCCGAAAGGACGGTCCAGGAAAAAGTTAGAGACATGATAAAAAATCATCCCGGTGGATTGGAAACATCACAGTACAATCCAGGCAAAAATTAGGGATAATGGCAAGTAACTATGTTCGACAATGGGGCAAGTTCCTCGGCAGCAGTTACATCATCCGTCAGGAAAACTCCGATCAAGGTCATCTTCGACAGAAGCTCAGGATGCCCAGAATTCAAAGTTGGTAGAAGGATAGTGGTTGCTATGTTTCGATGTAGCCCTTTTCCCTGTAAATTACCATTTTCTAACTTTGTATATACTCTTTGGAATCACGCGTTTGGCTGATTTCCATCCTATTAATAAAATTTGAGCCCTCGTGCTTTTGTTTGCAATTCTTATTTGTTTTAGCTTTACAGAATGAAATTTTAACATGATCAACGATTCTTGAAATAAAACAAAAATGAATTTACTTGTAAAATTTTTCCACTTAAAGTAAAGGTGGCAATTTCTTTTAACGGTTGAACATCGAAAGAACATCGATCGCTTCTCCAGAAGTAAGCGAGCTTCAAAGTACAGAATCAAAGTACTCCTTCTAAAACCAGTGCACCTGACGAAGGATCAGCTCTGTCAGAGACCATGGTTCATCTGACACCCCCGGCAGAGTTCTTACCTCTTAAGCCCGGCCAACGGTTGTTCCCCGCAGGGACTACTTCTCCTAAGCAAGGCAGAATTGCTACTTTTGGGCCAACGGTACTTCTTCGCCCCGCGATGGCCGAGTATCCAGTCATGTTCATCTATTAGTCTGTATGGCGCGTCAGTTTTGTCAGCATATACATACATGCATCTTGCATTATTGATTTACACTCGTATTCACATTGCATCACTATCTCTCTAGTCGGTCTTGTCCCCTAGTGATAGACAGTCCTCTCAATTGAGTTGTTAGTCCTTTCCTCGTCAGGAAATGTTGCGTCTGAACAATCTCTCTCCTCTAGTGTATTTCTAGGATGAAGTTGGTCCTTGATCACTTTGATAACTTGAACCTCTAAAAAACCAGAGAACCCTCGACAAATGTCACCCTTCGCCATCAAAGACAATATCTTCGCTTTCCCGGATTAAGGAAAATCCCCAGAGAAAGCCTCTTAAGCAGCGATTCGACAATACAGCAGTTGTTCTCTGAAAAAACCGCTGATGAAAAGGTCAGCAGCACCTCAAAATTAGATCACATCATATGGGGTCTCTCACAGAGAAGTTTGTACACCTCTACAACTCAGACGATTGGGTTCCTCCAACAAGTCTGACATCAAAAGTTTTCCCATCAAATGGCATCTCACAGGAAAATACGGCGAGAAGTTTGAAGAGAACCGCTACGCATAGCGTCCCTTGTCAAGAAAGTTTATTGATAAAAGAAACTAAGACCAATTCCTTGGTAGGAAACCAGGATCGAGGGGAAGTTTATATCCGAAACTAAGACCAGTTCCTTGGTAGGAAACCAGGATTGAGGGGAAGTTTATATCAGAAACTAAGACCAGTTCCTTGGTAGGAAACCAGGATCGAGGGGAGGTTTATATCAGAAACTGAGACCAGTTCCTTGGCTGAAGACCAGGATCGAGGGGAAGTTTACCTTTTCTAAGTATCATTGCTTAGCAAAAGAAGATGGATGCACAAACTTCCATTCATAACCACCATCAAAATTTCGGGTATTCCGATATTTAATCATCTTGCACCTCGAATGCCCGAATACCTTCGTCATTCACACCTTCGGGTCCAAGAAGATTAAATAGGGGCATCTGTCATACCCCAAATTTTGACCACTAATATTTCCCATCATTATGTGAATTATCATCACAATATGGATGAACCATTAGTCTCCCCAAAGATGGGTGAGCATCCACTACCATCAGAATTAGGGTTTCAAGCCCTCTCAGAGCTCTTAGACAAAGGATCAATCAAGAAATGACATGATCTGCAACTTGTCTAGCCTCTCCATCATCCACAATGGATCAAAATGACTACCTCTTCAAGGATCAAGCACAAGGCTGCTCCCTTCTAAGTGGATTAAGCCTCAAGATCGCCAGTGTCACCAAATTAGGGTTTTGGTCGACTAGGGCCTCCAAATGGAAATTCTCCTTTGGGCATGAGCCAATGCTTCAAGGAATAATCTATGATGCTCCAAGGGACATAATAAACCCAATCACCAAGTCAATTTAGCCTCAGGGGATGCATACATAAAAAATCAGGAATTAGGTTTTCTTGACCTAATTCACCCCTAAGTTGACTTTTGGGACAAACCATGAGCTAAGACCTCAAGGGAGGATTTGAGGGTCTCTAACACACTACATTGATCCATTTATAGCAATGGATTAATCCAAGAAGCTTGAGCAACAAGTTTCAATTTCATCTGAACCACAGTTAGGGTTTCGCGAGAAAAGTCAACTGTACCTTTGACTTTTGACCAGGACATGCTCCCAAACCCTAGGACATGATTCAATACACCCTATAACACCTATGAAATCAATCCATCAAGTTTGATTTAGGTCAAGGACTTGATTTCATAGAGGATCGCACAGTTTGGAATTCATCTGACAAAAAGCCAATTGTGCACAAAAGTCAACATTGACTTTTTGAGATTTTCACAAAAATGGGTTTTTAACCCTAAAATGATGTTAATGTGAGATTTGAATCATCATTCATCAAGAAAAATCGAGAAAAGTGGGATAACTTGTAAAAGGGGTAACCATAAAAACTTAGAAAATTTTCTAAGTTATGGGATAAAGTGGCTAGGGTACCAATTTTGGAGGATCATAACTCCTAAACCACAAGGCCATTTTTTCCCATTCAAAGCTGGATTTGTAGCTCTCATGGCCCTCTACAAAAGCTTCAACTACACCTCATTCCAATTCATTATGGATTTTGAGTTATGGAATGATCAAAATGGCTGAAAACATGAAATGCCACTTTTTCCAACACTTAGTGAAATTTTCACTAAGTTAAAATCTGCCTTCACTTTTTTCCAAATGTAGGGGCATTTTTCACTTGGATCCAAAAAGTATCAAAACCAATTATGATCAAAGAGTTATTGTATCATATGAGGGCTTTCCAAAATGGCCAAGAACATCACCAAACTCAACTTGAGCCATGAGATATGACCATGGCAACATGCCTTGCTGAAAACTGCCAAGGCAAGGCAGATTTTGGAGTTTTGCTCGATTTGCTCAAATTTTGCAAAGGGCAAGCAACTCTATCCATCTGAACACCTCAAGAGGGGACCAAGGAGGAACCAACTCTGATCCCAAGCCTCCCAAGTCTTTGGAACCAAAAATAGCATGTCAAACCTAGAAATCCCTAGAAGAGGGATAAGACTCCAATTTTGGATTGGAGCATTTAATGGATGCACCAAGGTGGCATGGAATGACACATTTACAACTGAATTCAGTCAAGAATGATCCAACAACTAGGGAACCACAACTCTGTGCTCTAACCTCTAGTCAATGGCTAGAGAAGACTTGGATTCTCATTTGCCAACATTGGCCAAACCTCTGCTGCATTTGTCATTCACTATTGCTTGCAAAACAAACTTGCTCTACTATAAATATAACTCATTTGTGCTCAGTTTGAGTACACCAAAGCCATCAAACAAATGCTTTCCTCAAAATCACCTTCTCACTTCCAATTTTGCCTTCTAAGGCAAGTCACCATCAGGTTTTGAGTTTGAGAGCAATTCCAACCAAACCAATCACACGCACACCTCATAAACATCGTATAGAAGTGATCCAAACACTCACATAACATCTGGAACACCAAAATCACAAAATCACCAGCCAATTGCTCAAGCCTTTGACAGATTTGCAGTTGGGGTACCATCTCAAGTTCCAGATCATTTCAATCCATTCCAAGCATCCAGACACACTCCATAGCACCTAGGGAAGCCGTCCATAACATTGGAACCAAGCTGTAACACCTCTAACACAAAACACGATCACCAGCTGCAAGTGGTAAGCATGAGCTCTTCTAACTCTATGATCCATGGAATTTTTGCTGCACAATAATTTGGCCATATGTCCATAATCATGCATAGAGTGTTTACCCCCAATCAATTGCTTTGTATGAATCATGTATAGAATTTCTGAACCTTCATGCAGAATTTAGGGTTCCTGAGGTTTCTCTTGATTTCTTATTTCATGCTTAAAATAAATGAAATTAAAGACCATAGACATGATCGTGGGGTTGAAACGAGTAGATTGATATGTAGATTGCATGATATAATCAAGTATTCAGTGAGATTGGATAGAAAACGCAAATCTGCAGAAACAGAGGCTGGCGCGTGTTCTTACCCTTGATCTTGGCGCCCTTTTTGAAAATTCAAATATTTGAATTTTGTGATTTTATTTAATTGATTCAAAAATTAATTTCTCTCTAAGTTTTAATGATTTTGAGTTGATTCTTTTTTTAATAATTAACAAAAATGTTAAAATATTTTATTTTACCAAAAAATCCCAAAAATATTATTTATTTCATATAATTGTTATTTTTGCCAAGAATTAATATTTTAATTGTTTTTGACATTTAAAATATTTTTTCCTTCTTGATTTTGCAAATTTTTATGATTTCTAATCATTTTTTAGGTCAAAACATGATTTTTGAAACATTAATCCAAGATCACAATTTGTTTTCCACATGTTAAACAATTTTGATCATTTTAATTGAATTTTTTATTCAATTAAAATACATTTTGAAAATAAATTAGGGTTTTGATTAATTCAACCCTCATCAAAACTTTTAAAAACACTTTGGGCCTCTAATAGAGTGTAAAACCCAATCCTTTGTAAATACAAACCTATTTTGGGCCTCAAATGTTGTATAAGTCTCGTTGTATTTCAAAAGATCGGCGCGATCATCGCCTGTTTAAAACAAACCATCTGGGCCTCTCCTCGAGCTATAAGACTCATTCAAAATCATTTTGGGCCTCTAATAGAGTGTAAGACCCAACCCCCCTTTTTGAAACCAAAAACTTTTGGGGCTCACTCATTGTATAAGACCCACGGTGTTTTCAAAACCTAGGCGCGATCGTCTCCCTTTTCAAAATTAATCATTGGGCTTCTCCTTGAGTTATAAGACCCATCTTTGTTCACTTTCAATCATTTTGGGCCTCTTGAGAGAGTGTAAGACCCATCCCCTTTGTACAGAAAACCTTTCTTGGGCTTCAGTTACTTGTATAAGTCCCTGTACAAAACGACAGTGCGATCACTGATAAAACCCTGGGCCTCTCCTTGAGCTGTAAGCCCTAACAATCTTTTCAAAGCACTTTCTCCTTTGATTTTGAATATAATATTGTTATCAAAGTTTTCTTTATTGAAGAAACTAACAAAACAGCATGGAATCTCTACAACCGAGTAAGTGTTTACCCGCTTTCATTTACTGCTTTCATATGTATATAACTGTATTGTGGGGCTGTTTAACTGTAAGTCTTCTTTCACAAACTCATATCAACTGTGTAATAATAGTATAGATATTTAGAGTTTCCCCGACAACTACGTCTAGAACTATGCAAAACCTCGTCTCTTTACCTCCAACGTTCACCCGGATATACCTTAACCCTGAGAATTTTCTTTTACAACAATTTTAGATAACTAGATCTAAGAAATCGCCCCCTTGAACAGTTCATATACAGAAGGCCAATATTCCAAGTGAAACCCCTTCTGGAACTGTTCATCAGCCTCCTCTTGGGCTTAGTGCAAGGACCCATAGGCTTCCTAAAAGCATCCCCATCTCCTCTTGGGCGTTGTACAAGGACCCGTCGGCTTCTTAGAAGTTTTCACAGCCTCCTCTTAGGCTTCGTATAATGATTCTTTCCCCGGGAAGATAGCCTCCTCTTGGGCTTAGTACAAATTGTCCCTCGGCTTCTTAAAAGATTTCTCGCCTCCTCTTGGGCTTCGTACAAATTGTCCCGACGACCTCCTAGAGGTAAAGGAACATAAATTAGTCATCTTAATATAACAGTCTTTCAAAGAGTCTAGATCTTACTACTATTGTTTCTTAAGCATAGTACAAAAGATAAGACCCGTAGACTTGGGCAGTCTCAATACCCTTCGGATTCCCCGTTTCCTTAAAGAACAGGAAATAATCCCGGTCCTCAGATCAAATCCATGAGTACAACATTATGCATATAAGAACTGATTTTCCCTTTTAACCAATAGACTGGACCTGTCACTCAACTGAAACAGTAATCCTAGCCATCTCTTGGGCTTTGTACAATAACCTTTTTAGCCTCTATCTCGAGCTCCATACGAGATACATAAACACTCTTTTTTGAGTATAAAAGACTCTCTTGTTGAGTCAAACCTCTTCAGCCTCCATCTCGGGCTTCGTACGAGATACAAAACACTCTCTTGTTGAGTATAAAAAGACTCTCTTGTTGAGTCGATCACCTTTAGCCTCCATCTCGGGCTTCGTATGAGATACAACTCACTCTCTTGTTGAGTATAAAAGACTCTCTTGTTGAGTCAAACCTTTAGCCTCCATTTTGGGCTTCGTACAAGACACATACAAAAGCACTCTCTTGTTGAGTCAACCCGTCCAGCCTCTCTCTCGGGCTTCGTACGAGACATATAAAAACATCCTCTTGTTGGGTCATCAGCCTCCTCTTAGGCTTTGTATAAGAAAACCCCGGTTGAGTCAATCAACCTTTTAGCATCAAAGTTGTGCCTCGTTCACAGTATACAAACATCAATAACTCCTTTCCCCTCCATCTAATTGCTGTAAGCGGAAAGCCTCTGGATTAATTACGTCCACGCCACTGTCCCTCTTTTAGCATGAGAAATTCCTAAGGAAAGATGGCATTTCTCTAAACTGAGTTAAAGTCTTCTCCTTTAGCTTCACATCTTGGGCTTCGAACAAGATACAAATAGACCCTTCAGCTTCACATCTTGGGCTTTGAACAAAATACAAAACACCTTTAGCTTCATGACTTAGGCTTTGAACAAGACACCAAAACACCGTTTCCTCCCATAGAATAGGAGGAACTACAATAGCTCTGATTTCCCTGTTTCGGTAAACGGGAATACGTAGGCATAAGATTGAAAGAAAAATCTTAGCGAGCACACCACATCAAAAACCTCTGGCCACAAATCCTCACACATCCATCAAAACATCCGAGTCCGTATCCCCCACCAAAAGTCTAAACTCGATCAAAATAAACCTAAGAGAGGCCCCCCCCCCCCACATTGATCGCATCAGTAAACCAACAGTTTTGACTATTTAACCTCAGTTTGCAAAGCAGGGTTAGTTGGAGACATCTATTTCCCTTCCTTCATCAGCTCCAATAGGATAAAAAATGAATCGACCTGTAGTACCCTCCCAGAGCGACAGTGCTTAAGAACCACGTCCAAAATCGCTCGCTACATAATGCAACAAAATATATAATTAGTTGCCTATTACTTTCTACCAAAACAATACTTTCACCTCCCAAAAATTAGGCGTTGCTATAGGGTAAAAATGTTATAGTGATCTTTCATCAGCATTAGTTAGTGGTGTGAACATGTCTCAATATATTTTTGTATCTGCAACGGCCATGTATTTTTTAACCTGATACAAATGTAACAAATGGGCTATGCTGATAATCCATAAATTTGTAATCCACCAACAAGAGTAATCTCTATAATCATAGAAATGAATTACTCTTCAATTAGGTAAGCATGCGATAATGCTTGTCATGTTCCTACACATTCCAACCATATAACCTAGTTTTTCACAATTATATCAGTTGAATTGTGAGTTAGAGTTTTTTCTTTGAAAAGTCGTGGTTGCTACTTCATAGGTTCTCCCTTTTGATAGTTATTATTCTTTTTTTTGTTAAGCAAGAAATATATATAAAACGAGTACAAAGGGTACTCGAACCTAATTACAAAAGGCGGAAACCCGCTCAAGAGAATAAAGAGATTACGCACCAATTGAAACTTAAGACAAATAAAACAAAGGGTCTTTGTCAAACTCGTACACGTTACAATTGGAATGGGTAATATCTCCTATAAAGGACCACCGCCAAACCGTAAACTTAATCGCCCAAACAGTGTCAACCACATTCTAATCAATTTTTTTGAAAATGATCCGTTTCTAAGCCTCCATAAGTTCCACTAAACTGCTAACCAAATACACCCTTCTCTTCCAACCTTGACACGCTTTAATTTACAAAAATCATACCATTCCAGAAAACTACTCTTAGTGCTAAAACCATCAATATCCGACTTTCCTACCCAATCCGCTACCTCTCTCCACACTAAAAGGGCCACCGGACAGGTTAAAAAAGGCATGGTGCAATGTTTCAGTGGAGGAGTTGTAAAAAGCACAATTAAAATTACTAGATGAAGGAAAAATACCTCTAAACTCCAACAAATCTTTTGTCGGTAATTTATTGAGTAAGCACCTCCAACCAAACGCCTTAATCTTCTGAGGAGCAACCACTTTCCAAACCAATGCCACAACCCTATCATCCCTATTAGCTGGACCGAACGGTAAATGGTAAGCATCAGTTAACCGATAAAAGGATCTCACAGTGAAAATATCCTCAGTTCCCTGCATCCATGTTACGCTATCTTTCACCTTCGGAACCATCTTAACCTTGCTTAATAACTGAACCAAACTTTCCTTGTCCCTCGAGATCCTCACTCCTAAATGCTCAACAACAGGAGAGGGAATCAACTCCAAAAAACCATCGTCCTAATAAGAAGCAGCAGCGCTGCCTGGTGGTCGTGTAATTGCCTCACTGTCAAACGTTACATCATGCACATTAGTAGAAAAACTAACACTATGCAAAGACGTAACCACCTCCACCCCAGTATATCCACTACCCGCCATATGGTCTGTATCTGCACTACTTCCAAAAATCCCAATAAAATGCCCCTCGTTGTAAGCTTCATCATTTATAATATTTGAATACCTTCCATTAATTATGAATGATTCCTCCTCAATTAATGTACCTACAATAAAATCATTAGTTAAAAACACATTTCCCACATCGACAATATTCACACTGCCATGCAATTGATTGGTGTTAAGACCAACATCAACATTAACAACACTGCCTCTTATGTCTTTGATGCCGAAATCCCCCCACAACCAATCTCCGTCCACCTACCCTCCTAAAGCCGCCACTGCCACGTCCTTTAGCCTTGATGCCTCAAAAAGCCGAGGATATGTGAATTTTAAACACTCGCCATCAATCCAACTAGCACTCCAAAATGAAGTTGAGAAACCGTCACCAATACGGTACAGACAATTATTCATAAAAATGTCATCCGGATATTGCTTTGAAAGAGATTAGATATCCTTCCACCAAGGCGAGCACGACAACCCACGTGGTAAAATAAAATCCCGATTAGACAACATCATATTAATGTCCCCATACCGGGCTTGCAAGACTTTATACCACAAGTCATCCGACCCGGAAATAATTCTCCATCTCCACTTGTTAAGGAGAGCCATGTTAAAATCGCCAATCTTTTTCAAATTAAGTCCGTCTTTATCAAAGGGAAAGCAAAGAGAATCCCAATTGATCCAATGAATTCTTCTCTTGACTCTCGAGCTACCCCAAAGAAAACCACTTTGAATTTTTATTATCTCTTTCCGAATCTTCACCAGTGCTTTATAAAAGGATAGATGAAAAATCGACAAACTATTGAGCACCGATTTGAGAAGGGTAACTCTACCTCCGAAGCTCAAGAATCTTCCATGCCAACAAGATAACCTTTTCTCCAACTTTTTCACCAAAGGCGCCCAAGATGAAACCCTTCTCGGGTTAGATCCAATATGGATACCTAGGAAGGTGAAATCTTTCGACTCCGATCTACAAGAGAGGAAAGAAGTTCCCGCTTCAAGAAAGTTAGGCGAAACATTAATTCCAATTAATTTGCTATTATGAAAGTTAATGCTGAGACCCGAGACTAACTCAAAACCGCGGAGAACCACTTTAAGAGCCTAAAGATGCTTCCAACTACCATCTCCCACCAAGAGAGTGTCATCTGTAAATTTAAGAATATCAATGAAACATTTCACATTAACATCAAACCCGGAGAACTCACCAATCGACACCGATCGTTTTACCAATCCCGTCAATCCCTTCGCCACCATGACAAAGAGAAACGGTGAAAGAGGATCCCCTTGTCTTAAACCTCTTTCCACCACAAACTCACTAGTTGGACTACCATTTACCAACACGGACATTTTACTAGAAAAGATAGTAGCCTCCATCCACTTCATCCAAATCTCCCCGAACCTCATTCTCCTCATGACATATCTAAGAAAGTCCCAACTTACTTTATCATAAGCTTTCTCAAAATCCACCTTGAAGAGAGTGCATTCTTTTTTCTCCTTGCACGCAAAATCCACCACCTCATTAGCCACCAAAACACCATCGAGTAATTGTCTCCCCGGAACAAAAGCACTCTGACAAGGTGATATTAAAGAATGCAAGACCTTCTTTAACCTACCAGCCAAAAGTTTGGAAAGTGCTTTGTATAAGCACCTAACCAAACAAATAGGTCTATAATCGTCCAAGCCCAACGGGCTCTCGCACTTTGGAATCAAAGTCAAAAAAGAAGACACATCGCCTTAGACAAAATGGCCCCTCCTTGAAAAGCTTGGAAAAAACTAATGAACTCATCTTTAATAAAATATCAACACTTCTTGATGAATAAAAAAGAATACCCATCCGGCCCCGGACTCTTATTGCCATCACAACTCCAAACCGCCTCTTTGATTTCCTCCTCCGTAAATGGACTTTCAAGCATCTCCCTCTCATCTTAATTTAGAACTTTAAAATGAATTCCCTCCAAGATAGGCCTCTCACTATCCACCTCCACTTACTTTTTGGCGAAATGATTCCGCACTTCCTCTTTTACCTCTTTGACCGAATCTAAAACACCTCTAGCCGAATTGATAGAACCAATATGGTTCCTTCTTCTTCTCTCCTTCATAACGCAATGGAAGTACCTACTAATATTATCTCCATCGTTAAGCCACTTTAACTTGGACTTTTGAATAAGCATGTTCTCCTTGATTCTCAAGTTCATCCAAAACCGACTAGAAATCTTCTTCCTATTTGCAATGGACTCATTAGACAACATTCCATTAGTAAAATCCGCCATGTCGTCATCCTCGTTCAATTCCTTCACACAATTCTCAGCCTCCAAATCTAATTTACCAAAAACCTCCACATTCCATTTTCTAATACTACCTTTAAGAAGTCTAAGTTTTTCTTTAAGCACGTAATCACTCCTCCCTATGACATGCAACTCCCTCCACACCTTTTCCACAAACAGTAAGAAACTTTTGTTGGTAAACCATTCATTATTGAACATGAGCGGCTTCGGACCCCAATCCGAAGAATCCACCACTAACCACACTGGACAATGATCAGAAATATCCATCGCTTCGATGAATTGGCCAATGACACTCCAACAATCAATGACCGCCTTCGAAACCAAGAATCGGTCAATTCCACTCATAAAGGAGCCATCACCACTATACCAAGTGAATTTCTTCCCTTTACAAGGAACGTCTACCAAACCACTCTCCACAACGAACTCCAAAAACTCTTTCATCTCTAGATTACGACTACAGATACTCTTTCCATTCCTCTCCCAAGAGTTACAAATTGCATTAAAATCTCCACCCAAACACCACTCTCCATCCGCAAATTTATACTTCAAATCCAACAAATTCTTCCAAAGCAATCTTTTCTTGCTATGCTCACAAGAAGAGTAAATGTTCACAACATAGTAGTATGAATTTCTCCAAATAACCTTGATGCCAACATACCTATCTCCTCTAAAGCTACACACAACCTCCACACTATTTGCCTTCCAAAGAATAAGTAATCCTCCGGAAAGACCCTCGGCACCAGTCCAAGTACACCCTATATCCTCCTTAGCCCAAAAACTTTTTGCCACCCCATTCGACAAAGAAACTAATTTAGTTTCTTGAATTAAAAAAATATTCGCCCTTCCTTTATTGATAATTTGACTAATTCTCTTCCTCTTACTACTACCTCCCCCTTTTATATTGAATGAGCCGATAATCATTTCAACACAATTAATTTCGCCTTCTCTCCCAACGATCTATCTCTGTCCAACTTCTCTAATTCATCGATCATCTTCATATAATCCCTCTCTTTGTCCACTACTACCACCCCCAAATTTGAAAGAGCTTCCCACAATTTACCCCCGACATTCAATTTAAAATTCCCCATAATTTCAAATTGCATCTAAATATTCCGGATGCTTCCGAATTTTCACAATAGAATTTATCCAAAGGAGAGTTGGATAACTTAGGCCTAGCTGACTTTGACTTGCTCCCACCTTTATTTAAATCAGAACTTCCAATAGGGTCCGACGACAAAGAAGAAGAGTGGAAAATTCTCTTACTTCTACCACCTTTATCCTTAATATTCCCAGACACTCCATGTGGGCCATACCATTTAGTATTACACTTCACATTGCAATTCTTATTCATATTGCAATTATGATGCTTCAATGATTTGTCAAATGGCTTTAAGGAAACACCTATTAATTTCGTTTCATTGTTTAAAACTAATTCTTATTTTTTATCTTGTTTTCGAGAATCCTCCTTTGCATATAGAAGAGTTATCAGACTTTCTAGAGAAAAATCTTTCTTGTTGTGCCTCATAGAATTTTTGAAATCCTTTAGAGAGGGGCGGGTTTGTCAATAAAATTTTTCATCTAAATTCATGCTTTAGTAATGATTTAATGAGCTAATCTTCTAGATTTTATGGGATTGTGTCGCCATAAATTCCTCATTACTAATTTGGTATTTGTTGTAGCGATTAACAACATATTTTTCTCTAACAACTTCCTTAGTGTCACACTTCTGTTTCAAAGCATCACAGATTTCTTTGGCAAATTTGTAAGTAATAATCATGCAAATCATCAGCAAAATCCATCAAGAGTAATATATAATTCGTATGTCATTTTATTCTTAAAACGGGGTATCATCTCTAATTCTCATGAAAGGGTGTGTGTTCTGTTTTTTATGTGATGAAGATGCACAGCATATGCTTTTTGATTGTATCAAATCTAAGATGGTTTGGGGTGCAATGTGCCGTTGGTTTGAAGTCGATGGGATAATTGCTTCGTCGTGTTGGGATCACTTACAAGCGTGAATTCAAATGAATATATCGAAGATGTCAATTACTAATGCGGTCGGTATTTGGTGTACGGTATGTTAGAGCATATGGTATGAGAGAAATCAGATTCGATTCAACGATAAGATTGGAGATACTGAAGCAATAACACAAAGATGTGTGCTTAATTCTTGGTGGTGGTTAGGAAAATTGAGAATCAATCAAAGGAATTGTTCTTACCATGAGTGGTGTAATTTTCCTTGATTTTTTCTCTAATTTTTGGGTTGGTTTTTTTTGTTTTTACATTTCTAAGTTATGGAGGTGTAAAGCATAATCTGTATTAAAGTTTGTATTGGGGTTGGGGTCCCTTATTCCCCAACCGGCCTAATCAAATTGGAGGCCTAATTCTAATTTTAAAATAAGGCAAAATTAAAAAAGGACAATTATAATAAATAAAAATAACACATAAAAAATATAATTATATATTAGCAAAAATAAAATTAGTTATAATTATTTTAATTTTAATCAATCTCATTTTTAATATATTGGGTTTTTATTATAGTATTTTTTAGTTGATTTAATTTTTTAATAATATTTATTTATATTTATTAATATTAATATATAAAAAAATTAAACCTTTTAACATTTTGAAGCCCTCTAAAATATGAGGTCTTGTGCTCTTGAGCTTGCTGCTCCTGCACAGGGCCGGGCCTGGTTAATAATACACACTTTTGCTTATAAAAAATGTCATTTTATTCTTTTTCGGATTTTCAGTTGTTTCATCCACGATTGACGTATCTTGAGAGGGATCAACAAATTAAAAAGGAGAAAAATATTGGAGCCTAAAATTGCTAAAAATTATAATAAAAAAACTGAAAAAAAGAGTCTCTAAGACTTAGTTTTCCACATGACAGAGCATCGAGAGTTTGGTGATTCCTAAATTACTTTTGAGCCTCGTATGAAAACAGTCTCTAAAGTTGTCTTTCTTGTTCATAATTCAATTGATTTACATGATTTTCACCCTTTGGTTCATAGTGACATTCAAATTCTCAACGCCTTTAGGTCACGCAAAGAAGAAAGGTAAAAAAAAACGGAGTTGTTAGTAGCTTCAAATGAAGATGAAGAAGTCGATTTTAGTCAATATTTTTTCAAAATTCAGAAAAGAAAATTGAAGATTCTAAGTAGTCATTAAAATGACCAGCTGTTTCAACACCCGGTTCAAATATCTTGCTACTTTTTATTATCTTTAATTATTCTTTTTCGTCTTTATTTAATTTTGGCAGAGTAATTAAACGATAAAACTAGAGCATAGGCCATTTTCTAAAAGATACTATAACTTTTAAAAATGCATAATTGCAAAAAGTGGATTTATGCCAAAAATATATTAAAAGTAATACATAATAGACTTTTTTTTGTTTTGAAATCTTGCTAACCGGCCTTCCGACCGACTAATCTAAAAGAGACCAATCTCACCGTCCATTAGCGGGAGTCCCGTTTACAACCGGAGTAAAGTTCTGTATGAACTGACACACGCAAGAATTGATGGCACCCTAGAAGGATTTGAGAGATATCAAACATATTTGGATATATTTTTTTTTATAGGTTATCAAATAGATATATTATTTTTGTTGAAACTATTAATTGAAATAATTAATACCGTAAATAATTAATACTGCAACTTATACTAATCATTAATACTGTAAATAATTTTGTAACTATACTAATAATTATGAAATATTTAGTAAATAATACTGTAACTTAAAATTATTAGTTGAAATAATTAATTATTTTATTAATTAGTAAAATAATTAGTCTTTAAACTAGTAAAATAATTGAAATAGTAAAATTATTAAACCAAATATTTAATAAACCAAATAATTATTAATTAATAAAATAATTAGTCTTTAAACTAGTAAATAGTTGCAATATTTAGTATATTAAATCATTATTTTATTAAATATTTAGTAAATAATACTGTAATTATTTAATAATAATGATTAATATTAAAATTAAAATTATTTAATAATAATGTAATTGAAATTATTTAATAAAATTGTAATTAATAATAATGTAATTATTTCAGTAATTAATAATGTTGTAGTTGAAATTATTTAATAATACTGTAATTAAAATTATTTAACAAACTAATTAAATAATATTTCACTAAAATTCATATTTCATATTCTATTTTAATATTTCACCAAAGTAATTAAAATTATAATGCATATGTTTCACTAATTAATATTTCAACTATTTTAGTGTTTAAATATTAATAAATAAAAAATAATTATTAATATAGTAATTATTTACAGTATTATTAATATAAATACAATATTAATTACTAAATAAATAATAAATTAATTATAAAATATTTCACTATTAGTTAATAACAGTATTAGTTAATACTGTATTATTAGTAAATAATACATTATTATTAATTAATTTAAACTAAATATTAAATAATTATTATAAGTATTATTAGTTTAATTTAAACTAATAATTTAAATATTAAATAGTTTAATTTGTATTTTTAATAGTTTAATTTACTAAATAATTACAGTAAATTTATTTAGTTTAATTTATTAAATAATTAGAGTATTAATTAATTACAGTAAATTATTAATAATAGTTTAATTTATTAAATAATAATAATATTAATTACAGTAAATTAAATAAATGAGATATTAAATAATTATGATTATTAATATTAAAATTATTTAGGTATTTAAATAATAAATAATGATTAGTTATGATAATAAATAATAAATAATTACGATAATAAATAATAAATAATTATTAGTAAATAATATTATATTATTAGTTAATAGTAAATAATTGCGATATTAAATAATAAATAATTATGATAATTAATAATTGAAATATTAAATATTTGGAATATTAAATTAATGAAATATTTAATAAAATAATTATTTAATAAATTAAAGAATTCTTGTAAAAAAATTAAATAATTGAACTATTCTTGTTGGGACCAAAATTTGAATTTTTGCCTTTTAAACTATAGGGACCAAAATCAAAACGCTTATGTGGAATTATTGAAGATTAAAAAATAAATAGAAAAAAAAAGCTTGCCATGTATGCGCTACGTACCACAGCAGCAGCGCCAAGTCATTACCGTCTGTCATCTCAGCATTTTTTTAACGGTTAACTCACAGCAGGGACTACTGCAAAAAAAAATGGACATATGAAAACTTGGACAGATAAAAATCAAAAACTCGTCAACTTACATGCACGAAAATACTTTTTAAGAAAAAAAAAAACTATATGCTTTACAATAACCTATATTAAAGCAAGTTGCAGACGTTATTAGTTTTTATATTCCCCACTAATGGGTAAACATGATCAATTCAATGAAAATTGTAGCATCTCTATAAATGGTTTTATTCTTATTTTTAAATGGCTAAAATTGCCTTAATGACTGTATCCATTATCCAATTATGACAATGTCTTGTTTGGAATCTCAATTAAGTTTTTTTTTTATAATTTAATATTTATAATTTCACCTCTTAAAATAAATAAATCAAGTGTGGCGATTCCAAATCGGCCTCATTACATTTAGATATTATTAAACTAATAACCCCCAAGGGTTAATTTAGTTGTGGAGACTTGGGTCTTGAGAGTGTGTTCCTCTTAAAGATTCAAGTTCGAATCCTACTAGGTGCAATCAACCCTTGTGTGGGTCAGTCCATACGGAGCTTTGCTCCGGCTTTAAACGGGGGCCCCGCTAGTGGACGGTGAGATTGGTCCCTCTTGAATTAGGCGGTCACAAGGCTGGATACCAAGATTTTAAAAAGAAAAATATATTATTTGATATGCACTGTCACTTTAAAAAGTTGTACACCGTCGATTCATCACCATCATCCATTTGCCTTACTTTATAATTGGTTAAAATAAAAATCAAACGCTTCTGAACATCCAATAACTATGATTAACTGACAGTGTAAAATTCTTTTAAACTGTCAAAGTATTTCAATTAAATTCTAAAACAATTTTGGAAATTGTGTTTTAAATTTAATGCAAGTTTATAATTAATGGTTTTATTACTTTTTCTAATATGAATTTTCTATTTGTGAATATATATATATATATATATACACACACGCAAGTAATCAAGATAGTTCCTATTGGAGTAACTGATAATGTGTGTCAGGGGATACAATGGGCCACAAATTGGTGGGTTTTGGTAATATCGAGCAGAGTAATAATGATAAAGTCGGTGTAGAGGAGGCGAATAAGAATGGGCACGACATTAGTACTGGGGAGTTGGCCTTGGGAACTGAGAGGCGTGTGGGCCATTTAGCTTCTGATAATTGTTTAAAGAATAGACCTAATAGGTAGAAAAAATTACTTGAGGAGATATATCAGAATTTTAAAATTGCGTTCGCACCTTCGTATTACTCTACGCTACTTAAAGCTGATAAATTCCAGAACACACCTCTCAAATTTGCTGTGGGGAGTCATGTTAGATCTGATGGAACTGGGGATGAGCAGTTTGAAGATATTTCAAATTTTTCTGGAGATTCTAATCAGAAGAGTAGTGGTTCTATTGGAGATTTTGAGGTGATGAAATATAATTCTAGGATCAAGAAAAAGCTCGCGGATTTACCAATCAGGGTTTGGGATTCTATTAAAAGGTTGGGGATATAAGTGGAGGAAGATGACGAAGTATTCGAATCTATGATCCGGAAGATTGAAGCGGAGGATAGAATGCACAAGTCTAACAAGAAGGAGGCTGCTACTGGTTACTTATGAATTTTGTAACTTATAATATAAGGGGGTGGTAGCAAGTTCAAGACAAGGAGAATTCAAAATATGCTTCAAGGGGGAGGGGCTGACTTAGTCTTTTTGCGGGAAATGAAGTGTGTAGAGATGAAGAAAAATATTGTGCTTAGATTGTGGGGCAGTTCGAATTGATGTTGGTCTGCTCAAAATTCTGCAGGCTTATCTGGGGGTATTCTTACTATCTGGAGAATGGATCTATTTGAGCCTATATGTAGTTACAGAGGTTTAGGTTACTTGGGTATGAAGGTCTTGTGGAGGAAGAAAATCGGTTACTTTTTCAACATTTACTTGCCGTGCAACAACAAAGAAAAGAGAGATTTGTGGAGTCATATCTTAACCTTAAAATCAAAGCTAGAGGAATGAGAGTGGGTTATAGGAGGAGATTTTAATGCAGTAAAAAATGGGAGAGAAAGAAAAGGCAGTGGTGTTCATAACAAGAAGATGATGGCCGAATTCGATGATTTCATTCAATTGATCAGGTGTGTGGACCTACCTTCTCTAGGTAATAAATTTACCTGGTTCAATTCTTCAGGTACTGCTTGTAGCAGAATTGATAGATTCGTTATCTCTAATGGTCTGCTTAGTGAGTGAAATATAGCTTATCAGAAGTGGGGAAACGGGATGTTTCGGATCACCGGCCGGTTTGGATTTCGGTTAGGAATGTTATTGGGGACCTAAACCATTTAGGTTTCTTAATTGTTGGTTACAGCATCCAGATTTCTTATCCTTTGTTAAGAATGTATGGAATTCTGTTACGTTTCATGGTAATCCTTCATATATTCTGTCTTGTAAATTTGAGATCGAAGTTACGACTATGGAATACTTCTGTGTTTGGCTGGATTGATACTAAGGTGGTAGATAGTATTGAAGTTATAAATAAAATAGAAGACAGGCTGGCAGAGAATGAAGGTACGGGAGGTACTTTTGATCTTAACAATCGCAAGAATGCAGAGGATGATATGTGGAAGCATCTCGGGATCAAGGAGAGCATTCTTCAACAGAAATCGAGTACCAAGTGGATCGAAGACGGTGATCAAAATACTAAATTCTTCCATGCCATGATTAAACATCGTAATATCATTAACAAGATCTCTTCTGTGACAGTCAATAACCTAATCATTGAGGACGTAGAGGGTGTCAAAGAGGAAGTAACAAGGCATTTCGAAGAGAGGTTTTCGTCAGCCAGCAAACCGTTACCAAGTATTGGCAGAGATCAGTTTCAGGTATTGTCAGAAGCAAACCGAATTACAATTGAAGAACCATTCCGAAGTTATGAAATTAGAGATGCGGTTTTTCTTTGTAAAGGAGATAAAACACCGGGTCCGGACGGATTCAACATGGCATTCTTTCAACATTGTTGGGACATTGTGGGATCAGATGTTACTTCTTGCATTCAAGAATTCTTTGAGGTAGGGAAGCTCCCTAAGGTTTTCTCTTCATCTTTCCTCACTATGCCAAAATTGTGTTTTGGCAGCACATCAAAGACAGCGCTTTATGGCAAAAGCGCTACTATACGTTTTACAAAAAACAAAAATAAAAAACGAAGGAAAAAAGCGCTGCTATATAGGGGTCCTACGAAAGCGCTTTAAAAAAGCGCTGCTAAAGGACTAAGGCAGGTGAACTTTAGAAAGCGCTTTATTAAAAGCGCTGCTATAAGTATTCCATAAGCCATCGCTTTTGAAAAGCGCTGCTAAAGGCCCAAGATATACCATACTTTAGGAAGCGCTTTCAAAAAGCGCTGCTAAAGGCCCAATTCACTACACACCTTAAAAAGTGCTTTTCTCTGAAAGCGCTGCTAAAGCCCACCCTACAAAAGCGCTTTCTAAAAGCGCTCCTAAAGGTGCTTTAGTAAAAATTAAAACGCAGAAATTAAACCAGTAACAAATCATTTCTAATTTTTAACCCTATCATTGTTCACTCCCGCTCTCACTCTCACTCTCGCTACTGTTTCGACTGTCACCTTCTCCGGCTCGCCGTCGCTGCTCCTCCGGCCGTCACTGTGCGTCGCTGTGCAAGGTATATTTTTTATTTCATTTCATTTCCATTTCCATTTCCATTCCATAAAAAATGCAAATGTTTCCGTCACTGTGCATGTTTAGATCCTGGTACGAGTTGAGATGAATCCTTACCAACGTTTATCGATTTCTTCATATTGTTGCATAGTTTGTATACTCATTTTATGGTTGTTGTACCCCAAATTTTACCCTTATATTTTTCTGATCATTTCATATCATTTTAAATCATTTTTTTTATTCGCATTTTTAGTTAAACATCTCATTAATTATCAATCATGTTTTATTTCATGTCGTTTTTATTTTAATTATTTTTATTTTTATATTTAGTTAAATAATTATCTTAGATTTATTTAGAATTGATTTAGTATCAATTTCAATTTCGCTTTTTCATTCCATACTCCCAAGTTATTATTCATCACCTTCATAAGACCATCGCATGATCACTCTTCTTCTCCATCTTCATTAAACAACATCCATCCACTGTAAACTCAAACTACACGCGGCAATCTCCCTCATCAAACACTCAGCCACCATCCCTCGTCAGTTTCCATAATCCTTACTCCAATTCCTTCCCATAACAACCTTCGTCATCAACATTCAAAATAACTCACATCATCTCTCCCACTTGAAACCTTGCTCCTTAGACTCATTTTCTTCCATTCAACATTGCAAAACCTCTCATTATTCTTCAACAACAACAGCCTCCTTCATCAACCAGGTTCGGTGCTATTCCGCTCGTGTTTACGTCAACGGCAACGAAGAAACACGCATTCAGCGATACAACAACGGCAAGGTTCGTGTCACTAAGCAGATAATCCTGTCACTATACGGTAACTGCGTAACGATTTCGGTTTCTGTCATGTACATATTTTTTGTTGATATTTTCTACTTAATATTGTAGTGTCAGTGTTGATTTGATTTTTCGGTGTACTTTGGTTGTATTGTGATACATTTCATTGTTTTTGTTTATTTAAATGTTATAGTTGTCTGCGTTTTGGGTTTAAAGAAGGCGATAAATAATGTTCAAAACTCATGCTTACTGGAAATCTGAATGTTAGTCATGAAAGCTTTGATGAACAGTGTTTTAAAAAAATATCAGTTTGAGTTAATTGAGCTATAATTTGTTTGTGATACTAAGGTATATACGTTTCATTTTGTCTACTGCTAGTTGTATGTTTAGTTTAAATATTAACATATACATATATATAACTTTTGGATTTTGTTGTTAGTTTTATTTATATATTAAAAAAAACTATCGGTTTAAGATTTAATATACTAATTAACTTTTGTTTTTCTTTAGTTACTATATAGACTGTTACTTCACTCTACTAAATATTACTTTACTTTTATACTAGTTTTATATATACACCAGTTCATGTTTTAAGTTTTATAGTTTTAAGTTATATATACGTTTTATAGTTGTTAAGTTTTATAGTTTTATAGTTTTTAATAGTTATATATATATATATATATATATATATATATATATATATATATATATATATATATATATATATATATACTTCATGTTTTACGTTTTAAGTTTTATAGTAAACATATATATGATTTTTTTTTTTTAGTTATATATTTTTTTTTTAATATGTTAATATTATTTCTTTATTTTATTTTAGTCCTATTTCGGTTACGTTAAGATCAGAGTCCAACCTTTTATCTCATGTGGTCTGATTAAAGTGAATCTCAAGCATAGCCATTTATTATATAGCAACTTTCATCATACCTTTTTTTATTATCCATGTTTTAGCTTTATTTAGTAAATTTTAAACAGATTTTTGTTTGAATTATTTTTATTTCGTAATATTGAATAATACTAAAAATTGTGTCTTAATTATTAATCTTTTAAATATTTTTATGTAATATTGATTAATTAAATTATTAATTAATCTTATTAAATATTTATATTTAAATTGATTAATAATTCTTTTGTTGTCTGATTCTATATCATGACTTGTCTGTTTCCATGTTCTGGGTATGCTCTCTCTGATTAATTTTTGATGCTTTTCCATGATTAATTAGATTTATCACGATGCTTTGCCGTGACTGTTTGTGGATTTTATTTGTGATGTTTTGCCGCGTATCTTTGTCTGTGCTACATATTCTTTTATGATTTATTTGTTTACTATCATTCCAAAGGAAATGACCTACCCAATTGACTGCCCAGTCAGTTAGGATAGCCTTGCTGTCAGATCCTACTCAATTCAATTCCCCTTTAACTCTTGTTTACAAGATGTTGCTTTCCCCTCCTTCCAAAGGAAAAGTTTGTCTATTGATTTCAAGATCATAGAAAGCTCATTACCCTTCTTTGACCCATAGTCATAGGTAATCATTCATTACCCTTTTTAAACTAGTCTTCCTAAGAGATAGCCATTAATCCCTTATAACCTTTAAACCCTCCTTTAACCTACATAAGAGATAGCCATTAATCTCCTCTCATTCACCAACTTTTAAACTTTCACAATCTTTTCAAGAGATAGCCATTAATCTCTTTCCCCTTTTACCTCATCAAGTGAACTACGGTTGCTCTGATTCTTTAGTCAGATACGTAGGCACAAGATGCGACGTCTTGGCGAGCAAAATTAGTGTACATACTTAGGTCCTTAGTCTTAGTACAGATTTATCTTAGCAAGCGAACATAGAATAACACAAACGTTAAACAAGTGGTTCCCGTAGAGTACTACGGACGTTTAGGGTGCTAATACCTTCCCTAGGCGTAACCAACCTCCGAACCTTAGATCTCCCCCCTTTAGGTTTTTTTAACGATCTTGAACCTTTCCTTTGGATAAATCAAAGTCGGTTGTAAAAGAAAATGATGCAAATTAATTAATAATTTGTTATCCGATTTTCACCGCAATAGAAATGGCGACTTCACTGGGGATCACCCTAAGAGGGTTAAGCCTATCTTGTATTTGTGTTATTTACATGTTTGTTTGCTTGTACATTTGCATATTTATATCTGTATATATACCTGTTGTGCTTGAGTTTTTCTGTGTGCAGGGTGGTTACTTTGAGTGGTGAGATAAGTCCTAACCCGGACTTGAGAGCACTTATGATAGGATCGTGGTGTAATCAATAGTCGGTTGTTGGCAGTAGTACCAACAACTTATGGCATATGATGACCACACTCAGATGAGGCCCTTTGGGATTGTTGATGTCTGATGTGAGCAGTCACATTGATATTACTTTTTCAATTGAGTGCCAGGGATTCTGAGGACCGTAGTTACCTTTACCCCACTTGGCCTTTTAGGATGTAGTGCAGTGACTCTGAGGGAGCCAATCCTGAGTAGTTGTCACGCGATACTACACCCAGACGAGTTTATCTTGAGAATATTATTAACCCGTGTAAGTAGTTACATGGGCCGATAATATCCGAAGGATTCACTTTTTTTTATTCGCATTTTTAGTTAAACATCTCATTAATTATCAATCATGTTTTATTTCATGTCGTTTTTATTTTAATTGTTTTTATTTTTATATTTAGTTAAATAATTATCTTAGATTTATTTAGAATTGATTTAGTATTAATTTCAATTTCGCTTTTTCTTTTTTTATATTTAATTTAGTTTATTTTCAATATAGTTTTATTTTTTTTAACTTAGTTTAATTATTCTTTTTATTTATTCAGATTTTTATATTTTTAGAATTAGTAAAATAGTTTAATTATTTCATTTTAAAACTTTCCCTCCTTTTTATATATTTTGAATTTTGAATTCTTTAACTAATTTTAGTAAAACTTATTTGCTAAAAACCAATTTGTTTTGTAACCTCATTTTTGTAAAATAGCATTGCATGCATGCTCTGACCCTAAATGAGAGCAGCGTACAACACAGTCTGCACCATTGACCACTCATCCCCATATTTTCATATTCTTGATAAGAAAGCCAAATTCTGCTTCTTCTGGTCATGTAAAGCATTACACCAACCATCACTTTTCTTGTTAAAAATTTCATTCGTTCCACAGGCTCCTTCCTGCCATCATCCCAAAACCATGTACCCACCTCATCACCCACCTGCGCGTGAGGCACCACCACTCTACATATTTTCAAAAGAAAACCTGCTTTATTTCTTGATAAGACACCGTCATTTTAAAAAGAAAAAATAACAATAAAAAACAACAAACCACATGCATGTTCTCTACACACATAACTTCCTTCACTTAACATAAAAACACCCCCTTCCGTTTCTCCGCCTCCTCCAACATTCATCTTTTTTAGAACCACCATTTTTCCACTTACACTTTCTCTCAAAAAGAAAACACAGCGCATCAACTTGTTTTCTCCTTCCCACCTCTTCATTTTTCTCATACACATTGCTCTCTTCAACATCCTACAAAAACACACAAGACTTTACCTCCTCACACCACAAACCGTTCAAGTAACACACTTTTTTTTAAAGAACACCATATACTTCATACAAAAGGCTCTGATAAACTCTTGATCTTTTTCATTCCATACTCCCAAGTTATTATTCATCACCTTCATAAGACCATCGCATGATCACTCTTCTTCTCCATCTTCATTAAACAACATCCATCCACTGTGAACTCAAACTACACGCGGCAATCTCCCTCATCAAACACTCAGCCACCATCCCTCGTCAGTTTCCATAATCCTTACTCCAATTCCTTCCCATAGCAACCTTCGTCATCAACATTCAAAACAACTCACATCATCTCTCCCACTTGAAACCTTGCTCCTTAGACTCATTTTCTTCCATTCAACATTGCAAACCCTCTCATTATTCCTCAACAACAACAGCCTCCTCCATCAACCAGGTTCGGTGCTATTCCGCTCGTGTTTACGTCAACGGTAACGAAGAAACACGCATTCAGCGATACAACAACGGCAAGGTTTGTGTCACTAAGCAGATCATCCCGTCACTATACGGTAACTGCGTAACGATTTCGGTTTCTGTCATGTACATATTTTTTGTTGATATTTGCTGCTTAATATTGTAGTGTCAGTGTTGATTTGATTTTTCGGTGTACTTTGGTTGTATTGTGATGCATTTCATTGTTTTTGTTTATTTAAATGTTATAGTTGTCTGCGTTTTGGGTTTAAAGAAGGCGATGAATAATGTTCAAAACTCATGCTTACTAGAAATCTGAATGTTAGTCATGAAAGCTTTGATGAACAGTGTTTTAAAAAAATATCAGTTTGAGTTACATGAGCTATAATTTGTTTGTGATACTAAGGTATATACGTTTCATTTTGTTTACTGCTAGTTGTATGTTTAGTTTAAATATTAACATATACATATATATATATATATATATATATATATATATAACTTTTGGATTTTGTTGTTAGTTTTATTTATATATTAAAAAAAAACTATCGGTTTAAGATTTAATATACTAATTAACTTTTGTTTTTCTTTAGTTACTATATAGACTGTTACTTCACTCTACTAAATATTACTTTACTTTTATACTAGTTTTATATATACACCAGTTCATGTTTTGAGTTTTATAGTTTTAAGTTATATATACGTTTTATAGTTGTTAAGTTTTATAGTTTTATAGTTTTTAATAGTTATATATATATATATACTTCATGTTTTACGTTTTAAGTTTTATAGTAAACATATATATGATTTTTTTTTTTAGTTATATTTTTTTTAATATGTTAATATTATTTCTTTATTTTATTTTAGTCCTATTTCGGTTACGTTAAGATCAGAGTCTAACTTTTTATCTCATGTGGTCTGATTAAATTGAATCTCAAGCATAGCCATTTATTATATAGCAACTTTCATCATACCTTTTTTTTATTATCCATGTTTTAGCTTTATTTAGTAAATTTTAAAAAGATTTTTGTTTGAATTATTTTTATTTCGTAATATTGAATAATACTAAAAATTGTGTCTTAATTATTAATCTTTTAAATATTTTTATTTAATATTGATTAATTAAATTATTAATTAATCTTATTAAATATTTATACTTAAATTGATTAATAATTCTTTTGTTGTCTGATTCTATATCATGACTTGTTTGTTTCCATGTTCTAGGTATGCTCTCTCTGATTAATTCTTGATGCTTTTCCATGATTAATTAGATTTATCACGATGCTTTGCCGTGACTGTTCGTGGATTTTATTTGCGATGTTTTGCCGCATATCTTTGTCCGTGCTACATATTCTTTTATGATTTATTTGTTTACTATCATTCCAAAGGAAAGGACCTACCCAATTGACTGCCCAGTCAGTTAGGATAGCCTTGCTGTCAGATCCTACTCAATTCAATTCCCCTTTAACTCTTGTTTACAAGATGTTGCTTTCCCCTCCTTCCAAAGGAAAAGTTTTTCTATTGATTTCAATATCATAGAAAGCTCATTACCCTTCTTTGACCCATAGTCATAGGTAATCATTCATTACCCTTTTAAAACTAGCCTTCCTAAGAGATAGCCATTAATCCCTTATAACCTTTAAACCCTCCTTTAACCTACATAAGAGATAGCCATTAATCTCCTCTCATTCACCAACTTTTAAACTTTCACAATCTTTTCAAGAGATAGCCATTAATCTCTTTCCCCTTTTACCTCATCAAGTGAACTACGGTTGCTCTGATTCTTTAGTCAGATACGTAGGCACAAGATGCGACGTCTTGGCGAGCAAACTTAGTGTACATACTTAGGTCCTTAGTCTTAGTACAGATTTATCTTAGCAAGCGAACATAGAATAACACAAACGTTAAACAAGAGGTTCCCGTAGAGTACTACGGATGTTTAGGGTGCTAATGCCTTCCCTAGGCGTAACCAACCTCCGAACCTTAGATCTCCCCCCTTTAGGTTTTTTTAACGATCTTGAACCTTTCCTTTGGATAAATCAAAGTCGGTTGTAAAAGAAAATGATGCAAATTAATTAATAATTTGTTATCCGATTTTCACCGCAATAGAAATGGCGACTTCACTGGGGATCACCCTAAGAGGGTTAAGCCTATCTTGTATTTGTGTTATTTACATGTTTGTTTGCTTGTACATTTGCATATTTATATCTGTCTATATACCTGTTGTGCTTGAGTTTTTCTGTGTGCAGGGTGGTTACTTTTAGTGGTGAGATAAGTCCTAACCCGGACTTGAGAGAACTTATGATAGGAGCGTGGTGTAATCAATAGTCGGTTGTTGGCAGTAGTACCAACAACTTATGGCATATGATGACCACACTCAGATGAGGCCCTTTGGGATTGTTGATGTCTGATGTGAGCAGTCACATTGATATTACTTTTTCAATTGAGTGCCAGGGATTCTGAGGACCGTAGTTACCTTTACCCCACTTGGCCTTTTAGGATGTAGTGCAGTGACTCTGAGGGAGCCAGTCCTGAGTAGTTGTCACGCGATACTACACCCAGACGAGTTTATCTTGAGAATATTATTAACCCGTGTAAGTAGTTACATGGGCCGATAATATCCGAAGGATTCACTTTTTTTTATTCGCATTTTTAGTTAAACATCTCATTAATTATCAATCATGTTTTATTTCATGTCGTTTTTATTTTAATTGTTTTTATTTTTATATTTAGTTAAATAATTATCTTAGATTTATTTAGAATTGATTTAGTATTAATTTCAATTTCGCTTTTTCTTTTTTTATATTTAATTTAGTTTATTTTCAATATAGTTTTATTTTTTTTAACTTAGTTTAATTATTCTTTTTATTTATTCAGATTTTTATATTTTTAGAATTAGTAAAATAGTTTAATTATTTCATTTTAAAACTTTCCCTCCTTTTTATATATTTTGAATTTTGAATTCTTTAACTAATTTTAGTAAAACTTATTTGCTAAAAACCAATTTGTTTTGTAACCTCATTTTAGTAAAATAGCATTGCATGCATGCTCTGACCCTAAATGAGAGCAGCGTACAACACAGTCTGCACCATTGACCACTCATCCCCATATTTTCATATTCTTGATAAGAAAGCCAAATTCTGCTTCTTCTGGTCATGTAAAGCATTACACCAACCATCACTTTTCTTGTTAAAAATTTCATTCGTTCCACAGGCTCCTTCCTGCCATCATCCCAAAACCATGTACCCACCTCATCACCCACCTGCGCGTGAGGCACCACCACTCTGCATATTTTCAAAAGAAAACCTGCTTTATTTCTTGATAAGACACCGTCATTTTAAAAAGAAAAAATAACAATAAAAAACAACAAACCACCTGCATGTTCTCTACACACATAACTTCCTTCACTTAACATAAAAACACCCCCTTCCGTTTCTCCGCCTCCTCCAACATTCATCTTTTTTAGAACCACCATTTTTCCACTTACACTTTCTCTCAAAAAGAAAACACAACGCATCAACTTGTTTTCTCCTTCCCACCTCTTCATTTTTCTCATACACATTGCTCTCTTCAACATCCTACAAAAACACACAAGACTTTACCTCCTCACACCACAAACCGTTCAAGTAACACACTTTTTTTTTAAAAAACACCATATACTTCATACAAAAGGCTCTGATAAACTCTTGATCTTTTTCATTCCATACTCCCAAGTTATTATTCATCACCTTCATAAGACCATCGCATGATCACTCTTCTTCTCCATCTTCATTAAACAACATCCATCCACTGTGAACTCAAACTACACGCGGCAATCTCCCTCATCAAACACTCAGCCACCATCCCTCGTCAGTTTCCATAATCCTTACTCCAATTCCTTCCCATAGCAACCTTCGTCATCAACATTCAAAACAACTCACATCATCTCTCCCACTTGAAACCTTGCTCCTTAGACTCATTTTCTTCCATTCAACATTGTAAAACCTCTCATTATTCTTCAACAACAACAGCCTCCTCCATCAACCAGGTTCGGTGCTATTCCGCTCGTGTTTACGTCAACGACAATGAAGAAACACGCATTCAGCGATACAACAACGGCAAGGTTCGTGTCACTAAGCAGATCATCCCGTTACTATACGGTAACTGCGTAACGATTTTGGTTTCTGTCATGTACATATTTTTTGTTGATATTTGCTGCTTAATATTGTAGTGTCAGTGTTGATTTGATTTTTCGGTGTACTTTGGTTGTATTGTGATGCATTTCATTGTTTTTGTTTATTTAAATGTTATAGTTGTCTGCGTTTTGGGTTTAAAGAAGGCGATGAATAATGTTCAAAACTCATGCTTACTAGAAATCTGAATGTTAGTCATGAAAGCTTTGATGAACAGTGTTTTAAAAAAATATCAGTTTGAGTTACATGAGCTATAATTTGTTTGTGATACTAAGGTATATATGTTTCATTTTGTTTACTGCTAGTTGTATGTTTAGTTTAAATATTAACATATACATATATATAACTTTTGGATTTTGTTGTTAGTTTTATTTATATATTAAAAAAAAACTATCGGTTTAAGATTTAATATACTAATTAACTTTTGTTTTTCTTTAGTTACTATATAGACTGTTACTTCACTCTACTAAATATTACTTTACTTTTATACTAGTTTTATATATACACCAGTTCATGTTTTAAGTTTTATAGTTTTAAGTTATATATACGTTTTATAGTTGTTAAGTTTTATAGTTTTATAGTTTTTAATAGTTATATATATATATACTTCATGTTTTATGTTTTAAGTTTTATAGTAAACATATATATAATTTTTTTTTTTTAGTTATATTTTTTTTTAATATGTTAATATTATTTCTTTATTTTATTTTAGTCCTATTTCGGTTACGTTAAGATCAGAGTCCAACTTTTTATCTCATGTGGTCTGATTAAAGTGAATCTCAAGCATAGCCATTTATTATATAGCAACTTTCATCATACCTTTTTTTTATTATCCATGTTTTAGCTTTATTTAGTAAATTTTAAAAAGATTTTTGTTTGAATTATTTTTATTTCGTAATATTGAATAATACTAAAAATTGTGTCTTAATTATTAATCTTTTAAATATTTTTATTTAATATTGATTAATTAAATTATTAATTAATCTTATTAAATATTTATATTTAAATTGATTAATAATTCTTTTGTTGTCTGATTCTATATCATGACTTGTCTGTTTCCATGTTCTAGGTATGCTCTCTCTGATTAATTCTTGATGCTTTTCCATGATTAATTAGATTTATCACGATGCTTTGCCGTGACTGTTTGTGGATTTTATTTGCGATGTTTTGCCGCGTATCTTTGTCCGTGCTACGTATTCTTTTATGATTTATTTGTTTACTATCATTCCAAAGGAAAGGACCTACCCAATTGACTGCCCAGTCAGTTAGGATAGCCTTGCTGTCAGATCCTACTCAATTCAATTCCCCTTTAACTCTTGTTTACAAGATGTTGCTTTCCCCTCCTTCCAAAGGAAAAGTTTTTCTATTGATTTCAATATCATAGAAAGCTCATTACCCTTCTTTGACCCATAGTCATAGGTAATCATTCATTACCCTTTTAAAACTAGCCTTCCTAAGAGATAGCCATTAATCCCTTATAACCTTTAAACCCTCCTTTAACCTACATAAGAGATAGCCATTAATCTCCTCTCATTCACCAACTTTTAAACTTTCACAATCTTTTCAAGAGATAGCCATTAATCTCATTCCCCTTTTACCTCATCAGGTGAACTACGGTTGCTCTGATTCTTTAGTCAGATACGTAGGCACAAGATGCGACGTCTTGGCGAGCAAACTTAGTGTACATACTTAGGTCCTTAGTCTTAGTACAGATTTATCTTAGCAAGCGAACATAGAATAACACAAACGTTAAACAAGAGGTTCCCGTAGAGTACTACGGACGTTTAGGGTGCTAATACCTTCCCTAGGCGTAACCAACCTCCGAACCTTAGATCTCCCCCCTTTAGGTTTTTTTAACGATCTTGAACCTTTCCTTTGGATAAATCAAAGTCGGTTGTAAAAGAAAATGATGCAAATTAATTAATAATTTGTTATCCGATTTTCACCGCAATAGAAATGGCGACTTCACTGGGGATCACCCTAAGAGGGTTAAGCCTATCTTGTATTTGTGTTATTTACATGTTTGTTTGCTTGTACATTTGCATATTTATATCTGTATATATACCTGTTGTGCTTGAGTTTTTCTGTGTGCAGGGTGGTTACTTTGAGTGGTGAGATAAGTCCTAACCCGGACTTGAGAGCACTTATGATAGGATCGTGGTGTAATCAATAGTCGGTTGTTGGCAGTAGTACCAACAACTTATGGCATATGAGGACCACACTCAGATGAGGCCCTTTGGGATTGTTGATGTCTGATGTGAGCAGTCACATTGATATTACTTTTTCAATTGAGTGCCAGGGATTCTGAGGACCGTAGTTACCTTTACCCCACTTGGCCTTTTAGGATGTAGTGCAGTGACTCTGAGGGAGCCAATCCTGAGTAGTTGTCACGCGATACTACACCCAGACGAGTTTATCTTGAGAATATTATTAACCCGTGTAAGTAGTTACATGGGCCGATAATATCCGAAGGATTCACTTTTTTTTATTCGCATTTTTAGTTAAACATCTCATTAATTATCAATCATGTTTTATTTCATGTCGTTTTTATTTTAATTGTTTTTATTTTTATATTTAGTTAAATAATTATCTTAGATTTATTTAGAATTGATTTAGTATTAATTTCAATTTCGCTTTTTCTTTTTTTATATTTAATTTAGTTTATTTTCAATATAGTTTTATTTTTTTTAACTTAGTTTAATTATTCTTTTTATTTATTCAGATTTTTATATTTTTAGAATTAGTAAAATAGTTTAATTATTTCATTTTAAAACTTTCCCTCCTTTTTATATATTTTGAATTTTGAATTCTTTAACTAATTTTAGTAAAACTTATTTGCTAAAAACCAATTTGTTTTGTAACCTCATTTTTGTAAAATAGCATTGCATGCATGCTCTGACCCTAAATGAGAGCAGCGTACAACACAGTCTGCACCATTGACCACTCATCCCCATATTTTCATATTCTTGATAAGAAAGCCAAATTCTGCTTCTTCTGGTCATGTAAAGCATTACACCAACCATCACTTTTCTTGTTAAAAATTTCATTCGTTCCACAGGCTCCTTCCTGCCATCATCCCAAAACCATGTACCCACCTCATCACCCACCTGCGCGTGAGGCACCACCACTCTACATATTTTCAAAAGAAAACCTGCTTTATTTCTTGATAAGACACCGTCATTTTAAAAAGAAAAAATAACAATAAAAAACAACAAACCACCTGCATGTTCTCTACACACATAACTTCCTTCACTTAACATAAAAACACCCCCTTCCGTTTCTCCGCCTCCTCCAACATTCATCTTTTTTAGAACCACCATTTTTCCACTTACACTTTCTCTCAAAAAGAAAACACAGCGCATCAACTTGTTTTCTCCTTCCCACCTCTTCATTTTTCTCATACACATTGCTCTCTTCAACATCCTACAAAAACACACAAGACTTTACCTCCTCACACCACAAACCGTTCAAGTAACACACTTTTTTTTTTAAAAACACCATATACTTCATACAAAAGGCTCTGATAAACTCTTGATCTTTTTCATTCCATACTCCCAAGTTATTATTCATCACCTTCATAAGACCATCGCATGATCACTCTTCTTCTCCATCTTCATTAAACAACATCCATCCACTGTGAACTCAAACTACACGCGGCAATCTCCCTCATCAAACACTCAGCCACCATCCCTCGTCAGTTTCCATAATCCTTACTCCAATTCCTTCCCATAGCAACCTTCGTCATCAACATTCAAAACAACTCACATCATCTCTCCCACTTGAAACCTTGCTCCTTAGACTCATTTTCTTCCATTCAACATTGTAAAACCTCTCATTATTCTTCAACAACAACAGCCTCCTCCATCAACCAGGTTCGGTGCTATTCCGCTCGTGTTTACGTCAACGACAATGAAGAAACACGCATTCAGCGATACAACAACGGCAAGGTTCGTGTCACTAAGCAGATCATCCCGTCACTATACGGTAACTGTGTAACGATTTTGGTTTCTGTCATGTACATATTTTTTGTTGATATTTGCTGCTTAATATTGTAGTGTCAGTGTTGATTTGATTTTTCGGTGTACTTTGGTTGTATTGTGATGCATTTCATTGTTTTTGTTTATTTAAATGTTATAGTTGTCTGCGTTTTGGGTTTAAAGAAGGCGATGAATAATGTTCAAAACTCATGCTTACTAGAAATCTGAATGTTAGTCATGAAAGCTTTGATGAACAGTGTTTTAAAAAAATATCAGTTTGAGTTACATGAGCTATAATTTGTTTGTGATACTAAGGTATATATGTTTCATTTTGTTTACTGCTAGTTGTATGTTTAGTTTAAATATTAACATATACATATATATAACTTTTGGATTTTGTTGTTAGTTTTATTTATATATTAAAAAAAAACTATCGGTTTAAGATTTAATATACTAATTAACTTTTGTTTTTCTTTAGTTACTATATAGACTGTTACTTCACTCTACTAAATATTACTTTACTTTTATACTAGTTTTATATATACACCAGTTCATGTTTTAAGTTTTATAGTTTTAAGTTATATATACGTTTTATAGTTGTTAAGTTTTATAGTTTTATAGTTTTTAATAGTTATATATATATATACTTCATGTTTTACGTTTTAAGTTTTATAGTAAACATATATATAATTTTTTTTTTTTAGTTATATTTTTTTTTAATATGTTAATATTATTTCTTTATTTTATTTTAGTCCTATTTCGGTTACGTTAAGATCAGAGTCCAACTTTTTATCTCATGTGGTCTGATTAAAGTGAATCTCAAGCATAGCCATTTATTATATAGCAACTTTCATCATACCTTTTTTTTATTATCCATGTTTTAGCTTTATTTAGTAAATTTTAAAAAGATTTTTGTTTGAATTATTTTTATTTCGTAATATTGAATAATACTAAAAATTGTGTCTTAATTATTAATCTTTTAAATATTTTTATTTAATATTGATTAATTAAATTATTAATTAATCTTATTAAATATTTATATTTAAATTGATTAATAATTCTTTTGTTGTCTGATTCTATATCATGACTTGTCTGTTTCCATGTTCTAGGTATGCTCTCTCTGATTAATTCTTGATGCTTTTCCATGATTAATTAGATTTATCACGATGCTTTGCCGTGACTGTTTGTGGATTTTATTTGCAATGTTTTGCCGCGTATCTTTGTCCGTGCTACGTATTCTTTTATGATTTATTTGTTTACTATCATTCCAAAGGAAAGGACCTACCCAATTGACTGCCCAGTCAGTTAGGATAGCCTTGCTGTCAGATCCTACTCAATTCAATTCCCCTTTAACTCTTGTTTACAAGATGTTGCTTTCCCCTCCTTCCAAAGGAAAAGTTTTTCTATTGATTTCAATATCATAGAAAGCTCATTACCCTTCTTTGACCCATAGTCATAGGTAATCATTCATTACCCTTTTAAAACTAGCCTTCCTAAGAGATAGCCATTAATCCCTTATAACCTTTAAACCCTCCTTTAACCTACATAAGAGATAGCCATTAATCTCCTCTCATTCACCAACTTTTAAACTTTCACAATCTTTTCAAGAGATAGCCATTAATCTCTTTCCCCTTTTACCTCATCAGGTGAACTACGGTTGCTCTGATTCTTTAGTCAGATACGTAGGCACAAGATGCGACGTCTTGGCGAGCAAACTTAGTGTACATACTTAGGTCCTTAGTCTTAGTACAGATTTATCTTAGCAAGCGAACATAGAATAACACAAACGTTAAACAAGAGGTTCCCGTAGAGTACTACGGACGTTTAGGGTGCTAATACCTTCCCTAGGCGTAACCAACCTCCGAACCTTAGATCTCCCCCCTTTAGGTTTTTTTAACGATCTTGAACCTTTCCTTTGGATAAATCAAAGTCGGTTGTAAAAGAAAATGATGCAAATTAATTAATAATTTGTTATCCGATTTTCACCGCAATAGAAATGGCGACTTCACTGGGGATCACCCTAAGAGGGTTAAGCCTATCTTGTATTTGTGTTATTTACATGTTTGTTTGCTTGTACATTTGCATATTTATATCTGTATATATACCTGTTGTGCTTGAGTTTTTCTGTGTGCAGGGTGGTTACTTTGAGTGGTGAGATAAGTCCTAACCCGGACTTGAGAGCACTTATGATAGGATCGTGGTGTAATCAATAGTCGGTTGTTGGCAGTAGTACCAACAACTTATGGCATATGAGGACCACACTCAGATGAGGCCCTTTGGGATTGTTGATGTCTGATGTGAGCAGTCACATTGATATTACTTTTTCAATTGAGTGCCAGGGATTCTGAGGACCGTAGTTACCTTTACCCCACTTGGCCTTTTAGGATGTAGTGCAGTGACTCTGAGGGAGCCATTCCTGAGTAGTTGTCACGCGATACTACACCCAGACGAGTTTATCTTGAGAATATTATTAACCCGTGTAAGTAGTTACATGGGCCGATAATATCCGAAGGATTCACTTTTTTTTATTCGCATTTTTAGTTAAACATCTCATTAATTATCAATCATGTTTTATTTCATGTCGTTTTTATTTTAATTGTTTTTATTTTTATATTTAGTTAAATAATTATCTTAGATTTATTTAGAATTGATTTAGTATTAATTTCAATTTCGCTTTTTCTTTTTTTATATTTAATTTAGTTTATTTTCAATATAGTTTTATTTTTTTTAACTTAGTTTAATTATTCTTTTTATTTATTCAGATTTTTATATTTTTAGAATTAGTAAAATAGTTTAATTATTTCATTTTAAAACTTTCCCTCCTTTTTATATATTTTGAATTTTGAATTCTTTAACTAATTTTAGTAAAACTTATTTGCTAAAAACCAATTTGTTTTGTAACCTCATTTTTGTAAAATAGCATTGCATGCATGCTCTGACCCTAAATGAGAGCAGCGTACAACACAGTCTGCACCATTGACCACTCATCCCCATATTTTCATATTCTTGATAAGAAAGCCAAATTCTGCTTCTTCTGGTCATGTAAAGCATTACACCAACCATCACTTTTCTTGTTAAAAATTTCATTCGTTCCACAGGCTCCTTCCTGCCATCATTCCAAAACCATGTACCCACCTCATCACCCACCTGCGCGTGAGGCACCACCACTCTGCATATTTTCAAAAGAAAACCTGCTTTATTTCTTGATAAGACACCGTCATTTTAAAAAGAAAAAATAACAATAAAAAACAACAAACCACCTGCATGTTCTCTACACACATAACTTCCTTCACTTAACATAAAAACACCCCCTTCCGTTTCTCCGCCTCCTCCAACATTCATCTTTTTTAGAACCACCATTTTTCCACTTACACTTTCTCTCAAAAAGAAAACACAGCGCATCAACTTGTTTTCTCCTTCCCACCTCTTCATTTTTCTCATACACATTGCTCTCTTCAACATCCTACAAAAACACACAAGACTTTACCTCCTCACACCACAAACCGTTCAAGTAACACACTTTTTTTTTAAAAAAACACCATATACTTCATACAAAAGGCTCTGATAAACTCTTGATCTTTTTCATTCCATACTCCCAAGTTATTATTCATCACCTTCATAAGACCATCGCATGATCACTCTTCTTCTCCATCTTCATTAAACAACATCCATCCACTGTGAACTCAAACTACACGCGACAATCTCCCTCATCAAACACTCAGCCACCATCCCTCGTCAGTTTCCATAATCCTTACTCCAATTCCTTCCCATAGCAACCTTCGTCATCAACATTCAAAACAACTCACATCATCTCTCCCACTTGAAACATTGCTCCTTAGACTCATTTTCTTCCATTCAACATTGTAAAACCTCTCATTATTCTTCAACAACAACAGCCTCCTCCATCAACCAGGTTCGGTGCTATTCCGCTCGTGTTTACGTCAACGACAATGAAGAAACACGCATTCAGCGATACAACAACGGCAAGGTTCGTGTCACTAAGCAGATCATCCCGTCACTATACGGTAACTGCGTAACGATTTTGGTTTCTATCATGTACATATTTTTTGTTGATATTTGCTGCTTAATATTGTAGTGTCAGTGTTGATTTGATTTTTCGGTGTACTTTGGTTGTATTGTGATGCATTTCATTGTTTTTGTTTATTTAAATGTTATAGTTGTCTGCGTTTTGGGTTTAAAGAAGGCGATGAATAATGTTCAAAACTCATGCTTACTAGAAATCTGAATGTTAGTCATGAAAGCTTTGATGAACAGTGTGTTAAAAAAATATCAGTTTGAGTTACATGAGCTATAATTTGTTTGTGATACTAAGGTATATATGTTTCATTTTGTTTACTGCTAGTTGTATGTTTAGTTTAAATATTAACATATACATATATATAACTTTTGGATTTTGTTGTTAGTTTTATTTATATATTAAAAAAAAACTATCGGTTTAAGATTTAATATACTAATTAACTTTTGTTTTTCTTTAGTTACTATATAGACTGTTACTTCACTCTACTAAATATTACTTTACTTTTATACTAGTTTTATATATACACCAGTTCATGTTTTAAGTTTTATAGTTTTAAGTTATATATACGTTTTATAGTTGTTAAGTTTTATAGTTTTATAGTTTTTAATAGTTATATATATATATATACACTTCATGTTTTACATTTTAAGTTTTATAGTAAACATATATATAATTTTTTTTTTTTAGTTATATTTTTTTTTAATATGTTAATATTATTTCTTTATTTTATTTTAGTCCTATTTCGGTTACGTTAAGATCAGAGTCCAACTTTTTATCTCATGTGGTCTGATTAAAGTGAATCTCAAGCATAGCCATTTATTATATAGCAACTTTCATCATACCTTTTTTTTATTATCCATGTTTTAGCTTTATTTAGTAAATTTTAAAAAGATTTTTGTTTGAATTATTTTTATTTCGTAATATTGAATAATACTAAAAATTGTGTCTTAATTATTAATCTTTTAAATATTTTTATTTAATATTGATTAATTAAATTATTAATTAATCTTATTAAATATTTATATTTAAATTGATTAATAATTCTTTTGTTGTCTGATTCTATATCATGACTTGTCTGTTTCCATGTTCTAGGTATGCTCTCTCTGATTAATTCTTGATGCTTTTCCATGATTAATTAGATTTATCACGATGCTTTGCCGTGACTGTTTGTGGATTTTATTTGCAATGTTTTTCCGCGTATCTTTGTCCGTGCTACGTATTCTTTTATGATTTATTTGTTTACTATCATTCCAAAGGAAATGACCTACCCAATTGACTGCCCAGTCAGTTAGGATAGCCTTGCTGTCAGATCCTACTCAATTCAATTCCCCTTTAACTCTTGTTTACAAGATGTTGCTTTCCCCTCCTTCCAAAGGAAAAGTTTTTCTATTGATTTCAATATCATAGAAAGCTCATTACCCTTCTTTGACCCATAGTCATAGGTAATCATTCATTACCCTTTTAAAACTAGCCTTCCTAAGAGATAGCCATTAATCCCTTATAACCTTTAAACCCTCCTTTAACCTACATAAGAGATAGCCATTAATCTCCTCTCATTCACCAACTTTTAAACTTTCACAATCTTTTCAAGAGATAGCCATTAATCTCTTTCCCCTTTTACCTCATCAGGTGAACTACGGTTGCTCTGATTCTTTAGTCAGATACGTAGGCACAAGATGCGACGTCTTGGCGAGCAAACTTAGTGTACATACTTAGGTCCTTAGTCTTAGTACAGATTTATCTTAGCAAGCGAACATAGAATAACACAAACGTTAAACAAGAGGTTCCCGTAGAGTACTATGGACGTTTAGGGTGCTAATACCTTCCCTAGGCGTAACCAACCTCCGAACCTTAGATCTCCCCCCTTTAGGTTTTTTTAACGATCTTGAACCTTTCCTTTGGATAAATCAAAGTCGATTGTAAAAGAAAATGATGCAAATTAATTAATAATTTGTTATCCGATTTTCACCGCAATAGAAATGGCGACTTCACTGGGGATCACCCTAAGAGGGTTAAGCCTATCTTGTATTTGTGTTATTTACATGTTTGTTTGCTTGTACATTTGCATATTTATATCTGTATATATACCTGTTGTGCTTGAGTTTTTCTGTGTGCAGGGTGGTTACTTTGAGTGGTGAGATAAGTCCTAACCCGGACTTGAGAGCACTTATGATAGGATCGTGGTGTAATCAATAGTCGGTTGTTGGCAGTAGTACCAACAACTTATGGCATATGATGACCACACTCAGATGAGGCCCTTTGGGATTGTTGATGTCTGATGTGAGCAGTCACATTGATATTACTTTTTCAATTGAGTGCCAGGGATTCTGAGGACCGTAGTTACCTTTACCCCACTTGGCCTTTTAGGATGTAGTGCAGTGACTCTGAGGGAGCCAGTCCTGAGTAGTTGTCACGCGATACTACACCCAGACGAGTTTATCTTGAGAATATTATTAACCCGTGTAGGTAGTTACATGGGCCGATAATATCCGAAGGATTCACTTTTTTTTATTCGCATTTTTAGTTAAACATCTCATTAATTATCAATCATGTTTTATTTCATGTCGTTTTTATTTTAATTGTTTTTATTTTTATATTTAGTTAAATAATTATCTTAGATTTATTTAGAATTGATTTAGTATTAATTTCAATTTCGCTTTTTCTTTTTTTATATTTAATTTAGTTTATTTTCAATATAGTTTTATTTTTTTTAACTTAGTTTAATTATTCTTTTTATTTATTCAGATTTTTATATTTTTAGAATTAGTAAAATAGTTTAATTATTTCATTTTAAAACTTTCCCTCCTTTTTATATATTTTGAATTTTGAATTCTTTAACTAATTTTAGTAAAACTTATTTGCTAAAAACCAATTTGTTTTGTAACCTCATTTTTGTAAAATAGCATTGCATGCATGCTCTGACCCTAAATGAGAGCAGCGTACAACACAGTCTGCACCATTGACCACTCATCCCCATATTTTCATATTCTTGATAAGAAAGCCAAATTCTGCTTCTTCTGGTCATGTAAAGCATTACACCAACCATCACTTTTCTTGTTAAAAATTTCATTCGTTCCACAGGCTCCTTCCTGCCATCATCCCAAAACCATGTACCCACCTCATCACCCACCTGCGCGTGAGGCACCACCACTCTACATATTTTCAAAAGAAAACCTGCTTTATTTCTTGATAAGACACCGTCATTTTAAAAAGAAAAAATAACAATAAAAAACAACAAACCACCTGCATGTTCTCTACACACATAACTTCCTTCACTTAACATAAAAACACCCCCTTCCGTTTCTCCGCCTCCTCCAACATTCATCTTTTTTAGAACCACCATTTTTCCACTTACACTTTCTCTCAAAAAGAAAACACAGCGCATCAACTTGTTTTCTCCTTCCCACCTCTTCATTTTTCTCATACACATTGCTCTCTTCAACATCCTACAAAAACACACAAGACTTTACCTCCTCACACCACAAACCGTTCAAGTAACACACTTTTTTTTAAAAAACACCATATACTTCATACAAAATGCTCTGATAAACTCTTGATCTTTTTCATTCCATACTCCCAAGTTATTATTCATCACCTTCATAAGACCATCGCATGATCACTCTTCTTCTCCATCTTCATTAAACAACATCCATCCACTGTGAACTCAAACTACACGCGGCAATCTCCCTCATCAAACACTCAGCCACCATCCCTCGTCAGTTTCCATAATCCTTACTCCAATTCCTTCCCATAGCAACCTTCGTCATCAACATTCAAAACAACTCACATCATCTCTCCCACTTGAAACCTTGCTCCTTAGACTCATTTTCTTCCATTCAACATTGTAAAACCTCTCATTATTCTTCAACAACAACAGCCTCCTCCATCAACCAGGTTCGGTGCTATTCCGCTCGTGTTTACGTCAATGACAATGAAGAAACACGCATTCAGCGATACAACAACGGCAAGGTTCGTGTCACTAAGCAGATCATCCCGTCACTATACGGTAACTGCGTAACGATTTTGGTTTCTGTCATGTACATATTTTTTGTTGATATTTGCTGCTTAATATTGTAGTGTCAGTGTTGATTTGATTTTTCGGTGTACTTTGGTTGTATTGTGATGCATTTCATTGTTTTTGTTTATTTAAATGTTATAGTTGTCTGCGTTTTGGGTTTAAAGAAGGCGATGAATAATGTTCAAAACTCATGCTTACTGGAAATCTGAATGTTAGTCATGAAAGCTTTGATGAACAGTGTTTTAAAAAAATATCAGTTTGAGTTACATGAGCTATAATTTGTTTGTGATACTAAGGTATATACGTTTCATTTTGTCTACTGCTAGTTGTATGTTTAGTTTAAATATTAACATATACATATATATAACTTTTGGATTTTGTTGTTAGTTTTATTTATATATTAAAAAAAAACTATCGGTTTAAGATTTAATATACTAATTAACTTTTGTTTTTCTTTAGTTACTATATAGACTGTTACTTCACTCTACTAAATATTACTTTACTTTTATACTAGTTTTATATATACACCAGTTCATGTTTTAAGTTTTATAGTTTTAAGTTATATATACGTTTTATAGTTGTTAAGTTTTATAGTTTTATAGTTTTTAATAGTTATATATATATATACTTCATGTTTTACGTTTTAAGTTTTATAGTAAACATATATATAATTTTTTTTTTTAGTTATATTTTTTTTTTAATATGTTAATATTATTTCTTTATTTTATTTTAGTCCTATTTCGGTTACGTTAAGATCAGAGTCCAACTTTTTATCTCATGTGGTCTGATTAAAGTGAATCTCAAGCATAGCCATTTATTATATAGCAACTTTCATCATACCTTTTTTTTATTATCCATGTTTTAGCTTTATTTAGTAAATTTTAAAAAGATTTTTGTTTGAATTATTTTTATTTCGTAATATTGAATAATACTAAAAATTGTGTCTTAATTATTAATCTTTTAAATATTTTTATTTAATATTGATTAATTAAATTATTAATTAATCTTATTAAATATTTATATTTAAATTGATTAATAATTCTTTTGTTGTCTGATTCTATATCATGACTTGTCTGTTTCCATGTTCTAGGTATGCTCTCTCTGATTAATTCTTGATGCTTTTCCATGATTAATTAGATTTATCACGATGCTTTGCCGTGACTGTTTGTGGATTTTATTTGCGATGTTTTGCCGCGTATCTTTTTCCGTGCTACGTATTCTTTTATGATTTATTTGTTTACTATCATTCCAAAGGAAAGGACCTACCCAATTGACTGCCCAGTCAGTTAGGATAGCCTTGCTGTCAGATCCTATTCAATTCAATTCCCCTTTAACTCTTGTTTACAAGATGTTGCTTTCCCCTCCTTCCAAAGGAAAAGTTTTTCTATTGATTTCAATATCATAGAAAGCTCATTACCCTTCTTTGACCCATAGTCATAGGTAATCATTCATTACCCTTTTAAAACTATCCTTCCTAAGAGATGGCCATTAATCCCTTATAACCTTTAAACCCTCCTTTAACCTACATAAGAGATAGCCATTAATCTCCTCTCATTCACCAACTTTTAAACTTTCACAATCTTTTCAAGAGATAGCCATTAATCTCTTTCCCCTTTTACCTCATCAGGTGAACTACGGTTGCTCTGATTCTTTAGTCAGATACGTAGGCACAAGATGCGACGTCTTGGCGAGCAAACTTAGTGTACATACTTAGGTCCTTAGTCTTAGTACAGATTTATCTTAGCAAGCGAACATAGAATAACACAAACGTTAAACAAGAGGTTCCCGTAGAGTACTACGGACGTTTAGGGTGCTAATACCTTCCCTAGGCGTAACCAACCTCCGAACCTTAGATCTCCCCCCTTTAGGTTTTTTTAACGATCTTGAACCTTTCCTTTAGATAAATCAAAGTCGGTTGTAAAAGAAAATGATGCAAATTAATTAATAATTTGTTATCCGATTTTCACCGCAATAGAAATGGCGACTTCACTGGGGATCACCCTAAGAGGGTTAAGCCTATCTTGTATTTGTGTTATTTACATGTTTGTTTGCTTGTACATTTGCATATTTATATCTGTATATATACCTGTTGTGCTTGAGTTTTTTTGTGTGCAGGGTGGTTACTTTGAGTGGTGAGATAAGTCCTAACCCGGACTTGAGAGCACTTATGATAGGATCGTGGTGTAATCAATAGTCGGTTGTTGGCAGTAGTACCAACAACTTATGGCATATGATGACCACACTCAGATGAGGCCCTTTGGGATTGTTGATGTCTGATGTGAGCAGTCACATTGATATTACTTTTTCAATTGAGTGCCAGGGATTCTGAGGACCGTAGTTACCTTTACCCCACTTGGCCTTTTAGGATGTAGTGCAGTGACTCTGAGGGAGCCAGTCCTGAGTAGTTGTCACGCGATACTACACCCAGACGAGTTTATCTTGAGAATATTATTAACCCGTGTAAGTAGTTACATGGGCCGATAATATCCGAAGGATTTACGTAGACTCTGAGAACCTTTTAGAACCCTATTCTACAGTTGATAAACCCTAGTACACACCCTGTGGTTGGTTCTCTACCCAGACTCCATGCTGTGATCTCGAACCCTTGATCCCGTTATGTGTGTTTTGCATCCTATTCGTAGTGCATTGCATATCATTTGCATCTTTGCATGATTCATTGCATGTGTCCGTTTGTCCAGTTAATCATTGTCAGCTGTCTCTATCTTCCAGTGTTTGTCTGTTAGTCGTCAAGTTGATTCCTCGACACCGATACCGGACTAGAGCTAATTACAGACAAAGGATGTCAGAGCAAGAGATACACAATGTTGAGGTCCGAATGGAGATCGATGATCTCAAATCAAGTATGACTAAACTCATTGAGATGCTTCAAGTTTTGCTTGCTAGAGGAGAGCCTCCCCAAAGGACAGACATCCAGGAAGTTTCAAGCGTTGATCCTCCACCGGTTCAAGTGCCACCTTCAACTTGGCCAGAGTTTGGTTTACCGCACAACTATTCTCCACCTCTTGCATCTAATGCTATGATTGGTCAAGCTGCTAGACCAGTGTTTCAAGCTCCTATTTTTACCGAGCCTCAACCTATAGTTCAGACTACTCGAGCTCCTTTTGAGAATCCCCTCTATGAGTACAATGTTGCCAGTGCTCAAGGTGAAGACCATGAAGACTTTGTTGAACCTGAAGTTGTCCGAGAGCAGTTTCAGAGCATAGAGAAGAGACTCAAAGCTGTTGAGGGTACTGATTTCTTTAATGTGGATGCAGACAACCTGTGTTTAGTATCAGACCTTATTATACCTCCTAAGTTCACAACTCCAGATTTTGTGAAGTACAAGGGTACAACAATGGTGTATAGAATATGGTTTTATTACTACTAAATAATTGGAAGTTGTAAATAAATACAGTTTTTGAGAGTTTATAGTTACAAATTATATACTGATAAAGATAGTATAGTAACACATAAAGTGTTTGAGTTTGTGTTAATTTTGTATTACCTTATTGGGTTCTGTTGCTTTCCATTTTAATTATTCTATGCTCCAATGTAATAGATTTTTTTGGTTCTACTCTTGAGTATATCTTATGTGTATATTGTATTTTTTATTTTTATGTCTTGATTAATGGAATTGCTTTTTCTTACAAAAAACAAACTGCATGTGATTGTTGCTCTTTTACATTTGATTGTTGTTATAGTATAAGAAAATGAGTGTTGTTAGTTAGAATGTGTTTTATGTTTTGTTCGTTTATAGAAAAATGCGTGTTGCTCTGATTATTTTTTTTGTTTTGTTTTTAGTTTGAATGTGTTATAGAAAAATGAGTGTTGTTAGAGTATCAATGTGTGAGTAAGTAAGAAGAGATGATGTTTTACATAATGTCATGGAATTCGCGCGTCGATGCCATGTTGCTTAATTGAAGGAAGTGATGATGTTTACTACAGGTCAAATGGCTAGTAACCAGGATACAAATGACTCACACCATACAAATGATGCAAATGATAAAGCTCAGAATGAAGAAAGAGAAATTACACGAGGAATAACAATTATGAAGTCAATAATTCGTGCAAGAGATAAAGGAATCAAATATGATGTATATTGGAGTGTTGAAGACCAACTAATTGAGCCTAACGGTGCAATGTTACCAAGTTACATAGGTTCACTTGTTCGTCAACACATTCCAATCACCTATGATATCTGGAGAAATCCAGCGTTACAAGCCGGTAAAGAAAAGATATGGACTGAGATACAGGTACGTACCATTTATGATTGTTGTTATTAGATTTTTGTTGACGATTATGTCTTTAAATTAATTATACTAACACACTCTATGTGTATGTTTTTCGTAGAGGTCTTTTAACATTGATGAAAGTCAAAAAAAGTATTGTCTTCAATTGGCCGAAAAAAGACACAGAGGGTTTCGAACTTTTGTATCAACCACTTTTCTAAAGGATGAGCAAAGGAAGTTTGTTGAAGCAGAACTTCCAGTGAAGTATGCGGATTTGATTACACCTGAAGAATGGGAGACATTTGTAGCCAAACGAAGAACCAAAAAATTCCATGTAATGTTAATTTGTCATGTCTATTAATTGTATTGTATACTTGTTGCATTAGATTGTTCTGATATGACTTAAACTTGTTTATCCAGAAAGTGAGTGACATAAATTGGCAAAGAGCAACAAAACCGACGTATCCATACAAAAAAGGGCGTTTGGGATATGCACGCTTACAACAAAAAATGGTAAGTATATATAAATGCTATGATCTTATTAATTGTCTCAATGTGTTATAATTGATGATCTTATTATTTGTCTCAATGTGTAGTTAGAAGAGAGTAAAAGTGAAGAAACATCTCTTCCGAGACACATTTTGTGGAAGGCTGCTCGTGTAGGCAAGGATGGAGTTATTAGGGAAGATGTTCAACATGTTTTTGATGAATGTGTAAGTATAACATTATGTCTTTAATTAAATCAAAAGTTTACTAACATATAATTAATTTTTAATCCCCACTAATAATTGTCGATATGTAAATGAATTTCAGGAGACTCTATCTCAATCCTTAACTACAGCTGAGGACGGGGATTGCAGGAGCATACTTAGTCGAGTAATAAATGTTCCTGAGTATTCCGGCCGTGTGAGGGGTAAGGGATTTGGTGTGACTCCATAATCCTTATATAAGCATCCAAAGAAAAAAAAATCCTACCAATCAACAAGTGATGCAAACGTTGGAGGAATTAAAAGCGCGAGTCCGTGAATTGCAAAAGGACAAAGAAAGATATATGGCGGAAAAGCGTGGTTCAGAGTTGAAAGATACTAGTGACAACGGTTGTATCAATTGTCAGAAGAAATTTCCCGAGGTAATTATATATGTTATTATGAAATTAAATTAGCCCATTCATTTTAATTGACATATATACACATTAACAGTAACATATTTATTATTGGTTTAGGGCATTTCATCTTGTCAGCTGTATTTATCGTCACCGACTTATCGCATAGTCGGCAAGGGAAAAGTGCACAACACTTTGGGAGATTTACTTCACCATAAACCGCTCCCTGATGGATATCTGAAACTATCGGTTGATATTGCATTAGAGCTGGATGCGTTGCTACCGATACCTGACATTGTTTTAGAGACAACATTGGTGCGAGATGCAATAGGATCATTTGTTGCAAAGATGAGGAGGTATGTTGAAAACCATTATGAATGTTTTAGTAATCAAATGTCAATTATGAACCATTATGAAAAGCATTCTGAACCATTACGTACATTTTTTTACATGGTAATGTTAGACTCCTACAAAACCCGCATCTAGGGATAAAGGCATTTTACGGCACAACGAGTCTGTTGCATCACAAAAAGAGGTACATTGAAAGTGTTAATTCCGTGATCCGAATGCAAAAGCTTCATGATTTTATACGTTACCTAACTTATATGATTTTTAGGTTCCTGCTCAAGAGTCACAACAAGTCACCAAGAAAGCTAGCAACGTATCCAACACAAAAAATGATCTTCCAAGGACCGGACCAAAAAGAGCTTCAGTTGGTCAATTTAGGATGTGTCTTGAAACACTTGTGGGAACATCAGATTTGATGCATGGTGCCATTCGTCAAATAGAAGTGAAGGAAGGTGTTTTTGGTTTTTCTGATTTTGAAACACTTGCAAAAGAGGACATGGATCAAATTTTTCTGCATCTTGAATTAGGCATCGGTGTTATGCAGTCATACATGTGGTACGCCAACCAATCTATTATCTAATTAGTTGAACAATTTATTTACACATTTCAATGAAAATATTCTAATGTTTATTATGTTTTTATTTAAGGGTCTTGTATGACAAATATATGCGCGGGAATCCATTGTCAAACAGATTCTATTTCGTGTCTTGCACCCGTGTCAACACACAATTAATTGTTCAGGATCCAGATTCAGTAAGAGATCACTTAGTCGAGAGATTTATGGCCAGCAGTACATAAAGTTTGTGTCTTTTACCATATAATACTAGCAACGGGTTAGATTTTCCTTCTAATTTCATTCTAATCTTTGTATCTTTTGCGTAGAAAATTTCCATCTAAACATTTGTTTTATTTTACAGTGGTCACTGGTTGTTGGTTGCTATTAATCCTACAAAAGAAGTAGTGTATTTTCTGAATTCATTGGATGGTGATTGGACAACATATCCGGATATGAAGAATATGGTTGATACGTAAGTGAGATTGTTCTAAATATTCGTGTGTATTTGTATATTTAATTATTTCTGTGAGATTGCTCTAAATATATGTTTTTATTTTGTTATAGCAATACGAGTATTCCGATAACAAAGAGAAGCTCGAGTACCACGGTCTAAAGCAAACAACATTAAGTGGATCAGAGTGGAGGTATATTAATTTTCACAATTTTGCATATAATAGTGGTGGTACTTGATATGGAGGTAACATTACTTGTTTTTCTGTGTAGTGTGCTCGTCAGCGTAATGGTATAGATTGCGGTTATTATGTTTTGAGGTTTATGAGAGAAATCCTTCATTTGGATCAAATAGAGATTCCAATCTTGGTATGGATTTATAACTTAGGACTTATTTTAGTATTTATCGAATATTTCATATAATTTATGACTTTTAACTAAATCATGCATATTATGTTTTATTATGTAGTACTTTGATGAATACAAGTGTGCTAATTACTCAAAAGAGAAGTTGGAAGAAAGCGCTTTTTAGAAAAAACGTTGCCTATAGTACACAATAGACAACGCTTTCCACTAAAAGCGCTGCCTTAAAGTGAATAAAAAATACATTAGACAGTGCTTTAAAAAGCGCTTTCTAAAGGGGGGCAATAGAAAGCGCTTTTTCCTAAAAAAGAGCTGCCTAAAGATGCCAAAAGAAAGCATAAAAGGCTTGAAAAAACGCTGCTAAAGGCCCACATTAGAAAGTGCTTTTCCAGGAAAAAGCGCTGCTAAAGGCCTACTTTAGAAAGCGCTTTTAAAGGTAAATCGCTGCCTAAAGTAGGCCTTTAGCAGCGCTTTTGCATAAAAAAAAAGCGTTGTCTTTTCCCTTACTTGGCATAATGCCTTGTGTTGATTCCTATAAAGGAAGCTCCTGATAATCTTGACGATTATAGACCAATAAGTCTAATATGCAGTGTGTATAAAGTGGTGGCTAAATTATTAGCAAGGAGACTTCAAAGTGTGATGGATGGCATAATATCATCCTCTCAGACAGCTTTTATAGCTGGTAGGACCCTGCTAGATGGTGTGCTAGTTTTAAATGAAATAGTGGATTACGCTAAAAGAAGTAATAAGAAAGGGTTGATTCTTAAGGTAGATTTTGCAAAGGCGTACGATTGTGTTGAATGGACATATGTTCGTGATGTCATGAAGATTATGGGTTTTGGGGAAAATAGATGAAATGGATGGAGGGAAGTGTTTTTAATAATTACTTATCTGTCCTAGTTAACTGAAGTACTACTAGAGATTTCAGTTACTCGAGGATTGAGACAGGGTGATCCTCTATCACCGTATCTCTTTACAATTACTGTAGAGGGCTTGGCGGTTTTAGTGAGAAGGGCAATTATAGGGCTGTTTTATAATGGTTTCACTTTAAATAAAGAGGTTTCTTTACACTTGCTTCAGTATGCAGACGACACGATAATTGTAGGGGATGGCTCTTGGAGAAACCTATGGGCGATAAAAGTAATTCTTAAAGGTTTTCAAATCATTTCTGGGCTGGAAATCAATTTTAGGAAGAGCTGCTTATTTGGGTTTGGGGTGGAGAAGGTTTTCTTGGAGGCGGATGAGAGTTTCTTGGCGTGCAAAGTTCAGGTTTATCCGTTTACTTTTCTTGGTGTAAATATTAGTGGGAATCATAGGCTCGTCTCTTTTTAGAAACCTGTCATTGAGAAGGTTAAAGTTAGACTAGCTTCGTGGAAAGGGAGATTTTTGTCAATGGGTGGTAGAGTTACTCTAATCAAATCTGTCAGGACTAGTTTACCCATCCATTTCATGTCTTTTTATAAAATGCCTTGTAAGGTGGTTAGGATTCTTACAGCATTGCAGCGTAGGTTTCTTTGGAACGGTTCAGTTAACAAAATTGGTATACCTTGGATTAGTTGGAATCAGGTCTGCAAAGACAAGGAGTTTGGGGGTTTAGGCATTCTGGATATTAGGTGTTTTAATGTGGCTTTGCTTGCTAAATGGATTTGGAAATGCTTGAATCCTGATAACAGTCTGTGGAATGAAATTCTGATGGGCCGGTATGGACTTTACAACGCTAGCCTGTTGCATGGAGAAATGCCAAAGTATAAGGTACGACCTCCTCTTTGGTGGAAGGATCTATTCTCCATTTCTAGAGCATTTGGTAATGTCAGTTTCGTCGGGTTAATTTGGCTAGAGTGGGTGATGGGGAGAATACTTTATTTTGGGAGTCCAAGTGGTGCGGAACGGATAAGTTATCAGTTGTGTTTCTGGATTTGTGGGCTGCGACTGGTTCTCAGAATAGTAGGGTCGTGGATAATGGTATGTGGTTAGGCGACAGTTGGGTTGGAATATAAATGTTGGAGGTTCATCGCTGTCTCCTACTTTACAGCAGAATTATGATTTACTTATTGGTATGGTGGAGAAACAACTAATTTGCAGGGACAGTCGGGATGTGGTTTTTTGGATGGATGATGTTTCTAAAGGGTACTCTGTACAGTCAGGCTATAACATTCTAGTTAGACAGTTGGATGATGCGGCTGTTCTGGGTGGTCTAGTGTTCGATTTCAAGTTGTTATGGTCTGCATCTTCACCGTTAAAAACCATTTGTTTTGGCTGGAGGTTAGTTCATAATAGGTTACCGACTCGCGATAACCTTCAACTGCGTGGAATTATTTCCAACTCTCATGAACGGTGCTGCCCTTTTTGTTTCATTGCGGATGAATCCGCCTTGTAGTTGGTTTTCCAATGTCATAAAAGTTGTAAAATATGACAAGCTATTATTATGTTGCTGGGTATTAGGGAGTTTTCTTTTGTGGATGTTCAAGATCGTTTTAACATTTGGTTGAAAGCTTTTCAAGCGTACGACGTGAGCAGTAGAAACGCAGTGGGTATGTGGCTAATCATTGGGTGGGTTTTGTGGTATAGCAGAAACAATATAATGTTTAAAGATGGAATGTGGGAGGCTGATTCAGTGATTGATAACATTATTTATCTCTCTTGGTGCTGGATTGGAAAAATATCTGAAAAAAAAATTCTCTGGTAATTATTACGATTGGATCAAAGCTCCTTGTGATTCATGTAAAGTGGAATTGGGTGGGTGGAGCTTTATTTTGTACATGAGTTTGGATACCTCTTTGTATCCTTATAATTTTATTTGATTATTAAGAAAAAGTACAAAACAACATAAAATGTATAAGGAGTACCAATATGGAATAACCCAATAGAAAAATAAAAGAAAACACAACAACCAACTTCAAGAACCCCAAACTTCAATCAAGGGGATCAAAACCCAAAAGAAAAAAGAGAAGACAAAACACCCAGCATCTAGACAAAGTTAGATCTCCCTGATACAATGACACTTGTCACATCAACGAAGCCAAAAGACAGAATAAGAAACACCCTCGAACACATCCAAGGGAGGACGAAGCCACTTAAACTGTTATTAGCTCAGAAACGGGATAGGGTTCTCCAGCCAGGTCGAAAAGGTATAGTAGATTCCCAATGACTTACCAAAATATCATTTCCTAGCCAAAATGGTGCTTATGTCTTCCACATTTTTAAGTGTCACCGAAGAACGGAAAAGACTATATCATTTCGAATTTTCCAAATCGACCAAACCATGGCATGTCAAATCATCCTCAACACCCCTCTAGATCTAGAACCACCACCTGACGCGGTAAACTATTGCAAAAGAGTCAAGATATCTCTAAGCAAAACAACACACCACCCCAACCACCTAAAAATACTACACCAAACAAATGATTCAACCTCACTGATCACAAAGAGGTCCTAGGACGACTCAATGGACACCAAGCAAAGGGGATAATAAATAGTCTTAGAGGACAAAATAACTCCCCTCTTTAGTAAGTTAACTCTTGTTAATACAAAACTTGGTTAATATGTTTAAAAACTTGGTTAATACAATTTATAATTTGATTAATATGTGTTTTGCCATTAAAAAGTTGTCTTAAGTAGGAAAGCAAAGTTGATTAATCGAGTATATAAGTTAGTTAATATAATTTATAATTTTGTAATTGAGTGTCTTGACATCAATTTTTTACGTGGTAAGTAAATATTGATTAATTGAATGTATAATTTGATCATTATAGTTCATAATTTAGTTAATGAGTTCTCAAGCAGGTAAAGTCTTTGAACGACTTGGATAAGATTTTGGTTGAAAATCATGGAGGCAATATCGGAGTCTGGTGGAGGAAAGGTATAAGGTGTATGGTAAGTTACGGAAGAATCTTTTAATGAAAAAAGATTTGCTTAGGCTGAAGTCTAGACAACTTTGGTTGAAGGAGGGTAATCTTAATACTCATTTCTTCCATCAATCCTTGAAAGAGAGACATAGAAGGAATTCAATAGTGATGCTCATGGGGGATGAAGGTAGTGTGGAAGGCGTTGTAGAGGTTAAGGGCATTATCAAAAGTTATTTCGAAATTTTTTTCAAAGAAGCTGATACTTACAGGTCTGTGCCAGATGGCTTGTATTTAGAAGATACTAGGTAGCTTGACAAGCTTTCAATGAGAGTGAGATCAAGGAGGCCATTTGGTCGTGCGATGGCAGCAAGTGTGCAGGCCTCGACAGATTCACCATTGAGTTCTATAAGAAAGGCTAGGAGTTTATCAAGTTGGATGGCATTCGGTTCATTAATGATTTTCATAAGATGCTGAAACTTACCAAAGCTTATACAGTTCCTTTCTTGCATTGATTCCGAAGATCAACAATCCCTAATCCTTAGTGGATTACAGATCTATATGTCTTGTTAGCAGCATGTACAAGATTCTTGCTAAATTGTTGGCCTTGAGAATTAGAGTAGTCATTGGCAAGTTTATTTCCCCAAAACAATATGCTTTTTTGTAGGGCCACAGCATAGCTGATGAAATTGTTATGGTTAATGAAATTATTATGGTTAATGAAATTATTGACTTGGCTATAAGGGAAAAACGTAGCTGTTTTATGCTAAAAGTAGATTACGAGAAAGTCTATGATAGTGTTAATTGGAACTTCTTGCGGTTTATGCTTGTTAAAATGAGTTTTGGAAATCATTGGTTAAAATGAATGGAGTGTTGCGTGTTTACTAGCACGATGCCAGATCTAGTTAACTGAAGTATAACTGAGGATTTCATTGTGGAAAGAGGTTTGCATCAAGGCGATCCCTTGTCACCGTTTTTGTTCATTATTGTCATGGAAGGTTTAACAACTATGGTGAATAAAGTCGTGGAAATAGGGACTTTAAAAGGATTTAATTTTCATGGGAGGATTCCGTTGATGTACTGCAGTTCGCGGACGACACTATTAGTTTTGGTGAAGGAACTTGCGACAACCTTTGGAGTCTAAAGGCAATTATGAGAGGCTTTGAGATGATGTCAGGTTTGAAGGTTAACTTCTGTAAAAGAAATTAGTACGACATCAACATCAGTGATTGGCTTCGGAATACGGCTTCTACTTTCCTGTCCTGTAACATTGACAGTTTGCCATTTAGATTTTTGGGAGTTCTAGTTGGTGACAGCCCAAGGAAAAGTTATTTGGGGAAGGAGTTGATCAAGTCTTTGCAAGGCAAGTTGGCTGTGTGGAGAGGGAAGCATTTATCCATGGCTGGAAGAGTTGTTCTCATTAATTCTGTTATGAACGCTATACCGATTTACCCCCTTTCTTTCTACAACGCTCCAGCTAAAGTGCTTCGAGACATTCGGCGCATTTAAAGCAATTTCCTGTGGCAAGGCAACATTGATAATAGAACAATGCATTGGGTGAGTTGGAGGGACGTTTGCAAGACAAAAGATAAGGGCGGATTAGGAGTAAAAGACATTGAAGTGATCAATAAAGTTTTGCTTTTAAAATGAAAGTGGAGAATTTTGAAGGAGAAGGATAAGATATGGTATAAACGGTTGAGTTATAGATACGGGAAACCAGAAATCAAAGCTATGATTGGAGACAAATCAGTTTTAATAATTTGCATTGCAGGATAGGTGACGGTAGCAATACGTCACTTTGGCACACGCTATGGTTGGGAAATCAATCTTTGAAAGAGGCTTATCCGACTCTTTACGAGTCTGCTGTAGATATTAACATGCCAATGGCGGTGGCAGGTTATTGGAATGCGGATGGCTGGAGCTGGAACGTTCACTTCTCGGTCAATTTTCTGTCGGATTTGGATGTTGTTCTGTGGGATAAAGTTAAGGACATGCTTTTGTATATAGAGTTGCATCAGGCCAGGCGAGACGAATTTGTGTGGATGAAGGAAGACAATGAAGTTTTTACGGTTAAGTCTTGTATTTCTGCTTACTGTCGAATTTAAGTATTGATAGTATTGATGATCAGACCAAACAAGCTCTTATGTTTATGTGGGGGTTAAAAATTCCTGCTAATACGCTGTGTTTTGGTTGGAGATTTTTTATTAAAAGGATTCCCACCAATGATCTACTTATTCGTAGGGGGGTTTTGTCGAATCTGAGAGAGTTTAGTTATGTCTTCTGTTTTGGACATGTTGAATCTTTGTCTCACCTCGACGAATGCGAGTTTATCATGAGAATTTGGTTGAAAGTTTTGGATTGGATTGGTAGTGATATTGATTTGTCCTTAGATGATTTTATCGGTTTTCTAATGATCATTAACAAGGTGAGGAATAAGTTTGTTAGAACCACTATTAGGATCATTTGGATGACGACGGTGTGGAGTATTTGGCTAATGCGAAATGACATTCAATTCAACGGAGCGGTATTTAAATTCGATGATTGCTTAACGGCTATTATTTATAGATCGTGGATTTGGAAGAGTTTGTCTTGTAATTTTACTTCTGTTATAGATTTCTATGATTGACATTGTTTTCCTTTTGCTTGTTGTAGGATGTAGTGTAATGCTCTTTGTATTTTTATTTGAGCAATTCTTTTGCTCACTTATTAATGAATTGCTTATTAAGAAAAAAATAAATAAAACTTAAGTTATAAAATAAAGTTGATTAATAAAACATAAAGATTGATTAGTACATTTCGTAATTTTAAGTCTGAAAATGGTTAATATTATATATATTTTTTTATTTATAAAATTGTGAAATAAAGATTGATTAATGAATTATATGTAAAATAAATGTTTAATAATATATATTTTTGTGTTACATAATTTTTTTTTTTAATTTTTTAACCATAATAATATTTTTATTTTAAAAAAATGTTTACAATAACAAAATTATTTTTTACCGTATAAATATCGAGAACAACGTATGGATTAAGTATTGATGTCAAACATTGATGTCAAAATATTCTATATGTAATTAAAAAAAATTAAAAATATTTTATGAATCTTAATTTTGAGAGAAATAAATTAAGGCTGCGTCACTTTAGTATCAAATGATCATAGAAATACAGATACAGTGCATGATATAACTATTAATGTAAAAAATGGGCGTCAAGATAGCATAGCATATATGTCAATTTAGACTGTGTGAACACATTTTGACGGATTTAAATGAAAAAGAATATTAATACCGAAAGGAACAATTTATTAAAAAAAAATTAAAGAACCCATTGTGCCTTCTATTTAACCTCCTCTTCATGCGACTTTGAAAACCATACTCATCCTTCCATACATACTTATTCACTTGAGAGTGAGAAGATCGATCATTATTATTTGAATATGCCTCTGATGCACCACTTCCATCCTTCTGACAAACCAAAGGTCATTTCTCAAGATCAAATGGATGCTGGAAACAAAATAATGCAAATATTGATAGATGCAGATGTGAATAAAGATGGTTGTTATACAAAGGGTGAGATCAAGAAAGCTCTGAAAGATTTAGGTTCATACATCCCTGGATGGAGAGCACAACGTTGTATCAAGAAACTTGATGCTGACAATGATGGCCAAATTAGTGGTGAGGAAATTGACAATTTAATTGATTATCTTCTTGAACAAGGTTTTGGAAAGAAGTCAAAGAAATAACTATGCATCAAATTACTTACCATATTTATGTTTGTGTGTGTGGCTATATTATCTTGTATCTCCATATTTGGTATCTTAGTGGGTTTGCTAAAATCACAATTAAGAACTAAAATTGTGTTATGTAGTTTATGTTATGTTATTACGAGGTTTCATGAATGTATAAATAAAGAAATCAAATATAATATGTGTAATGATCAACTCAAAATGACTAGTAAAAGATGGGTTTTGGATTTGAGTATTTTTTATTTATTTATAAATTGTATTGTATATTATGTTATGTTATTAGGACGTTTCATGAATGTATAAATAAAGAGATAAAATAATATGTATAATGATCAACTCAAAATAATAAGTCTAGTAGCAAGAGATGGGTTTTGGAGTTGAGTTTTTATTTATAAATAAATTGATTGGGTCGAATCATCTATACTATAAAAAAATTAATGATTCTGAACAATATCAATTTTGCCCATTGCTCTTTTGCCAACACAGTCAATTTTCTTTTGATTGAATGGAGGGCCTAAGCCCGAAAAGAAGAAATTACACCGTGGGACAGGAGTCCCATGTTATTTATTGTTTTTTTTTTTCTTTTTTTTTTTGGAAAATTTTATTATTATTAAATTGGGGTGATCATTTTATATAAGACATACAAATATTCTTCTATTTCTTCTCTCTCTTTCTTTTTTCCCCGGACTCTCTTTCTCACACAAATTTTTTTTAAACACTTTTCTTTTTCTCTTCTCTCTCTTATCTCTTTTTGCTGGCTGCATCTCTCACATTTCTTTCTCTTTCTTTCTTTTTCGCATTCCTCTCTCTCTTTTTTTTTTCATTTTCTCTCGTCAATTTATCTTCATCAATCTTTTACATCTTTGTGATTTATTTATTTTTTGTCTTTTTATTTTGTTTTTTAGGTTGCATATCAATACGAAGACAAAAATTAGTTTTAAGATTTTATTTTCTCTCGTATTTTTATTTTCATCAATGTTTTACACCTTTGTGATTTATTTTTCTTTTTCATTATTGTTTTTTATTTTTTTAGATTGTAGATCTATAGGAAGATAAAAATTTAAGACAGTATCAAAAGTGTAGGTTTTTAAAAAATGTTTTTCAAGTTGTAAATAGGGATGTCATGGGTAGGGTATGGGTAGGGTACTATAGTACCCGTCCTCATACCCGCAATTGAAAAAAATATTCGTACCCGAGTTCATACCCGCTTGGGTATTAAAATTGGCACCCGTCTCCGTACCCTATGGGTATATAAGTGTTTGTACTCGTACCCGTTACCCGCATTTCTAATAAAAATAAATATATCAAATATATAAAATATCATAATATTTTAAGTTTTTAAAAATATTAAAAAGTTTTTAAAAAATTATATAGTTGAATTATGAAATAAATGATCACGTATATTAAATATGTAGTAATTTAAAATTAATGTTTTTTTAAAATTTTATAAATATTTATTTTTATATAATAATATAAATTAAAATATATAAATATATATTGTGCGGGTATGGGGCGGGCTGGGTATTAAGGTGCTCATCCCCTCTTATTTAAGTGGATAATTACCCGAGCCCGTACCCGTCCCAATTTTTACGGATTTTTACCTTATTTATTATGAGTAATTTTCTAAATATTCACTGGAGATGAGCCAAATTACCATCCCTAGTTGTAGATCTATCTGGAGATGAAAATTAGCTTTTTTTCATAAGCAAAATTGATTCAACGTGAATATTAAGGATATCCCCACCCATGTACAATCAACTACTATAGATTGGCACGAAACCTACAATAGAAATCAACAAAAGACCGCAGCCTATGACTATAAAAAATTAAAAGGGAATTTACACCATTCGTTATAAGTACGTGTTTATCCCTTTTGAGCATTCCCCGCCAAAACAAAAGTAGAATCCTATGTACTAAAAGCTCCGAATTACCAATTTCGTCATTGAAGAGAATTTGATTCCACCCCAATATATTAGTTTAATATTGGCATTAAAGCAATATTAATATGGTATATTTTCTCATACAAGTTTTCTCTTTTTTATCTTCTTAAAATTTTTTTCACTTCTTTTATCTTTTCAAATTGTACATCTACTGAAAGAGAAACATGGGTTATAAAACATCCTCGACAGATATGTTATTTTCATATATATATATATATATATATATATATATATATATAACCATTTGTGTATTCTTTAGATAATATATATCATCTTTTTTCCATTTTTGATGCTAAAACGAAACCCATATATTTTTATCTTTTTTACATTTTTTTCAGCTTCTAGATCTAACAATAAAAAACTGAAAAAGTTAAACAGCATGATAAATTTTTTAATTTTTTTTTGTCTTATTTTAAATTTTATTAATTTTCCTCTCTTTTGTTTTGAAATTTGTTATAAAATTTTTAAATTATATAATTATGAAGAAGGGTAACTATTTTTTTTAATGTTTGTGAACATTGCAATTGAAAAAAAGTTCTATTTTTCTTCTCTCTTATTATTATAATTATTATTGAGATTATTGGTATCATCATTATAATAAAATATAATGAAATAAGTCAAAAACGTTAATAGGTAAAATATCTTTCAGTACAAGAACAGACTTGTGAATGTTATTGTAAACCTCATGAATTAATTTCATTTTTTTTTTCAATGGTGGTGGTCCAAAAATGGATAGATCTATTGAATAAATGAGTTAATTTTGTAGAAGATGAAGAAAAATCAAAATAATAGTTTTATTTAATTTTAAGAGATTGAAGTTAGATACAAATTATAAAAAAAAAGGATAAATTGATTCGTCTAGATCAGAGAAGTTTCTTTATAGGGTTTGAAGGGTTTGGTTTAAAGTCCTAATCTTAGGGTTAGGGACCTTCTTCCTTTAAGTATGTTTCATTGTACATTTTTTTTCTGGGGTGTTTGAGATAGGGTGTCGGTTGGTTCTCATCGATTTCTGGTTGTTTTAGTATGGGCAAGGAGAATACTGAGGGGTGGAAGTATGTTAAGCGTAGCCATCATTCTAAAGTTATAAGTCTAGCTAGACGGTCTATTTGGAAAGCCAAAGGTGGAAAAGGCATTGACACGGATCTGAAGGAGGCGTCCTCTTTTTTCTTCTCGGAATTTCTGGAATCATTCGAAGCTAAGTAGATGTTCGACGCTTTCAAAGATTATGGATTGGTTCTGGAAGTGTACATTCAACCTAGGAGAGACAAGAAAGGAAAGAGATTTGGTTTCGTTAGATTCAAAAAGGTGGGCGACGAACATCTTCTCGCCATTAAACTGGACAATGTGGTCATTAATGGCAAGAAGATATTTGCGAATAAACCAAGGTTCCAAAGAGAAGTTAAGACAGTCCAGTCTGGGAAGCTTACCAATCAGGAGCAGGGGGAGGATGGTAGGCGGGAGAATGGACATCAACGCTTTCAGCGCTCCCATCACCAAACAGACAACCGTGAGGGACTCTCGTATGCACAAGTAACTGGTGGCGGAGGTTTGAATAGGAGGCCTCTCAAGAAGGTTCTAAATCAAGTTTTCCTTGGAGACAAGCCTAATTTTGCTCACCTTATGTTTAATGTGGATAAGAGGGATTTGACTAGATTCGAGAATGCGTTCGTCGGAGCCATGGAGGAGCCGGGTTCTTCGTTCGATGTCCAAGAAGCTCTACACGTTGAGGGTTATTTTCAGATAAAAGCTACCCCATTAGGGGCTAATCTCTGTCTATTGGAAGAGGAAGTCAAAGGGAGCATCAAGAAAATGGTGGAGGAAGATGAGGTTTGGATATCTACTTGGTTTTCAGACATCCATCCTTGGTCCCTAGAGGATGTTGATAAGGAGAGATTTACCTGGGTGAGTATATACGGTCTTCCTTGTCATGTTTGGGGAGAAAATTTCTATAAGTTTTTGGCGGCCAGGCTTGGTGTGTTTGTTAAAGTGGACGGCGAAACACAGAACTTGACGAAATTAGACGTTGCTCGGATTCTGATTAGAACGAAGTATGCTTTGAATCTTAATGAAGTTATCAACAATGAGGTTAATGATAATATTTACCGTATTAAAGTTATCGAGGATTCAATTGGTGTTAGAAGATCAAGAGATAGATTTGACTTTTATTCTGGGGATAGTTCTAAGATTGCATCTACTGAAAGTGAAGCTGGAGATTCGGAGCTGAGGATGGATGAGGTTGCATCGAGAGAAACCTTTGTGATTCAATCTCCGGTGTTGGAAAGAGAGGGTGCCAGTAGAGACCTCGTAGTTCGAGGTGAACAAAAAGGTGATGGGGAGCACAAGTCTTGTGTTGTGGTACCTATGCTAGATACTTTTGATAAATGAGATGTAGACGGAACGGTAGTAGGGCAAGAAAGACCAAATGACTTTCAATTAGGTGACAACTTGAGGCTTACAGGTACTCATGAGGAAAAAAAAAGGCCTTGAATTTGGCAAAAAGCTTTCTGCAAATACTGTCATTGTATCATCTTTGCGTGAGGACGAGGTCTGTAATATTGTATCTGAAGCTAGAGAGAAACCGGTGGATATTGATGCTGATTTAGTGAAAGATTTTAGGCCAGGCCATTCCTATGGACCGGTTAATAATTGTCATGGAGCAGTCAGTTGCAGTAATGGGCAAAACACTCAAAAATCTGGGCAAGTGGAGATTAGAAAACCAAAGAAGAAGTTATTACTAGAAGATATTTACCAGAAAATCAAAATTCCTTTTGCTCCTTCCTACTACTCAACGTTACTTCATAATGACAAAGCCAACTCAAGTATTCTTGCGACCCCTGTTCAGACAAAAGTGGTGGTAGATGAAGACGAAATTTCCAGTTTTTCGGACAAAGTTTTTTCTGGTGGAGATTCTATTGGGGGTGTTGAGGTGCTTAAGAGCAATTCAGAATTAAGCAGAAACTCGACAGTCTTCGGATTAAAATTTGGGAATCTATCAAAAGGCTAGGGGTGGAAGCGGATGAGGAATTTGCTAATATCATTTGTAATTTGGATAAAGCGGAAAGAAAGGGTATAAAAGGTAAGAAAACAAACAAGGGTAAGAAGGCGGTAGGTACGTGTAAATCATGAACTTTATGACTTACAACATAAGAGGGTGTGGTAGCAGTATTAAAAGGAGGAAGATTAGATCCTTGATTTAAAAAGAAGGTGTGGACTTAGTTTTTCTACATGAAACTAAGTGTGAGCAAATGAAGAATGAGTTGGTTTACAGCTTGTGGGGCGATAAAAATTGCAATTGGTCCGCGTCGAATTCAATTGGTATAGCGGGTGGAATTCTCACTATTTGGAGGAATGATATATTAGTTCCTTTAAGTAGTTTCAAGGGTAGTGGTTACATTGGGCTTAATGCTCTTTGGAAAGGTACAAATTGCTATTTCATTAATATTTACTCTTCATCTTCTAACAAGGATAAGAGAGATCTCTGGAGCAATGTTCTACATTCTAAGGATAGTATGGTTGTGGGTGAATGGGTGATCGGTGGTGATTTTAACGCTATTAAGTGTAGAAGTGAGAAGGTAGGTAGTAGTAATCACAACAGGAAGATCATTGAAGAGTTCCATGATTTCATTGAGTTATTTGTTTGTTCGGATTTGCCTATCAGCGGGAATAAATTTACTTGGTTTAATGCGTCGGGGAAAGCTTGTTGCAGATTAGATAAGTTCCTTGTCTCTCCTGGTTTGCTCAATAGCTGGAATTCTATGACACTGAAAGTTGATGACATGGATATTTTAGATCATAGACCGGTGTTGATATCAGCAAAGAACATCAACTGGGGCCCGAAACCGTTCAAGACGTTTAACTGTTGGTTCGAGCATCTGGTTTTTGTTAATTTTGTTAAATAAGTTTGGGAATTGGATGTATTTGAAGGCACAACTGCGTACATTCTATCCAAGAAGCTTTAAATCTTACGAACAAAGCTTAGGTGGTGGAATTTTCAGGTTGTTGGTTGGATTGATACCAAAATCTCTGATAATATTGGTATCATCAATGAAGTGGAGGATGTTATCACAGGTAGTAACAATGGTCTTTTAGATTTAGCTTTATTGCCAAGGAAGAATGCAGAGGAGGATTTATGGAAATATCTGAGAATTAAAGAAAGTATTCTTAGACAAAAAGCCATAATGAAATGGATTTTAGAGGGAGATCAGAATACCAAATTTTTTCACGTTGCAATAAGGAATCGTAATTGCATTAATTCAATCCGGTCAGTTGAAGTGGAGGGCAATATTATTTAAGATGTAGCGAAAATTAAAGAGGCTGTGGCAGATCATTTTGAGAAGAGATTTCATTCTGTCAACCGTGTTTTGCCTGCCATTGGAAGTGCTGGCTTTAAAACTTTGTCTGAGTTGGATAGGAATACGTTGGAGACACATTTTGGACTCGAAGATGTTAAGAATGTTGTTTTCTCGTGTGATGGGGATAAGAGCCCTGGCCCAGACGGGTTCAATTTACTTTTTATAAAACGTTGCTGGGAGGTAGTGAGGAAAGACTTTACAAATTGTATTCTAGAATTTTTTGAAGTGGGTTATCTCCCTAAGGTCTTCACTTCTTCCTTCCTAGTTTTGATACCTAAAAAGGTGGATCTGAGTGGCTTGGATGATTATCGTCCGATATGTTTGATAGGAAGTGTTTATAAGGCAGTGTCCATATTACTCGCGGGAAGATTAAAAAAAGTTATAGATAGCATTATATCTAATTCGCAAACTGCCTTTATTGAAGGTCGCAACTTGCTTGATGGTGTGTTCGTCTTGAACGAAATAATTGACTGCGCGAAGAGAAGTAAGAAAAAGGCAATGTTTTTTAAAGTAGACTTCGCCAAGGCTTATGATAGTGTCGAGTGGTCATACTTGAGGAATATTTTGAACATCATGGATTTTTGGGGGAAATGGTTGGCTTGGTTGGAAGGTACTGTAATGAATAATTTCGTGTTTGTTCTTGTCAACGGGAGCCCCACCCGAGACTTTGGGATCAGCAGGGGTCTGCGTCAAAGCGACCCAATATCACATTTCCATTTCGCTATTGCGGCAGAAGGTCTAGCTGTGTTAATGAGGAGAGCTGTGGAGGCAACTGATTTTCGCAGATTCAGTTTTAACAATGATATTTCGTATGAGTTGCTTCAATATACAGACAATACCATAATTGTTGGCGAGGGTGTAACAGCCCGATTTCATTTATCTGTATTTTATGTGATTAATTATATCATTTTGTGGAGTATTTTATTCTAATTGAGCTATATGTATGATAATTGTGTTATTTTGGGATGATTGGAGTTTCTTTGTATCGTCTGGCGAGGGTTTGTGCTGCCGGGCGAAACTTGTGTTTTGTGATGTTTTGGTTTTTGAGCATTTGAGTGTTATTTACTTCATTTATGATGTTAGTATGTTATTATGTGGTTTTTTTTTTTGGATATGTTGACTTTTTACCGTTTTAGTGATATTCGCGGGGAAAATTATAATAGCGGGTATTTTAGATATTTCACAAAATATTATATTGAGTTATTAGTTTTATGACTTTTTGAGAAAAAATGAATTTAGAAATGATAGTTAGTAAGAATGTGTTATATATGTGATATAAGTAGTTAGAAGTGAGAAAAATAAAAACATAAGTTAAGAAAGTTAGAAAAGAGAAGAAAAGGAAGAAAAAGAGAAAGAAGAGGAAAATTGGAGCAAGGCTTGGAATCGGACGAAACGAACTCGAGCGATCACTTAATTCGGGTAAGGGTGTGAAATACCGTTATCTTAACTCTGTATACTATTGTGTATCGGTTTATTTCGTCTGTTTTCGTTATGTTTGGAATTATGAGTTTTTAGGTTGAATTTTACAAAATCGTCCGTAAACGATGTTTTCACGGATGGATTTCGAAACAGATTTCGTATAATTGACAAGTGAGGTGAGGCCGATGTTATAGACACTTGTTTCGTTAGAATCGGTTAAGAATCGGAGAATTCGAGTTTTTGAGCTTATGAATAGTGTTTTCTAAAAGTCGCGGAATCGCGTAATTTTCGATTCTAATACGTCCGTATGTATTTATGGAGGATTACCATGTATTTTGTTTGAAGAAAATAATTGAATCGGTCGGGTTTCGGGCGATTACGCCGCTGAACCAATGCTGAAACAGAATTTGTGATTTTCTGCGCAGTCGTACGGACACGACTGCAGCAGAAAAAATTCTGTTTTGTGTCATTTTTCGGTAAACTTCGGAAATTCATATCTCTTGAACCGTAAGTCGGTTTTGATCCTCGTTCGAAGCGTTGGGAAGCTAACGAGATGTTCTTTCTAGGAAAAATAGTTTTGGGGTCTGAACTTGGTCCAATCGGTACAGTTTTTACGAACCGTTTCTTAAGTGTCGGGTGTCCGGTTCATGTTTTTGCGTTATTTTGAAATATTCGTAACTTATTCGTCGTTTATCGGATTTAAGAGTTCTTTATATCGAATCGAAGGTGTTGAGGAGTACTTTTTGATGATGATGAAAAATATTATTTTTGGCCGACTTTTGGCCGACTTTTCCGACTATTTGTAAATAGTAAAATTATAGAAAAAGTTAAGTTTCTTAATTGTGATTGAACTGGCTGTTGTTGATTAGTATGACTGTTATTGATGTGTATTTCTGTGGTGGATGGAATTTATCTGTTTTAGCCGACTTTTTCCGATAAAAGTGTGAATAGTGATTTTTCAGGAAAAGTTCAATATGCTAATTATTGATGTTATAAACGGTTTATGATTGTTCTGTGATAAATGCATGACTGTGTGGGTGAATAGGTATGCATTTCAAGAGTGTCATAATATGCATTCTTGTGTTGACCGATTCAAATGAGAATCCGATTATAGATTCCGTGGAGAATCTGCTGAATATAGATTCCGTGGAGAGTCTGCTGAACATCATTGAGATGTTAGATTCCGTGGAGAGTCTGCTGAACATCTCAACATCATTGAGATGTTAGATTCCGTGGAGAGTCTGCTGAACATCATTGAGATGTTAGATTCCGTGGAGAGTCTGCTGAGCATCATGTAGGATGTTAGACCCCTCGGAGAGTCTGCTGAGCATCGTTTGGGATGTTAGATTCCTCGGAGAATCTGCTGGGTGTTTGTGTGCACTTGTAGGGTTCGGGTAATTGGATTGTGTCCGCTGCGGTGTGAACAATTTGGAGACATCGTATGATCGATGGTTGAATCATCATAGGCCTTTAGTGGGAGGATGGTTCGCATTGAGTTCTTCAATTGAAGAGCGAGTCGGTATCGCATTGCAATTGTATAGAGTCTAGTTGGTCTCTATAGCTTGCATTTATTATTTTGATATTTATGCGTCGATGGAATAGTGATGATGGTGTTCGTATTTGGTAGTGGCTGTATAGCACAACATATTGTATAAACGAATATCAATATGGGGTGTGGGTAATTCTTTGTGTGAGTTGCGTGTGTATGAATGTAGTGTTGTTGTTGTTGTTGCATTAATTAGGGTGGTATGACTAGGTTGTCACTCCTAAGGCGAGGTGTGCTAGGGTAGAATGACTAGATAGTCGTTCCTAGTAGAGTATGTACTGGGGTAGTATGATCATTATGTCATTCCCAGCTTTGATGCGATGTATGTTATATAGACTACTATGTTTGTATTCTTGGGAAAGATGTACTGTGATACGAACAGGTACATGTGTGTTCAGGATGAAGGGTAATTGTGTGTATACTTTTTATACTTGGTATTTATATTTGTATTGTGATATAATTGATGAGATGTGGTGAGAAATTGTTATGCTTGTTATTTGAGATACATCATTTTATGCATTGTTATTATGATTGTATTTCTCACCCTTCTGCTGTGGTTTAATGCCGTATTGGCATTGCAGATTAGGTACGTGGAGTCCTAATATTTTGTGAAGCTAGTCTTCAGTTTCCTGTTGGTCGGTTGGCTCTGATGTGTAGCACCGGGTAGCTAGGATTTTTGGGGTCTTTTGTGATACACTGTTATATGTATCTGTTGATGTTTTATTTGTATAAAACTTGATGTTTGATGAGATTAACTGATGCTGTACATATATGATGTAAATATATGTTTGTGGTTTTCAATGTTTAGCTTTTCCGCTTATATGCTAAATATTGTCTGTTATGTGGGTGTAAGGACTGAGTCCTTTGTTTGCTGTTAGTTGCCCCACTGTTACATATCATATAGAGCAGGTGTTGTATGTATTTATTTTCAGTTATAATGTTGCATCCTTTTCTATGCCATGTTTTAGGCTTACTCTGGCGAAATTTTCTTTCGTGCCTAAATGATTTAACTGCTTAATTGGGGGTATTAGAGAAGGGTGTTACAGAGGGCACTTGGAGCAATATACGGACTGTCAAAGCTCTGCTTAAGGGTTTTTGAATGATTTATGGTTTGGAAATTAACTATAGAAAGAGTGCTCTTTATGGAGTGGGAGTAGATAGTTACTTTCTAAAAGCTGCGGAAAGCTTCTTAGCTTGCAAAATTGATGAATTTCCTTTCAAGTTTCTTAGAGTTTTTGTAGGAGGGAATCATAAATTGATATCCTTTTGGTTACCGATGTTCCATAATGTTCAGTCTAGACTTGATACATGGAAAGGGGGACTTCTTTCGATGGGTGCTCGAGCGACCCTTATAAATTATGTGCTTTCAAACCTTCCCATGCATTACATATCCTTCTATTTGGTTCCTAGCAAGGTGATTCGAGTTCTCATGACGATTCAAAGGAAATTTTTATGGCAGGGATCTACTTGTAAAGAAGGAATATCGTGGATTAAGTGGAGTGATGTCTGTAAATCCAAGGAAGATGGGGGTCTGGGGATCAAAGATATTCGAGGATTCAACATTGCCTTGATTTCGAAGTGGCTGTGGAAACTGATGACTCTGAAAAATAGATTGTGGAATGGTATATTGAAGTCTCTGTATCGTGGTTTCGTTGTTGATTTTTATCTTAATACCCAGTCGTGTTATCCTATTCGCCCGTCTTTATGGTGGAGGGATTTATTCAAATCATGAAGGAGTTTGGCAGAACTTCGTTTTTTGATCGGATCAAATTTGACATATGTAATGGTGGAGTCGCTATATTCTGGCTTTCTAAATGGTGTGGTAATCTTCGTCTTTCTTCTGCATTTCCGACGGTTTGGGAAAAATCTAACAATAAATTCGGAAGGGTTGTAGAGTTCGGGGCGTGGGAGATTTCTGGTTGGAAGTGGCATCCGGTTTTGGATGCTGCAGTAGCAGACTGTCATAGCAGGCATCAGGCAGATGCCTTATCAGCTGTTATTGATGGTATTAGTCTGAGTCAGGAGGTTTGTGATAAGGCAGTTTGGATGTTAGGTGACAAGGAAACTTATTCTGTCCAGTCGGGTTACGAGGTTGTGATGTCAGGTGGAGTTTCGGTACCGGTTGGCGATGAAATCATGTTGGTTAATAAGCTCATTTGGTTATCGTTGGCTCCTTCAAAAGTTAAGGTATTCGGTTGGAGGCTTTTTAGAGATAGACTTCCTTCCCAGGATAATTTGTGGAGGTGCGGAGTCATTGAGAATATGTTTGAAACTACTTGCCCTTTTTGCTTTAGGGAAGATGAAACTGTTTTGCATTTGTTGGTTCGGTGCGGAAAAAGCTGTGACGTGTGGAATAGGATTGGTAAGTAGCTGGGTGTGAAAGTTGATGTTCATGATAGTTTGATTACGCATCTTCGCAGCTGGATCGAGAGGTTGATTATTAAGAAAGTGGATGTTAAAAATGCAGTAGCTTTATGGTTGTCCACTTGTTGGTGCATTTGGTTGTGTCAGAATAACATTTTGTTTAACGACGTGATGTGGGATTGTGATTCGTTAGTGAATAGGATTATTATGCTCACATGGTGGTGGGTGGGTAAAAGATTTAATTTTCCTTATACCTGTAATTATTATGTCTGGACTAACTTCCCGTGCAAATTTTTATAGTTTTCGATCCGGGAGATTTTTGATTCTTGTGTATACGGGTTAGGATACCCCTTTGTATCCTTCTTTGAATAGATTTTAATTCATAGAGAGGATAGTATGATACTAATTAACGTATAATTATAAAAGATATAAATATTTATATTAATAGTGCTAAAAAAATAATAGATATAAATAAAAAAATTAAAGTTTAGTATAAAATAAACATTCTATTAAAAAAAATATAATATAAAAGTAACTGATAATTGTACACTTTACGTTTATTAGATAGAATTTATAAAAAAAAACATTTTCATGGCATTATTTTTATGATCCAAATATTCAAAAAATTGTACCATATATAAATATAATTTTTTTTAATAATTCTTAATACATAAATATTTTTTAATCTAAAAAAAATTAATAATGAATTATTTATTAAATTGTATAGTTAATAACTAGAAACGTTATTTTATTACAATATACCGATTTTTATTATTATTTATGTTCACAATCTATATTTTATTTGATATTATTTTAAAAATTATAATATATTAACTATCAATTTAAATATTATTACTTATTAAAACATAATCAATAATATTAAAATTCAATTTATGTTACTATTATTTTGTGCTTTTTATACTATAAAGTCATTATTACAATATTGATAATTTATATTATGCTTTATTAATTTTATTATATTTTTCGTTTAATATCATTCTCTATTTATAATCTAATTGCATTCATCTCTGTCACAAAATTATTAGGATTATTTGACAAAATATTAAAAATGAATCGAGAAAATATATCTGAAGATAATTAAAATCGGATAGAACATTGAACACGCATAAGTAAGAGTTTAAAGTATAAAGGTTTGACAAAGTTCAACCAATATTAGATCCATACTAATTAAAATATACCTAAAAATTATTTTTTTATTGATTTTTACTATATTACTATAAATAAAAAAAAAATTATAATTTTATTGTATTTATTTTTGGATATGTTACTATAACTAAAAACAAATATATAAAACGAATAAACATTCTAAAAATCTAACTAATTTTGACTAGTTACTTTTTAAGTTGTGTATTATCATTTTTTTATAAGCTCAGAAATTTCATTACTACCACCAGTTGAATAGCAAAACACTATTCAAACCATCATTTTACAATCGAACTAATTCGACGTGATCCGAACTAACACCCACACCTACCTAACTATAGAACACCCATTACAAAAAATCTATTGGGTGTTTCAACCAATCGTAAAATGTACATGTAGAGTAAGGCTCTGTGTCTATTAACGATAACCACCTCCATGAAAAATGTTGAATTCTAAATACTATCTCGTCCATATTATAGAACCCATCTTTGAATAAAAATTGGTTTCTATTCCACTAAATCATCCAACACGTGCAATACTAAATCAATGTCGCCATTTTCTTACCCACTTTTCTCACCATCTTTATGAACCATTCCATCAAATGTTCTCGATAATTATCGCCATATATCCATTGAATTCCAACCCAACTCAATATTTCACTCCAAACCAATTTACTTCTTTCGCACATAATGAAAACATGATCCAACGTTTCAATATGATTAAAGCATTGCACACAAACTAAATCATGAGGAATTGAAATTACCTCCCTAACCGCCAGATTATTGCGAGTCACAAGTCTGTCCAAGATAAGACACCACACAACCACCTTAATCTTCGGAGGAATTATTGACTGCCATAAAATATCAAGTGCTGCCTTGGAACTAATTTCAGTCCTATCTATACCTTTAATTTGCTTAACAAAAGAATAACAACTTTTAGTTGAAAAACTGCCAACCTCAGACCTTGGCCATAATACAACATCTTGTACCTCCCGCAATGGTTGAACGTCTTCAAGAAATCTATTAAGCTCTAACAAATCTGCCAATGGATCTTCGTGTCAGTCTTCTGTCTCAAAACCCAAGTTCCAAATCTACCTGTTGTTATTCCAACACCCATGGTCTGCTACTGCCCCAAGCTGTCAGTGTGCATTTTGGAACAGAAATGGATAGGCAATATGCAAAGGTTCAGGTGTTAATGATCTTGCAAACCAAAAGGACACTAAGGATCCTTCCTCTAGTTTGCAACTAGCCTACATATGGAATGCATCAGAATTAGTAGAATGGGCAATGTTGAGTATATCTCGCCACCACATGGAGCACATTTGCTGCTTTGGTATACCCTGCATCAACAACAATTGTTTTTTACAACAACCATATTTACTTTGGAGCACCGGCGCCCATAAAGCACCTTCTTCATGTGTTATCCTCCAAATCTATTTTGTAAGAAGAGCCCTATTAAAAGCTTCCAAATCCTTGATCCTTAATCCCCCTCCGCCTTAGTGTTACATATGCTACCCCACGTAACCCAAGCCATTGACCTCTTTTCAGCCGCACCAGACCATAAAAAGTGCCTCTGAATTGAATTTAACTCGCACAAAACTGCCGCGGGCATTTTGAAAAACGACAGATAATGTATTGGGAGGCTAGATAAAACAGAATTTATAAGTGTGATGCGGCCTCCCATAGATAAAAGCTTACCTTGCCATGACGATAGACGAGCTCTGAAAGAATTCGTGACTGGGCTCCAAAATTTCACTTTCTTATGATTACCACCTACCTGCAAACTCAAGAAATTGAATGGTTTCCCGCCCCTTTAACACACAAGAAACTGAGATGCTCCTGCTAGAAACTTTTCGTCCACCCCCAGCCCATAAACACAACTGTTTCCAAAGTTGATACTTAGCCTTGAAATGAGTTGGAAGCCACGAAAAATGGCTTTTATACCCCACAAATTACTCCACGTTGCATCTTCAGACAAAATTGTATCATCCGCGAATTGTGTAATGCTAAATTCCACACCTTACGTTATTTAAAATCTTTTAAACATTCTAGTGCCAATTGCCCTTCTCACTAAACACGATAACCCTTCAGCCACAATAGTGAATAGGTTAGGTGATAGTGGATCACCTTGGCGTAGTCCTCTCGAACCAGTAAAATCTTTAGTTGTTCCTCCAATGACCAACACTGACAAGTGATTTTTTAGCACTGCTCCTTTCATCCACTTTACCCACCTATCCCCAAAGTTCATAGCTTTCAAGGTTTCTAATTAGAACTCTCACACTATGTAGTCGTCAGCCTGAGCAAAATCTACTTTGAAGAGCACACACTTATGCTTATGTCTTTAGCAAAATCGATAATTTCATTAGTTGCAAGCACAACATCCAGTATCTGCGTCCCCGGAATGAACGCTGTCTAGTTCTTTGAAATCACCTTCCCAAATACTTTACTCAATCTATCTGCTAGTTTAACGCCTATATATATATATATATATATATATATATATATATATATATATATATATATATATATATATATACATACATCAAGCATATATTATACATGAAATCCACGTTTGATACTGAAATACCCATAAGTCCCTAGTAAACACATTATACATATACATGCCCAAAAAGCCTAATACAAAAAAACTATGGCATAAATATATATACAAGATGTCCCAAAGATAAATACTAAGAACTAGATCGACAACGATCTCAAAACTCCACAACAGAAGCTAAGCCAACAACCAAGTAAGGATAATCACACGGCTTTATCCTTACCCTTCGCGGAACTAGTGGGGTGAGATACATCAAATCTCAGTGAGTTCTCTATCTTATGGATTCTCTCGGCTTTACAAGGTTCTAACTAAAACCTACTCAAGTCAGGGGAAAAGGAACTAGACCTTGAGTTCAAACATTTCTGACTAGAGAAGCCATCGCAATAATACACAAAACGACAACTAGTTAAGGAATCTTTCCTTGGCCATCCCACTCAAGGAGATTAAACACGTGTCACGGATCCTTAACATAAATAACTTTCCCCAGCCATCCCTCTCAAAGAGATTAATTAAACACGGGTCACGGTTATCTACAATTGGTACTTTCCCCGACCATCCCACACAAGGAGATTAAACACGGGTCACTGATACCAACCACTTAGTAACTTTCCCTGGCCACCCCGCACAAGGAGACCTCGACACGGGTCACGGTTACCCACTTAATAAATACTTTCCCAGGCCATCCTACACCAAAGGATTAAACACGGGTCATTAATATTTATTAAGGGAAACAAACCTAATAAATACTTTCCCCGACCATCCTACACCAAAGGATTAAACACGTGTCAATAATATTTATTAAGTGAAACTAACCTAATAAATACTTTCCCCGGCCATCCTACACCAAATGATTAAACACGGGTCACTAATATTTATTAAGTGAAACATACAAAACCGAAGGAAATACGGTCCTCCACTAACAACCACTTAACAAAGATACTCTTCTAGTATCGATGTAAGTATTGCCGCACAATTCTATGAGTCATTCTATTGTACTAAGGGTTCCTTACTAACCCACCTCTTGAAGCTTTTAAATTTCCAAAAAGTTAAATTATAATTCAACAATATCACAAGTTACACCAATTCCGATTCCCTCCGATTTATTTAATCGACAGTAAAACTAGTATTTTTCACTTCCATTTGATAGAGTATTTTCAGAGCTTCACAACGATATAAAGAACGTCCAAATCGGAATTATGGTTAAAAAAGCTATGAATTTTTAAGATAAATATTTTTCCAAAGTTTCAGTGAGGTAACCGGTTACTTCACAAGGTCTCAACTAATATAAACAGATGATTATACATATATAACAATCATTCTATACCATTTATACCTCATTTTATCTGTTAGATTTCATTGATTTGCAAAATTGTTCATTTTCTCACAAAATCCAACCTAACTCTAAAACCTCAAGAAATTCTACGCTAAAGTCTCTATCTAGAACCCACCTGGATTAGAAGATGATGACGAAGAAGCTGAGATGAATTGATGAAGATGAGATGATGGTTCTTGGTCTTGAGCTCTTGGACTTTTCTTCTTTTTCTTTCCTTTCTTTTCCTTCTCTTCACTTTCTATTGCTCCAAATGTTTCTAACTTTGGAAATGAGAGAAAAAGAAATGATATAGAAAATATCATTTGTTAGTAATACTACTAAATGTCCAAAATAGCTCAAATGCACCAAGTAATAAAACCTTAGAGTTAGATAATATTAATCCGATCAGCTCTGAGTTCGTCAGTTGCTCTAATTATCTTATCAGATAAATACTCAGAGCACACTGGATCTCAACTGGTCTCAACTAATATTATCCAGAGTGTTTATAAAATACGGGGTATTACATCCTCCCCCCCCCCCTTAAATAGAATTCGTCCTTGAATTAAAAAGATTACCTGAACAGATGAGGGTAAGCATCCCGCATCTCCGATTCTAGTTCCCAAGTAGCATCACCCGGATGTGTCATATACCATTGCACCTTAACAAGAGGAATGTCTTTGTTCCTTAATACCTTTGTTTCTCTTCCCACAATACGGCTCGGTTGAGGTTCAAAAGTCAAGTCGGCTTATATTTCCACTGATTCCGGTAGAATTGGCTGAAGAGGATCAGGAATAAACTTCCGGAGCTGAGATACATGAAAGACATCATGCATCTCTGATAGAGAGGCTGGTAAGGCTAATCTGTAAGCGACTTCACCAATCTTTTCGAAGATCTGATACGGTCCCACGTATCTCGGACTTAACTTGCGTGACTTAAATGGTCCTCTCAATCTCAATCTCGGAGTAACTTTCAAAAATACATGGTCACCTTCCTCAAATTCTAAAGGTCTCATACGATTATCCGTATAACTCTTTTGACGATCTTGTGCTTTTTTAACCTTTTCACAGATCATTCGAATCTTTTCTGTAGTCTCTTGAATAATTTCTGGTCCCAAAATTCTATCTTCACCAACCTCCGCCAACACAAAGGTGTTCTACATTTCCTACCATATAACACTTCATAAGGAGCCATACCGATGCTCGCGTGGTATTTATTATTATAAGAAAACTCAATCAACGACAAAAGTTCCTTCCAATTTCCTCTACTTTCTAGCACCCAAGCCCTCAACATATCCTCCATCATATGTATTGTTCGCTCCGCCTGACCATCCGTCTGAGGATGATTCGACGTGCTCAAACGCAACCTCGTACCTATAGCTTGTTGAAAAACCGTCCAAAACCTTGAAGTAAATTTTGGATCTCTATCGGACACAATGCTAGAGGGAACACCATGCAATCTCACAATTTTAGTAATAAACAACCTTGCAAGATGACTTGCCTTGTAAGTAGTCTTCACGGCTAAGAAATGCGCAGATTTCGTTAGTCGGTCCACAATCACCCAAATAGAAGCATAACCACCTTGTGTACGGGGTAAACCTACTGTAAAATCCATAGAAATACTATCTTACTTCCAAACTGGAATCTCCAAAGGTTGCAGCAGACCACTCAGTCTTTGGTGTTCAATCTTCACCCGTTGACACACTGCACATTCGGACACATACACCGCAATATCCTTTTTCATTCTGAACCACCAATAATCTTTCTTTAAGTCCTGATACATCTTCGAAGAACCGGGATGTATCGTAAAAGTACCTTTATGAGCTTCGTCTAAAATCTTTCTTTTTAATACCTCATCATTCGGAACACAAATCCTTTGGTTAAATAGGACAATCCCATCCGCTGCTCGTGAAAAACCCGGTTGAAGTAACATCTCTTGAAACTTCTCCTCTAAAATTTGCCCTTGTTGAATCTCCTCTCTTAGAGTAGAATTGACATTCAAATTTCCTAAAATTACACCATTCGGAGTCCACACAAACTGAAGATTAAGGTCTCTAAACTTTTCCAACAAAGCATACTCCAATATCATCAATTCGGCACCATGAACCATTTTCCGACTTAATGCATCTGCTACTTTATTTGCTTTTCCTGGATGATACTTTAATTCTAAGTCATAATCCTTTAAGTACTCCATCCACCTTCTTTGTCGCATATTCAACTCCTTTTGATCAAATAAATACTTCAAACTCTTATGGTCACTGAACATTTCAAAACGCACACCATACAAATTATGACGCCACACCTTCAGTGCAAACACAACTGCTGCTAGCTCCAAATCATGAGTTGGATAATTCTTCTCATGAACTTTCAATTGTCGAGAAGCATAAGCTACCACTTAACCGCCTTGCATCAGAACACCTCTTAATCCCATCTTAGAAGCATCGCAAAATAAGAGTGGCTAGGATCAGGAATGATTAACACTAGAGCAGTAGTCAAACTTTCCTTCAATTTCATAAAGCTTTGTTCACAACCCGAATCCCACTCATAAGCACAATCATTTCGAGTAAGTTTCGTCATTGGTAGGGCCAATTGAGAAAAATCTTTGATGAACCTTCTATAGTAACCTGCCAATCCCAAGAAACTTCTAACTTTCAAAGTATTCCTCGGTCTCTCCCAATTAATCACTGCTTCTATCTTCGACGGATCTACCGCCACTCCACCCTGAGATATAACATGACCAAGAAAATTAACTTCTGACATCCAAAACTCACACTTGTTTAACTTAGCAAAAAGTTGCTTCTCTTGTAGTACCGATAAGACAATCCTCAAATGTTATCCGTGCTCTTGTGGAGTACGAGAATAAATAAGAATGTCGTCAATAAAGATCACGACGAATTGGTCCAAGTAAGCTTGAAATATACGGTTCATGTAATCAATAAAAACAGCTAGAGCATTAGTCACACCGAAAGGCATCACCAAGAATTCGTAATGGCCGTAACGGGTTCTGAATGCAGTCTTAGGCACATCGGAACTCTTCACACGGATCTGATGATAACCCGACCGTAAATCAATCTTCGAGAACACACAGGCTCCCTTCAATTGATCCAACAGGTCGTCTATCCTGGGTAAAGGGTATTTGTTCTTAATGGTGACTTTATTCAACTTACGATAATCAATACACAACCACATTCCACCATCTTTCTTCTTTACCAATAACACTAGGGCTCCCCATGGTGAAACACTGGGTCTAACAAAATGCTTAGCCATTTGGTCCTCCAATTGGTCCTTTAATTCTCTTAATTCAAGGGGTGCCATCCGATAAGGAGAAACAGATATAGGAGCCGTTCCCGGTACTAGGTCAATAGAGAACTCAACTTCTCCCTCCGGAGGAAGAGAAGTAACATCCTCAGGAAAAACTTCGGGAAACTCATAGACTATAGGAATACTCAGCACTTACTGATCGCTACTCCCCTCCTTAGTAAGAACCAGTAAAACAGATTTCTCCTCCTCAAACAAGAAATTTATCATTCCCACCATACCTTCTAAAATAGTTGTTAACACATCCTTCGGGGTAGCCTCGGCAGATGAAATGATGACTATCTTTTCCTCACACCCAATAAACACCGAATTAGCAGAAAGCCAATCCATCCCCAAAACGACATCAACTTTCTTAAGCAATAAGCAAATAAGGTCAATCTCAAAAACTCTATCATCCACAGACAAAACACAGTTTTCACACATCAACGATGTCTCTACCATTTCATCCATGGCGGTAGTGACCACCTGTTCGCTGGTAAATTTGACGAACAATCTCTGGTTTCCTAATTTATGAAAATTAGTTTACTAACAGGACCAACCACATAAATCTTAGGACAAAGTGCTTTTGAAAGTGTCTTTGATTTGAATAGGAAGGTATTCGTTTTGTATTTGCTAAGGTTTCTTTTAATGGTTTTCGACTAAAAGAACAAAGGTATAATATGGCGAAAAGATAATTGAAGATAAGTTTAAACGAGAAATAAAGTAAATTGTCAAAGTAAAGGAAATGACTTGAATGTAAATAAATGAAGAAAAACTTGGAATTTTATTAAAGTGCATAAATGTAAACTGGTGTTTTCCATACATATATTTTCCAGAACACTCGATTCTCTCACACGGTTACTTTGAGTAATTATGGTAATTTGTACAAAGTTTGGAACACCCCGATTCCTATCACAACTATCCTATTTATATACAAATAAAATAACTGCTAATAACAGTTACTTCCTAAAAATACGACACATGGCTTCTTGCATGTCTTTTCTCCATCAGATTTGCTCCACGCGTAATCTGCCAAAGGTAACGCCCTTTTACATTCAAATTTCAAACTTTATGTCGTAACAACACACCCTTTCAGCAGTGTCGAAATGTCAAAGTCTTATATTTCAAATATCTTCTTCAATTTATACTTCCAACTGCGAATAACAATAGTCTGTCGAAAATACTAAAAATCTCAAATCATTTAATGGCGTCGAAAAATACCCATATACAAATTGCCCCCCCCCCAATAAATGATTTTTCGATCAATCCAAGAGAAAAAGCATTTGTTGCCAATATTTATTCGACGCCTTTAATGACTCAGCAAGTCAACTGTTTCCATGATTTGACAATTCTGACCCTAAAACCATCATTACACTTTATCAAAACATCAACTCAGCCCACGTTTCTGACAACCACCAACATCATTGCCTAAACCCTAGCACGTCCTAGGTAATTCAACTGCCACCGCCCCACTTCTTCCATAAAAAACTGCCATGTGGGCCACGATCAAAATCCTCCAAAACTTAAACGTTTAAGTATTTATCACCTATAAATACATCAAAACCCTTTTCTTTTAATCTTTTAGAATTCCTTCTTCTTCAAAAGATTTCTTCCGTTTCTTCATTTTTCTCTGCAACTCTTTCTTCAACAATGGCTACTTCCCAGCTCCTTCTACAAGCAAAAACTCCAAAGGTTCCAAATCTTTACCACCTGCACACAGAATAGCTGGACAAAAATTGTAGGCAACCAATAATATGTTCCTGAGCCCCCAAATGAGAAAGAGAAAGAAAGCATTTATCTCTCCCAGGTACTCATCCTTATTCCTATTTCTGGTTCATGTTACGCAATGCTAGGTCCATTCCCAAACCCAAACGCAGATCCAGTAAGAATAAAAGAATTTTTTCCTACCTTCCACCATTACAAACCCATAGCTGCTGGTGCAAAGCCTAAACCTGCTGAAACAAACCCTGTAGAAGAAACCCCTGATAACACAAATCAAGATTCGACCGCTGATGAAGATCTTAACCTAACTTATTTGAATCACGCAAGAATCTTTAGGTCTTGTCCTTTGACGAAAGACCTTTCTGATTATCTAGCTTGGTTAGCCAGAGTTGAAAAGGTTAAAGCACAATTCTGGAAAGAATTAGGAATTTTTTACTTAATCCAGTTGTCGAAATCTGCCCTAGGTTACTGCCCCAACATGCTCTTAGCCTCCCTTTATTTTTGGGATATCACCTATAACACTTTCCACCTTCCTTGTGGAATGATCACTCCCACTCTTTTCGACGTGGCTGCTATTACTGGTCTCAGTCCTTTAGGAACAGATTACAATCCTAACATCCTTTGTGACGATTCCATAGGATTCGACACCAATAAAGCTACCTTCACTGCATACATTGCTAACTATCATGACAAGCAATTTGAAGAAGTCTCCGACCAAGAGCACATAGCCTTCTTAGCCCTATGGTTATCAAGATATGTCTTTTACTCCAGATCTTTTCAGGTAGCCAAGCGTTATATTACCATAGCTAACCAACTTCATGTAGGAAGCAAATTATGTTTAAACGAAATGATTTTAGCGAATCTCTATGAGTCTTTGAGCGAAAGTGTCACTTTTCTTAAGACCATAAAAAACAAAGGCAATCTTCTCCTTTCTGGGCCATTTTGGCTCCTCCAATTGTGGCTCAATGCCACCTTGGAAGCTTTTCTCCCTATCAAGAACTTCGTAAATGAAGATAAAGTGAAAGACAGAGATGTCGAATGGCCCAAGCTGGTACAACTGACACCTACTGATGAAGGAATCAGCCTTCGACAAGCTTTACCAGTTATGTTATGATGTTTGCCAAATGTCACAACTTCAGTCCTAGCATGGCCCCTTTCGCCAACAGGACGATTGGTCCAGAATGGTTCACCAGACAGTTACCCGTAGAAATGAAAAAAGATGAAGACGATTTCCTTAATGTTTGGGAGTCTTTCCTAACACCCTGGCTTTTAACTTCCAAACTTAACCCTGGCAAGTCAAAGATTACTTTGGTAGTTTACCAACCAAATCTTGTCTCTCGACAATTTGGATTGATACAACTAAAACCAAAGCCACTTTTTCCACGAAAAGGCTCCCTCATTTTTTACAACACCTTCCATAATGAAGAAAAAAGTGCAGCATTGTCAGCCAAGTATTCTGACTCGGTTGAAATCCAACCAGTGGTCTTTCGACCATCTTTTTTATGTACCCAAGAGTTTGACGAATGGTGGAAAGATTACTACACCAACAAATTCTTCGACGTACCTTCCTTTAATATTCAGCTAACCAAAGCTTTTGCCCTTGTGCAAGACAAGACTAAAAAAGGTATTTCAAGACACATCAAAGAAGTGCAAGCATTTCAAAAATACTTTGAAACTATCTATAGACCTGATGAACTTAGTCGAACCATAAGCAAAGCAGCCGTCACTTTAAAACAAAAATTTACAGAAAAACTAGATAGTTTAAAATTGCCTTCATACGTTCGACCAGAACAACGTTATGAACTGGCTTTTAATCTTTATCCCCCAAAGTTTCCCCTTCTACCTTCTGCTGAATTTGGTGTGGCATTAAGCCCTCTATTTCCAGATTGGTTCATTTGTGGGGATTCAATGAAACTGCTTCGACAACATTATAAAAAACGTGCTAAGCGAGTGGTTCCGACTAAGTACACGTTGGACAATTTCAAAGGTCACCTTCATATTGGCATAGAACACGTTCGCGTGGAAACTCCCATTCTAGAAGGTGTTAAATGGGAACGTTTTTCGACATTCCAAATTTACTTTCCACGTATCTTTTCTTACATTTATATCTAACTTTTCTCTCCTTTTCTAAGCTTTGAGAATTCCTGCCAAGAAAGCAGCTGTCGAAGGTGCATCAGCAAGGATGGAAGAAGATCCTCAAAACACAACCACCAAAAAACTTGTGGCGAAAGTACAACCTCCTCCTTCTATATTAACCTTTCCTCCATTTTTCCAAAAACTAATAAAGTTCTATTGTTATGTTCAGGTAAGTCGAAAACCTCCTCCAACACCAAAAAGAAAAACAAAAGAAACAAAAGTCCCTAGTGAAGAATCTGGTGACGAATCCCCAGAACACAATCAACCTTTGAAAAGAAAAAAAACTACAAAAACTCCTTCCCAAAGATCCTCCACTGCCAGAACCTCAAAGAAAACTCCTCCCAGTAGCCCAATTTTGGAATCTCAACCAAAACCTGCAGAAAGTGGAAACTCCACCCTCAACACTGCTATCCCTCAGGTATGTTCCAACTTTCAACTACTGGATTTTTTATCCTGTATATTTCTTTTTCTATCTAATTTTAATTCATTTTACAGACTCAAGTCGACATTCATGGAAACCCCATGGTACAAGTGCTCCCAAAAACTAGCAGCGATCCAACCTACAAGCCCACCAATGCAACAAACACATTCCTAAAGGATTCGACCAAGGAGTCAGCAATAGAGGTCGAACAAACCTAGAAGACTCCCCAGCATGAAAATCTTCATCCAGACAAAATTCAGGAAGAAACAAGTCCTAAGGATGATACCATGGAACGACAAACTGAAGCAGCATTTGAAACCATGTCCATGGATAACCCTTCTGACGATAATTCTCCCCCTCATCCAGAACCAAATGAAGAAAACAAGGATGAAGATGCTGAAACTGAAACTGAGGTCGAAAAAGAAACAGACGAAGAAGAAAAAGATAATGAAGAAGAAGAAAATGATGAGACGAAGAAGCAAAGTGCCGAACCAGCACCAAACAAAAACCAGTTCGTTGGGGACTGGTTCGACCAACTTCTCTCGTGAAGAACTTGAGAACATGAAAGTGCAAAAACCATTAGAATATCTAAGGGCCATGCTGAACGCTCGTCACACCTTCTATGACTCTTCTCACAGCAGTTCGACTATCTCTGGGACAGTTTCTGGCGTCAAGTCCATAGATGCTATAATGGCTGAAATTAAGGAAAAAATTATGGATGTGGACTTGTTCAAAACTTTGGAAAATGATCCAGCTGCCCACTTCGACTTGAAAATGATCCTGAAGCAAGCTAATGTTTTGGAAGCCCCTGCTGAAGTAAGCAACACTGTGGTGGACCTGACCACCATAATTGACCTGACAATAGCAGACTTCAATCGCCTCAGAGATTATTCACAGAAAATCACAAATAAATCTGAGACTCAACTTGCCGAATGGGATGCTATTGTTGTATCTACCAACAAAGTCTCTGAATTAGAACAACTTTCTGAACAACACAAAAAAGAGACTGCTGCGTGCGACAACAAAATCCAAAAATGGGAGAAAAAGATAGCTACACTTCAAAAGAAAATCTCCCGAGAGAAGAAACGCAAAGAAGCACTACAACAACCCAAACAAAATGAAATTGATCAAGAGTTGACAGTGGGTTTGCATCATGCTGACAGAGCCCAAAAACTAAGTCAAGAGATTGAAGAACTTTCGACAAACAAAGCCCTTTGTGAGTGTCGACTTCAAATCTAGAAGAACAAGTTCGACCAACTTAAGAAATCTTTTACTAAGTTGACGTTGTAATTTAGCCTTTTAAGGCCAATTTTATTTGTAATGACATATATGCCATTTGTTTGGCGAATTTCACCACTTTATTGTTTATGCAAACTTATTCCATTGTTATTTTAATTTCCTGCCGTATAGGCTTGTATTTCTTTAAATACTTCCCATTTATTTTAAATACTCTTTTATTTTTCTCTAACTCCTCAATTTCATACGCGCCATTTGAAAAAACTCTTAGAATCTGAAAAGGTCCTTCCTACTTAGGGGACCATTTTCCCATTAACCTGTCTTTTCAATCCATGGGAAGAATTACTTTCCAAACTAAATCACCAATTAGGAAAGTCTTATATTTCACTTTCTTATTGTAAAACTTTTCGACTTTTTCTTTTTGTCTTTTCAATAAATCCAGCGCATTTAATCTCTCTTCATCCAAATCAACTAACTCGTCCATTATCATACTCCAATATGTATCTGATGGAATTTCATGATGCCTCTGAATTCGAATCGACTGTAAATAAACCTCAACTGGTAAAACTGCATCATGTCCATATGTCAATCTAAATGGAGTAGTATTTGTTGCTTCTTTAGGGGACGTTCGACAAGCCCACAAAATTTGATCTAAAGTCTTATGCCAATTCTTAGGCTTTGTCCCCACGTGCTTTTTAATCAAACTTATTACAACTTTATTTGCTGCTTCGACTTGTCCATTTGCTTGAGCGTAATAAGGTGTCGAAGTGAGAAGCTTAAATCCTGTTTCCTTTGCAAATGTTTGCATATTCTTCCCAGTAAATACAGATCCTTGATCTGTTGTTATTGTCTCAGGTGTCCCATATCTATAGATGATATGCTATCAAATGAATTCTATGACTGCTTCTTGATCAACATTTACCAAAGGTATGGCTTCTATCCATTTTGTGAAATAATATACTCCAACCAAAATGTAACTTTGGCCTTTCGAAGATGCTGGTCGAATTTCTCCAATTAAATCTAAAGCCCAACCCCTAAATGGCCAAGGCTTCACAATAGAATGTAACTCACTTGCAGGAACGTGTGGTATTCCTGCATGTACCTGACATTCCTGACAACCTTTTGCAAATTCTACACAGTCCTTCAACATTGTTGGCCAATACATTCCTTGTCGAAATAACAACCATTTCATTTTATGGCCTGCTTGATGCGCACCACATGCTCCACTGTGCACATTCGACAAAGCTATAAAAGCTTCATCTTCGCCCAAACATTTTAACAAAACTCCCTCTGAAGTCTTTTTAAACAACTCATTTCCAAAAAGCACATAACTTAACGCTCTGTACTTAACTTTTCTTTCGACTTTCTGATTTGGGTCTTGTAAATAATTCTTAATGGGCTTTCTCCAATCTTTAACCCTTGAATCATCTATATTAAATATCTCAAAACTCTCTTCGTCACCATGCCCTAACTTTATTGTCTCCAAATCTGATGGGGACAACTTAGTTGATACAACTCTTCCTCTTACTTCAATGGCCTTTTCCAATTTTTCGTTCAACACTTTATAACCAGATGCGAGTTGTGCCAAATCATTCGCCACTTGATTTTCCATTCGAGGAATATGTCTGATGGTTACATTGCCGAATTTCTTCAAGAGCCTGTTAGCTATTACGAAGTACATAATTAAATTTTCTTTAACACACTTGTACTCCTTGGTTACTTGCTTTATTACCAACTCAGAGTCCCCCATTATTTCGACTCTAGTTGCCCCCAATTCCAATAAAATTTCAAGTCCAGTTATCAAAGCTTCATATTCTGCTTCATTGTTCGAACATAATCCTTCGACTTTGTACTTGAATTTTGTTGGAATTCTATTAGGAGAAATAATCAATATCCCAACACCAGTTCCATTCTTATGACTGGAACCGTCGAAGTATAGCTTCCATGGCTCTATTTCGACATATTCAACATAATCTTCATTTATGGCGTGTTCAGCTATAAAGCCAGCCATCACTTGTCCCTTAACAGCCTTCAAAGGCAAATATATTAAGGAATATTCAGTCAATGTCAAAGCCCATTTCCCAATTCGACTATGTAAAATTGATTTTGATAACATATGCTTTATTACGTCAAAATGAGAAGAAATATATACACCGACTGGCTTTATATAGTGTTTTAACTTCATACATGAAAAGTAAACACACAGACATAGCTTTTCTATTACACTATACCTAGTTTCGGCATCATTTAAGACTCTACTGAGGTAGTAGATGGCTCTTTCGACGCCATTTTCATCCTCTTGACATAACATACTTCCTAATGTCATATCTGATGCCGCTATATACAACCTCATACTTTTACTTCTACAAGAAGACATTAAGATTGGGGGATGGGTCAAGTATTCCTTGATTTTGTCGAACGCAGCTTGTTGATCCTGCCCCCATGCAAAATCTTCCTTCTTCAGTCGAAGTAGAGGAGAAAAGGCTTGCGTTTTTCCACTAAGGTTGGAGATGAACCTTCTGAGAAAGTTGATCTTCCCAAGCAGAGACTACAACTCCTTCTTTGTCGATGGCGCTTTCGCCTCCATTATTGCTTTGGCTTTGTTTTCATTGATTTCGATCCCCTTCTTGTGGACCACAAAGCCAAGGAAATCTCCCGCCTTCACACCAAAAGCACATTTGAGAGGGTTCATTTTTAAACCAAACTTCCTCATCCTTTCAAAGGACTGTCGAAGATGGTCTACATGATTTTCTCCTGAAACAGACTTAATTACAATGTCATCAATATAGATTTGCATGAAAGTTTCAATAAAATCATGGAAAATTGAATTCATGGCTCGCTGATAAGTTGCCCCAACATTTTTTAAACCAATGGGCATTACCACCCATTCGTAGGTGCCTATGGCTCCAGGACAACGAATTGCTGTCTTAGGGACATCTTCTTCAGCAATAAAAGTTTGATTATAGCCAGAGTATCCATCTAACATACTCAGATACTCATGGCCTGCAGCAGAATCTATAAGCATTTCTGCCACTGGCATAGGATATTCGTCCTTAGGGGTAGCTGAATTCAAATCTCGAAAGTCAATGCATACCCTTAATTTTCCATTTTTCTTTATTACAGGAACAATATTTGCAATCCATTCGACATACCTCGTTGTGGGGATGAATTTACATTTCAGAAGTCTTTCGACCTCCTCTTTGATCTTCGACAAAATCTCTGGTGTGAAGCGTCTGGGAGTTTGCTTCACAGGTTTCTTTCCTGCTATGATAGGCAACTTCAATTCGACCAAACTCCTGTCCAGCCCAGGAATTTCGTCGTAGTCCCACGCGAAAGAATCTTTAAATTCTTTCAGCAGTTGGACTATCTCGACTTTTAACTGAGGGTCCATCTTGGCACTTATGTAGGTTGGCCTTTTTTCTGCCCCTAGTCCTAAATCGACTTCTTCCAATGGATCCTGCACCACCATCTTCATGTCTGTTGACGCTGGATCCTTTTCAAACCCCAAGGGTTCGTCATCATAAATGGCGTCAAACATTTGATGTTGCCATTCGCCAACTTCTGCGTTGAACAGATCCTCTTCAACATCCCTTTGAGGACATTGTTTGCTGAAATCATTTCCATTGGCTTTGACAGCCATGTATTTTACTTCGGCTTCAAGAGTCGCCTTGAGTTTATTTTCGGCTATATAAGCCGTAATCTTTTCGAGCGTTGATAACTCACTCATCGTCACCAAACTCACTTCCCCAGCCCGTTGGCTCTATATGTGCAGTCCCAAAGACATAGTTTGCCTCATTGACCACTTCCATATCCCACTGGAAACCATATGTGGGGTAGAGATACAGCGAATAGAAAGCATTATCAGTTGCCTTCAGGTCGAAAGTTGCTAGATTGCATGGAGCTATATGGGCCAAGTGTTTGTCGAAGCTGCATCGATCCACATGGTTTACCTCAGCCATGAAATAGCTTTGATCCGTCTCTATGTTTTCGACAATTCCTTCAGCTCACCACATAGCTATACGCTGATGCATCGACGAGGGTACAACACCCACGCCATGGATCCATTCTCTACCCAGAAGTAAATTATAATTAGCCTTTGAGGCTATGACCATGAACATCGTTGGTCTAGTTATAGTCCCAACAGTTAAATCCACTTGGATAACACCCAAAGTGGTTCCCACTTTGCCTTCATAGTTTGATAATACCATGTTGTGGGGTTTTGCATCAGACTCATCTTTCCCTATTCTCTTCAACATATAATGGGGCATTAAGTTAACTGCAACCCCTCCGTCAATCAGGATTTTGTTCACTCCCACGTTCTCCACTTTCCCCTTTATGAATAGAGGCTTGAGGTGGCCACGCATGTAGTCATCTGGCCTTTCGAAAGAGGCATTCTGTTCCTCGACACAGCCGTTGTTCATAATATAGTAACATACTGGCCTGTGCCCTATAACTTCACTCTCCATAACATCCTCCTCTTCTTCGACCTCCATGACTTGGTCGTATTCTTTTGGAAGGGCAGAGACCACGTTGCATACGATGTCGAGAGACGCGTCTGAATCAGACCTGAAGTCATCAGTCATTTCGTCATCCTCTCCCACTTTTTCTTTAGATGGTACTGGTTCAATTGCATTGCAAGAATTGTTGCTGTAAGATTCCTCTTTTCGATTCACCATTTGGACATTGCTACTTGACTCTAGTTTGCTTCTTTCGACAACAACTTTCTTAGCAACCCCTTTCTCAGCAGCTTCCTTTTCCGCCCTTTTTTGTCTTTGGAATCGCCTCCATTGGGACTTCGACATGGGATTCTTGCCTTTATAATTCTCGGAGGGATAAGGCCTTGGTTTTGGCCTTTCGCCTTCTTTCTTGCCAGCCATTGAAGAACCCCTCTGAACTTCAAAATTTTCCCACTTTCTCTGTCCCTGGGCCTCCCTGATTGGTTGAACCCACTTATCACTAGGAGCTTTGTTGGTGGGTTTGAAGGTATTTGGGTGCCTTCCTCCAAACTTTTGCTGGTTTTGATCATTTCGACTTGGGTCGAACCTCTCCGTTCTAGCAGGTGGAACTGCCCCCAGTTTCCTTTCCTTTTTGCTTTTTCCATTCCCTCCAGATTATCTGCTGCCTTCTTGTCGAACACAGCGCTACAGCGGGGGTACAGCATAACCTCAGATTTTTTCTTCTGACACCTTTGAAGGAACTCAATCAGATTCTCTTCCTCTTTAGGATACGCCACTTTTTGATATTCCTCTCTATGGCGCTCTTCATCAGTCTGCATTGGAGCTTTCTGGGATACCTCCACCATATTAACATTGGTTGTTTGCCCATCTCCAATACTTAACTTGTTCATCTTCAGAGTGAGTCCCTCCTCAATTTCATGCTTCTTCTTTGCCAGGTCGAAATCTCCCTGGCCCTCTTTTTTATCTCCTTCTGGAGATGGCTTCCTAATGCCATGTTGACAACAGAAACCAACATATTTCTCTCTGGGATCCTCTATTATCCTTCGTAGAATCCCATAAACAGTTGGCTTCACAGGACCATCAGTAGTCTTTGCGTTAACCTTAAAGATACCTTCTCCAACCTCAGTATTGGCTTGGTCGAAAGTATCGCCAAACTCCATGTTGTCTCCATTAAGGCCCTCAGTAGCCTTATTCTTGTCTTCGACAAAACCTTCAGTAGCTTCATCATTCTTTATAATGTTGAGACCCTCAGTGGCCTCCTTCTCTTTCTCGACAGAACTTTCAGTAGTTTTGCCATTCTTTGCATTGTTGAAACCCTCAGTGGTTTCATTCTTGTTCACGTTGTTGAGACCTTCAGTGGCCTCCTTGTTGATGCAATTCTTCAAGCTTCCTTCGCCAAGGTATTCAGTAACCTTGATCATCACTGGTTTATTGACGAAGTCTTCGGATATTTCCTCCACATCACTTTCATCTTTAGGGATGTCAGCAATCTCTACCATGTTCACATTTGTGTCGAAACCTTCAGTGGCTTCTATCATTTCAAAGCTGCAGTCAGAACCTTCTTCGACCTCCACCATGTTCACTGTGGATGGTTCAGCATAGTGGGCTTCGACCATCTGCATCGGATTTGAATCAATCCTCATTTGTGGCTTCGACTTGTCGCCGAACTTCAATCTTCCGTCACGAATGGCATTTTGCACCAGATCCCTGAAAAGGAAACATTGAGATGTTTTATAACCTAAAAAATTATGGTACTTACAAAAACCTCTCTTTTTCTATTGTTCTACATGAGGCACTATCATTTGGCCATCTTTAACCAACAAGTCAAATATTTCGTCACACTTAGTGACGTCGAATGTATAAGTCCTTTTAGGAAACTTATCATTCTTTTCAGGTTCGACTGGGTTTTTTCCATTCGACGGAGCCAATACTTTACAGGAGTATGGCAGACCCTGTTTCAATTCTGCTAAGTCAACTTCTTGTTCGTCGAAACTAAATGATTCGCTCTCGTCATCATCATCTTCTTGGCATACCCCCACATAAGCCACTATTTCTTTCTTATTTTTAGTTACTCTAGCTTTTTCGGCTTTTAAACGTTCGACCTGTCTCACCCTATCCGCCAATTGTGCCATATCCCTCAGATATTGAATGTCTAATTTCTTTCTATTTGAATAGTCAAGACCACCTGCTGCCATTTTGACTAATTCATGCTCAGGCACTTGCGTGAACATCTAGCCTTAAGTAATCTAAACCTATTTAAATAATCCTCAATTGGCTCAGAGAATTTTCTTTTAACACTAGCCAACTCTTTCAAACTTATTTTCGTTTGTCCCATGTAAAATTGTTCATGGAACAGCCTTTCTAACTGGACCCACGTATGGATCGAATTTGCAGGCAAAGACGTAAACCAAGTAAAAGAATTTTTTGTTAAAGAACTTGGAAAATATTTCATTTTTAAATTTTCATTGTGTGCAATTTCTCCTGCTTCGATCAAGTAACAGGCCACATGTTCGACAGTGGATTCGCTAGTATCCCCTGAGAATTTGGTAAACTTGGGGACTTTCCATCTTGGGGGTAATTCTTGTTGCAAAATATACTCCGACAATGGGGATATATAACTGGGCCTTTGCAGCCCCACATTCACACCATTTCTGGCCATAATCCTTTCGATCATGGCTGCTAAATTATTTTCTGCTGGCATGTTGTTATAACGCAATTGTTGCACAACATCATCAGCATTTTGGTCTCTATGGACTAACACCCTTCTAGGCTCTTGTTGGACAGGAATTTCGACATGAGGCTGTTCGACCACTACCTCTTGGTTTCTAAGGTTTACTTGAGGAACATTCGCTGGCCTCTGGTTTATTGTGGTTTCCTCTTCGACAACTACTTTAGGATTCTGAACTATTTGTTCCCTTGGTTGGGTTTGAGGAACACCAAAGAAGTCAGCAATGCTCGTCATTTGCGCTGCTAATAACTGGTTCGTTTGGGTGGTGTTTTGTATTAAAGGATTAAACACAACCCCCATTTGTTGCGTTAACATCTGCACCATATCATGGTTGCTTTCGTCCATTTGTTGCCTAATTACTTGTGCATAATTATTTGTGATTGCAGGCATATAAGTTTGGTATCCCGTTGACACAGGCTGACCCATTCTGCCTATGTGGTTTGCACCAGACCCTGATCCTTGTAGGTGCGAAGTAACATTAACCAAAGGATCAGAGTATAATGATGACGCATTGTGCAAATTTACCATCACAGTTGTTGGCATTCCATAAGGTTGTTCTCTATTATGTAGAGGCATTGAAAAATTCGTCGCAAATGGCCTATGAACACCCCTAAAGGAGGAGGGGTCATATGAGGCATTTGGGGTCCAACTGTAGAGACAATAGGTGCGTTTTGGGATGCCGAAAACGCTGGTGTCGACCCCGTTGATGATGGTATCGCCTCTGATACAGAAACTGACGCCGTATTTTCTCCTGTCGAAGGAATAGGCGTTGGGTTGTTAACATTTTGATTATTAGGCGCGTTTTGATTCGCCATTCTTCTTATTCTTGTTCTTTTTGGTCTTTCTTCGTTGTTCACGGCTAACTTGCCACTCCTTAGAATCATACAACAAAATAAAAACTTTTTCTTCTAAGAATTTGCTATAAGAACAAAAGACAAACTAAACAAATGCACTAGGTCCCACCAGGTGTGCCAATTTGTTCGCTGGTAAATTTGACAAACAATCTCTGGTTTCCTAATTTATGAAAATTAGTTTACTAACAGGACCAACCACACAAATCCTAGGACAAAGTGCTTTTGAAAGTGTCTTTGATTTGAATAGGAAGGTATTCGTTTTGTATTTGCTAAGGTTTCTTTTAATGGTTTTCGACTAAAAGAACAAAGGTATAATATGGCGAAAAGATAATTGAAGATAAGTTTAAACGAGAAATAAAGTAAATTGTCAAAGTAAAGGAAATGACTTGAATGTAAAGAAATGAAGAAAAACTTGGAATTTTATTAAAGTGCATAAATGTAAACTGGGGTTTTCCATACATACATTTTCCAGAACACTCGTTTCTCTCACACGGTTACTTTGAGTAATTGTGGTAATTTGTACAAAGTTTGGAACACCCCGATTCCTATCATAACTATCCTATTTATATACAAATAAAATAACTGCTAATAATAGTTACTTCCTAAAAATACGACACATGGCTTCTTGCATGTCTTTTCTCCATCAGATTTGCTCCACGCGTAATCTGCCAAAGGTAACGCCCTTTTACATTCAAATTTCAAACTTAATGTCGAAACAACACACCCTTCCAGCAGTGTCGAAATGTCGAAGTCTTATATTTCAAATATCTTCTTCAATTTATACTTCCAGCTGCGAATAACAATAGTCTGTCGAAAATACTAAAAATCTCAAATCATTTAATGGCGTCGAAAAATACCCATATACACCACCATAAGAGGAGACAAAGGAATATCTTGCAACCCAAGTCGCTTCACGCATCGCATTGACACAAAAGAATGTGTTTCCCCACAATCAAATAAAACAAAGCAAGGATGCCCATTTACGAAACACGTACCCATAATTAAAGAGTTGTCACTTTTCTTCTTCCTCGCATCCAAGGTATAAACCCTTCCGGTATTCTTCCCTTGCACTTGGTTTCTATTCCGAGTACAATTTCTAGCCACATGACCCAATCCATTATAATTATAACACCTAAGACCCCCATCGGCACACTTCCCAAAATGTTGTTGGTTGCATACTCTACACAGAGGAATAACATTAGGTCTAGCAACCTGCTTTCCTTTGAAAGCTTGTGATCTAGGCCCAAACTGCTGGCTGGATCTCCCACGATCACTCGAACTCCCCCTACTTGCGACACTTTCAGCTTGGACTTTCTTCAAACTATGCTCGGCCACATAGCATTGTCTTAGAACTTTTGCATAAGTGGTGAATTCTCTCTGAGACACACTATGAGAGATTTCAGCTTTTAGTCCAAAAAGAAACTGATTTATTTTCCACCATTCATCTGGAGCATACATAGTCTGCCTAGAATAAGCAGCCATGTTCTCAAACTTTTCAGCATAACTAGCCCCAGTCATATTACCCTGTCTTAACTGTTGAAAATCAAACTCTTTCTGAGTCCTCAAGGAGCTAGGAAAATATTTTTCCATGAAATTCTCCTTGAATCGTTCCCAGACCTTGGGCACACCCTGAATAGTCATAAGAGCCGAAGCACTCTCGCACCATCTCACGGCAGGACCCTTCAAAGAATGCGAAGCAAATACCACCTTATTCTCTTCACTACAGTGCACTATCAAGAAATTTTTTTCGATACCAGCTATCCATTCGTGAGCCTTTACAGGATCTAATCCGCCATGAAATTCTGGAGGATTCATGCGGAAGAAATCCCGGAAAGTCCCACCTGCAGCTTCGGGAACAACCACTTGAGGATGCAGACCTCCATTCATTTGTTGTACCATTTGCTGCATAAACTGGTTTTGTTGCTGCTGCATCTGTTGCATAAACTGATACAAATGAGCATTTTCATCGCCACCTGACGGATTCGTCCCAGCTAGAGTAGTTCTGGGTCTACCACGGTTGTTTCTGCGTCCGTCAACCATGTCCCTAAAGGTCATACATATAGGATTAAGTTGATCAGGCTCAATACCATAAATATAACACTTAAGACCAAAGGCGACACAACGCATATGAAACGGAAAGAAACACTTATTCTATTTCATGGCTAGGTCGAGGATACGATCAGCTCTGATACCAACTGTAACACCCATATATATATATATATACATACATCAAGCATATATTATACATGAAATCCACGTTTGGTACTGAAATACCCATAAGTCCCTAGTAAACACATTATACATATACATGCCCAAAAAGCCTAATACAAAAAAACTATGGCATAAATATATATACAAGATGTTCTAAAGATAAATACTAAGAGCTAGATCGACAACGATCTCAAAAATCCATAATGGAAGCTAAGCCAACAACCAAGTAAGGATAATCACACGGCTTTATCCTTACCCTTCGCGGAACCTGAAGTACCTGAAATATTCAACAATAGTGGGGTGAGATACATCAAATCTCAGTGAGTTCTCTATCTTATGGATTCTCTCGGCTTTACAAGGTTCTAACTAAAACCTACTCAAGTCAGGGGAAAAGGAACTAGACCTTGAGTTCAAACATTTCTGACTAAAGAAGCCATCGCAATAATACACAAAACGACAACTAGTTAAGGAATCTTTCCCCGGCCATACCACTCAAGGAGATTAAACACGGGTCACGGATCCTTAACGTAAATAACTTTCCCCGAGCATCCCTCTCAAAGAGATTAAACACGGGTCACGGTTATCTATAATTGGTACTTTCCCCGGCCATCCCACACAAAGAGATTAAACACGGTTCACTAATACCAACCACTTAGTAACTTTCCCCGGCCATCCCGCACAAGGAGATCTCGATACGGGTCACGGTTACCCACTTAATAAATACTTTCCCCGGCCATCCCACACCAAAGGATTAAACACGGGTCACTAATATTTATTAAGGGACACAAACCTAATAAATACTTTCCCCGGCCATCCTACACCAAAGGATTAAACATGGGTCACTAATATTTATTAAGTGAAACTAACCTAATAAATACTTTCCCCGGCCATCCTACACCAAATGATTAAACACGGGTCACTAATATTTATTAAGTGAAACATACAAAACCGGAGGAAATACGGTCCTCCACTAATAACCACTTAACAAAGATACTCTTCTAGTATCGATGTAAGTATTTCCGCACAATTCTCTGAGTCATTCTATTGTACTAAGGGTTCCTCACTAACTCACCTCTTGAAGCTTTTAAATTTCCAAAAAGTTCAATTATAATTCAACAATATCACAAGTTACACCAATTTTGATTCCCTCCAATTTATTTAATCGGCAGTAAAACTAGTATTTTTCACTTCCATTTGATAGAGTATTTTAAGAGCTTCAAAACGATATAAAGAACGTCCAAATCGAAATTACGGTTAAAAAGTTATGAATTTTTAAAATAAATATATTTCCAAAGTTTCAGTGAGGTAACCGGTTACTTCACAAGGTAACCGGTTACTTCAAATCCACTATTCACTCAGAATCATTTTCACGTTTCTAGCCACTTTAAGGTAACCGGTTACTTCACAAGGTAATCGGTTACTTCAGCTGTAACCTTCGTAAATTTTCCTTCAAGTAACCAGTTACTTCACAAGGTAACTGGTTACTTCACTGCAGAAGTACAAAAAATTTGGTTTTTCATGGATACCAACCAAACCAATTCCAACCAAAACACAATCAAACACACAACTAAGTATAAACAGATGATCATACATATATAACAATCATTCTATACCATTTATACCACATTTTATCCGTTAGATTTCATTGACTTGCAAAATTGTTCATTTTCTCACAAAATCCAACCTAACTCTAAAACCTCAAGAAATTCTACACTAAAGTTTCTATCTAGAACCCACCTGGATTAGAAGATGATGATGAAGAAGCTGAGATGAATTGATGAAGATGAGATGATGGTTCTTGGTCTTGAGCTCTTGGACTTCTCTTATTTTCCTTTCCTTTCCTTTCCTTTCCTTCTCTTCACTTTCTCTTGCGCCAAATGTTTCTAACTTTGGAAATGAGAGGAAAAGAAATGATATATAAAATATCATTTGTTAGTAATACTACTAAATGTCCAAAATAGCTCAAATGCACCAAGTAATAAAACCTTAGAGTTAGATAATATTAATCTGATCAGCTCTGAGTTCGTCAGTTGCTATAATTATCTTATCAGATAAATAGTCAGAGCACACTGGATCTTAACTGGTCTCAACTAATATTATCCAGAGCATTTATAAAATACGGGGTATTACAGCTAGGATCTTCAAAATGATCTTGTAGATACACCCTACAAGACTTATAGGTATGTACTCCACTTAAGATTGAAGGTTTATATTCTTAGGTATCAAAGCAATAAACGAAGACAGTAACGCTTTTGGTAAAGAACCTGTGTCATGGAATTCCTTGATACAATTAACAACATCCTGCCCAACAGTAGCCCAAGATCTTTTCAGAAATTTCATGTTGAATCCATCTGATCCTGGACACTTGTTTCCATTACAGTTGCAAACTGCTTCGAATATTTCCTCCTGCGTAAACTCTTCCTGCAACCTTGCTTGATCCAAATCCGTGAGCTTGGCATAATCAAAGAAATTCAACTTAGGTCTTGCCCTCCCATCCTTTGCAAACATGGCTGACATTCTATCTTGGATTGTTTTTTTTAGTGAACAAACATCATCAATATGGGGCCAGAAACATTCAACCATTCAGACATTGAATTTCCTATGGCAACACCTCTGCCACCTAATCCAGACTTGCACGCCATTATCCAACATAGAGGAATATGAAGTAATGTCGTAACCACGACGCTAAAAATAATTGAAAATTAAATATTTTGAGACTGTAAGAATCTGTTGAGGCATTGTATAAAACCATAACCAAAAAACCTTGGAACCATTAACATCACATAGCTTCCTGCCTCTGTAGATATTTCAGGATCTATATTTTAATTATTTATTTTCACAATCTATATTTTATTTGATATTATTTTAAAAATTATAATATATTATCTATCAATTTAAATATTATTACATATAAAAACGTAATCAATAATATTAAATTTCAATTTATGTTACTATTATTTTGTGTTTTTTATACTATAAAGTCATTATTACAATATTGAACATTTACATTATGCTTTATTAATTTTATTATATTTTTCTTTTAATATTATTCTCTAGTCATCTCTGTCACAAAATTATTAGGATTCTTTGACAAATTATAGAAAATGAATCGAGAAAATATATTTGAAGATAATTAAAATCGGATAGAACATTGAACAGGTATAAGTAAGAGTTTAAAGTTTAAAGGTTTGACAAAGTTCAATCAATATTATATCCATACTAATTAAAATATACCTAAAAAATATATATATATATATATATTTTTTTTATAAGCAAGAATTCATTGAATAGCGAGAACAAAGGGTTCTCGAACCCACTTACAAAAGACGAGGAAAAACCACGAAACAAAAGGAAAATTACAACTCAATTAAGCCTTAAGTTAAGTAGAACAACGGGAACTTACTAAACTTGTAAAAGGTAGAATTGGAACGGGTAATTTTCCCGATGAAAGACCATCTCCACACTAAATTACTATATTACTATAAATAAAAACAATTTTATAATTTTATCGTATTTATTTTTGGATATGTTATTATAACTAAAAACAAATATATAAAACTAATAAAAATTATAAAAATCTAACTAATTTTGAATAGTTACTTTTTAAGTTGTGTATTATCGTGTATTGATATTTTCAATGTAGTTCTATCACTTCGTGAATTGCCTTGTCCGATGCTATATATTTTCACCTCTTTCAACCAATTGTGTCGTACACTTTATGTAATACTATAAATATTAATCAAAATTAATAATTATAATTTAATACGTCATTATATATCTTAAATAGATTGATTTTTTTAATCATGAAAAAAGTTATAAAAATCAAATACATAAAAAATTGTTTTTCTTATTTTATGTGGGGTTAAGATAAAATGAATATATCAAAATTTATAGAACTTAAAAGAAAAAAATATATTTAAAAAATTATATAATTAATGAATGATTCAATAAAAAGGGAGTTTTGGTAGAAGATCTTCTAAGATTATAATTTAGTATGATTTTCATGCTATTATTTATTTGTCATTGATAATATAATAAAATATATGAGACAAATATTTTTTATATGTAGGAAAAATATTTATATACGAGAAAAGTTAAAATACTTTTAAGTGGACTTTATTTTTATATATGAGAAAAGTATATTATTGATCCAAATATTTTTAGAAACGGTGTTATTTTAATATACGGAAAAGTTATTGTAAACGCCCAAATATATATACATACATCGAAGCATATATTATACATGAATAATACGTTTGGTACTGAAATGTACAAGTCCCTAGTAAACACAGTGTACATATATATGCCAAAAAAATTCACCTAAAACAAAACTACTATGGCATAATATATATACAAGATGTTCAAAAATAAATACTAAGAACTAGATCAAATAATGATCCCAAAAAAATCTTCACAACGGAAGCCTCGCCACACAAAAGCTACGATCCGTAAGGAAAAGTCAAACAACTTTGTCCTTACCCTTCGCCGAACATGTAGTACCTGTGATGTAAACAACAACATGGGGTGAGATACCTCAATCTCAGTGAGTTCCCTATCTTATAGGTCCTCTCGGCTTTACAAGGTTCTAACAATCCTTCTCAAGTCCAAGGGGAAAGGGGAAAGGACTTCGAGTTCACAATTCCAATTCTCACACTATATGGAAACATGTCATGAGTTCATCAACTCACAATATCACTAACCGATAACCTGTACCAAGGCATCCCCTTTTCCCGTCCGCTTCTACGTCTAGAAGTCGACCCGAGTCATGGATCCTTGTAGTTACTTGACATACGAAATGGATTCGGGATCATCGGCTTGTTAACCGTGAACCGTCACTTCTCATGGCCTGTTAACCATCAGAAGTCTCTTTACCATATAGGCTCCATTCGTACTACACGCGGGAATCAAACCTGCCAAGTAATTGTGCATACGTTTCAGAGGAGGAGCTCGAGTCTCATGAAACTACACCGCAAGATAATTGGCTACGATTACGTGATCACACACACAACCGTGATCGTGTTCGACAATCACAAGGCCACAATCGCCTTAAGGTCTCTTTGCCTTTCACCAAACCACAATGGTTTACACACATGTTCCATACTAGTGTTCACTCTCACTTAGGCCAATCTCCTCACGGATGTACCTTCCTACATCAGGTGGCCGAGCCTTGTCGTCTAGGGTTTTCGATAAATTCCTAGTCATAGTACTAGATTATACTATAGTTCCACATTGAGGTTTCCTCACTCTTCCTATTCCATCTTTATCTTTTAGCATGCATATTCACTCTCAATCGAAACTAAACAACAAGAGAAGTAGGAAATCACAAGTCAATTACATAATAGAAACACATAAAACAATATATCACAAGTCACACCAATTTCGGTTTCCTCCGATTTATTTAATCGGCGTCAAAATTAGTATTTTTCACTTCCAACAGATAGAATAATTTCCTAGCTCTCCATCGGTACCAAGAACACTTAAATCGGATAACCGAGTCGAAAATTACGGATTTTTGAAATAATCTTTTTTTTCTTTTTACTCCAAGTCCCGCTAACCGGGCCCCACCCCGCGCTAAGCGCGCTGCTCACTGCCTGGAAGGGTTGGAAATTTTCCATACCGCGCTAAGCGGGCATGACTGCGCTAAGCGCGCTATGCGTTATGCAGAAATTTTTTTCTTTTGACAGCCGATTCCAACCTGCATAACCACCCTCACAAACACACCCAAACAACCAATAGAGGTGTATAAACATGGTTCTATCACGGTTAATCAAACAATTTCATAAAACATGATTTTCTCACAAAACCTAACATTTTCCAAAAACCCATTTCATTCCAAATTCATTTCAATCAATACCAACACCATATTAATACTCCATTCAGTTGAACCACGCCATTCAGATTCATATTAATACTCCTCCTGTTTTCCTCCTTGTATTTATCAGCATAATACTCTTGGATGTGTTGTTTAATAACTGCTACCTTCTCATTTTCATCCATCCCAACATTCAAGTCATTCAAATTATTTCTTCTCCTCCTTGCGTTGATTAATGTATGAAAGAACTTATAATTATTGTCTCCCTCCATAGTCCACTTTGTTCTGGCCTTCTGAGCTAGAATACTTTCTCTGTAGTTCATGTTTTTCCACAGGTCCTCAATCATCTTACATCTCTCCTTCAGTACTGTTTCAGGCACATCAGTGTCCCAATCCTCTAAAGCCTCTTATAATGAATTGAGTTTGTCAATACCTTGATCCACCTTAAGATCCAATATCCCAAATACATTGGTATTCCACCATTTTATCTTTTCTTTGAGGGTTTTCATTTTATGAAATAACACATTGAAAGCATCGCCACTTGGCTGGACTGACCTCCACACTTCTTTCACAAATTCAATAAAATCTGGATGTTTTAACCAGGCATTAATGAATTTAAATGGCTTTGGACCCCAGTTTTTGGTGTTTGTAATAAGGGAGACAGGTATATGATCAGAGACATCTCTCTTTCCCACCTTTTGATGTGTTAATTTCCAATCTCTGCAAACATTTTCTGACACCAATATTCTATCTAACCTGCTCTTACATGTTCCATTAGAATTAAACCAGGTAAATCGGTTTCCCACAACAGGCAAATCAATAAGTTCCATATCTTCAATAAATGCTCCAAATTCTTCCATTTCTACTCTATTCATAGCCCCTTTACCCTTTCTTTCATCCTTCTCATTAATAGCATTGAAATCCCCCTATTATCCATTCTCCATCATTGAACTTAGCTTTTAATCTAATTAACTCCTCCTATAACCTCCTTTTCTCAATCACAAGACATGATGAATATATATTTACAACATACACAGCCTTCTGATTACAAATACCATGCACCCCTATAAAACCATATCAAGAAAAACTAAACAGGGCATTGAATGACTTTTTATTCCAGAGTGAAATCATACCTCCTGAGAGTCCTTTTGAATCAGATGTTGTCCAATCCCAGTTATCTCCTCCCCCTATACTTCTGATAAAGTTGCTGCTTGTTTGTTGTACTTTTGTTTCTTGTAACATGCAAAATTCAACATTTTCTAATTCTATCATCTTCTTAATTCTCTTTTTCTTAATGATAGAATTGAACCCTCTGATGTTTAGGATAACAATATGCATTTTACTGTTATATTGTCCTCCCTCAAATTCACAAACCTGGCTCTGTCTCTTCTTTCTAAACTCCTGATTGTACTTTCTAATGCCTCATAATTCTCCTCACCTTCGATTCCCATTTCTTTCAAAAGTTCCCCTACTTTTTTAGGGACATCTTCATGACTTCTCTTGATTCTATTATTGCCTATGATCATATCATTGTCTGAAACTGAATCACAACACAGTATGGACCCCCTGAATATTTTGAACTACTTTCTTGGGATTCAGAGATCGATACAGTTTCATTCACATGTTCACATTTCTTCAGTGATGGTTTTTTCATAATTGAGGAATGTAGGAGTGTAGAAAAGTATGAGGGTGCGTATGGAATTTTCATACACTCATAAATTTCAGACAAACACTTTTTTCTTCTGGTAGGTTTAATCAATTCTGGCCTATCAGAAAGAATGATATTATTGTTGTTGTTGGGCTCATCACCCTCACTGTTAGCTTCTCTCCTACTAGGGCCCATAACCTCTTTGCCTTCAGACCTTCTACTATACTATTCAAAAACTCCCGCCCAACACCTTTTTCATTATTCTGATCCTCGAGCCTTGGACTTTCTCCCCATTGCCTTTTGAAAGTCGTCTTCTTTCCCATCAGACTGCACACTACATCTTTTGCATTAAATTATTCTCTACCTTTTTTTGACACATTACCTTCATCTCCTTTTTCATTACAACCAAACCATGCCTTTTGAGCAACATATCTCTCATCACAGCTTGTTCCCAAAGTAACCTCGTTTGGTGTGCTGTCAACACACCTATTTTCTTTATGTTTCTCGATATGTTTGACTTGTTCAGAATTTTTTCTGACATCATCATCATCTTCTTGCTGCCCTTGATTTGATTTTCTAGATCCTCCATCATCTTCCCTGGATTTTTTCGCCATTGAAACTATTGAAATCATCATTCTTCTTCTCCATTTCCTTTTTTGATTCATCCTCAGTATCCTCACATATGACTCCTCAGATTCAATTCCATCTTCCCTTTTATTAGGAAGTCTAATTCTTTTTGGGCCACGATTATCTTCTACAACCTTCACATAGAAGAGTATGCCATTAATTTGCACATCAATGACTTCATTTAAATTGCTGGTATAAGTTGTCTTGATTAAAATTCTTGCAACATCAAGTTTTGAATGATTCTGCGTTTCCTCATCCGGACAAACAAACTGTCCCACTCTACTTAAAATATATTTGAAAAAATTGTTTCTCCAGGCATGACAAGGTACCTCGAAACATTTAATCCAAGTAAGTCATTCCTTATCCACCTCTGCCGGAGACCATCTTCTTATATCCTTAAACCAGTTTTTAAGCCAATCTTCTTCATCCTTAATCAATCTTAAAATAGTACTTTCCTCTATATCTTCCAAAAGACACATCTTAGCTCCCATCGGAGTTATCTTAATCTGAAAGAAACCTTCTCTATTGAATAACTCCTGTATATTATATGAATTTCCAGGCGTTTTTATGACACCCACAAATACATTGTTGAATCTCGTTATCTCTTTCTCCTCAATGTTAAATTGTAGTCCGGTCGAATCAAGATCCTTTTCTTTGTTCCTGCTTCTTCCCTTTACCATATCAGTATACGACAAGTTCATTCCTGTTTTTTTCCAGATTGGTCTCACAATATGTTTTCTTGTAGTTTTCAGTTCAGATGCAACCCTTGTCATGTTTCCTCTAATCTGTACTCTTTCCCTGTCAAATCTTGGTTTATTGACAAATATTTTTCTTCCCTTGATTTAGATGCTGTCTAAAGCTATTGCCAGAACTCTTTCATCTTCAACATCCCTAAATCGGACGAAACCAAATCTTTTGCCCTTTTTGTCTCTCCTAGCTGGTATAAAGACTTCCACCAATAATGCATTCCATAAAGATTTTTGCCATGTCCTTAGCCTCAAAATCCTCAGGATATTCAGTAAAGAAGAAAGAGGTTATTTTCACCTGTTGTTCTCTCAAATGTTTCCCTCTGTTATCTTTCCATATTGAAACTCTCAGTTTTTTCGGACCCCTACTTCTTCTCTTGACTTTCACCCAAGCCATGTTCAGTTCCTAACCAGTACTTAATAGTTATTCGAACTAATTTAATGCAAACTTACTAAAATCTAAAAAGAGCCAAGAGCATACCCAGTACTGCCAAGGCCCCTTGCCCTAACGCAAGGAGTTTAAGCCGAAAACAATACTAGACTACTCTCAACATAACTAAAAAAAAGAGTATTGTTGATACAAATATTTTTATCAACCGGAAAAAGACGGATGTTGATGCAAAAAACGGAAAAAAAAAATCTGTATTGTTAATACAAATATTTTTATAAATAAGAAAAAAGGTATTGTTGATACAAAAATTTTTATAAACAAAATAAAGTGTATTGTTGATACAATTATTTTATAAACGGTAAAAAGTGTATTGTTGATACAAATATTTGTATAAACTGGTAAATAATATTGTTGATGCAAATAGTTTAATAAATGGGAAAAAGTCTAATGTTGATACAAAAAAATTTTTAAACGGAAAAAAGTGAATTGTTGATACAAGTATATTTATAAACAAAAAAAGTGTATTGTTGATACAAATATTTTAATAAACGTGAAAAGTATATTGTTGATACAAATATTTTTATGAACGAAAAAAATTGTATCAATGATACAAATATTTTTATAAACGGAAAAAGTGTATTGTTGATACAAATATTTTTATAAAAGGAAAAAATGTATTTTTAATACAAATATGTTATAAATTGAAAAGAGTCTAATATTAATACAAATATTTTTATAAATGGAAAAATGTGTATTGTTGATATAAATATTTTTATAAACGACAATTTATATTTGTGAAAAAGTGTGCCTACATGACCAAAACCCGTGCGTACGCACATATTTTTTTACTTGTTATTTACAAAATTTATTATGAGCTCAAAACATTTCTCAATCCTTTAAACATTAGACCTTCTTGGTTGGATATCTTTTATCATTGGGTGTTGTTCACTACATCTAAGTATCACACACATTATAGAAACACCAAAATATATTTTATGAAATATTTAAATTGCATTTTATTTCATTCGGTTTAAATTCAGATGTGCTCATTATACACTAAATCACTTCATCATAATCTTAATTGTGTAAAAAAATCTTGCTTTTAATTTTTGAATAATCCCCACGTGTTGCTTTTGTATATATTTGTGTTTCCTTACAATGGAGTGAGTCCGAATTTTAAAATCCGGATAAACCCTAGACATATTTTCACACCTAGATAGTAATAGTTAGAAAAAGTTTCACATTTTTTTACTGATCTTACATTATAACAAATTTATAAATCAATCCCACAATAAGTCATACACATTTGTCATTCAATAATAAGACCGAATATTTAAACAAAAAGTTGGTAAACTATACATTAGTATACATAAAATACAACAAACCATAATAGAAAATTTCTTAATGTTAATATCCAAGTACAAAGTAAAAAATAAATATTGTGTATATCTGAACCCCTGTTGCACCTCTGTCTTTTGTACTCCAATGCATGTTGTGCATCTGTTAAGATGGTATGTAGAATGATCTCTCAGGAGTTCCTTCCTGAAACTTGACCCCAACCATGACCTTTCTCCCAATTACCACAATACGGTGACATACCAGCAACACATCCACGACATGGTTAGCCCTTGACCACTGCTCTTCTAGTATCTTCTGATGAGCTAACCTCGGGGATCTTCTTTTACATCTATAGTCATATAAGGATGGAACACTCTATTAAACCATTGAATTAAACCTGAAATTCAGGTATGCAGATACTTTGTTTAGCAGAACCTTGTCTTTAGAGTATTTAGCACTTAGTCTTCAAAACCGTTAGTCTTCAGAACCTTTAGTCTTTAGAAACATAAGTCTTCACAGTCTTCAGAACTTTGTTCAGCAGAACCTTGTCTTCAGAGTCTTTAGCACTAAGTCTTCAAAAGAGTACAACTTCAGAAGCTAGAAAGCCTTCAGAAGTAAATTGTCAGAGTCACGCTTAGAGGCCGAATCTAAGAGAGCATCGCAACAACATCATATTGTCTTCTTAGAATCTTTCTGAATGTGAGTAGGTACAGAAGCTGACTTGCTTCTTTGGCGTAGAAGCGACTTTTGTCATACCAGAATGACGTTGCATATGATCTCTATCAGAGTCAGGACTTGTTTGTTAAAATTCCGAATAACAAACGGTTAGAGTACCAAAATTGTTTTCACACAAATACTTCCTTGTTATTATCAAAACATAGAGATAAACAGCAGAACCAAATCTTGTTCTAACAATCCTTAGATACATCAAATGAACCATAGGTGTTGCATTATGTTTTGGGGATCAAAATTCACTATCAGAGGCTATGTTGATTGTAACACCCATATATAAAACTCATACATCATAGCATAAATATTATATATAGATCCAAGTGTTTGGTACTGAAACACATAAGCTCCTAGTTAACACATTGTATAGAAATAAATGCCCTAAAGTACAAAGTACAAAAACCTAAGGCATATTATACACAAGATGTTCAAAAGATAAAAATTAAGAACTAGATCAACAATGATCCAAAAATACACTTCGCTATGGAAGCTAGCCATCAACAAGCAAGGAAAAGATCACACGACCTTATCCTTACCCTTCTCGGAACCTGAAGCACCTGAAATACATCAACAACGTGGGGTGAGATGCATCAAATCTCAGTGAGTTCCTTATCTTATGGATTCTCTCAGATTAACAAGGTTCTAACAAGCCTAACTCAAGTCCGGGGAAAAGGGGAAGGACTCTTGAGTTCACATTTCAATTCTCACACTATACGGAAACATGCCATGAGTTCATCAACTCAAAAGTATCACTAATCGATAACCATACCAAGGTACCTCCTGTTCCCGTCCGCTTCTACGTATAGAAGGCGACCCGAGTCATAGATCCTTGAAATCTACTTGACATACGAATGGATTCGGGTTCTACGGGCCATTAACCGTTATGAACCGTCACTTCACACAGGCCATTAACCGTCACAAGCATACGCTCCATGGGCGCCATTCGTACAATACGGGGAATCAAACTTGCCAAGTAGTTGTGCATCCATTTTAGAGGAGTCCGAGACTCATGAAACTACATTCAAGATAAACCAGTTACGATTACGTAATCACACATACGAACATGATTGTATTCGATAATCACTAGGCTATCATGCCTCAAGGTCTCTCTCGCCTTTCAAACCACAAAGGTTAACCAACATGTTCCATACTAGTGTCTCCAAACCTTCTAAATTCTCCTATAGTTCATAAGGGGGTTTTCCTCACTCTTTCTATTTTTTTCCATATCTACATGCATATTGAATTACAATCATGCTAAACAATAATAGGATAGGCAAGGCATCTCACAATTGCATAATAGAATAATTTATAACAATTAAAACATAATTAAAACACTTTTGAAACTTTCTCGATTATTTAATCGGTCAGTAAAATCGACATATTTCCTCTCCATTGTATAGAATATTTTCTCGGCTTTACATCGATATAAAGAATGTTCGATTCCGATAAACGAATCAAAAGTTATGAATTTTCTCGTTTTGGAGGAAAACTTCAAGTCCCAGGTCGCGCTAAGCGCACCCCTGACCGCGCTAAGCGCGCAACTCTCTGCCATCTGGGGTTGCAGGATTTCAACACCGCGCTGAACGGGCTTCTGCGCGCTAAGCGCGCTCTGCGAAACTCAGAAAAATGCTTCAGCAAAACAGAAATCTCCTACACCCCCAAACCTCTTCCAAACCACAATCAACCACCAACAGAGGTACAATAACATAGTTTAAGCATGGTTTGAACAACAACATTCTTAAAACCTTCATTTTTCTCAAGAACACAAAATTCCACAAACCCTATAAATTTCCAATCAATCCAAAGTAACCAAAACATCAAAACAAGCATCAATATATGTTTCTACAAGTATATTGATCATTCATTTCGATTTATATCAATTTCCAACCGTTAAAACATTGTTTTCAACATTCTAACCTAAAACTCATATTATCCAAAAATCTAAAATGAGGTTTCTAACTAGAATCCACCTCTTAAACAAGATGAAGATGAAGAGAATGAGATGATTGGGCAAGGATTGGATGAATGGATGATGATTTGCTCTTGAATTTTCTTCAAATTCCTCTTTCTCCTTCTTTTCTCCTTCTTTTCCTCTTTCTTCTTTCTCTCTCTTTCTTACTATCTTTTTCTTTTGTTTGGAAAATGGGAGGAAAAGGAATAAGTAGTAAACTAGTATTAGTAAATAATACTACTAAATATCCAAAAAGTCTCTTATGTCCAAATTAGTAAAATACCTCAGAGTCAGATAATATTAATTGGATATATTCTAAGTTCCATAGTTACTCTAATTATTTTGTCAAATAATTTCTCAGAGTACACTGGGCTCAGTCGATCACAATATAATATTATCCGGTGTAATAAAATACGGGGTATTACATTGATTCAGATTTTGCAGGCGACCTTGATAAAAGAAAATCTACTACTGCCTATGTGTTCACACTTGCAGGAGGAGCGGTAAGCTGTTTATCCAAATTGTAGACTATTGAAGCTTTGTCTACTACAGAAGCCGAATACATGGCCGCTACCCAAACATGTAAGGAAACAATTTGCATTCAAAGGTTATTGGAAGAACTCGGACACAAACAGCAAAATATTATTGTGTACTGTGACATATTTCATGCACGAGAAAAATGATGCAAATGAATACACTTGCATATGAAATCTACGCAAACACCTTGGTTATACTCCTTTTACATTAATGAATTCGCTGCTACATTGTCCATAGTATTCGATTCATCGATTGTGTATTATCTATGATATATATGTACAGGTACAGGGCCTACTCAGAATACGACATTTAAAAAAATAAAATAAAGTAACAGGACGTCAATAAATAATAAAAAGTTTGTATGTAAAATGTAACCATTAGGAATGTTGTTAAGTTCTCTTGCCTCCTTGGAAAGTCCAGTCCAAGTTTTTTACATTAAGGAGAAAACTTCATATAAAGTGAGAGTATAACAACATTCAACCATTCAGACATTGAATTTGCTATGGCAGCACCTCTGCCACCGAATCCAGACTTGTACACCATAATCCAACATAGAGGAATATGAAGTAATGTCGTAACCACGGCGCTAAACATCATTGGAAATACAATATTTTGAGTCTGTAAGAATCAGTTGAGGCATTGTGTAAGACCATAACCAAACATCACATAGCTTCTTGCCTCTGTAGATATTTCAGGATCTATATTTTTATTACTACCTCTGTCCCTAATTATAAGATCCTGTTAAGTTTTTTTCTTGTCCCTTTTTATAAGACCCTCTTCCACTTTCAAAGTGCATTAATTATTTTTTTCCACACATACCCCTAATTATTTTACATCTTTTTTTGCACTCTGTAATAAATACACTTACATACACATTAACTATTTCTCTCTCCTAAGGATAAACTTGTAAAATTATACAAAGTAGTCAATAAATTTAATACTCTAACCAACTTTCTTAATTCCCGTGATTTTCTCAACGGGGTCTTATATTTAGGGACGGAGGTAGTATTTATGTTTAAAATCTATATTTTATTTGATATTATTTTAAAAATTATAATATATTAACTATCAATTTAAATATTATAACTTATTAAAACATAATCAATAATATTACATTTCAATTTATGTTACTATTATTTTGTATTTTTTATACTATAATGTAATTATTAAAATATTGATCATTTATATTATGCTTTATTAATTTTATTATATTTTTCTTTTAATATCATTCTCTATTTATAATCTAATTGCATTCATCTCTGTCACAAAATTATTAGGATACTTTGACTAAATATTAAATATGAATCGAGAAAATATTTTTGAAGATAATTAAAATCGGATCGAACATTGAACAAGTATAAGTAAGAGTTCAAAGTTTAAAGGTTAGACAAAGTTCAACCAATATTAGATCCATACTAATTAAAATATACCTAAAAAATATTTTTATTATTGATTTTTACTATATTACTATACATAATTTTTTTTTTATATTTTTACGGTATTTATTTTTGGATATGTTACTATAACTAAAAACAAATATATAAAACTAATAAATATTCTAAAATTCTAACTAATTTTGAATAGTTACTTTTAAGTTGTGTATTATCGTGTATTGATATTTTCAATGTAGTTCTATCACTTCGTGAATTGCACTGTCCGATGCTATATATTTTTACCTCTTTCAACCAATTATGTTGTACACTTTATGTAATACTATAAATATTAATCAAAATTAATAATTATAATTTAATACATCATTTTATATCTTAAAAAAGATTGATTTTTTTAATCATTAAAAAAGTTATAAAAATCAAATACATAAAAAATTGTTTTTTATTTTATTTTATGCGGGGTTAAGATAAAATGAATATATCAAAATTTATAGAACTTAAAAGAAAAAAATATATTTAGAAAATTAAATAATTAATGAATGAATCAATAAAAAGGGAGTTTCGGTGGAAGAACTTCTAAGAGTATAATTTGATATGATTTTCATGCTATTATTTATTTGTCATAGATAATATAATAAAATATATGAGACAAATAATTTTTTATATATAGGAAAAATATTTATATATGAGAAAAATTAAAATACTTTTCTAATGGACTTTATTTTTATATATGAGAAAAGTATATTATTGATCTAAATATTTTTAGAAACGGTGTTATTTTAATATACGGAAAAGTTAATGTTAATTTATTATAAACGAAAATGTGTGTTGTTGATACAAATATATTTATAAATTGAAAAAAGAGTATTGTTGATACAAATATTTTTATCAACGGGAAAAAGACTGATGTTGATGCAAAAAACGAAAAAAAACTATATTGTTGATACAAATATTTTTATAAATAAGAAAAAAGGTATTGTTGATACAAATATTTTTATAAACAAAATAAATTGTATTGTTGATACAAATATTTTATAAACGGTAAAAAGTGTATTGTTGATACAAATATTTGTATAAACTAAAAAAGAATATTGTTGATGCAAATAGTTTTATAAATGGGAAAAAGTCTAATGTTGATAAAAAAAAAATATAAACGGAAAAGAAGTGAATGGTTGATGGTATTTTTATACACGAAAAAAAGTGTATTGCTGATGCAAATATTTTAATAAATGTGAAAAAAGTATATTGTTGATACAAATATATTTATCAACGGAAAAAATTGTATCTTTGATACAAATATTTTTATAAACGAAAAAAATATATTGTTGATACAAATATTTTTATAAACGGAAATAGTGTATTTTTGATACACATATGTTTATAAATTGAAAACAATCTAATATTGATACAAATATTTTTATAAATGGAAAAATGTGTATTATTGATATAAATATTTTTATAAACAACAATTTATATTTGTGAAAAAGTGTGCCTACATGACAAAAACCCGTGCGTACGCACATATTTTTTTACTTGTTATTTACAAAGTTTATTATGAGCTCAAGACATTCCTCAATCCTTTAAACATTAAACCTTCTTAGTTGGCTATCTTTTATCATTGGATGTTGTTCGCTACATCTAAGGATCACGCACATTATAGAAACACCAAAATATATTTTATGAAATATTTAAATTACATTTCATTTCATTCGGTTTAAATTCAGATGTGCTCATTATACACTAAATCACTTCATCAGAATCCTTAATTGTGTAAAAAAATCCTGCTTTTAATATTTGAATAATCCCCGCGTGTTGCTTCTGTACATATTTGTGTTTCCTTACAATGGAGTGAGTCCGAATTTTAAAATTCGGACAAACCCTAGACATATTTTCACACCTAGATAGTAATAGTTAGAAAAAATTTCACATTTTTTTTTACTGATCTTACATTATAACTAATTTATAATTCAATCCCACAATAAGTCATACACATTTTTCATTCAATTATAAGACCAAATATTCAAACAAAATGTTGGTAAACTATACATTAGTATTCATAAAATACAACGAACCATAATAGAAAATTTCTTAATTTTAATATCTAAATACAAAGTAAAAAATAACTATTGCGTATATTTGAATCCCTGTTGCACCTCTGTCTTTTGTACTCCAATGCATGTTGTGTTTCTGTTAAAATAGTAGGTAGAATGACCTATTAGGAGTGCCTTCCTAAAACTATACCCCAACCATGACCTTTCTCCATATAGCCACAACACGGTGACATACCAGCAACACATCCACGGCATGGTTAACCCTTGACCACTCCTCTTCTAGTATCTTCTGATGAGCTGACCTCGGGGGTCTTCTTTTACATCTAGAGTCATATAAGGATGGAACACTCTATTAAACCATTAAATTAAATATGAAATTTTGGTATGCAGATACTTTGTTCAGTAGAATCTTGTCTTTAGAGTCTTTATCACTTAGTCTTCAGAACCGTTAGTCTTCAAAACCTTTAGTCTTCAGAAACTTAAGTCTTCATAACTTTATTCAGCAGAACCTTGGCTTCAGAGTCTTTAGCACTAAGTCTACAGAAGAGTACAATTTCAGAAGCTAGAAAGCCTTCAGAAATAAATCATCAGAGTTACGCTCAGAGGCAGAATCCAAGAGAGCATTGCAGCAACACCAACACCATATTGTCTTCTTAGAATCTTTCTGAATGTGAGTAGGTACAGAAGCTCACTTGCTTCTTTGGCACAGAAGCGACTTTTGTCATACCAGAATAACGTTGTATATGGTCTCTATCAGAGTCAAAACTTGTTTGTTAAAACTTCAGAATAACAAACTGTAAGAGTATCAAAATTGTTTTCACACAAATATTATCTTGTTATTATCAAAACATAGAGATAACTAGCAGAAGCAAATCTTGTTCTAACAATCCTTAGATACATCAAAGGAACTTTAGGTACTGCATTATATTTTGGGGATCAAAATTCACTATAAGAGGCTATGTTGATTCAGATTTTCCAGGCGACCTTGATAATAGAAAATCTACTACTGCCTATGTGTTCACACTTGCAGGAAGAGCGGTAAGCTGTTTATCCAAATTGTAGACTATTGTAGCTTTGTCTACTACAGAAACCAAATACATGGCCGTTATCCAAGCATGTAAGGAAGCAATTTGAATTCAAAGATTATTGGAAGAACCCGGACACAACCAACAAAAGATTAATGTGTACCGTGTCATATTTCATGCACGAGAAAAAAGGTGCAAATGAATACACTTGCATATGAATTTTATGCAAACACCTTGGTTATACTCCTTTTACATTAATGAATTCGCTGCTACATTGTCCATACTATTTGATTCATCGATTGTGTATTATCTATGATATATATGTACAGGTACAGGGCCTACTCCGAATACGACATTTTAAAAAATAAAATAAAGTAACAGGACGTCAATAAATAATAAAAAGGTTGTAGGTAAAATGTTGTTAAGTGCTCTTGCCTCCTTAGAAAGTCCAGTCTAAGTTTTTTTACATGAAGGAGAAAACTTCATATAAAGTGAGAGTATAACAACATTCAATTAATCAGACATTGAATTTGCTATGGCAGTACCTCTGCCACCTAATCCAAACTTGTACACCATAATTCAACATAGAGGAATATGAAGTAATGGCGTAACCACGACGCTAAACATCATTGGAAATACAATATTTTAAGTATGTAAGAATATGTTGAGGCATTGTGTAAGACCATAACCAAAAAGCCCTGGAACCATTCACATCACATAGCTTCCTGCCTCCGTAGATATTTTAGGATCTATATTTTAATTATTTATGTTTAAAATCTATATTTTATTTGATATTATTTTAAAAATTATAATATATTAACTATCAATTTAAATATTATAACTCATTAAAACATAATCAATAATATTACATATCAATTTATGTTACTATTATTTTGTGTTTTTTATACTATAAAGTAATTATTAAAATATTGATCATTTATATTATGCTTTATTAATTTTATTATATTTTTCTTTTAATATCATTCTCTATTTATAATCTAATTGCATTCATCTCTGTCACAAAATTATTAGGATACTTTGACTAAATATTAAAAATGAATCGAGAAAACATATTTGAAGATAATTAAAATCGGATAGAACATTGAACAGGTATAAGTAAGAGTTCAAAGTTTAAAGGTTTGACAAAGTTCAACCAATATTAGTTCCATAGTAATTAAAATATAGCTAAAAAATATTTTTATTATTGATTTTTACTTTATTACTATAAATAAAAACAATTTTTATATTTTTATCGTATTTATTTTTGGATATGTTACTATAACTAAAAACAAATATATAAAACTAATAAATATTCTAAAATTCTAACTAATTTTGAATAGTTACTTTTAAGTTGTGTATTATCGTGTATTGATATTTTCAATGTAGTTCTATCACTTCGTGAATTGCACTGTCCGATGCTATATATTTTACCTCTTTCAACCAATTATGTTGTACACTTTATGTAATACTATAAATATTAATCAAAATTAATAATTATAATTTAATACATCATTTTATATCTTAAAAAAGATTGATTTTTTTAATCATGAAAAAATTTATAAAAATCAAATACATAAAAAATTGTTTTTTATTTTATTTTATGCGTGGTTAAGATAAAATGAATATATCAAAATTTATAGAACTTAAAAGAAAAAAATATATTTAAAAAATTAAATAATTAATGAATGAATCAATAAAAAGGGAGTTTTGGTGGAAGAACTTCTAAGAGTATAATTTGATATGATTTTCATGCTATTATTTATTTGTCATAGATAATATAATAAAATATATGAGACAAATAATTTTTTATATATAGGAAAAATATTTATATATGAGAAAAATTAAAATACTTTTCTAATGGACTTTATTTTTATATATGAGAAAAGTATATTATTGATCTAAATATTTTTAGAAACGGTGTTATTTTAATATACGGAAAAGTTAATGTTAATTTATTATAAACGAAAATGTGTGTTGTTGATACAAATATATTTATAAATTGAAAAAAGAGTATTGTTGATACAAATATTTTTATCAACGGGAAAAAGACTGATGTTGATGCAAAAAACGAAAAAAAACTATATTGTTGATACAAATATTTTTATAAATAAGAAAAAATATATTGTTGATACAAATATTTTTATAAACAAAATAAATTGTATTGTTGATACAAATATTATATAAACGGTAAAAAGTGTATTGTTGATACAAATATTTGTACAAACTGAAAAAGAATATTGTTGATGCAAATAGTTTTATAAATGGGAAAAAGTCTAATGTTGATAAAAAAAAAGATATAAACGGAAAAGAAGTGAATTGTTGATAGTATTTTTATACACGAAAAAAAGTGTATTGCTGATGCAAATATTTTAATAAACGTGAAAAAAGTATATTGTTGATACAAATATATTTATAAACGGAAAAAATTGTATCTTTGATACAAATATTTTTATAAACGAAAAAAATATATTGTTGATACAAATATTTTTATAAACGGAAAAAGTGTATTTTTGATACACATATGTTTATAAATTGAAAACAATCTAATATTGATACAAATATTTTTATAAATGGAAAAATGTGTATTATTGATATAAATATTTTTATAAACAACAATTTATATTTGTGAAAAAGTGTGCCTACATGACCAAAACCCGTGCGTACGCACATATTTTTTTACTTGTTATTTACAAAGTTTATTATGAGCTCAAGACATTCCTCAATCCTTTAAACATTAAACCTTCTTAGTTGGCTATCTTTTATCATTGGGTGTTGTTCGCTACATCTAAGGATCACACACATTATAGAAACACCAAAATATATTTTATGAAATATTTAAATTACATTTCATTTCATTCGGTTTAAATTCAGATGTGCTCATTATACACTAAATCACTTCATCAGAATCCTTAATTGTGTAAAAAAATCCTGCTTTTAATATTTAAATAATCCTCGCGTGTTGCTTCAGTATATATTTGTGTTTCCTTACAATGGAGTGAGTCCGAATTTTAAAATTCGGACAAACCCTAGACATATTTTCACACCTAGATAGTAATAGTTAGAAAAAATTTCACATTTTTTTTACGGATCTTACATTATAACTAATTTATAATTCAATCCCACAATAAGTCATACACATTTGTCATTCAATTATAAGACCTAATATTCAAACAAAATGTTGGTAAACTATACATTAGTATTCATAAAATACAACGAACCATAATAGAAAATTTCTTAATTTTAATATCTAAATACAAAGTAAAAAATAACTATTGTGTATATTTGAATCCCTGTTGCACCTCTGTCTTTTGTACTCCAATGCATGTTGTGTTTCTGTTAAAATAGTAGGTAGAATGACCTATTAGGAATGCCTTCCTAAAACTATACCCCAACCATGACCTTTCTCCATATAGCCACAACACGGTGACATACCAGCAACACATCCATGGCATGGTTAGCCCTTGACCACTCCTCTTCTAGTATCTTCTGATGAGCTGACCTCGGGAGTCTTCTTTTACATCTAGAGTCATATAAGGATGGAACACTCTATTAAACCATTAAATTAAATATGAAATTTTGGTATGCAAATACTTTGTTAAGTAGAATCTTGTCTGCAGAGTCTTTATCACTTAGTCTTCAGAACCGTTAGTCTTCAAAACCTTTAGTCTTCAGAACTTTGTTCAGCAGAACCTTGTTTTCAGAGTCTTTAGCACTAAGTCTTCAGAAGAGTACAACTTCAGAAGCTAGAAAGCCTTCAGAAATAAATCATCAGAGTTACGCTCAGAGGCAGAATCCAAGAGAGCATTGCAGCAACACCAACACCATATTGTCTTCTTAGAATCTTTCTGAATGTGAGTAGGTACAGAAGCAGACTTGTTTCTTTGGCACAAAAGCGACTTTTGTCATACTAGAATGACGTTGTATATGGCCTCTATCAGAGTCAAAACTTGTTTGTTAAAACTTTAGAATAACAAACTGTTAGAGTATCAAAATTGTTTTCACACAAATACTACCTTGTTATTATCAAAACATAGAGATAACCAGCAGAAGCAAATCTTGTTCTAACAATCCTTAGATACATCAAAGGAAACTTAGGTACAGCATTATGTTTTGGGGGATCAAAATTCACTATAAGAGGCTATGTTGATTCAGATTTTCCAGGCGACCTTGATAATAGAAAATCTACTACTGACTATGTGTTCACACTTGCAGGAAGAGCGGTAAGCTGTTTATCCAAATTGAAGACTATTGTAGCTTTGCCTACTACAGAAGTCGAATACATGGCCGCTACCCAAGCATGTAAGGAAGCAATTTGAATTCAAAGGTTATTGGAAGAACCCGGACACAAGCAACAAAAGATTACTGTGTACCGTGTCATATTTCATGCACGAGAAAAAAGGTGTAAAAGAATACATTTGCATATGAATTCGTCGCAAACACCTTGGTTATACTCCTTTTACTTTAATGAATTCGCTGCTACATTGTCCACATATTCGATTCATCGATTGTGTATTATCAATGATATATATGTACAAGTACAGGGCCTACTCTGAATACGACATTTTAAAAAATACAATAAAGTAACAGGACGTCAATAAATAATAAAAAGGTTGTATGTAAAATGTAACCATTAGGAATGTTGTTAAGTGCTCTTGCCTCCTTGGAAAGTCCAGTCCAAGTTTTTTTACATGAAGGAGAAAACTTCATATAAAGTGAGAGTATAACAACATTCAACCATTCAGACATTGAATTTGCTATGGCAGCACCTCTGCCACCTAATCCAGACTTGTACACCATAATTCAACATAGAGGCATATGAAGTAATGGCGTAACCACGACGCTAAACATCATTGAAAATACAATATTTTGAGTCTGTAAGAATCTGTTGAGGCATTGTGTAAGACCATAACCAAAAAGCCCTGGAACCATTAACATCACATAGCTTCCTGCCTCCGTAGATATTTCAGGATATATATTTTAATTATTTATGTTTAAAATCTATATTTTATTTGATATTATTTTAAAAATTATAATATATTAACTATAAATTTAAATATTATAACTCATTAAAACATAATCAATAATATTACATTTCAATTTATGTTACTATTATTTTGTGTTTTTTATACTATAAAGTAATTATTAAAATATTGATCATTTATATTATGCTTTATTAATTTTATTATATTTTTCTTTTAATATCATTCTCTATTTATAATCTAATTGCATTCATCTCTGTCACAAAATTATTAGGATACTTTGACTAAATATTAAATATGAATCGAGAAAATATTTTTGAAGATAATTAAAATCGGATCGAACATTGAACAAGTATAAGTAAGAGTTCAAAGTTTAAAGGTTAGACAAAGTTCAACCAATATTAGATCCATACTAATTAAAATATACCTAAAAAATATTTTTATTATTGATTTTTACTATATTACTATACATAAATTTTTTTTTTATACTTTTACGGTATTTATTTTTGGATATGTTACTATAACTAAAAACAAATATATAAAACTAATAAATATTCTAAAATTCTAACTAATTTTGAATAATTACTTTTAAGTTGTGTATTATCGTGTATTGATATTTTCAATGTAGTTCTATCACTTCGTGAATTGCACTGTCCGATGCTATATATTTTTACCTCTTTCAACCAATTATGTTGTACACTTTATGTAATACTATAAATATTAATCAAAATTAATAATTATAATTTAATACATCATTTTATATCTTAAAAAAGATTGATTTTTTTAATCATTAAAAAAGTTATAAAAATCAAATACATAAAAAATTGTTTTTTATTTTATTTTATGCGGGGTTAAGATAAAATGAATATATCAAAATTTATAGAACTTAAAAGAAAAAAATATATTTAGAAAATTAAATAATTAATGAATGAATCAATAAAAAGGGAGTTTCGGTGGAAGAACTTCTAAGAGTATAATTTGATATGATTTTCATGCTATTATTTATTTGTCATAGATAATATAATAAAATATATGAGACAAATAATTTTTTATATATAGGAAAAATATTTATATATGAGAAAAATTAAAATACTTTTCTAATGGACTTTATTTTTATATATGAGAAAAGTATATTATTGATCTAAATATTTTTAGAAACGGTGTTATTTTAATATACGGAAAAGTTAATGTTAATTTATTATAAACGAAAATGTGTGTTGTTGATACAAATATATTTATAAATTGAAAAAAGAGTATTGTTGATACAAATATTTTTATCAACGGGAAAAAGACTGATGTTGATGCAAAAAACGAAAAAAAACTATATTGTTGATACAAATATTTTTATAAATAAGAAAAAAGGTATTGTTGATACAAATATTTTTATAAACAAAATAAATTGTATTGTTGATACAAATATTTTATAAACGGTAAAAAGTGTATTGTTGATACAAATATTTGTATAAACTGAAAAAGAATATTGTTGATGCAAATAGTTTTATAAATGGGAAAAAGTCTAATGTTGATAAAAAAAAAATATAAACGGAAAAGAAGTGAATGGTTGATGGTATTTTTATACACGAAAAAAAGTGTATTGCTGATGCAAATATTTTAATAAATGTGAAAAAAGTATATTGTTGATACAAATATATTTATCAACGGAAAAAATTGTATCTTTGATACAAATATTTTTATAAACGAAAAAAATATATTGTTGATACAAATATTTTTATAAACGGAAATAGTGTATTTTTGATACACATATGTTTATAAATTGAAAACAATCTAATATTGATACAAATATTTTTATAAATGGAAAAATGTGTATTATTGATATAAATATTTTTATAAACAACAATTTATATTTGTGAAAAAGTGTGCCTACATGACAAAAACCCGTGCGTACGCACATATTTTTTTACTTGTTATTTACAAAGTTTATTATGAGCTCAAGACATTCCTCAATCCTTTAAACATTAAACCTTCTTAGTTGGCTATCTTTTATCATTGGATGTTGTTCGCTACATCTAAGGATCACGCACATTATAGAAACACCAAAATATATTTTATGAAATATTTAAATTACATTTCATTTCATTCGGTTTAAATTCAGATGTGCTCATTATACACTAAATCACTTCATCAGAATCCTTAATTGTGTAAAAAAATCCTGCTTTTAATATTTGAATAATCCCCGCGTGTTGCTTCTGTACATATTTGTGTTTCCTTACAATGGAGTGAGTCCGAATTTTAAAATTCGGACAAACCCTAGACATATTTTCACACCTAGATAGTAATAGTTAGAAAAAATTTCACATTTTTTTTTACTGATCTTACATTATAACTAATTTATAATTCAATCCCACAATAAGTCATACACATTTTTCATTCAATTATAAGACCAAATATTCAAACAAAATGTTGGTAAACTATACATTAGTATTCATAAAATACAACGAACCATAATAGAAAATTTCTTAATTTTAATATCTAAATACAAAGTAAAAAATAACTATTGCGTATATTTGAATCCCTGTTGCACCTCTGTCTTTTGTACTCCAATGCATGTTGTGTTTCTGTTAAAATAGTAGGTAGAATGACCTATTAGGAGTGCCTTCCTAAAACTATACCCCAACCATGACCTTTCTCCATATAGCCACAACACGGTGACATACCAGCAACACATCCACGGCATGGTTAACCCTTGACCACTCCTCTTCTAGTATCTTCTGATGAGCTGACCTCGGGGGTCTTCTTTTACATCTAGAGTCATATAAGGATGGAACACTCTATTAAACCATTAAATTAAATATGAAATTTTGGTATGCAGATACTTTGTTCAGTAGAATCTTGTCTTTAGAGTCTTTATCACTTAGTCTTCAGAACCGTTAGTCTTCAAAACCTTTAGTCTTCAGAAACTTAAGTCTTCATAACTTTATTCAGCAGAACCTTGGCTTCAGAGTCTTTAGCACTAAGTCTACAGAAGAGTACAATTTCAGAAGCTAGAAAGCCTTCAGAAATAAATCATCAGAGTTACGCTCAGAGGCAGAATCCAAGAGAGCATTGCAGCAACACCAACACCATATTGTCTTCTTAGAATCTTTCTGAATGTGAGTAGGTACAGAAGCTCACTTGCTTCTTTGGCACAGAAGCGACTTTTGTCATACCAGAATAACGTTGTATATGGTCTCTATCAGAGTCAAAACTTGTTTGTTAAAACTTCAGAATAACAAACTGTAAGAGTATCAAAATTGTTTTCACACAAATATTATCTTGTTATTATCAAAACATAGAGATAACTAGCAGAAGCAAATCTTGTTCTAACAATCCTTAGATACATCAAAGGAACTTTAGGTACTGCATTATATTTTGGGGATCAAAATTCACTATAAGAGGCTATGTTGATTCAGATTTTCCAGGCGACCTTGATAATAGAAAATCTACTACTGCCTATGTGTTCACACTTGCAGGAAGAGCGGTAAGCTGTTTATCCAAATTGTAGACTATTGTAGCTTTGTCTACTACAGAAACCAAATACATGGCCGTTATCCAAGCATGTAAGGAAGCAATTTGAATTCAAAGATTATTGGAAGAACCCGGACACAACCAACAAAAGATTAATGTGTACCGTGTCATATTTCATGCACGAGAAAAAAGGTGCAAATGAATACACTTGCATATGAATTTTATGCAAACACCTTGGTTATACTCCTTTTACATTAATGAATTCGCTGCTACATTGTCCATACTATTTGATTCATCGATTGTGTATTATCTATGATATATATGTACAGGTACAGGGCCTACTCCGAATACGACATTTTAAAAAATAAAATAAAGTAACAGGACGTCAATAAATAATAAAAAGGTTGTAGGTAAAATGTTGTTAAGTGCTCTTGCCTCCTTAGAAAGTCCAGTCTAAGTTTTTTTACATGAAGGAGAAAACTTCATATAAAGTGAGAGTATAACAACATTCAATTAATCAGACATTGAATTTGCTATGGCAGTACCTCTGCCACCTAATCCAAACTTGTACACCATAATTCAACATAGAGGAATATGAAGTAATGGCGTAACCACGACGCTAAACATCATTGGAAATACAATATTTTAAGTATGTAAGAATATGTTGAGGCATTGTGTAAGACCATAACCAAAAAGCCCTGGAACCATTCACATCACATAGCTTCCTGCCTCCGTAGATATTTTAGGATCTATATTTTAATTATTTATGTTTAAAATCTATATTTTATTTGATATTATTTTAAAAATTATAATATATTAACTATCAATTTAAATATTATAACTCATTAAAACATAATCAATAATATTACATATCAATTTATGTTACTATTATTTTGTGTTTTTTATACTATAAAGTAATTATTAAAATATTGATCATTTATATTATGCTTTATTAATTTTATTATATTTTTCTTTTAATATCATTCTCTATTTATAATCTAATTGCATTCATCTCTGTCACAAAATTATTAGGATACTTTGACTAAATATTAAAAATGAATCGAGAAAACATATTTGAAGATAATTAAAATCGGATAGAACATTGAACAGGTATAAGTAAGAGTTCAAAGTTTAAAGGTTTGACAAAGTTCAACCAATATTAGTTCCATAGTAATTAAAATATAGCTAAAAAATATTTTTATTATTGATTTTTACTTTATTACTATAAATAAAAACAATTTTTATATTTTTATCGTATTTATTTTTGGATATGTTACTATAACTAAAAACAAATATATAAAACTAATAAATATTCTAAAATTCTAACTAATTTTGAATAGTTACTTTTAAGTTGTGTATTATCGTGTATTGATATTTTCAATGTAGTTCTATCACTTCGTGAATTGCACTGTCCGATGCTATATATTTTACCTCTTTCAACCAATTATGTTGTACACTTTATGTAATACTATAAATATTAATCAAAATTAATAATTATAATTTAATACATCATTTTATATCTTAAAAAAGATTGATTTTTTTAATCATGAAAAAATTTATAAAAATCAAATACATAAAAAATTGTTTTTTATTTTATTTTATGCGTGGTTAAGATAAAATGAATATATCAAAATTTATAGAACTTAAAAGAAAAAAATATATTTAAAAAATTAAATAATTAATGAATGAATCAATAAAAAGGGAGTTTTGGTGGAAGAACTTCTAAGAGTATAATTTGATATGATTTTCATGCTATTATTTATTTGTCATAGATAATATAATAAAATATATGAGACAAATAATTTTTTATATATAGGAAAAATATTTATATATGAGAAAAATTAAAATACTTTTCTAATGGACTTTATTTTTATATATGAGAAAAGTATATTATTGATCTAAATATTTTTAGAAACGGTGTTATTTTAATATACGGAAAAGTTAATGTTAATTTATTATAAACGAAAATGTGTGTTGTTGATACAAATATATTTATAAATTGAAAAAAGAGTATTGTTGATACAAATATTTTTATCAACGGGAAAAAGACTGATGTTGATGCAAAAAACGAAAAAAAACTATATTGTTGATACAAATATTTTTATAAATAAGAAAAAATATATTGTTGATACAAATATTTTTATAAACAAAATAAATTGTATTGTTGATACAAATATTATATAAACGGTAAAAAGTGTATTGTTGATACAAATATTTGTACAAACTGAAAAAGAATATTGTTGATGCAAATAGTTTTATAAATGGGAAAAAGTCTAATGTTGATAAAAAAAAAGATATAAACGGAAAAGAAGTGAATTGTTGATAGTATTTTTATACACGAAAAAAAGTGTATTGCTGATGCAAATATTTTAATAAACGTGAAAAAAGTATATTGTTGATACAAATATATTTATAAACGGAAAAAATTGTATCTTTGATACAAATATTTTTATAAACGAAAAAAATATATTGTTGATACAAATATTTTTATAAACGGAAAAAGTGTATTTTTGATACACATATGTTTATAAATTGAAAACAATCTAATATTGATACAAATATTTTTATAAATGGAAAAATGTGTATTATTGATATAAATATTTTTATAAACAACAATTTATATTTGTGAAAAAGTGTGCCTACATGACCAAAACCCGTGCGTACGCACATATTTTTTTACTTGTTATTTACAAAGTTTATTATGAGCTCAAGACATTCCTCAATCCTTTAAACATTAAACCTTCTTAGTTGGCTATCTTTTATCATTGGGTGTTGTTCGCTACATCTAAGGATCACACACATTATAGAAACACCAAAATATATTTTATGAAATATTTAAATTACATTTCATTTCATTCGGTTTAAATTCAGATGTGCTCATTATACACTAAATCACTTCATCAGAATCCTTAATTGTGTAAAAAAATCCTGCTTTTAATATTTAAATAATCCTCGCGTGTTGCTTCAGTATATATTTGTGTTTCCTTACAATGGAGTGAGTCCGAATTTTAAAATTCGGACAAACCCTAGACATATTTTCACACCTAGATAGTAATAGTTAGAAAAAATTTCACATTTTTTTTACGGATCTTACATTATAACTAATTTATAATTCAATCCCACAATAAGTCATACACATTTGTCATTCAATTATAAGACCTAATATTCAAACAAAATGTTGGTAAACTATACATTAGTATTCATAAAATACAACGAACCATAATAGAAAATTTCTTAATTTTAATATCTAAATACAAAGTAAAAAATAACTATTGTGTATATTTGAATCCCTGTTGCACCTCTGTCTTTTGTACTCCAATGCATGTTGTGTTTCTGTTAAAATAGTAGGTAGAATGACCTATTAGGAATGCCTTCCTAAAACTATACCCCAACCATGACCTTTCTCCATATAGCCACAACACGGTGACATACCAGCAACACATCCATGGCATGGTTAGCCCTTGACCACTCCTCTTCTAGTATCTTCTGATGAGCTGACCTCGGGAGTCTTCTTTTACATCTAGAGTCATATAAGGATGGAACACTCTATTAAACCATTAAATTAAATATGAAATTTTGGTATGCAAATACTTTGTTAAGTAGAATCTTGTCTGCAGAGTCTTTATCACTTAGTCTTCAGAACCGTTAGTCTTCAAAACCTTTAGTCTTCAGAACTTTGTTCAGCAGAACCTTGTTTTCAGAGTCTTTAGCACTAAGTCTTCAGAAGAGTACAACTTCAGAAGCTAGAAAGCCTTCAGAAATAAATCATCAGAGTTACGCTCAGAGGCAGAATCCAAGAGAGCATTGCAGCAACACCAACACCATATTGTCTTCTTAGAATCTTTCTGAATGTGAGTAGGTACAGAAGCAGACTTGTTTCTTTGGCACAAAAGCGACTTTTGTCATACTAGAATGACGTTGTATATGGCCTCTATCAGAGTCAAAACTTGTTTGTTAAAACTTTAGAATAACAAACTGTTAGAGTATCAAAATTGTTTTCACACAAATACTACCTTGTTATTATCAAAACATAGAGATAACCAGCAGAAGCAAATCTTGTTCTAACAATCCTTAGATACATCAAAGGAAACTTAGGTACAGCATTATGTTTTGGGGGATCAAAATTCACTATAAGAGGCTATGTTGATTCAGATTTTCCAGGCGACCTTGATAATAGAAAATCTACTACTGACTATGTGTTCACACTTGCAGGAAGAGCGGTAAGCTGTTTATCCAAATTGAAGACTATTGTAGCTTTGCCTACTACAGAAGTCGAATACATGGCCGCTACCCAAGCATGTAAGGAAGCAATTTGAATTCAAAGGTTATTGGAAGAACCCGGACACAAGCAACAAAAGATTACTGTGTACCGTGTCATATTTCATGCACGAGAAAAAAGGTGTAAAAGAATACATTTGCATATGAATTCGTCGCAAACACCTTGGTTATACTCCTTTTACTTTAATGAATTCGCTGCTACATTGTCCACATATTCGATTCATCGATTGTGTATTATCAATGATATATATGTACAAGTACAGGGCCTACTCTGAATACGACATTTTAAAAAATACAATAAAGTAACAGGACGTCAATAAATAATAAAAAGGTTGTATGTAAAATGTAACCATTAGGAATGTTGTTAAGTGCTCTTGCCTCCTTGGAAAGTCCAGTCCAAGTTTTTTTACATGAAGGAGAAAACTTCATATAAAGTGAGAGTATAACAACATTCAACCATTCAGACATTGAATTTGCTATGGCAGCACCTCTGCCACCTAATCCAGACTTGTACACCATAATTCAACATAGAGGCATATGAAGTAATGGCGTAACCACGACGCTAAACATCATTGAAAATACAATATTTTGAGTCTGTAAGAATCTGTTGAGGCATTGTGTAAGACCATAACCAAAAAGCCCTGGAACCATTAACATCACATAGCTTCCTGCCTCCGTAGATATTTCAGGATATATATTTTAATTATTTATGTTTAAAATCTATATTTTATTTGATATTATTTTAAAAATTATAATATATTAACTATAAATTTAAATATTATAACTCATTAAAACATAATCAATAATATTACATTTCAATTTATGTTACTATTATTTTGTGTTTTTTATACTATAAAGTAATTATTAAAATATTGATCATTTATATTATGCTTTATTAATTTTATTATATTTTTCTTTTAATATCATTCTCTATTTATAATCTAATTGCATTCATCTCTGTCACAAAATTATTAGGATACTTTGACTAAATATTAAATATGAATCGAGAAAATATTTTTGAAGATAATTAAAATCGGATCGAACATTGAACAAGTATAAGTAAGAGTTCAAAGTTTAAAGGTTAGACAAAGTTCAACCAATATTAGATCCATACTAATTAAAATATACCTAAAAAATATTTTTATTATTGATTTTTACTATATTACTATACATAAATTTTTTTTTTATATTTTTACGGTATTTATTTTTGGATATGTTACTATAACTAAAAACAAATATATAAAACTAATAAATATTCTAAAATTCTAACTAATTTTGAATAGTTACTTTTAAGTTGTGTATTATCGTGTATTGATATTTTCAATGTAGTTCTATCACTTCGTGAATTGCACTGTCCGATGCTATATATTTTTACCTCTTTCAACCAATTATGTTGTACACTTTATGTAATACTATAAATATTAATCAAAATTAATAATTATAATTTAATACATCATTTTATATCTTAAAAAAGATTGATTTTTTTAATCATTAAAAAAGTTATAAAAATCAAATACATAAAAAATTGTTTTTTATTTTATTTTATGCGGGGTTAAGATAAAATGAATATATCAAAATTTATAGAACTTAAAAGAAAAAAATATATTTAGAAAATTAAATAATTAATGAATGAATCAATAAAAAGGGAGTTTCGGTGGAAGAACTTCTAAGAGTATAATTTGATATGATTTTCATGCTATTATTTATTTGTCATAGATAATATAATAAAATATATGAGACAAATAATTTTTTATATATAGGAAAAATATTTATATATGAGAAAAATTAAAATACTTTTCTAATGGACTTTATTTTTATATATGAGAAAAGTATATTATTGATCTAAATATTTTTAGAAACGGTGTTATTTTAATATACGGAAAAGTTAATGTTAATTTATTATAAACGAAAATGTGTGTTGTTGATACAAATATATTTATAAATTGAAAAAAGAGTATTGTTGATACAAATATTTTTATCAACGGGAAAAAGACTGATGTTGATGCAAAAAACGAAAAAAAACTATATTGTTGATACAAATATTTTTATAAATAAGAAAAAAGGTATTGTTGATACAAATATTTTTATAAACAAAATAAATTGTATTGTTGATACAAATATTTTATAAACGGTAAAAAGTGTATTGTTGATACAAATATTTGTATAAACTGAAAAAGAATATTGTTGATGCAAATAGTTTTATAAATGGGAAAAAGTCTAATGTTGATAAAAAAAAAATATAAACGGAAAAGAAGTGAATGGTTGATGGTATTTTTATACACGAAAAAAAGTGTATTGCTGATGCAAATATTTTAATAAATGTGAAAAAAGTATATTGTTGATACAAATATATTTATCAACGGAAAAAATTGTATCTTTGATACAAATATTTTTATAAACGAAAAAAATATATTGTTGATACAAATATTTTTATAAACGGAAATAGTGTATTTTTGATACACATATGTTTATAAATTGAAAACAATCTAATATTGATACAAATATTTTTATAAATGGAAAAATGTGTATTATTGATATAAATATTTTTATAAACAACAATTTATATTTGTGAAAAAGTGTGCCTACATGACAAAAACCCGTGCGTACGCACATATTTTTTTACTTGTTATTTACAAAGTTTATTATGAGCTCAAGACATTCCTCAATCCTTTAAACATTAAACATTCTTAGTTGGCTATCTTTTATCATTGGATGTTGTTCGCTACATCTAAGGATCACGCACATTATAGAAACACCAAAATATATTTTATGAAATATTTAAATTACATTTCATTTCATTCGGTTTAAATTCAGATGTGCTCATTATACACTAAATCACTTCATCAGAATCCTTAATTGTGTAAAAAAATCCTGCTTTTAATATTTGAATAATCCCCGCGTGTTGCTTCTGTACATATTTGTGTTTCCTTACAATGGAGTGAGTCCGAATTTTAAAATTCGGACAAACCCTAGACATATTTTCACACCTAGATAGTAATAGTTAGAAAAAATTTCACATTTTTTTTTACTGATCTTACATTATAACTAATTTATAATTCAATCCCACAATAAGTCATACACATTTTTCATTCAATTATAAGACCAAATATTCAAACAAAATGTTGGTAAACTATACATTAGTATTCATAAAATACAACGAACCATAATAGAAAATTTCTTAATTTTAATATCTAAATACAAAGTAAAAAATAACTATTGCGTATATTTGAATCCCTGTTGCACCTCTGTCTTTTGTACTCCAATGCATAAATCATCAGAGTTACGCTCAGAGGCAGAATCCAAGAGAGCATTGCAGCAACACCAACACCATATTGTCTTCTTAGAATCTTTCTGAATGTGAGTAGGTACAGAAGCTCACTTGCTTCTTTGGCACAGAAGCGACTTTTGTCATACCAGAATAACGTTGTATATGGTCTCTATCAGAGTCAAAACTTGTTTGTTAAAACTTCAGAATAACAAACTGTAAGAGTATCAAAATTGTTTTCACACAAATATTATCTTGTTATTATCAAAACATAGAGATAACTAGCAGAAGCAAATCTTGTTCTAACAATCCTTAGATACATCAAAGGAACTTTAGGTACTGCATTATATTTTGGGGATCAAAATTCACTATAAGAGGCTATGTTGATTCAGATTTTCCAGGCGACCTTGATAATAGAAAATCTACTACTGCCTATGTGTTCACACTTGCAGGAAGAGCGGTAAGCTGTTTATCCAAATTGTAGACTATTGTAGCTTTGTCTACTACAGAAACCAAATACATGGCCGTTATCCAAGCATGTAAGGAAGCAATTTGAATTCAAAGATTATTGGAAGAACCCGGACACAACCAACAAAAGATTAATGTGTACCGTGTCATATTTCATGCACGAGAAAAAAGGTGCAAATGAATACACTTGCATATGAATTTTATGCAAACACCTTGGTTATACTCCTTTTACATTAATGAATTCGCTGCTACATTGTCCATACTATTTGATTCATCGATTGTGTATTATCTATGATATATATGTACAGGTACAAGGCCTACTCCGAATACGACATTTTAAAAAATAAAATAAAGTAACAGGACGTCAATAAATAATAAAAAGGTTGTAGGTAAAATGTTGTTAAGTGCTCTTGCCTCCTTAGAAAGTCCAGTCTAAGTTTTTTTACATGAAGGAGAAAACTTCATATAAAGTGAGAGTATAACAACATTCAATTAATCAGACATTGAATTTGCTATGGCAGTACCTCTGCCACCTAATCCAAACTTGTACACCATAATTCAACATAGAGGAATATGAAGTAATGGCGTAACCACGACGCTAAACATCATTGGAAATACAATATTTTAAGTATGTAAGAATATGTTGAGGCATTGTGTAAGACCATAACCAAAAAGCCCTGGAACCATTCACATCACATAGCTTCCTGCCTCCGTAGATATTTTAGGATCTATATTTTAATTATTTATGTTTAAAATCTATATTTTATTTGATATTATTTTAAAAATTATAATATATTAACTATCAATTTAAATATTATAACTCATTAAAACATAATCAATAATATTACATATCAATTTATGTTACTATTATTTTGTGTTTTTTATACTATAAAGTAATTATTAAAATATTGATCATTTATATTATGCTTTATTAATTTTATTATATTTTTCTTTTAATATCATTCTCTATTTATAATCTAATTGCATTCATCTCTGTCACAAAATTATTAGGATACTTTGACTAAATATTAAAAATGAATCGAGAAAACATATTTGAAGATAATTAAAATCGGATAGAACATTGAACAGGTATAAGTAAGAGTTCAAAGTTTAAAGGTTTGACAAAGTTCAACCAATATTAGTTCCATAGTAATTAAAATATAGCTAAAAAATATTTTTATTATTGATTTTTACTTTATTACTATAAATAAAAACAATTTTTATATTTTTATCGTATTTATTTTTGGATATGTTACTATAACTAAAAACAAATATATAAAACTAATAAATATTCTAAAATTCTAACTAATTTTGAATAGTTACTTTTAAGTTGTGTATTATCGTGTATTGATATTTTCAATGTAGTTCTATCACTTCGTGAATTGCACTGTCCGATGCTATATATTTTACCTCTTTCAACCAATTATGTTGTACACTTTATGTAATACTATAAATATTAATCAAAATTAATAATTATAATTTAATACATCATTTTATATCTTAAAAAAGATTGATTTTTTTAATCATGAAAAAATTTATAAAAATCAAATACATAAAAAATTGTTTTTTATTTTATTTTATGCGTGGTTAAGATAAAATGAATATATCAAAATTTATAGAACTTAAAAGAAAAAAATATATTTAAAAAATTAAATAATTAATGAATGAATCAATAAAAAGGGAGTTTTGGTGGAAGAACTTCTAAGAGTATAATTTGATATGATTTTCATGCTATTATTTATTTGTCATAGATAATATAATAAAATATATGAGACAAATAATTTTTTATATATAGGAAAAATATTTATATATGAGAAAAATTAAAATACTTTTCTAATGGACTTTATTTTTATATATGAGAAAAGTATATTATTGATCTAAATATTTTTAGAAACGGTGTTATTTTAATATACGGAAAAGTTAATGTTAATTTATTATAAACGAAAATGTGTGTTGTTGATACAAATATATTTATAAATTGAAAAAAGAGTATTGTTGATACAAATATTTTTATCAACGGGAAAAAGACTGATGTTGATGCAAAAAACGAAAAAAAACTATATTGTTGATACAAATATTTTTATAAATAAGAAAAAATATATTGTTGATACAAATATTTTTATAAACAAAATAAATTGTATTGTTGATACAAATATTATATAAACGGTAAAAAGTGTATTGTTGATACAAATATTTGTACAAACTGAAAAAGAATATTGTTGATGCAAATAGTTTTATAAATGGGAAAAAGTCTAATGTTGATAAAAAAAAAGATATAAACGGAAAAGAAGTGAATTGTTGATAGTATTTTTATACACGAAAAAAAGTGTATTGCTGATGCAAATATTTTAATAAACGTGAAAAAAGTATATTGTTGATACAAATATATTTATAAACGGAAAAAATTGTATCTTTGATACAAATATTTTTATAAACGAAAAAAATATATTGTTGATACAAATATTTTTATAAACGGAAAAAGTGTATTTTTGATACACATATGTTTATAAATTGAAAACAATCTAATATTGATACAAATATTTTTATAAATGGAAAAATGTGTATTATTGATATAAATATTTTTATAAACAACAATTTATATTTGTGAAAAAGTGTGCCTACATGACCAAAACCCGTGCGTACGCACATATTTTTTTACTTGTTATTTACAAAGTTTATTATGAGCTCAAGACATTCCTCAATCCTTTAAACATTAAACCTTCTTAGTTGGCTATCTTTTATCATTGGGTGTTGTTCGCTACATCTAAGGATCACACACATTATAGAAACACCAAAATATATTTTATGAAATATTTAAATTACATTTCATTTCATTCGGTTTAAATTCAGATGTGCTCATTATACACTAAATCACTTCATCAGAATCCTTAATTGTGTAAAAAAATCCTGCTTTTAATATTTAAATAATCCTCGCGTGTTGCTTCAGTATATATTTGTGTTTCCTTACAATGGAGTGAGTCCGAATTTTAAAATTCGGACAAACCCTAGACATATTTTCACACCTAGATAGTAATAGTTAGAAAAAATTTCACATTTTTTTTACGGATCTTACATTATAACTAATTTATAATTCAATCCCACAATAAGTCATACACATTTGTCATTCAATTATAAGACCTAATATTCAAACAAAATGTTGGTAAACTATACATTAGTATTCATAAAATACAACGAACCATAATAGAAAATTTCTTAATTTTAATATCTAAATACAAAGTAAAAAATAACTATTGTGTATATTTGAATCCCTGTTGCACCTCTGTCTTTTGTACTCCAATGCATGTTGTGTTTCTGTTAAAATAGTAGGTAGAATGACCTATTAGGAATGCCTTCCTAAAACTATACCCCAACCATGACCTTTCTCCATATAGCCACAACACGGTGACATACCAGCAACACATCCATGGCATGGTTAGCCCTTGACCACTCCTCTTCTAGTATCTTCTGATGAGCTGACCTCGGGAGTCTTCTTTTACATCTAGAGTCATATAAGGATGGAACACTCTATTAAACCATTAAATTAAATATGAAATTTTGGTATGCAAATACTTTGTTAAGTAGAATCTTGTCTGCAGAGTCTTTATCACTTAGTCTTCAGAACCGTTAGTCTTCAAAACCTTTAGTCTTCAGAACTTTGTTCAGCAGAACCTTGTTTTCAGAGTCTTTAGCACTAAGTCTTCAGAAGAGTACAACTTCAGAAGCTAGAAAGCCTTCAGAAATAAATCATCAGAGTTACGCTCAGAGGCAGAATCCAAGAGAGCATTGCAGCAACACCAACACCATATTGTCTTCTTAGAATCTTTCTGAATGTGAGTAGGTACAGAAGCAGACTTGTTTCTTTGGCACAAAAGCGACTTTTGTCATACTAGAATGACGTTGTATATGGCCTCTATCAGAGTCAAAACTTGTTTGTTAAAACTTTAGAATAACAAACTGTTAGAGTATCAAAATTGTTTTCACACAAATACTACCTTGTTATTATCAAAACATAGAGATAACCAGCAGAAGCAAATCTTGTTCTAACAATCCTTAGATACATCAAAGGAAACTTAGGTACAGCATTATGTTTTGGGGGATCAAAATTCACTATAAGAGGCTATGTTGATTCAGATTTTCCAGGCGACCTTGATAATAGAAAATCTACTACTGGCTATGTGTTCACACTTGCAGGAAGAGCGGTAAGCTGTTTATCCAAATTGAAGACTATTGTAGCTTTGCCTACTACAGAAGTCGAATACATGGCCGCTACCCAAGCATGTAAGGAAGCAATTTGAATTCAAAGGTTATTGGAAGAACCCGGACACAAGCAACAAAAGATTACTGTGTACCGTGTCATATTTCATGCACGAGAAAAAAGGTGTAAAAGAATACATTTGCATATGAATTCGTCGCAAACACCTTGGTTATACTCCTTTTACTTTAATGAATTCGCTGCTACATTGTCCACATATTCGATTCATCGATTGTGTATTATCAATGATATATATGTACAAGTACAGGGCCTACTCTGAATACGACATTTTAAAAAATACAATAAAGTAACAGGACGTCAATAAATAATAAAAAGGTTGTATGTAAAATGTAACCATTAGGAATGTTGTTAAGTGCTCTTGCCTCCTTGGAAAGTCCAGTCCAAGTTTTTTTACATGAAGGAGAAAACTTCATATAAAGTGAGAGTATAACAACATTCAACCATTCAGACATTGAATTTGCTATGGCAGCACCTCTGCCACCTAATCCAGACTTGTACACCATAATTCAACATAGAGGCATATGAAGTAATGGCGTAACCACGACGCTAAACATCATTGAAAATACAATATTTTGAGTCTGTAAGAATCTGTTGAGGCATTGTGTAAGACCATAACCAAAAAGCCCTGGAACCATTAACATCACATAGCTTCCTGCCTCCGTAGATATTTCAGGATATATATTTTAATTATTTATGTTTAAAATCTATATTTTATTTGATATTATTTTAAAAATTATAATATATTAACTATAAATTTAAATATTATAACTCATTAAAACATAATCAATAATATTACATTTCAATTTATGTTACTATTATTTTGTGTTTTTTATACTATAAAGTAATTATTAAAATATTGATCATTTATATTATGCTTTATTAATTTTATTATATTTTTCTTTTAATATCATTCTCTATTTATAATCTAATTGCATTCATCTTTGTCACAAAATTATTACGATACTTTGACAAAAAATTAAAAATGAATCGAGAAAATATATTTGAAGATAATTAAAATCGGATAGAACATTGAACAGGTATAAGGAAGAGTTCAAAGTTTAAAGGTTTGACTAAGTTCAACCAATATTAGATCCATACTAATTAAAATATACCTAAAAAATATTTTTAGTATTGATTTTTACTATATTACTATAAATAAAAACAATTTTTATATTTTTATCGTATTTATTTTTGGATATGTTACTATAACTAAAAACAAATATATAAAACTAATAAATATTCTAAAATTCTAACTAATTTTGAATAGTTACTTTTAAGTTGTATATTATCGTGTATTGATATTTTCAATGTAGTTCTATCACGTCGTGAATTGCACTGTCCGATGCTATATATTTTCACCTCTTTCAACCAATTATGTTGTACACTTTATGTAATACTATAAATATTAATCAAAATTACTAATTATAATTTAATATATCATTTTATATCTTAAAAAAGATTGATTTTTTAAATCAAGAAAAAAGTTATAAAAATCAAATACATAAAAAATTGTTTTTTATTTTATTTTATGTGGGGTTAAGATAAAATGAATATATCAAAATTTATAGAACTTAAAAGAAAAAAATATATTTAAAAAATTAAATAATTAATGAATGAATCAATAAAAAGGGAGTTTTGGTGGAAGAACTTCTAAGAGTATAATTTAGTATGACTTTCAGGCTATTATTTATTTGTAATTGATAATATAATAAAATATATGAGATAAATAATTTTTTATATATAGGAAAAATATTTATATATGAGAAAAATTAAAATACTTTTATAATGGACTTTATTTTTATATATAAGAAAAGTATATTATTGATCTAAATATTTTTTAGAAACGGTGTTATTTTAATATACGGAAAAGTTAATGTTAATTTATTATAAACGAAAATGTGTGTTGTTGATACAAATATATTTATAAATTGAAAAAAGAATATTGTTGACACAAATATTTTTATCAACGGGAAAAAGACTGATGTTGATGCAAAAAACGGAAAAAAAAACTATATTGTTGATACAAATATTTTTATAAATAAGAAAAAAGGTTTTGCAGATACAAATATTTTTATAAACAAAATAAATTGTATTGTTGATACAAATATTTTATAAACGGTAAAAAGTGTATTGTTGATACAAATATTTGTATAAACTGAAAAGGAATATTGTTGATGCAAATAGTTTTATAAATGGAAAAAAGTCTAATGTTGATACAAAAAAATATAGGGTTAATGAAGCGGGGGAGATTGACATGAAGCTTCTTCCCAGTATCTGGATACTGTCCAGCTTAGCCACCAGAACACGGGTATCATGGACTTTCCTAAACCTTGTGAAACCATACCTTCTTCCTCTGATATCTCTCCTTCCGGGAATATAGACTTCCGAAATAAGACCGTAAACCTTGAACACCTCGAAGAGATTCTTTGCCTCCATGTTTTCAGGAAACTCGTTCGCTACATCTAAGGATCACGCACATTATACAAACACGAAAATATATTTTATGAAATATTTAAATTACATTTCATTTCATTCGGTTTAAATTCAGATGTGCTCATTATACACTAAATCACTTCATCAGAATCCTTAATTGTGTAAAAAAATCTTGCTTTTAATCTTTGAATAATCCCCGCGTGTTGCTTCTGTATATATTTGTGTTTCCTTACAATGGAGTGAGTCCAAATTTTAAAATCCGGACAAACCCTAGACATATTTTCACACCTAGATAGTAATAGTTAGAAAAAGTTTCTCATTTTCTTACTGATCTTACATTATAACTAATTTATAAATCAATCCCACAATAAGTCATACACATTTGTCATTCAATAATAAGACCAAATATTCAAACAAAATGTTGGTAAACTATACATTAGTATTCATAAAATACAACGAACCATAATAGAAAATTTCTTAATATTAATATCCAAATACAAAGTAAAAAAAAACTATTGCGTATATTTGAATCCCTGTTGCACCTCTGTCTTTTGTACTCCAATGCATGTTGTGCTTCTGTTAAAATCATACGTATGTAGAATGACCTATTAGGAGTACCTTCCTGAAACTTTACCCCAACCACGACCTTTCTCCAAATAGCCACAACACGGTGACATACCAGCAACACATCCACGGCATGGTTAGCCCTTGACCACTCCTCTTCTAGTATCTTCTGATGAGCTGACCTCAGGATCTTCTTTTACATCTAGAGTCATATAAGAATGGAACACTCTATTAAACCATTGAATTAAATATGAAATTTTGGTATGCAGATACTTTGTTCAGCAGAATCTTGTCTTCAGAGTCTTTAGCACTTAGTCTTCAGAACCGTTGGTTTTCAGAACCTTTAGTCTTCAGAAACTTAAGTCTTCAGAACTTTGTTCAGCAGAACCTTGTCTTCAGAGTCTTTAGCACTAAGTCTTCAGAAGAGTACAACTTCAGAAGCTAGAAAGCCTTCAAAAATAAACCATCAGAGTCACGCTCAGAGGCAGAATCCAAGAGAGCATTGCAGCAACACCATCTTGTCTTCTTAGAATCTTTTTGAATGTGAGTAAGTACAGAAGCAGACTTGCTTCTTTGGCACAAAAACGACTTTTGTCATACTAGAATGACGTTGTATATAGTCTCTATCAGAGTCAAAACCTGTTTGTTAAAACTTCAGAATAACAAACTGTTAGAGTACCAAAATTGTTTTCACACAAATACTACCTTGTTATTATCAAAACATAGAGATAACCAGCAGAACCAAATCTTGTTCTAACAATCCTTAGATACATCAAAGGAACTTTAGGTACTGCATTATGTTTTGGGGATCAAAATTCACTATAAGAGGCTATGGGGATTCAGATTTTGCAGGCGACCTTGATAAAAGAAAATCTACTATTGGATATGTGTTCACACTTGCAGGAAGAGCGGTAAATTGTTTATCCAAATTGTAGGCTATTGTAGCTTTGTCTACTACAGAAGTCGAATACATGACCGCTACCCAAGCATGTAAGGAAGCAATTTGAATTCAAAGGTTATTGGAAGAACTCAGACACAAACAACAAAAGATTACTATGTACTGTGACATATGTCATGCACGAGAAAGAATATGCAAATGAATACACTTGCATATGAATTCTACGCAAACACCTTAGTTATTCTCCTTTTACATTAATGAATTCGCTGCTACATTGTCCATAGTATCCGATTCATCGATTGTGTATCATCTATGATGCATATGTACAAGTACAAAGCCTACTCAGGATACGACATTTAAAAAAAAAGTAACAGGACGTCATTAAATAATAAAAATTTTCTACATAAAATGTAACCATTAGGAATGTTGTTAAGTGCTCTTGCCTCATTGGAAAATACAATCCAAGTTTTTTACATGAAGGAGAAAACTTCATATAAAGTGAGAGTATAACAACATTCAACCATTCAGACATTGAATTTGCTATGGCAGCACCTCTGCCACCTAATCCAGACTTGTCCATGCCATAATCCACAACATAGAGGAATATGAAGTAATGTCATATCCACGGCACTAAACATCATTGGAAATACAATATTTTGAGACTGTAAGAATCGGTTGACGCATTGCATAAGACCATAACTAAAAAGCCCTAGAACCATTAACATCACATAGCTTCCTGCCTTTCTAGATATTTCAGGATCTATATTTTAATTATTGATGTTCACAATCTATATTTTATTTGATATTATTTTAAAAATTATAATATATTATCTATCAATTTAAATATTATTACTTATTTAAAACATAATCATTAATATTAAATTTCGATTTATGTTACTATAATTTTGTGTTTTTTATACTATAAAGTCATTATTACAATATTGATCATTTATATTATGCTTTATTAATTTTATTATATTTTTCTTTTAATATCATTCCCTATTTATAATCTAATTGCATTCATCTCTATCACAAAATTATTAGGATTCTTTGACAAAATATTAAAAATGAATCGAGAAAATATATCTGAAAATAATTAAAATCAGATAGAACATTGAACAGGTATAAGTAAGAGTTCAAAGTTTAAAGGTTTAACAAAGTTCAACCAATATTAGATCCATATTAATTAAAATATACCTAAAAAATAATTTTATTATTTATTTGTACTATATTACTATAAATAAAAACAATTTTATAATGTTACTATAGCTAAAAACAAATATATAAAACTAATAAATATTCAAAAAATCTAATTAATTTTGAATAGTTAGTTTTTAAGTTGTGTATTATCATGTATTGATTTTTTCAATATAGTTCTATCATTTCGTGAATTGCACTCTCCAATGCTAAATATTTTCACCTCTTTCCAACAATTATGTTGTACACTTTATGTAATACTATAAACATTAAATCAAAATTAATAATTATAATTTAATACATTATTTTAAATCTTAAAAAGATTGATTTTTTTAATCACACTACGCCAAAATTGGACAAAGACAGCGCAAAAAAGACAACGCTTTTTGGACAAAGCGCTGCTATAAGTCTTTACAAATTTTCGCTTAAAAAAAGCGCTGTAAAAGACAACCTTTAGAAAGCGCTTTGTAAAAGCGCTGTTAAATGCCCAAAATGGAAGCCACCTTAGACAGCGCTTTTTGGACCAAGCGCTGCTACAAGTCTTTAAAAAATTTCGCTTAAAAAAGCGCTGTAAAAGACAGCCTTTAGAAAGCGCTTTTTAAAAGCGCTGTTAAATGCCCAAAATGGAAGCCACCATAGACAGCGCTTTTTGGACAAAGCGCTGCTATAGGTATTACTTTAGAAAGCGCTTTAGAAAAGCGCTGTCTAAAGGTTAACCTTAGAAAGCGCTTTTTGAACAGAGCGCTGCTATTGGTATTACTTTAGAAAGCGCTTTAAAAAAGCGCTGTCTAAAGGTCATTTATGAATTAAAATATAAAACAATTTCTAGTCAATTTCAGACACTTCTTTTCATTTTCTTCTCTCGATCGTTCTTCTCTACTGAAACCCTTGCTATCGTTCTTCTCTGCTGAAAACCATTCGCCATTGCCGTCGTTCATTCGCCATTGCTTTCGTGACGAAGAAGATGAAACGAAGAAGAGGTACGATTTTCATTCTGTTTTCATTCTTGTTTTCATTCTTGTTTCGTTCTTGTTTTCATTCGTCATTGCTATCGTTCTTCTCTGTATTCACATACACAAGGCTCACGAAATCAATAAAATCAATAAATAAAACAAATAAATAACTTCCTGTTATGGCTTTTTCTTCGTCTCAGTCTCTCTTTTCTCTCGCGGTGGCGCTTTCTCACTTCGTCTTCTCGTTTCCGATTGCTGGGTTTTGAAGGTGAATTGAAATTTCGTGCAGTTTTGTTTGTGTCGCAGAGTTCGGGTTTGTGCTGTGAGATGGAAGTTTATTGTTGTTGGTTGTCCGTGTGGTTTTATGAAGGTCGTGATTTCGTGTTAATGGGATAGGAAGATTGGATGAGCGGCTGTTTTAAGTGGTTGTGGTGGTTGCTCATTCTTGCTTCAAAGACGAAATGGAGGGAGTGTGTTGGATTTAATTAAGATTGATGAAGTTTGAATGTTACTTGTTTAAGTTGATGCATGTTTACTTGTTTAGGTATTGCTTAGATTTGAATCTTGTTAGGTGTATGATGAATTGCTCTAATGCTTGGTTACTTGTTTAAGTATGCTTGGTTACTTGTTTAATTGACTATGCTTGCTCTTAAGTATGTTGCTTGTTTGTGATTACATGTTGCCACTTATCAAGTTATGACTCATAATTGATCAATTAATGATATTTCATTTTATGATACGTGTACAGGGGGATCTTGGTAATTCTAACATATCTAGACACTGTGTGGGTCTAGAAGTTGTTTACATCTCTAAAGGTAATTAGTTGTTCTCTCTCGCCACTGTAATTAGGGGTTACTTGTGATCAAAGTGTGAAAGTCGGATCGTTTCCCTACAGGTAAATATTTTTTATTTTTGTTTTTGTTTAGTTTAATTAGTATAACTATGGATAAGAAATGGATGTCTTCAAGTCGATTGTCGAAAGAGTACGAGAATGGGGTATCGAAATTCGTTAAGTTTGCTGTTGCGCACACCAAAGACCCCAGTCGAATGAGATGTCCTTGCTTAGGTTGTTGTTTTGGGAGTCGGGTTGACGCGGTTCAGTTGGCATCGCATTTAATGAGGAGTGGAATTGATAGAAGTTATACATGGTGGAATTTGCATGGTGAGAAAATTAACGGGAATGTTGAACCGAGGGATAATGGCACAGATACATACGATTCTGATCGAGTCGAAGAGATTGCAGAAGCACTTGAAGAAGATCTTACGGATTGTCCCAAAATGTTTGAGAGGTTGGTAAGCGATGTAGAGAAACCGTTATATAATGTTTGCACCAAATTCACAAGATTGTCTGCGGTATTAAAGTTGTACAACTTAAAGGTGGGCAATGGATGGTCGGATAAAAGTTTCACAGAGTTATTGGCCCTTATGAAAGATATGCTTCCAGAGGATAATGTTCTTCCCAATCGAACATATGAGGCCAAAAAGATGTTGTGCTCTATTGGCATGAGCTATGATAAGATACATGCCTGTCCAAACGATTGCATTTTGTTTCGAAATGAGTATGCATCGTTAAATGAGTGTCCTAAATGCGGTGTCTCTCGATATAAGGAAAAGTTGTCTCCAGCAAAAGTCTTATGGTATTTTCCTATAATTCCGAGATTTAGACGCATGTTTCGAAGTGAGACCGATTCAAGACACTTGACTTGGCATACAGATGAAAGAATTATTGATGGAAAGTTTCAACATCCGGCAGATTCACCACAGTGGATGAAAATTGATGATGATTCTCCTGAATTTGGAAATGAAGCAAGAAACCTTCGCTTGGCATTATCTAATGATGGAATGAACCCACACGGTCTTCAAAGTATCTCACATAGCACTTGGCCTGTGATCATAATGATTTATAACCTACCTCCATGGCTATGTATGAAGCGTAAGTACATGATGTTATCTATATTAATTTCTGGGCCTAGACAACCAAGGAATGACTTAGACATATACTTGGCACCCTTAATCGAAGATTTAAAGTTTTTGTGGGAGAACGGTGTGGAGGTTTATGATGGGTATAGTAAAGAAAGTTTCAACTTGAGGGCGATGTTGTTTGGCACAATTAATGATTTTCCAGCATACGGAAATCTATCAGGGTACAACATAAAAGGTCAATGTGCGTGTCCTATTTGTGAAGATAAAACAGAATTGACGCGATTGGAGTTTGGTCAGAAGAATGTATTTCTCGGTCATCGTAGATTCTTAAATTCTAATCATCACTATCGTGGGTGGAGAAAAGCATTCAATGGAGAGGCAGAACATGGTAGTGCTCCAACTATATTGACAGGTGATCAAATTTTTGAAAATGTGAAAGATGTGAGTACTCAGTTTGGAAAACCTTTTGCACATACACTTGTCAAGAGTGGGTGGAAGAAGAGGTCAATTTTTTTTGAACTTCCATATTGGAAGTCGTTTTATGTAAGAAATTTTCTCGATGTTATGCATATTGAAAAAAATGTATTTGATAGTGTTATTGGTACGTTACTCAATATACAAGGAAAGTCTAAGGATGGCCTTAAAGCAAGAAAGAACCTGGTAGCGATGGCAATAAGAAATGAATTAGGACCCATGAAGAAAGGAACACGAACATATCTACCACCTGCTGCTTATACTCTATCTAGAAAAGAGAAAAAGGTATTGTGTAAGTTTCTAAGTGCAGTTAAAGTTCCAGAAGGATACTCTTCAGATATTAGAAGACTTGTGTCTATGAAAGACCTCAAGTTAAAGAGTTTAAAGACGCATGACTGTCATGTTATAATGGAACATTTTATACCAATAGGTATACGTTCTATTCTGCCAGAAAAAGTAAGAAGCGCAATAACTAAATTGTGTTTTTTCTTCAAGTCAATTTGCAGTAAGGTGATTGATCCTGCGATCTTACCAACGTTACAAAAAGAAATAGTTATTACTTTGTGTGATCTTGAAATGATTTTTCCTCCCTCATTTTTTGACATAATGGTTCATCTAGTTGTTCATTTGGTGAAAGAGACACAATTGTGTGGATCGGCTTATATGAGATGGATGTACCCTACTGAACGTTATATGAAAATATTAAAAGGGTATGTTAAAAACCAAAGTCGACCAGAAGGTTGTATTGCCAAATGATACATTGTTGAAGAAGCGATTGAGTTTTGTACTGAATATCTGTCCAATGTACAATCAATTGGACTCCCCAAATCTCAAATTGTAGAAAAAAAAGAAGGAAAAAAGTTAATTGGAAATGAAGTTGTGACAGTATCAAGGGTCGAACGAGATCAAGTGCATTTGTATGTTCTGCACAATGAGAATGAGGTTGAGCCGTATGTTGAAATGCACAAGGATGTTCTCCGAGGTTTAAATCCGAATAGAAATGAGAATTGGATAGTACGAGAGCACAATCGAAGTTTCATACCTTGGTTTAAGGATCATATTTATTCAAAGTATTATTCAGATCCCGCTTCAATAACAGAAAGGTTGAGATGTTTAGCATATGGTCCAAGTTTGGTTGTGTTTTCTTATAGCACATACGCAATTAATGGATACACATTTTATACCAAAGAACAAGATGATAAAAGTACTATGAAAAATAGTGGTGTTACCGTGGTAGCTAAAGCAATGCACATTTCAAGTGTGAAAGATTTAAACCCCAAATTTGCAAATCTGTCATATTTTGGGGTTATCGAGCGCATTTGGGTGTTTGATTATGAGAAGTTTCAGATTCCTATATTTTGTTGCAAGTGGGTTGAAAATAATAATGGCGTACGAATGGATAAGTCAGGATTTTTGCAAGTGGATCTTAATAGGGTGGGGTACAAAGATGAGCCTTTTATTCTAGCCTCTCAAGCTAAACAAGTGTTCTATGTCACTGATCCGACAAGTACAAAATGGTCTATAGTGCTTTTATCTAACAAAGTAATTGATGAAAACATTGGAGATCAAGGTGATATTGATGTTGATATTGAATCATTTACTAGAAATGATCAAGATGAAAATATTATAGCGAATGAATCATATACAAGAAATGATCATAATGAGGGTATTTGGATCAATCCATCCGTCCGTGTTGTTAAGAGACGGGTAGAACATATTCCAACCTAGAAAAGAAAGAGACGTTAGTGAAAAAGGTACTAGTTATAAAATTATAGCTTATATCATTCAATAATATTAATTAGTTGTCATGTTATATATAGCTTATATCATTCAATGGATTACAGATTTTTATATTTATCATTTAATTTTTATTTTTTTCTTTCTTACAGGTGAAATGGCTAGTGACCATGACGACACACACGAGACACATGATGAAAATGAAGCTCAGAAGGTATATTAATTTTAACAATGTTGCTTATTAGTGATGCTACTTGATAACACAAAACAACTATATATTAATTCTTATTTGTTTGTCTATGTGTAGTGCCCTCGTCAGCGTAATGGCATAGACTGCGGGTATTTCGTTTTGAGGTTTATGAGAGAAATCCTTCAAATGGATCGATTAGAGATTCCTATTACGGTATGCATGGATTTATAACTTAGGATTTATTTTAATATTTATCGGATATGTCATATAATTTATTATTTTTAACTAAATCATGCATATTTTGTTTTGTTATGTAGTACTTTGATGAATATGCGTGTTCTCATTACACGAAGGATAAATTGCAAGAAATTAAGGAGGAATTGTGCGAATTCCTTATTGGAAAAAAAGTCATATAAGGTATAGGATAATGGGATTATGTGAATGTATAGTTTTGTGAATAGTTTATTTTATGGGATTGTATAGTTTTGTGAATGGTTTATGTTATTTATGTGATTTTGGAATGTAATTGTATAGTTTTGTGAATGGTTAATGTAAATGACTTGAATTATAATGGAAATGGTTTATGTGGTTTATGTGATTTATGGGATTAGTGGAAATGGTTAATGAACCATACTAGAAATTGTTAATGGAAATGTGAAATATACAGGTTTATTGAAATGGCTTGAATTATACAGGTTTCTGCATAAAAAAAATGGTTAAAATGAGATTTTTTAAAAAAATCATTAAAATTATACGTAGAGAAAAGACAGCGCTTTCTAGAAAAAGCGTTGTCTATAGTTCACAACAGAAAGCGCTTTTCCTAAAAAGCGCCCTCTAAAGGTATAGAAAAATTCATAACTAAAATTATAGGCATACATTAGACAGCGCTTTTAAAAGCGCTGTCTAAAGGGGGCCTTTAGAAAACGTTTTTCCTAAAAAGCGCCCTCTAAAGGTATAGAAAAAATTACATTAGACAGCGCTTTTTAAAGCGCTGTCTAAAGGGGGCCTTTAGACAGCGTTTTTTCTTGAAAAAGCGCCCTCTAAAGGTATATAAAAATTGATAATTAAAATTATAGGCATACTTTAGACAGCGCTTAAAAAAGCGCTGTCTAAAGGGGGCCTTTAGACAGCGCTTTTTGTTGAAAAAGCGCTGTCTTTACCTACGCCAGCGTTGGCTTAGACAGCGCTTTTAAGCGCTGTCTAAGGCCTAAAAAAGCGCTGTCTAAAGTCTTGTTTGGCGTAGTGTCATAAAAAAAGTTATAAAAATCAAATTAATAAAAAGTAGTATTTTTCTTATTTTGTGCGGGGTTTAGATAAAATGAATATATCAAAATTTATAGAACTTAAAAGGAAAATATATTTAAAAAATGATATATTTAATTAATGAATAAATAAAAAGGGAATTTTGGTGGAAGAACATCTAAGATTATAATTTAGTATAATTTATTATGATTTTCATGCTATTTATTATTTGTCATTGATAATATAATAAAATATATGAGACAAATATTTTTTATATACATGAAAAATCTCTATATATGAGAAAAATTAAAATACTTTTATAATGGACTTTATTTTTATATATGAGAAAAATATATTATTGATCCAAATATTTTTAAAAACGGTGTTATTTTGATATACAGAAAAATTCATTGTTCATTCATTATAAACGGAAATGTGTGTTGTTGATACAAATATTTTTATAAATTGAAAAAAGAGTATTGTTGATACAAATATTTTTATCGACGGGAAAAAGACTGATATTGATACAAAAAAGGGAAAAGTTGTACTGTTGATACAAATATTTTTATAAATAAAAAAAAAAGGTATTGTTGATACAAATATTTTTATAAACGAAAAAAATGTATTGTTGATACAAATATTTTATAAACGGTAAAAAGTGTATTGTTGATAAAAATATTTGTATAAACTGGAAAAGGAGTATTGTTGGTTCCAATAGTTTTATAAACAGGAAAAAGTCTAATGTTGATACAAAAAATTTTATAAACAGAAAAAGTGAATTGTTGATACATTTATTTTTATAAACAAAAAAGTGTATTGTTGATACAAATGTTTTAAATAAACGTGAAAAAGTATATTGTTGATACAAATATTTTTATAAACGGAAAAATTTGTATCGTTGATACAAATATTTTTATAAACGGAAATAAGTGTATTGTTGATACAAATATTTTTATAAATGAAAAAAGTGTATTTTGGATACAAATATGTTTATAAATTGGAAAAAGTCAAATGTTGATACAAATATTTTTATTAATGGAAAAATGTGTATTGTTGATACAAATATTTTTATAAACAGAAAATTATATTTGTGAAAAAGTGTGCCTACATGACCAAGACCCGTGCGTACGCACATGTTTTTTTACTTATTATTTACAAAGTTTATTATTAGCTCAAGACATTTCTCAATCCTTTAAACATTATACCCCCTTGGTTGGATATCTTTTATCTTTGGGTGTTGTTCACTACATCTTTTTTTTATAAGCAAAATGATTCCAATATAAGCGGATGAATAGCAAAAACACTATCCAAATCGAGAATTTACATTTGAAATTTTCCGACAATCAGCAAAATGCTAACGGATATAGACTACAAACCACCCATCACAAAAAATATATTGGGTGCTTCAACCAATCATAGAATGTACAAGAAGCAACCTTTGTAGAACTTAAAGATAACCACCTCCAAGAGTAATGTTGTATTCTAAAAACAATCTCTTCAACATTGTAAGTCCCATCTTTAAATAAAATTTGGTTCCTTAACAACCAAATGTTCAATCAAGTACAAAACCAAATCAAGTTCTCCCTTTTCTTCGCAACTTTTCCAACCAGCCGTAAAAACAAATCTGTTAAATGATCCCGACAGTTATCAGCGTTTATCCAATCTACACCAATCCAATTCAAAATAGCTCTCCACACCACTCTACTTTTTCCACAGGTTATGAAAACATGATCCAAAGCTTTAATGTCATTAAAACACAACACACATACCAAGTCACGAGGATTTGAAACTACCTCCCTGGCCGCAAGATTTTTTCGAGTCAGAAGTCTGTCCAAGATTAGACGCCACACAAACACCTTAATCCTCAATGGAATCACCAACTGCCATAAGATTTTTAGAGCTGCCTTGGAACTAAGTTCAATCTTATCTATCCAGTTGGCCTGCATGGTAAAAGAGTAACATGTTTTGGTTGAAAAGTTGCTGTTAACTGGACCTGGCCATAACACTACATCTTGTTCCCCCTGCACAAGTTACACCCCTTCTATCAACAAATTCAGGTCTTTCAATTCTGATAACAACTTGTCGTTCAAATTTTCTATTTGAAATCCAAGACTCCAAAACCAAAGATCCTGACTCCAATTTCCATGATCATCCACTTCTCCAAACTGATGTGTAGCCTGTTGAAAAAGGTTCGGGAAAGCGAGGCGTAAAGGAGTCACATTTATCCATCTCACATACCAGAATGAAACACAATCTCCCTCCCCTAGCTTGCTCCTAGCATGCATATGGAACGATTCTGGTTTAGTGGATTGCCCAATCTTCACAATGTCACGCCACCACAATGAAAACTTCGCATCTTTGGGAACGACCTGCAACAACAAAAGATGATTTTTACAGCACCCATACTTATGTTGTAACACAGGATACCATATTGCTCCTTCTTCATGGATAACACGCCACACCCATTTTGTAAGTAGTGCCACATTAAATGCTGCAAGATCTTTAATACCAAGTTCACCCCTCTCCTTAGAGTTGCAAATACTACTCCACGACACCCATGCCATGGACCTTTTTTCGGCAGAACCCGACCAAAGGAAGCGCCTTTGTATAACAGTCAATTAATTTAAGACATTCAAAGGCATTTTGAGGAAGGAAAAATAGTGAATTGGAAGACTAGTCAGTATTGAGTTAATGAGTGTAACTCGTCCTCCCATCGAAAGGAATTTGCCTTGCCAAGAAGAAAGTCGTGCCTTGAATGCTTTCACGACAGGTTTCCAAAAATCTGTTCTAGAAACACCATTATAGAAACACCAAAATAGAAACACATTATAGAAACACCAAAATAGAAACACATTATAGAAACACCAAAATACTACATCTAATGATCACACACATTATAGAAACACCAAAATATATTTTATGAAATATTTAAATTACATTTCATTTCATTGGGATTTAAATTCAGATGTGCTTATTATGCACCAAATCACTTCATCAGCATCCTTAATTGTGTAAAAAAATTGCTTTTAATCTTTGAATAATCGCCGCGTGTTGCTTCTATATATACTAACGTCCAAATGGACACTCCGTGCCCGTTTGTCCAGTTTTTTTAACTACGCTCACGCTGCAAAATATAAACAGATATTTTTATTTAATTTTGAATTTAATTTAAATTATTTATGAAATAAAGTTTGTGATATGCATTCTCATGTCTGTATGTCTATTTTCTTTAATTCGCACAAAAAAAAAATTATAAACGTTATTTATTTGCTTAGTTAAATAAGTATATAATATGATATATTTATTTTTCATTCCTTTTATATATTTTAATATAAATATCTCTCTCTAAAAATAAAACTATAATTAAAGAAAATGAAAAAAAGAATGATAAAAAAATAAATGAAGGGAAAACATGTTTAATTAATATAATTTGTAAACTGTTAATTAAAATTAATAAAAACATTGGCACATTTATTAAAAAATATATGTAATATAAAGTAGTTTTACGGATTGACATTGTATTTAAATATAATGTGCTCTTTTGAAAAAATAGCAAACAATAAAGGATAATTGTGGGAAAATGGAAGTATAAGTATTACCATTCAAATTCAAAATTTTATGATTAATAACTTATAGAAGTTACTATGAAGACAGTTTTTTTTCATTGTGTTTTATTAATTATTAAAAAAAATATAAAAGGTATTTTAGAAACAAAAATAGACCAGCCCAAAAACATGTATTCTCATTATATATAGTTATAGATTTGTGTTTCCTTACAATGGAGTGAGTCCGTATTTTAAAATTTGGAAAAACCCTAAATATATTTTTCACACCTAGATAGTAATAGTTAGAAAAAATTTCACCTTTTTTTACTGATCTTACATTATAAATAATTCATAAATCAATCCCACAATAAATCATACACATTTGTAATTCAATAATAAAACCAAATATTCAAACAAAATGTTGGTAAACTATACATTAGTGTTCATAAAACACAACGAACCATTATAGAATATTTCTTAATGTTAATATTCAAATACAAAGTAAAAAATAACAATTGCGTATATCTGAACCTCTGTTGCACCTCTGTCTTTTGTACCCTAATGCATGTTGTGCTTCTGTTAAGATGGTATGTAAAGTGACCTCTCAGTAGTGCCTTCCCGAAACTCGACCCCAACCATGACCTTTCTCTCAATAGCCACAATACAGTGATATACCAACAACACATCCACGACATGGTCAACCCTTGACTACTCCTCTTCTAGTATCGTCTGATGAGCTGACCTCAGGGGATCTTCTTTTGCATCTAGAGTCATATAAGGATGCAACACTCTATTAATCCATTGAATTAAACTGTATACTATACTCCATGGATGAAGAGCTAGAACACGACCTACTTCCTTTGGGACGATGCTCATAGTATTCCAAAAATATTCCATCAACATCTCTGTGTAGGACAATGGTAGGATCGACAATTGTGAGGTCTATGGGATTAACGTGTAGATACCCGAACTTTCGCAGTAGTTGCTCAGATAATTATTGGTACATGAGTCGATACCTATAAGCCAGTCATCTAGAATAAAAGGATATCACCTCCAAGGGTCATGCGTCACAGTGCTGACCTTACAACATGAAATAGATATCATCTGACACGATGCAGTTAAGAGAAACTCAGAGCATCTAGGTCGCCTAATTTCCCCATAGTGGGATAATCGAGCATACATGTAGAAATCCCTCATAACAGTTTTAAACATATACGCAGTCGGGGAAACATAGAAAATTTTGGCAAATCCATCCCTAAAACTGGTTCAGATGTAATTTCAGAAAGAGTATCACACAAGTATTATGTAATTAATATTAGTAATGATGCAATTGTTTTTTACCGTAGATAGAAGGCTGTTTGCGTTAATTTGTCTCCACCTTTCACTAACTACCTTAAGCTAACTTGGAGTGGAGGTAAACCAAATAAGTTATCCCCTGAGTTGTACTCATGAATCCTCTTAAAGTAAATTCAGTATTTAATGTAGACAACATCGACATATGTCACACTTTTATCCATAAATATGTATGTGTCAACCAAAACCATGAAGTATGTCCTCAATGCAAATGCTCTTTAATATGCAACCTATGCATCGTCACTCGCACCATCCACATGTGCTTCCAAGTGGTCTTCAAACAACTTCACCAGGAATGAAAATTTAGCATGACATCATTTGGAGACGTCTATCTCTTGTTAGGCTTTACCCAGGTTAACTCCTAAATATGTCACCATATTGTCCAGTGCATTAGTTTTAATGATTCTAGAGTAATTAGAGGTTAGCGTTGGATAGGTTGCCGACGCGAAACAATCTTGTTATTAGAGGTATTATCCATTCTCCTCATGACAATGTGTGCGTTTTGTGTTTTCGTGAAGACGATGATGCAAATCACATCTTTCTGGATTGTCCGAAAATTCAAGTTCTTTGAGGGAAAATCTTTTCTTGGTTGGAAATCCGTCCGATTAAAGCTACTTGTTTAAGCATCCATGCTTTGCTTTGGTACGTGGAGATGATAGATAGGTGTAACGAAGACATGGCTTGTTTTGTGTGGTTTGTTACGACTTGGGCAATTTGGAGTATGAGGAACAATATTATTTTTACCAATGAGATTTGTAGTATTGAAGACCTTTTCATTCGTATCGTGATTGTCTCGTGGAGATGGCTGGACTTAGGTCGAAGGAATTGCTCTCTTTATGAATGGTTCAAACAACCTCTTGATTTTTCGTAATTGTTCTAGCTTCTGATTTTAGGGTGTTGTTTTTTCCCTTCCCCTTTTGATTGGTGTTTGTATTGGGTTGGAGAATCCCTTTTTCTCCCTTAAATACATCTTTGCTTATAAAAAAAAATGATTCTAGAGTAATCTAATAATTTTATTATGATCAAAAGCTGTATGTGGCATGATACATCATCAAGTGTGATGGTATTCACACCAATCGTAAAATGAAATGACGAGGTCTCAGCGTGCCATCGCCCCATAAATCTAGACGATAAATCATGGTTAGTATAATCATATCCAGTTCTGCATAAAAAAAAAAAAAGAATTAACTGTTATTATCAGTAGTATTTTCATTCTTATGCTTTAGTCTAGTTTTTTCTTTTTTTTTTTTGTAAATTCATTCTTATGTTTCGGTCTATTTTTTTTCTTTTTTATAAATTTTAAAAATAATCAAACATGAATATAATAAAATAAAATAAAAATAAACTTTAATATGAGAGAGGTTTCTTGCATGTTTTTGTTCTTGAAATCTAATTTCTAGCTTTTTCTACTGTACTTTTATGGTTAAAACTTTATCCAGTTTTTACTTAATCAAAAAGTGGGGCACTTCTTTTCCATATTTATCTATGCAAATCCAAATTATCTACCAAAGTAATACAAAATCCATTTCACAATTTGTTCAACGGTTGTAATATTGTATCTATCGAGTGTGTAAATTGAACAACAAAAATCAAAGAGGGGAAGATGAAAAAAAACACAAAATTCATTGCATTTCATAATTACTTGGCATCAATAATTTTATAATTTAGTTTTTTACTCAAATAAAAGTATCATAATAAATCAAAATTAGATTGAAAAAGGATTAATTGGAAGCATATTGTTTTTATTTTCAAGTGTTCAGACACAAGTTGTACAACTTGCTTCATCGAACCACTCTCTACGCAGAAACCTTCATATCACTGAAATGGTTTTGTATCACTGAAATAGTTTTCTTGATCATTATTTTTTCATTTTGTTTACATCTCATCACTTGTTACCCTTGCATTAGTTTTTCACTTGCATTATTGGCAGTATCACTGAAATGATGCCTCTGCTACTATTCTTAGTTTAGATAGCCATGACCGATACAACAAATAACTCCCATACAACATCAACGACTCACCCGAAAGATGTTGGTGTCTCGATGAATTCAACCTCCATGACTCATACAACTACCTCTACAAATACAAATAGTACAAGAAAAACTAGAGGTGTCACGATGTACACCAAGGTGAAAAAAGCTCACGAAAACGGTATTCGCTACTCGGTTAGAGTTGATGTTTGAACCGGAAAGGCATATGGTGAAAATGCTGAGGATTTTATGGGTTACGTTGGGTTACAAGGTAGAAGTAAAGTGATTATTTTGTTGGATAGTTGGCACGACATTGACAATGATTTGAAAAACAGCTCATGGACCGATATTACAATATTTATATTTAATTTTATGAAATTTTACAAGTATGTGTGATCATTTAATTTTTGGTTGAATACTTATAACAAATCTATTGTGTAAACATATGAAGTGTTTAATGTTAGTCCGGATGATAGTAATATGAAAAAAAGGTGCTTACATATACTGGTGAGCGTTGGAGAGGCTTTAAGACACAACTCACCCATGATTATATTGCTCATCCAACAGCTAAAAGTATAGAAAAGCCTACATACCTGATGTATTCATATATTCATCAGGATTATTTGGAAGAATTTGTAAAGTCTTGCATCACTTCCGAATTCACGGCTAAGAGCAAAAAAGGAAAGCCTAATAGATCTAGAAATCTCGATCCACGTAGATTGTCTCGTAGAGGATATGACTAACTTGAAAAGATGATGATTGAAGAAAAAAAAAGAAAAGGGAACAGATTTAGGTGATTCTATAAGCCTTGATCGCACTCCATATCCACTATCACACTGAGAAATGGAAGAGGGCACATCAAAGAAAAGGCGTGAGTTCACATCAGAGGCTAGACGCGAAGTGGCTGAGAAAATTATAAGTAGATTCTTTTTTAAACAATATTATTTATTTTGGCTAAATCTAATTGGTAAAGATGAAATTTTATATGTGTTGTAGGATGTATTGGTTGAACAGTCTAAATCAGACCTTTTCGTTCCATAAGATCGTCATGACATCTTGGTTGAAGCGATTGGAACCGAGAAGCATCCTGGGCGTGTTCGTGGTCTTGAAAGAGGCATTGGATTCAAGAATTTTTTGAACGATCTCAAGAGATTGAAGAGATAGTTGTTGTTAAGTTGGTGGAGGAAAGGGAGAAGTGGAATCAGAAGGAACGTCAGAGGGTGCAGATGGAGGAGCGTGAGAGGGTGTTGCATGAGAATACTGAGAGGTTGTTGTAGAAGGTGCGGGAGGGGATTCAAAAGTAGTAAGAGAAGTGAGAGAGGTTGGCTGAGGTGAAGGGAAAGAAGGCAAATGCGAGGAGTATAGGAGGATATCCTTGAAATGTACCCGCAACGTGCTTAACGTATAAGTATAAGTTAAAAAATATGTGTTGTATGTTTTTGTTATTTTTTTTGGAATTTGATTTTTGTTTTGTATTTATGTTGTTTTTATAATGCAGAGATTGAGTTCAGTGGGTTTACTTAACCAAATAATTTCAAATCAGTTGGACATTCAAGAGAAAGTAATAGGTGGTACAAGCAAAAAAGAAAGTTGTTATGTCCACCAGGACAATATTGAAACCATACCATAACAAGTTGATAACAGTCAGAGACTAAAAATGATAGTAAAGAGTATTCCAGATATCTGCCAGAATATTAAATTAAGTCATGTTTCAGATTAGTTTTACGTAATTTCTAACTCTACTATTAAGGATTTTTTGAAAGGGGTGAATGACTAGGCGTTACTATAATAGAATTGTGGTGCTCGTAAGTATAATTTTTACGTTGATCATTTCAATTTATTTTCATATGTTCTTGTACTTTAACAATAAATATTTGACTCTTGCAGGTACTTGCATGATATGTGTGTTGAAAGGGGTTTAAGAAAGTATGTTATCGTGGATCCAAATTCCATTAGCCTTCATGGTGGTACAGTAACAAACAATATCAAGCTTTACTTATAAGACAAGTTGATAAAAGAGAACAAAGAATGTTATTTGGCCCCATTTTTCCACGCGTAAGCATATATTAATTTGTGTTTTCATATATAAATCAATTTTATACATTTTATTAATTAATCTGAATGTTTATGCAGTAATCATTGACAACTAATTAATATATGCCCGCAGCAAAACATTGTAGTTATGCTTTGCTCTATGCGCAATCCCATTAATGAAGTTATGTTAAACGGTTTATGTGGGTAAGTGGTATTAGTTTTTATTCAAATTTGACCTTTAGTTTTGAATATTTTTTAGGGTTAAATATGTATAAGGTCCCTGAAAATAACCCAACATTCAAGTTTGGTCCCTATAAATATTTTCTTCAAGGTTTGGTCCTCCTAAAATTTTCCGTTTCTAACTGTAGTCCCTCCCATTAGTTTTCACTAACGGAGGATGATGTGGCGTGCCACATGTGTATCCATTCCTTGCCAACTGTGTTTTATTTCTTTGACCAGTCAGATTCGTCTTCTCTGAACCTTTCTCCTTCATAACTGCACCTAATCCCTATATCCATTTTTATTTCACCTGCACCTACTTTTTTCAGTTTATTTGAGTATAATATTTATTTCACTCTACAACTCCTTACATTTAATGCACATTGTACGTTTCATCTCTTGATTACTGTGAACCGATAACCATTTAAATCTCAACAAGCATTGATATTCGAATATTGCATACACTTCTTATAGATGAAGTTTGGGTAGCACTTCTTGTAGCAAAGATTATAATGTCCCCTTAGATGGTTTGGACATGTATTTAGAAAGACACAGACGCAATAATTTTAACTTCCTAGTCACACATGACATGACACAATCTTCAAATCTCATGCCAAGGCTCCCCTTCATGGTGTTGTATTGTCATCACTCACTGTAATATTTTTTGAAAATGATGAAAACTAAGTGATTAAATAGAAAGAATAACTAATAAGTAAATGTTTTAGAAATAGCAAATAAGATGAAGAAATGTATTCTAGAATAATTTGTGAAATTCTGTTTTGATTAATTATAACAAAATGAGACTCAAGTAGTTATATAGGGATCTTAACCTACACTCACCAATGGCTAACATACACCCCTTGTAACTGAATGTAACTAGCTCTAGAAAGGTGTAACAGAGGTGCCAGCCGACACAAGTCTGAATAAGAGAAAGAAACTAGAATGAATAATAAAGCATTCTGCATTTAATTCTTACAAAACGGAAAAAATGATGAAATATGTTATCCAAAAATTGAGAAAAAGATATCACTGTTGGCTTTTAGGGAGCATTAGCTTTTTGAAATATGATTTGAGTCTTTGGCTTTCTTCTGCATGAGAGTTAGTTTATATTCATTTGTCTAATTTTATTCATGCGGGGAATTTTTTTTAATATTTCCATGTATCTTTGTATGTTTATGTTTGAGTGGCTAATGAATAGCAACATTTCCATGCTCTAACAAGTTTAGTGTATGTTCATTTATGGTCTATCTTAAATGCTTTCAATTTTTTGGCAGCTTGTTTTGATCTTTTAATCCCATGGCCAACATAACATGTTAAAAAAACTAAATATTTTTTTTTCATTTTTTAGTCAAAGAAGGCAAATCCTAGGGAATTGAACCCTTATCTTAAGGATGATGGAAGTGGTTACCGAGAAGAAAGTGATGGAGTTAACGTTGCTGCAAGCAAACTTCTATCATCTTCCCTTGTTGGGGATGGAGGAGCAAGTTGGAGACTTAAAGCATTAAAGCGTGCACAAGAGCAAGCAGCTCGAGAAGGACGAAGCTTTCAAGAGGTTATATGCACTTGCTTTTCAAATATTTTTTATTTCTATTTTTGTAGTAGTATTCCTCTATTTATTCTGTTAGGAGGTAGAGGAAGGACCACTCAGAATTGTTAGCATTTAGGATTTGAACATTTGCTTTGTTTGTAGAATAGTAAAATCTTTGTAAAGAGAATTGTTTCCTCTTGTTCATACTATTTCGCTCTCCAAAGCAGATTCATTCTCGTACTTTCTATTTACCATTTTGTTCTTTAATTACACTTCAATGGTTATTAACACATTCACTATGTGGATATGTACAGGTTGTGGGAGAAAGGTGGGGTTCCCTTGGTGAGTTGACTGCATCTGTTGCATCAGAAGCAGCTGCCCCAGCCAAGGCTTTGCAACTTCGTTTGAAAGGAAAGAATGATGAAGCTGACTAATTAATGGTAAGACCATAAGATGGGAGAGTGTGCATTATTTTCTAGACTTTGTTTTCCTCTTAATATCTTGTCTACTAAAGCACATCCTTCTACTCATGATTATTTTTAACAAGAGCTGAGAGAAGTTCAAGAAGGTATTTTTCTATCTTGAACTCTGCGTATATGTTTTTTGAAGTCCTTAATCCCACACACAAGTATTTTCATGTATTCTGGATGTGAAACATTGTGTTTAAGATGAATTTCTTGTATTGCAACAAAACATGGTGTGACTTATATTGTCTTTGATTTTTTTATTTTTTTAAAATATTTTTTTATAAGTTTGGAAACATGATGTCTTGCATCGATAGTATTAGTTTCTACAATCTTATACATATATTTTCACTTTTTTCTAGGTAAGCTATGCAGAGGATAACTTCTGAACAGAAGAAAGTCGAGGATGATGCCGATATAAATCTTGCTCGCAATATAATGCAGAACAAACAGTTTAAGGTTCACACTCAAGCAGATGATGAATATGATTTTGAAGGGAAAACACAAACAAAGAAGATGGAAAGATTATGAAGACTAGGGATTTTAGGGATTAGGTCGTGAATGTTCAAGGAGGAGAATCAATCAAACATATAAACATTTATGACTGGTCAATGAAATAAAACACAGTTGGCAAGGAATGGATACACATGTGGCACGCCACATCATCCTCCGTTAGTGAAAATTAACGGGAGGGACTACATTTAGAAACGAAAAACTTTACGAGGACCAAACCTTGAAGAAAATATTTTAAGGGACCAAACTTGAATGTTGGGTTATTTTCAGGGACCTTATACATATTTAAGCCTATTTTTTATGCATGTTAATTTTTACCGAAATGCATAGAGCGATGTAGGGATACAATGTAATCAAACTTAAGTTTATTGGTAAAAGGCCAATGATCAATTCCGCAAATGTAAGTATTCTTTGTGCTTTTTGATATTCTTTTATTTGTGTGTACTAATTAGAAACGATATGAACATTATTTGTAGTCGAGAAGACAATCCTACAACTATTCTTATGGATACTATGTTATGAAACATATGCATGATATTGTCACCGGAGACATTACAAATAGATGTATCATGCGTAAGGTATTAGCTTAATCCAAATACATGTAATTTATGTATATTTCTTAAATTAATGTTGTTGTTGTTAGCGTACCATAATTTAAACTTTGTTCTAATTATAGGATTTTAGTGACAATACACCATTCTCACAAGAAGAGATAGATGATATTCGATCAATTTGAGCTGATGTCTTCTTATCATCTTGTCATAAATTTCAACAATAGTTTTTCTTTTATTATAAGAAGACTTTGTACATATAGAGGCTTTGACATTTTCATGTGCAAAAATCAAACTTTTGTATTATGTGTTGGTGACAACAATATAAATTTGCACATTTGATTTTGCCACAATGTAAATTTGTATTAAAAAAAGGAATATCAATTTTGTTATCTATTTATGATTTGGTATTCTATGTTAATTTGGTATTCTCTAACAATTTTATAGTTTCTGCTTGTGTACAAAATGATCAGACCTGCTAGTAAAATGAGAATCAAAACAAATTTATGTAGCAATAAAAATAATTAAGCCCATCGATTAAAGTCAAAAACTGTCGAGAGGTATGTTTCTGTTTGTATTACTGAACTTTATTGCATGTAGGTTAGTTTGGTGTTCTTATTTGTTTTTTTTCTCATTGGCACGCGTTCGCTTTTTTTCATTTTAATTATTTTTATTTGATTTTTTATTCAAAATAAGTAAAACAAAAGAAAGTGCATTTTAATTCATTTAATCTCATGGTTACTCATGGATTTGCATCATCCCATAATCATACACCATCCATTCATTTACATCATAAAAGAAAAGTCAATAAAAAGTTAACAATTTGTCATAAAAGACAAAACTTGATCACATTTTGTTTGCCTCATTCACACATCACTTGATCTCAACTAATTACATAATACATCAACATAAATTCACATTATATTGCAAAATTTTCAAATCCAAATTCACATTCATATGAAATTACAACAAATAAAATTCAAATTCACTCACACTTTATGCATTTTCCCACAATCCTCATCATATCCTTTAACCTAATTCTAAAGCCTACAAATCAACATCATTTCATTCACAATCTACACGATCAGTCACTACTAAACCACCTCAAAATTCTGTATCAAATTCATCATCAAAGTTCTAGTTTCTTTATTTTGAAGAAACTTGGAGTTTGAGCAAAAATCCTCCAAACTTGATCAAATTGCCATCCATTTACTTTAAATTATTCCACAACATCATCACCACAAAAATCCCTACCAAAAACAACATAAAAAACTCAGATTCATTCAAGTTCATTTTGAATGTGATTTCGAAAAAGTTGTCAAAATTGTGAAATAATGCTAAATTGAGGAATAAGAAGTTGCAAGGAGTTTGAATCTGTGAAGAAAAGTGGAAAATCACATCGTCGGAGTATTGTCGGAGCCTCTCCAGAATCTGGGTTTCTCGCCGTAAAGTTCATAGCGTTCTTTGTCTAGGTATCCTTTAATGCTTGCTATTTCTTGATATTTTTTACACTGATATGTTTCTGAATCTCATGATCATTAATCATCATTGAATTGCACAAAACAAAATTAATTTGGATTTTGAAAAATCAAGGGTTTGAGTGTTCTTGAGCAACTCAAGAACACAAATTCAAAATGATCAAATCGATTTGTTTCAAATAGAATGATATACTCAGTAGCTTTACAACATCACCCTGATCATGAATTCATAGTTTGTTTGGTATGAAAGTGGCAAAAATGGTCAAATCAAAGTCTTGTGCATCCCACTGTAAACGAGTAATTTTCAAAATAACTATTTGTTTTATTATTGATTTTCTAGTATGCCATTGTGTTTGTGAGATTAAGTAGATGAATTTTTATTATTCATTTGTGTTATTCTATAAAATTTTGAGACAGTTGCACACTGTCTAAAGTGATTAGTGGTGTTGGTTTTTTTTTTCAAGTTGCTGCAATTCACGTTACTGCGACTCAATTTTTTTCTTTAGGAAGGTCCCCTGGTGGGGCCCATGAGGGCCACGCCTAATTTTTTTACTTGTTTGTTATTTCGTTGATTAGGCTTTGAGTCTATTGCACTTATTTTTTCTCATCATAACCCCATGCATAGTTGCACCCCTTCTCCTTGTTCTCTTATTCTTTCGATAAATTTTATTTTATTAAATTATACAAACTGTTTTAATAAATAAAATTAATATTTCAAAAAAAAAAAAAACTCTTGATTAATATCACGCCATTATCAAAAATCAAATTCAAACCTTTTATTCATATCAAAACTATTTTTCAAAATAACGTGAATCAAAACGCTTGATCTTATCTGTAATACCCCATATTTTATAAACACCCTGGATAATATTAGGCGAGACCAATTGAGATCCAGTGTGCTCCGAGTATTTATCTGTAAGATAATAAGAGCAACGGATGAACTCAGAGCTGAGCAGATTAATATAATCTAACTCTATGGTTTTATTAATTGGTGCATTTGAGATAATTTGGACATTTAGTAGTGTTACTAACTAATGATTATTTCCTATATCATTTCATTTTCCCTCTTTTCCAAACATAATAGCATTTGGAGAAAGAGAAGTTAGAGGGAAAGGAAAGGAGAGAAGAGAAAATCCAAAGAGCTCATGATCAAGAATCATCCTCTACTCTTCATCATTTCATCTCATCTTCTTCATCATCATCTTCTAATCCAAGGGGGTTCTAGATGGAAGCTTTAGTTGTAGAATTCTTGAGGTTCTAGAGTTAGGTTGGATTTTGAGAAAAATGAGTATTTTTGCTAAATCAAAGAATCCAACGGTTGAAATGTGACATAAATTATGTGGTATGATTGACATATATGTATAATTATCTGTTGATACTTGGTTGTGTGTTTGAAATTGTTTTGAATGAGTTTGAGATGGAAAGGTATCAATTGAAACAAGAATTTTTGATTCTGTGCCCAGAGTAACCGGTTACCCTGTGGTGAGTAACCGGTTACCCATTGAAAAATTGGTGTTTGCGCAGAAAATGAATTGATTAACCAGTTACCCTATGGTGAGTAAGCGGTTACCCAAATGTGCCTCTAACTCTCATTTTGGCTCTGTTTCTCAAGTAACTGGTTACCCTGTGGTGAGTAACTGGTTACCACTGTTTGTTTTCCAAAAATATTTTCTAAAATTCATATCTTTTTACTCGGGTGTCCGATTTAAGCGTTCTTAATTTCGATGTGAAGTTATGAAAGTGTTCTATGCTATGGAAGGGGAAAATATTGTTTATGAGATGAAATTTATTTGATTATGTTAAATAAACGGAATTAAGTGTTTTATGCAAAAAGGAACTTTTGAAAATTTAAAAGCTTCAAGATGTGAGTTAGTGAGGAAACCTTAGTACAATAGAATGACTTAGAGAATTGTGTTGCCATGCTTACATCGATACTAGAAGAGTGCCTTTGTTAAGTAGTTGTTAGTGGAGGATCGTAATTCCTCTGGTTTATAGTCTATCCATTAATAAATATCGTGACCCGTGTTGAAGAGCCCCTTGTGCGGGATGGCCGGGGAGAAGTTACTTAATGGTTGGTACTGTGACCCGTGCTGAAGTGCTCCTTGTGTGGGCTGCCCGGGGAGAAGTACCAGTTGTAGATAACCGTGACCCGTGTTGAAGATCCCCTTGCGTGGGATGGCCGGGGAGAAGATATCTACGTTAAGGATCCATGACCCGTGTTGTAGTTCCTTGTATAGGCTGGCTGGGGGGAAGATCCCTTAACTAGTTTCTCGTTTTGTGAATTGTACGATTGTTTCTCTAATCAGAAATATTTGAGCTCAAGGTCTAGTTCCTTTCCCTCGACTTGAGCTAGACTGAGATAAAACCTTGTAAAGCCGAGAGAATATATAAGATAGGGAACTCACTGAGATTTTTTATCTCACCCCTTGTCGTTGATTATATTTCAGGTACTTCAGATTCTGCGAAGTGTAAGGATAAAGCCGTGTGATTTTTTCCTTACTTGTTTGATGGCTTAGCTTCCGTTGTGGAGTTTTTTTTAGATCATTGTCGATCTAGTTCTTAGTATTTATCTTTTGGAACATCTTGTATATATATTATGCCATAGTTTTTTTGTATGTAGTGTTTTGGGCATGTATATGTATAATGTGTTAACTAGGAACTTATGGTATTTCAGTACCAGAAACGTGAATTCATGTATGATATGGATGCTTGATGTATTATATTATATATGGGTGTTACAGTTGGTATCAGAGTAGGTCGTATCCTCAACCTAGCCATGAAATAGTATAAGTATTTTTTTCCGTTTCATATGTGTTGTGTCCCATTAGTCTTAGGTGTTATATTTATGGTATTGAGCCTGATCAACTTAATCCTATCTGTAAGACCTTTAGGAACATGGCTGACGGACGCAGAAGCAATCGTGGTAGACCCAAAACTACTCCAGTTGGGACAAATCCGTCGGGCGGCGATGAGAATGCTCCTTTGTATTAGTTTATGCAACAGATGCAGCAGCAACAGAACCAATTCATGCAGCAAATGATACAACAAATGAATGGAGGCCTTTATCCTCAGGTGGTTGTTCCAGAAGCTGTAGGTGGGAGTTTCCGGGATTTCATCCGCATGAATCCTCCGGAATTTCATAGCGGATTAGATCCTGTAAAGGCTCACGAATGGGTGTCTAGTATGGAAAGAATTTTCTTGATAGTACATTGTAGTGAGGAGAATAAGGTAGTGTTCGCTTCTCATTTGTTGAAGGGTCCTGCTATGAGGTGGTGGGAGAGTGCTTCAGCTCTTATGACTATTCAGGGTGTGCCTAAGGTCTGGGAACAATTCAAGGAAAATTTTATGGAGAAATATTTTCCTAGCTCCTTGAGGACTCAGAAAGAGTTTGAATTCCAACAATTAAGACAGGGTAGTATGCCTATGGCCAGTTATGCTGAAAAGTTTGAGGACATGGCTGCTTATTCTAGGCAGGCTATGTATGCTCCGGATGAAAGGTGGAAAATAGACTAACTTCTTTTTGGACTGAAAGCTTAAATCTCTCATAGTGTATCTCAGAGGGAGTTCACTACTTATGCTGAAGTTCTAAGGCAATGCTTTGTGGCTGAGCATAGTTTGAAGAAAGTCCAAGCTGAAGGTGTTGCAAGTAAGGTGAATCAGGGTGATCGTGGGAGAGCAAGTCAACAGTTTGGGCCTAGATCACAAGCTTTCAAAGGAAAGTAGGTTGTTAGACCTAATGCTATTCCTCTATGTAAGGTATGCAACAAACGTCATTTTGGGAAGTGTGCCGATGGGAGTTTTAGGTGTTATAATTGTAATGGATTGGGTCATGTGGCTAGAGATTATACTCAGAATAGAAACCAAGTGCAAGGAAGGAATACCGGAAGGGTTTATACCTTGGATGCAAGGAAGACGAAGAATGGTAACTCTTTGATTGCGGGTACGTGTTTCGTGAACGGGAATTCTTGTTTTGTTTTATTTGATTGTGGAGCAACACATTCTTTTGTGTCAATGAGATGTATGAAGCAACTTGGGTTGCAAGCTATTCCTTTGTGTCCTCCTCCTATGGTGGTCACTACCGCCATGGATGAAATGGTTGAGACACCGTTGATGTGTGAAAACTGTGTTTTGTCTGTGGATGGTAGAGTTTTTTAGATTGACCTTATTTGTTTACCGCTTAAGAAAGTTGATGTCGTTTTGGGGATGGATTGACTTTCTGCTAATTCGGTGTTTATTGGGTGTGAGGAAAAGCTAATCATCATTCCATCTGTTGAGGCTACCCCGAAGGATGTGTTAACAACTATTTTAGAAGGTATGGTGGGAATGATAAATTTCTTGTTTGAGAAGGAAAAATCTGTTCTTCTGGTTCTTACTAAGGAGGAGAGTAGTGATCAGCAAGTGTTGGGTATTCCTATAGTCTGTGAGTTTCCCGAAGTTTTTCCCGAGGACGTCATTTCTCTTGCTCCGGAGAGAGAAGTTGAGTTCTCTATTGACCTGGTACCGGGAACGACTTCTATATCTGTTTCTCCTTATCGGATGACACCACTTAAATTAAGAGAATTAAAGGATCAATTGGAGGATTTAATGGCTAAGCATTTTGTTAGACCTAGCGTTTCACCGTGGGGAGCTCCAGTGTTATTAGTAAAGAAGAAAGATGGTGGAATACGATTATGTATTGATTATCGTAAGTTGAATAAAGTCACCATCAAGAACAAGTACCCCTTACCCAGGATAGACGACTTGTTGGACCAATTTAAAGGAGCCTGTGTGTTCTCGAAGATTGATTTACGGTCCGGTTATCATCAGATCCGTGTGAAAAGTTCCGATGTGTCTAAGACTACATTTAGAACCTGTTACGGCCATTACGAATTCTTGGTGATGCATTTCGGTGTGACTAATGCTCCAGCTGTTTTTATGGATTACATGAACCGTATATTTCAAGCTTACTTGAACGAGTTTGTCGTATTCTTTATTGACAACATTCTTATTTATTCTCGTACTCCACAAGAGCACGGAGAACATCTGAGAATGGTTTTATCGGTGTTGCAAGAGAAGCAACTTTTTGCTAAGTTAAGTAAGTGTGAGTTTTGGATGTCGGAAGTTAAATTTTTTGGTCATGTTGTATCTCAGGGTGGTGTGGCGGTGGATCTGTCAAAGGTAGAAGTAGTGATTAATTGGGAAAGACCGAGGAATGCTTCAGAAGTTAGAAGTTTCTTGGGATTGGCAGGTTATTATAGAAGGTTCATCAAAGGTTTTTCTCAATTGGCCCTACCAATGACCAAACTTACTCGAAAAGAGTGTGCTTATGAGTGGGATTCGGGTTGTGAGCAATGCTTTATGAAATTGAAAGAAAGATTGACGACTGCTCCTGTGTTAATCATTCCTGATCCTAACAACTCTTACGAAGTATTTTCCGATGCTTCTAAGATGGGATTAAGAGGTGTTCTGATGCAAGGCTGTCAAGTGGTAGCTTATGCTTCTCGATAATAGAAAATTCATGAGAAGAATCATCCGACTCATGATTTGGAACTAGCAGCAGTTGTGTTTGCACTGAAGGTGTGGCGCCGTTATCTGTATGGTGTACGTTTTGAAATGTTTAGTGACCATAAAAGTTTGAAGTATTTATTTGACCAAAGGGAGTTGAATATGCGACAAAGAAGGTGGATGGAGTACTTAAAGGATTATGACTTAGAATCAAAGTATCATCCAGGAAAAAGAAAATAAAGTAGCAGACGCATTAAGTCAGAAAATGGTTCATAGTGCCGAATTGATGATATTTGAGTATGCTTTGTTGGAAAAGTTTAGAGATCTTAATCTCCAGTTTGTGTGGACTCCAAATGGTGTAATTATGGGAAATTTGAATGTTAATTCTATTCTAAGAGATGAAATTCAACAAGAACAAGTTTTAAAGAGGTGCATAATGGAGGCCAATTCTATTCTGAGATGGATAATGGAGGCCAAAATGAAGAAACTATTAAAGAGAGGTTCAGAATTCAGGAGGAAATGTGGTCCAACATAAGGCTGAAGGAGAGTATGCTAGCTCAGAAATCTCGCGTGAAATGGCTTCGAGAGGGAGATCACAATACCAAATACTTTCATAACTACCTAAGATCGAGGAATCGCTCTAACTACATTTCAGCTATTAGAACGGAAGGCATATTAGTGGAGAAACCTGAGAAGATAAAGGATGAAGCCAAGAAGTTCTTCGAAGCAAGATTTTACTGCTGAAGATGTGAAGATAGCTGTCTCTAAATGCGATGGAAATAAATGCCCAGGGGTCGATGGTTTTAATTTCTCATTCATTAAGCTGTGTTGGGATATAATAGGAGTGGATTTCTCAAATTGTATTTTGGAGTTCTTCAGGACTGGTTATCTTCCGAAGATGTTTGTTTCCTCCTTTATTTCATTGGTGCCGAAGATTGACAATCCTCAAGGATTCGAAGATTTCAGGCCTATTAGTCTCGTGAGTTGCGTTCTCAAGACTGTTTCTAAGATGTTGGCGGGTAGATTGGGAAAATTCATCCATAAGATAATCTCCCCTTCTCAAACTGGTTTCATCCCTGGCCGCCAGATATTCGACGGTATTCTGTTAGCAAATGAGATTGCAGACTATGCGAAAAGACTTAAGAAAGATTGCTTATTTTTTAAAGTCGACTTCGCAAGGGCGTATGATTGTGTTGATTGACGGTTCCTAGAAACTATGCTTGTTAAGATGGGATTTGGCTGCAACTGGCTAAAGTGGATTAGAGGATCGGTTTTTAAGAGTCACTTGTCGATTCTTATTAATGGCAGCCCTTCGAAGGACTTCATGGCCGGTATGGGATTGAAATAGGGTAATCCCTTAATCCCTTTTATGTTTTCAGTTGTTGCAGAGGGTTTGGCGTGCTTGGTTAGATGCGCATCTGCAAATAATATGCTTTCTCCTTTCAAAGTTCAAGATTCCCCCTCTCCTTGCTTGCTCCAGTTCGCAGATGACACCCTGCTTATTGGGGACGATTTGGTGCGTAACATCTGGACTTTCATGGCTATCCTAAGGGCATTCGAAGTTACCTCAGGTCTCAAAATCAACTACTCTAAGAGTTGCGTTTATGGTGTAGGAGTTGATACTGATATCCTTTCTGCTGCAGAAGATTTTTTACACTGTAATTCTGGTTTACTCCCTTTCAAATTTCTGGGTCTGCTTGTTGGAGGAAATCATCATCGGGTTTCTTTTTGGAATCCTGTCATATGGTGTTTGAAAAAGAAGTTATCTAGTTGGAACAATTGGAACCTATCATTCGGGGGAAGATTTACGTTGTTAAATTCGGTCCTTGTCAATTTACCTATTCACCATCTTGCTTTCTATAAGGCCTCTAAGAAGGTGGTGAAGGAAATTATTGCGATACAACGTCGTTTCCTTTGGGCTGGAACTGCTGATAAAGGTTTTGTGTCCTGGATTTCCTGGAACTCAGTCTGCAAACCAAAAGACCTTGGCGGTCTCGGAGTTAAGCATGTTGCTCGTTTCAATTGTGCCCTGTTATCAATATGGATTTGGAAATTTTACCGTGGAGGAAACAAAGTTTGGAGACAGACTTTGGTTGATAGATACGGTAACTTGAGTATTAAAATGCAACTCGCTGCAGAAGATGGTTTGTTGAAGAATACCTCGCTTTGGTTGAAGGACCTTCTTTCCTTATCTGTGAACGATACCTTTCATTTCAGCGACTACCTGGAGTGCTCTATTGGTGATGGTTCAAGTGTGGCATTCTGGCATTCTGTATGGACAGGTAACGAAGCTCTGAAAAATCGGTTTCATAATCTGTATCAGGTTTGTTGGAATCAAGGGAGTTCAGTAAAGGATATGGTGGAGTGGGATGGCAATACGTGGAGGTGGAGGTTGACTTATGTTTTGGATTTGAGTGATTCCAATTTGGTTCAAGAGTGGAATAACTTTCGTCTGATGTTGGATCAAATTCACCTCAGCAAAGACGAGAGAGACATATGGAATTGGTCCCTTCACGAGTCATTTTCGTATACGGTTAATTCGTGCTATTTGGCTTTGAACATCTCTTTTTACGATAGTGAGACTGTTTTGGTTAATGCCGACCTGATTCAAATTATGTGGAAAACGGTGTTACCGGTGACAGTTCAGATCTTCGGTTGGAGATTGGCCCATGACAGGCTCCCTACTAGATCAAATTTGGTAATCAGGTGGCTCATTGTTAATGACCATGGCAAGGTATGCATGTTTTGTTTTCATCATTTGGAAGATTCGTTCCATCTCTTCTTCTCCTGCACCAAATCTTCATTGGTCTGGAACAAAATATGTGAGTGGGTGGATATAGGCAGAATTTCGGAAAATAATAGCTCCCTACACGCGAAGACTTGGAACTCGAGGATTAAAGGTCGATGTGACGTGGGAAAGATTAATTTTATTTGGTTTATTACTTGTTGGATTATATAGAAGTCCAGAAACAATATATTGTTTAACGATGCTGTGTTTAGTGCGACCGATATTGTTAATGACATCAAAACTTACTCGTGGAATTGGTTGATATTAGGTAGAACTGATAGTAAACCTTGTAGATTATATGAATGGTTCAAATTCCCGCTAGACTTTATGTAATATCGGTGTCGGACCATTGGTTGTATCTTTTTGGTAAGAGATTTCCTTAATCTCATATATTGAATTTGATTATAAAAAAAACAAGAACAAGTTTTAGAGGAGGAGTTTCAAGAGATGTTACTCCAACCGGGTTTTACACGAGAAGCAGATGTGATAGTCCTGTTTAACCAAAGGATTTGTGTTCTGAATGATGCGGTATTAAAAATAAAGATTTTAGATGAAGCCCATAAAGGTACTTTTACGATACATCCTGGTTCTTGGAAGATGTATCAGGACTTGAAGAAGGATTATTGGTGGTCCAGAATGAAAAAGGATATTGCGGTGTATGTATTAGAATGTGCAGTGTGCCAACAGGTGAAGATTGAATACCAAAGACCGGGTGGTCTGTAGCAACCTTTAGAGATTCCATTTTGGAAGTAAGATTGTATTTCTATGGACTCTGCAGTAGGTTTACCCCGTATGCAAGGTGGTTATGATTCTATTTGGGTGATTGTGGATCGACTAACGAAATCTGCGCATTTCTTAGCCGTGAAGACTACTTACAAGGCAAGTCATTTTGCAAAGTTGTTTATTTCTGAAATTGTGACATTGCATGGTGTCCCTCTAACATTGTGTCCGATAGAGATCCAAAGTTTACTTCAAGATTTTGGAAGGCTTTTCAACAAGCAATGGGTACGAGGTTGCGTTTGAGCACGTCTAATCATCCTCAGACGGATGGTCAGACTGAGCGAACAATACAAACGATGGAAGACATGTTAAGAGCTTGTGTGCTAGAAAGTAGAGGAAATTGGAAAGAACTTCTACCGTTGATTGAGTTTTCTTATAACAATAGTCACCATGCGAGCATCGCTATGGCTCCTTATGAAGCGTTGTAAGGGAGAAAGTGTAGAACACCTTTGTGCTGGGCGGAAGTTGGTGAAGATAGAATTTTGGGACCCGAAATTATTCAAGAAACTACGGAAAAGATTCGAATAATCCGTGAGAAAGTTAAACAATCACAAGATCGTCAAAAGAGATAAGCGGACAATCGTAGGAGACCTTTTGAATTTGAGGAAGGTGACCATGTGTTTTTGAAAGTTACTCCGAGATTGAGATTGAAAGGACCATTTAAGTCACGCAAGTTAAGTCCGAGATACGAGGGACGGTATCAGATCTTAGAAAGGATCGGTGAAGTCGCTTATCGATTAGCCTTACCACCCTCTCTGTTAGAGATGCATGACGTCTTTCATGTATCTCAGCTTTGAAAGTTTATTCCTGGTCCTCTTTAGCCAGTTCTACCAGACTCAGTTGAAATAGAAGCAGACTTGACTTTTGAACCTCAACCGAGCCGTATTGCGGGAAGAGAAACAAAGGTATTAAGGAACATAGACATTCCTCTTGTTAAGGTGCAATGGGATGTGACGCATCCTGGTGATGCTACTTGGGAACTAGAATCGGAGATGCGAGATGCTTACCCTCATCTGTTTAGGTAATCTTTTAAATTCGAGGACGAATTTCTATTTAAGGGGGGAGGATGTAATACCCCGTATTTTATAAACGCCCTGGATAATATTAGTCGAAACCAATTGAGATCCAGTGTGCTCTGAGTATTTATCTGTTAAGAGAATTAGAGCAACTGATGAACTCAGAGCTGAACATATTAATATTATCTAACTCTAAGGTTTTATTAATGGCTGCATTTGAGATAATTTGGACATTTAGTAGTGTTACTAACTAATGATTATTTCCTATATCATTTCATTTTCCCTCTTTTCCAAACATAGTAGCATTTGGAGAAAGAGAAGTTAGAGAGAAAGGAAAGGAAACAAGAGAAAATCCAAAGAGCTCAAGATCAAGAATCATCCTATACTCTTCACCATTTCATCTCATCTTCTTCATCATCATCTTCTAATCTAGGTGGGTTCTAGATAGAAGCTTTAGTTGTAGAATTCTTGAGGTTCTAGAGTGATGTTGGATTTTGAGAAAAATGAGTATTTTTGCTAAATCAAAGAATCCAACGGTTGAAATATGATATAAATTGTGTGGTATGATTGATATATATGTATAATCATCTGTTGATACTTGGTTGTGTGTTTGAAATTGTTTTGAATGAGTTTGAGATGGAAAGGTATCAATTAAAACAAGAATTTTTTATCCTGCGCCTAGAGTAATCGGGTACCCTGTGGAGAGTAACCGGTTACACTTTGAAAAATTAGAGTTTGCGCAGAAAATGAACTGAGTAACCGGTTACCCTGTGGTGAGTAATCGGTTACCCAAATGTGCCTCTAACTCTTATTTTGGCTTTGTTTCTCAAGTAACCGATTACCCTGTGGTGAGTAATCGGTTACCACTGTTTGTTTTCCAAAAATATTTTCTAAAATTCATATCTTTTGACTCGGGTGTCCAATTTAAGCGTTCTTTATATCGATGTGAAGCTATGAAAGTATCATATGCTATGGAACGTGAAAATATTGTTTATGAGATGGAATTTATTCGATTATGTTAAATAAACAGAAGTAAGTGTTTTATGCAAAAATGAACTTTTGAAAATTTAAAAGCTTCAAGATGTGAGTTAGTGAAGAAACCTTAGTACAATAGAATGACTTAGAGAATTGTGTGGCAATGCTTACATAAATACTAGAAGAGTGTCTTTGTTAAGTAGTTGTTAGTGGAGGATCGTAATTCCTCCGGTTTGTAGTCTATCCCTTAATAAATACCGTGACCCGTGTTTAAGAGCCCCTTGTGTGGGATGGCCGGGGAGAAGTATTTATTAAGTAAGTAACCGTGACCCGTGTTGAAGAGCCCCTTGTGTGGGATGGCCGGGGAGAAGTTACTTAGTGGTTGGTACCGTGACCCGTGCTGAAGTGCTCCTTGTGTGGGCTGGCCGGGGAGAAGTACCAGTTTTAGATAACCGTGACCTGTGTTGAAGAGCCCCTTGTGTGGGATGGCCGGGGAGAAGTTATCTACGTTAAGGATCCGTGACTCGTGTTGTATTGCCTTGTATAGGCTGGCCGGGGAGAAGATCCCTTAACTAGTTTATCGTTTTGTGAATTGTACGATTGTTTCTATAATCAGATATGTTTGAGCTCAAGGTCTAGTTCCTTTCCCCCGACTTGAGCTAGACTGAGATAGAACCTTGTAAAGCCGAGAGAATCTATAAGATTGGGAACTCACTGAGATTTGTTATCTCACCCCTTGTTGTTGATTATATTTCAGATACTTCAGATTCCGCGAAGGGTAAGGTTAAAGACGTGTGGTTTTTTCCTTACTTGTTTGATGGCTTAGTTTCCGTTGTGGAGTTTTTTTTAGATCTATGTCGATCTAGTTCTTAGTATTTATCTTTTGGAACATCTTGTATATATATTATGCCATAGTTTTTTTGTATGTAGTGTTTTGGGCATGTATATGTATAATGTGTTAACTAGGAACTTATGGTATTTCAGTACCAGAAACGTGAATTCATGTATGATATGGATGCTTGATGTATTATATTATATATGGGTGTTACATTATCAAGTCCTTTTCTAACTTAATGGTTTCAAAAAAAATTCGCAATAAATAGTCGGTTGAAAATAGATTAGTTGGACGTACTTGCTCTTCTTAGTTTCGAGTATTTGGATGACGGTCATACTTAGCTTACTGTTCAAATACTCGTCTTCCGTTTCGAAATACATTAGTTAAACTAGTCTATTTCATTCTTTCGTGGATGAAAAAGATTATTTGGGTGTTATTGTCCTCCTTAGTTCTGAGTATTTGTGTGATGACCGTACTTATCCTCTTGCGCGATTACTCGTCATCCGTTAAAGAAATATGACCTAATTTGCTTCACAAATTTCATAAATAATTTAGACGAAAAAGGATTAGTTGGACGTACTTGTCCCTCTTATTCCCCGAGTATTTGGATGATGGTCGTACTTGGCCTCCAGTTCAAGTACTCGTCATCCTCCCATAAACAATCTCAGACAATCAAACTCTTTTCCACCTTAGTGCATTGTCAAACCTTTACAAAGGAAAGATGTTTCGTCCATACCGAGACGATGCAAACAAAGCTTCATGCTTACCATGTGCGAGAAGTAAGAACGTTTTCTACTCGAATGCAATGAAAACATAACTCTGTAAGATTTCAAGTTATGTTGTCCATTCTAATGTAACTCACAAAATTCTCTACTTCCGTGTCTGGGTATTAAGCAATGTTTTCAGCTCAAATGTGAATTAAACATCCTTCGCTAAAATCAACCAACCCACAAACATTTTCTATCTAGAACTTATAGCTTTGAATTTCTCATCGCACCAGAGGATACGTAGAAGCGAGATTCAACATCTAAACTACTAATTAATTAGTATATTCATAAAAATAATTTTTAGTGAACTAACAAATATATTTGTTCATCAGTTTATTTGGAGGTCATATCTTGCTCTAAAAGATGATTTTATAATGGATGTTGAGGATGCAACCATCTGGACTACGACAAAACCAATTATCATGTTCACTATTATAAAAATGCATCATAGTGATCGTGTTAAACTATAGTTTGACATATATGAAAAAATATTAGATATGCCATGGTGCTTTAAAAAATACCAAAGAAAAACTAAAGTGTCAGAATAATGATCATTAAACGGTTGGAAATATTTCACCAAGTCAGAGTGTCGTCAATGGAGGAACCGCTGTACCTTTATCATGGTCAACTATGTCATGTCGAACGAATGCAAACCAAGTTGTCAATACATGTCATGGTATAGAACGATTACAATTTCCTTTCTGTCAAAGTCTAGATACTTAGTTGACCCATGTGAACAACCATAATCATCAAATGTCCAATATAACCGACAACAAACTTATGTTCATATTCCAACCCACCAAAATTACAAAACCACATAACAATCTTTCGTTATCACCCAAAATCAATATATGCCAAACACCCAATCAAAAAACCAATAGTATACCCCTCACTACCAACAACAAAACTCAACTACCAACCCATCATACTCAAACCAATACCCACAAGATTAATCAGTTGGAGAATGTCAGTGTTGCTTAAACTTTGGTGGTATATGTTTATCTTGTTTAATATGTTGAATAAACTTTAATGTTTTGTTTAGTGGAGATGTAGTTGGAAAGCCAAAAGGTTTAGTGGGTCTTTAATTTAGAGTTAGTAGTAAGGTCAAGAGTTAGTGGACTATTATTAGTATTTATTGTTTTATTGGAATAGTAGAAAACTTGAGCCTATATAAAAGGGCTAAGATTGTATCTTTGATCAATGTACAGAACAACTCAATATATAGGAAAAAAGTACTGCTTCTGTCATCAAATTGGCATCAGAGCTAATGGCAAATACGATGAGTCAAATTCCGTTGCCGCGTTTAACGAAGGCGAATTACAAGAACTGGAGTATCCAAATGAAAGCTCTTCCTGGATATCTAGATGCGTTGGAGGTGACCAGGGATGGTTTTGCAGAACCAGCTGACACCACAGAGTATACGGCGACTCAACAAAAGGCGTTGAAAGAGACGCGTTCGAAGGATAAGACGACATTGTATATGCTGTTCCGAGCAGTTGACGAATGAGGCTTTGAGAAAATTGCCGGTTTGACTACGTCGAAGGAGGCTTGGGACACGTTAGAAAAAGTGTTCAGAGGAGCAGATCGAGTGAAACAAGTTCATATTCAAACTCTTCGTGGAGAATTCGAGAGGATGCAGATGAAGGAGTCAGAAATTGTATCTGACTACATCACGCGTGTACAAACGGTGGTGAACCAACTCACTAGAAATGGCGAAGCAGTGACTGATGCACGAGTTGTTGAGAAGATTCTGAGATCTTTAACAGATAAGTTTGAGAATATTGCATGTGCAATAGAAGAGTAGAAGGACCTTTCGACGCTCTCAGTCAAGAGCTCGCGGGTTCTCTCGAGGCACACGAACAACGAAAGATGAAAAAGAAGGATGAAGCAGTCGAGGAAGCAAATCAAACGAAGGAGTCAGTCAAAGACGAAAAGGTACTATATTCTCAAAACTTTCGAGGAAGAGGACGTGGCCGTGGAGGTCGTGAAAATGGTAGAAGTGGTCGAGGCAGCAACTTCGACAGAAGACAGTCGAGCCAGCAAAATTGGCGTGGCAGAGGACGTGGTCAAAGAGGTGGTCAGTCAAACTACTCCAACGTCGAATGTTACAAGTGTAACAAGCTTGGTCATTTTGCGAAGGACTGCAACTCCTTCAAATGTTATAACTGTGGTAAAGTGGGACATCTTGCAAAAGATTGTCGAGTCGAAAAGAAAGTAGAAGAAACAACCAATCTAGCTTTGGAAGTCGAAGCGAATGATGGTTTTTTGTTGATGACTCAGAAGGAAGAAGACGCGGAGAATGACACTATGTGGTATCTTGACTCTGGAGCAAGTAATCATATGTGTGGTCACAAACACCTGTTTAAAGAAATGCAAAAGATTGAAGATGGTCATGTGTCTTTCGGAGATGCATCGAAAGTGAAGGTCGAAAGAAAAGGTACGATTTGTTATTTGCAGAAGGATGACTTGACTGAATCAATCCAAGATGTTTATTATGTATCAGATCTCAAGACAAATATTTTGAGTCTGGGACAACTCACAGAAAAAGGTTACTCGATATTCATGAAAGATCGAATATTGCACTTGAAGGACAAGTTAGGGCATTTGACTGCTCAAGTCGTAAAGGGGAGAAATCGAATGTACAAGCTGAACTTGAGGAGTGTTCAAGGAAAATGTTTGCAAATCAATGTCGAAGACAAAGCGTCGCTGTGGCATCAACGCTTTGGTCATTTACATCATACTGGTCTAAGAAGGTTAGCGAATAGGAACATGGTACGAGGGCTACCAGATATGGACTATGAAGGAAAGTTTTGTGAAGATTGTGTGCTGAGCAAACAAACAAGAACCTCATTTCAAAAGAAGGCAGAATATCAAGCTAAAGATATTCTCGAATTGATTCATACTGATATTTGTGGGCCAATCACTCCAGAATCTTTCAATGGCAAAAGGTACTTCATCTCTTTTATCGACGATTTCTCACGAAAAACTTGGGTTTATTTCTTGAGAGAAAAATCTGAAGCATTCGAGGTGTTCAAAAAGTTCAAAGTAATGGTGGAGAAGGCAACTGACAGACACATCAAAGCAGTTCGATCTGACAGAGGTGGTGAGTATACTTCGACAACCTTTATGAAGTATTGTGAAGAGCAGGGCATAAGGAGATTTCTAACTGCACCATATTCACCTCAACAAAACTGTGTAGCTGAAAGGAAGAATCGAACAGTTCTCGACATGGTTCGATCAATGCTTAAAAGTAAGAACATGTCGAAGGAATTCTGGGCAGAAGCTGTACAATGTGCCATTTATGTTCAGAATCGATGTCCACATTCGAAGTTATAAGATCAAACACCACAAGAAGCATGGAGCGGACAGAAGCCAACAGTTTCTCATCTCAAAGTATTTGGTAGTGTGGCTTATGCACACGTACCAGATCAACGAAGAACAAAGCTTAAATACAAAAGTCAGAAGTACATATTCATTGGGTATGATGAGAAGACAAAAGGTACAGGTTATTCGATCCCATAAACAAGAAGGTGATAATGAGTAGGGATATTCGAATAATCGAAGCGAGTAAGTGGGACTGGAACAGTTCGACAGAGGTTATTGTCGAAGCTGGAACAGTCGCTATACCAACAATCATTTCGACAGAACCTGTAGATTCTGAAAATGAAGATGAACTTCGACAACCCAGAATGCGAAGTCTACAAGACTTATATGATTCGACAAGTGAGGTACATCTTGTATGTCTTTTGGCAGATGCTGAAAATATCAATTTTGAAGAAGCATTGAGAGACAAGAAGTGGAAAACTGTCATGGACGAAGAAATTAAGGCGATTAATCACAACAACACATGGGAGCTGGTCGAATTACCAAAAGGAAGTCAACCCAGTGGTGTGAAGTGGGTATTCAAGAAAAAGATGAATATTGAACGCGAAGTGGAACGATACAAGGCTAGACTTGTTGCGAAGGGATATAGGAAGAAGGCAGGAATCGACTATGACGAAATTTTTGCTCCCGTTGCAAGAATGGAGACAATTCGACTACTCATTTCACAAGCTGCTCAATTCAAATGGCCAATATTTCAAATGGATGTCAAATCAGCATTTTTGAATGGTGTGCTCGAAGAAGAAGTCTATGTCGAACAACCACCAGGGTATATGAAAGCTGGAGAAGAGAAGAAGGTGATGAAATTGAAGAAAGCACTTTATGGGCTGAAGCAAGCACCACGGGCATGGAATACACGTATCGACACATATTTTAAGGAGAATAGGTTCAAGCAATGTCCTTATGAGCATGCTCTTTATGTAAAGAAGAATGGAGGTAATATGTTACTTGTTGCTCTTTATGTTGATGATCTCATCTTTATGGGTAGTAATGATCAGATGATAGAAGAGTTCAAGGGCACAATGACACGAGAATTTGAGATGACAGACTTAGGTCTGATGAGATTTTTTCTTGGTCTGGAGGTTCGACAAGAAGAAACAGGATTTTTATTTCACAAGAAAAATATGCAAAAGAAGTCTTGAAGAAATATAAGATGGAAAGCTGTAATCCAATTTCGACGGCAATGGAACCAGGTGCCAAGCTGTCGAAATTTGATGGGGGAGATCGTGTTGAAACAAGTAAATTTCGAAGCTTGGTAGGAAGTCTTCGCTATCTCACATGTACAAGGCCGGACATTTCGTTAAGTGTCGGCATTGTCACCGATTCATGGAGGAGCCAGTACATTCACATTGGAAGGCATTAAAAAGAATCCTTCGATACATCCAAGGAATTGTGTCACTTGGAATGTTTTATTCAAGAAGAGAAGATTATAAGTTGGTTGGTTACTCCGACAGTGATTGGTGCGGAGATGTAGACGATCGAAAAAGCACATCAGGATATGTGTTCTTTATGGGAAATACTGCTTTTACCTGGCTCTCCAAGAAGCAACCAATAGTAACACTTTCGACATGTGAAGCTGAATATGTGGCAGCATCTTGGTGCGTTTGTCATGCAATATGGCTGAGAAGATTGTTGGGCAAAATGGAGTTAAAACAGGAAGGTGCAACTGTGATACACGTGGACAACAAATTAGCAATTGAGCTAGCAAAGAATCCGGTGAATCTTGAAAGAAGCAAACACATTGATGTTCGATTCCATTTCATTCGAGAACATGTGAAGGAAGGAAGTGTCGAATTAAAGCATGTGGCAAGCAAAGACCAAGCAGCAGATATCCTTACAAAACCATTGTCGAAAGAGCTTTTTGACAGAGGCAAGAAAATGATAGGCTTGATGGATGGGAAAAACATTTATGTTTACAGGGGAGTTTTGTTGAATAAACTTTAATGTTTTGTTTAGTGGAGATGTAGTTGGAAAGCCAAAAGGTTTAGTGGGTCTTTAATTTAGAGTTAGTGGTAAGGTTAAGAGTTAGTGGACTATTATTAGTATTTATTATTTTATTAGAATAATAGAAAACTTGAGCCTATATAAAAGGGCCAAAATTGTATCTTTGATCAATGTACAGAACAACTCAATATTTTAAAAAAAGGTACTGTTTTTGTCATCATAATATAGTAGAAGCGATGCATACTTAGTAGGAGTAAGCATTAATATTATTCGCATGGAATTACTGCATAGAAAAATTATAGTGTCTCACCCTAACAATTAAATATAATTTATTTTTTTTTATTTTAAAAATTAAATAGCTTCAGATTTACTTTCGAATAAAATTACTTGTGAATTTATCTGCGATTATTTTCTACGGATTTACCAGTAGATTTAGCTGTAGATCTTCCTGCCGAAATAATTACCACAAAAGTTTTAGCTGAAAATCAAAAACGCCAGAAAAAACCGCTATAAAAGTGTTTCCTACAGAAATATAGCTAAAACAGGAAAACCCAATATTTCTAGTAGTTCTCAAACTTTAGTTGATAATATTGATATTTATATATGTATTATCTGTATTTTTACCTTTTTCTCATTTTGGTGTGCGATCAAATAATTTTTATTTGAGATGTGACAACTGTTTTTCAAGAATGAGACTACCAAAAAGATTCTTATGCAGTAGTCTTATACATTGTCCTGCTCACATTGGCTGCTTTGAATTTCAATATAAAAGCAGCGGCTGCTACACCAAACAATTAGCCTAACAAGCTATCCAATATAGTAATAAGCATATTCTTTGTTTGCACACAAACCATGTTACATTGCTATTGGACGTATCATCACTTTACCTTTATTGTTATAGTAGTAATATTATACATCTTTGCAACTTGACATGTTAATTATTCCATTCCTTGTATCTATCTAAGTGAATATTACTCTATACATTGCTATTCAACATTGCCGCATGTTTATCACATCTAGAACTCAACAGGGACATATATATAAATACCAGTCCCAACGTTGGAACTTGCATTCATCATTCAAGAACATAACATAAACATATAAACGCAGCTAGAGAAATTAATTACTCTTGGTTAGTTTTTTCAATGGCGTTTATAGAGCGTAATATTTCTAGCGACGGGAAGCGTGTGATGACTTTGCAACAGTTTAAGCAGTGGTTAAAGACATCGTTTGATGCAAATGGTGATGGTCGGATCAGCAAAGGTGAATTGCGCGAGGCGTTGAGGATCACCGGTGGACTATTCGCTTCGTGGAAGAGTAGTAAGGTGTTGAAATCTGTTGATTCGAACCATGATGGGTTCATTGATGACAAGGAGTTTGTTAATCTTGCACGGTTTGCAGAGAAGCACTTGAGCATAAGAATCACAAAGTAATTTTTGTTTGTTTGTGTATATTGGGCCGAACAATCCTGGCGTTGAAGTTTTTTCTTAAGAGTTTTGACATTGTTTTTGTGATTACTTACTACACGTTTTGGTTAATTGTAAATGTCCTTAATCTTTTGTATTTATTATACTTGTTAAATTATCAATTATGATATATGATATATAAATAGTCTCCTCACAAATTTCAAGAATTCGTCATGTACCACTCTTTCATAAAAACATGAAATATTTATGTTGTTTGTTTTTTTTTAAATAAAATGTCTTTCACATCGGTTGACATTACCAAATATGATGATAGATATTTTAATTATATATATATATATATATATATATATAATTAAAATTCCTATCATCAAGTTGGTTTGTATGTTTGAATGACAAAAGTATTGTAAAAGTAAAATAACTTAGAAGTAATAAGGTAATTCTCTCTCACACACACACACCTAAAACATTTTTCAAAATGCTTTTATCTTAGAAATTATTTTCTAAGCCAGAGACAAGTGATTTAAAACATGTCCTAAACTTCTTCAAACTACTTTTTAACTAACCAATCTATTAGTATGTTGTGTCCATCGATTGAGAAAATTTTTCTAAGTCAGTCAGTTGATTGGAGTATTAAGCCAATCGATTGTAAGAGTGATAATCGATTACCTAAATAATAAGGACATCACATTAATTACTTGCAACAACTCTATATCCACACTTTCCTATTTGGTCTTGCTAATCGATTGTATATGAGTTGTCCAATCAATTGGGGCTTTATGCCAATCAATTGGCTCATTAATTCGATCCATGAATCATTTCCATTTTGGGTTTTCCAACATCTATAAAAAAAAACATGTCTCCACTTCAAATCACACCACTTTCTAACATTTTAATATTTCTTTGGAATCTCTCTCTCTCTCTCTCTCTCTCTCTCTCTCTCTCTCTCAAATATTTATGTTCACTTTATATTGCTTTAGTGATTGTAAGTGAAGCTTTGCATGTGAGGAATAATTTTTTTGTAAGTGCTTGTGTTGTTTGTTTATATTTTTAAGAGTGTGATACTCTTGAGAGTTCGAGTTTGGTTCATGAGATAAACATATCATAAAATCTCTGTGGTTGATTTCTTAAGCTTTTCCAGAAAAAACTTTGTTTTAGTTATTGAGATAAGCCATATATCTTTAAGCGGTTTGCTAGCTTAGCCTGGGGTAAAAACGGTCATTAGTTAGGGATAAACCTGTAAAAATCTCAAGATCAGATTATATTAAGGTTCATGGGCATAACCTTCAAAAACTCAAAGTTTATAGTCAAACTCTCTAGAAGACCTCTTGGGGACATGACTAGGCCAACGTTCGACCAAACTTATATAAATCTCTGGTGCAATTTCTCTAACATATCCTTTTAATTTCGGCAATTTACTTTCAGTACTTTATTTTCGCTACAAATCACAAAACCAAAATTACTAATACGGTCTTATCCAAGAAAGGTATAAAAATAACTCATGTTAAGGACTAATTGTCTTAGGAGAAAAATTGTCTTCAAGCTATTTACTAAACAAACCTCCATTCTTCAATGGAGAGGGGTGTAGTTTGTGGAAAGAGCTAAATGAAAGTTTTTATAGAAGGACAGATTTTGGTATTTCGAAGGCTGTGAAAGAAGGAAGTATTTGTCCCTACACACGAAGTTAATGGTGTTGTAGTAGACAAAACATAAAAGATTGGTCCAAAGAGGATAAAGATAATGTTCAACATGGTTTGAAAGTAAAAAATATGATCACTATCGCTCTTGGTCTTGATGAATTATTTCGAGTTTCTCATTACAAAATTGTTAAAGAAATGTGGGACATCCTCCAAATTACCCATGAAGGTACTACTGAGGTAAAGAGAGGAAGGTTTGACACATTAACCCATGAGTATGAACTCTTCAAACTGAAACTTAGAGAGAGCATATGAGAACTTTGGGGAAAACATTCTCAAAAGAGGAATTAGTCATAAAAAATCTTGAATTCCTAAATCGTAGTTGGAAACCCAAAGTCACTGAGATTTGTGAATCGAAGGATTTGACGACTAAGGACACACACACACACACACTTTGGTAAATTGCAGGAACATGAAATGATATTCAAAAGACTTGCCATAGACGAAGAAGGAGAAAAGAAAAGCAAGAGTCTAACACTTAAAGCTAAAGAATCTGACTCGGATGATAACATGACTCTCATAGTGAAGAACTTGAAGAGATTTATGAAGAATGAGAAAAAGAAAAAGGAATAGCAAGGAAAAGATGAAGAAAAACAATATCCATTCCAACACGATACAACTATGAAATGAAAGGACATATCAAACCATATATCCCTCCCTTCAAGAAGGCATATCAAAAATTCAGAAAAACTCAAAAAAAGAAGAAAGCTTACACTACGAGGGAAAACACATATCACAACGGTTGGAAAAGGGATACCACCACGCTGGTCCAACCATTGTGAGGTGAGGTGTGATTGTATGTATGATGATTTCGACCACGGACGTGCGACCGTGATTGTATCTATGTAGCACACTACCTACCACAACGGTTACTTTAAACAATCATTGTGATATTCTTTAATGCAACATACTTAACAATGGTTGTGCTAAACAACCGTTGTGATATATAGACATGAGTTTATTATAAATTATGTGGAATGCTTATTTCGCCAATGCCCTATAAACATATAATCTTCCAATCTATACTAGAACATTATAATATGAAAAATTAAGTTATATTAGAAGAAAAAGTTCACTTGCAATGCTAAACAAGAGTTATTCACCTCCTTATCTGTATTTTGTTCTTTGAAAGTTAGAACTTGGTTTAATGCTCCTAGTTCTTCAACCGCCCTTGCCTTCACCTCTAATACTTTTTTCAAAATATTATTTACTATGCAAACAAATTTAGAGGTGGAGATAGGGGTGGTTGAAGATATACAATCATTAAACCAAATTCTAACTATCAAAGAACAGCATGCAGTTAATAGTGTGAAGAATTTTTGTCAAGAATTGAACGTGTACTTATTTTCTAATACAATTTTATCTATTATATTATAATTTTCTAATATAGTTTGGAATGTTATATATTCGGTAAGGGATTGAAAAAACACATAAACCACATAATATATAATAAACTGATCTTTTAAACAAACATTAACAACAACATTCATCAACAATAAACCATAAACAACAAACACGATACAACAAACATATCAAGTCATAAAATGCTCTAGAAACATACCATACATGTCCCATAATGGCGTGTCAACAATGAAATAAGGATGAAGCTAAATTTAGACTTGCAAACTTGTGTATATTTTCAATTGATGTCATTCTGGATCTTTGACACAAGTTTGCAGCGCTAACTTTAGCTTCGGCCTCTTTATTGAAACAAGCATCCATACCTATAAGTAAAAACAAGAAGGAAGTTCAAACATCATGAAACAAGCTATTGAAACATATTTTAAAAAAATAAACTAAAGATAAAATGAACCAGTAAATACACATTGGCTAAGATTTGATGTTATTGTTTCGTTTTAGGGTTTCCATATGAGAGAGACAAGTGACAGAATTGTTAGGGTTTTGTTTTGAGATAGACGAGTGAATGAGTTATTAGGGTTTTGTTTTGAGAGAGACAGTTGTTATGTACTGAAGCGAGATATAATTTCGCTTATAAATAAATAAGTATCACCTTTCATCACGGTTGGTAATAAAAACGGTGGTGATATATAAGATCAATAACATTTTTATCACGATAAGTGGCTAATTGTTGTTGTTGGGATTCGAACCATTTCACTCCGTGTACCTTTCACTATGGTTGCTTCATTTGACCGTTGTGACATGTCCTTTAGTAAATGCCAAAAAAAATGCCCCCAGAAATAAATTATTACCACGGTTAACTCTATGGTCGTTGTAAATTTGGTGTTACCAAAGGTCTATTTTTTAGTAGTGTTATATCGTAGGGGAAGACAATGATATGGAAAACTCAGATGATGAAGAAGAAAAAGTTAACATTTTTCTAATTGAAAGTCATCAAGACAAAGAGGAAACCTCTCAATTCTCCTATCATGATTTATTTAGAATATGTTAAAAAAATTAACAAAAGAAATAAATAAACTAGAGCAAATTGTTTCTGTATCCAAAGATATTATCTGCTCTCTTGAATCTAAAAATAAAACCCTTGAAAAGGAAATAGAACTCCTTAGATAGAAACAAAAGGACTTTATTCAAAACTCTTCCACTTCAAATAAAGATGATGAACCTGACATGTGCAATAGTTGTGATAATTTAAATAATGAAATTTGTGATCTTGAAAAAACACTTGTCAAGCTCACAAAAGGAAGAGAAAAGTTAGAAGTCTTGTTAGGAAATCAAAGAGCTTTATACAAAAATGCGGGATTAGGTTTTGAGCCCAAGAACAATAGTAAGAATTTTGAGAACACGTGTAAAACCAAAACTACGTCTCATTGTAAATCCTTAAAATGCAACTACTATAATAAAGAAGGTCGCATTGCTGTGTTATGTTTCATTAATAAAATCCGTGAAAGAAAAGAAGAACATCCTCCTTCATACTTCTTGAAGAAACATTGTGAACACAAAGCTAAAATATCATCTAACTCTGAAAATTTCCTATAAGACAAGAAAGAAAACTGCATATAAAACTAACAAACAAGGATCCAAGATGATATTGGTACCTAAAGTTAAGAACTAACTTTTTTCTCCGTAGAAATTCTTTACAATCTCAAAAACTAAATGGTATCTTGGTAGCGGTTGTTCAAAGCATGTGACAGGTGACAAAACCTTATTCTCCACCTTCTTTCCCAAAGATGAAAGATTCATCTCATATGGAAATAATAATGAGGAAAAAATTCTATATTTTGGCACCATCGGTAAGTCTCCAAATCCAAATATTAGGGAAGTCCTCTTGGTAAAAGGACTTAAGTTTTTTTTTTCTCAGCATAAGTCAACTTTGTGGAAAAGGTATCAATGTAACAATTAATTCTTCTAGTTACAGGGTCATAAAATCAAAATCAAATAAAACTCTATTTACTAGTTCAAGAAGTGCAAATACCTATATAGTAAATTTAAATAAAATTCTTTCAGATGATATATGTCTCCTAAGTAACAAGGATGAATATTGGATATGGCATAGGAGAATAGCTCACATCAAGATGGATCACTTGAACAAGTTGCCCCGTAAGAATTTAGTAGACTGCCTGCAAAACTTACACTTTGAAAAGAATAGACTATGTGATGCGTGCCAAAAAGGGAAGCAAGTAAGGGCCTTTTTTAAATTCAAAAATATCATTTTTACTGTTCAAACCTTGCAACTGCTTCACATGGACCTCTTTGGCCCATTCAAAATTGTACGTCTAACTGGCAACGTCTATGCCCTTGTAATTGTGAATGAGCACTCTCGGTATACTTGGACACAATTCATATCTCACAATAGAGACGCATTTTCCTCCTTTCGAAAACTAGCAAAGGTTATCCAGAACGAAAAAAGATTAAGCATGGCATCTGTAAGACATGACCATGGTGGAGAATTCCAAAATGAGGAATTCAAAAATTGTTGTAACGAGAATGGTATTCGACAGACCTTTTCTACTCCGTGAACTCCCCAAGAAAACGGGGTAGTAGAGAGGAAAAATAAATCTCATTTAAGCTTACGAGAACGATGCTCAATGAGACCAATCTTCCTAAATATCTCTAGCCTAATGCTGTAAATACCGATTTCAATGTTATGAATCATGTCCTAATACGACCAATTCTAGAGCGAATGCCCTATGAATAATACAAAGGAAGTAAGCCAAATATCTTTCACCCTCCTGTCTTTTGTTGTAAATGATTTATCTTTAACAATGAGAAAGATAACCTCAGAAAATTTGACGCAAAAGCTTATGAAGGTATATTCATAGGATATTCCACTTATAGCAAAGCCTTTAGAATCTATAATTTAAGAACCAAAACAACCAAAGAATTAATTCCTATTACCTTTGACGAATCTAACTCCAAACCTGTAGAAGTGGAAGTTGTTGATTATGCAGGTATCATGGAAAAGACAAGTCAAAAGGATGATCATGAACTAAACCATGATCAAAATGAAAATGAATAAAAAGAAACAAATTAGGATCAAACCTTAGACACTCCACAAGAACGTCTAGATCTTCGAAAAGAATGGAGACTAACAAAAGATCATCAGATCCAAAATGTTAACGAAGATATAGCTAAAGGGGTCACCACTTGACAATCTCTCAATAAGGTATGCAAATTTGTGGCTTTTGTTTCAAAATTGAGCCAACGATAATCGAAGAAGCCATAGTCAACGAACATTGGTCTCTTGCTATGCATGAAGAGCTAAATCTATTTGAACGAAACAACGTTTGGAAACTTGTTCCCAAAGCTTAAGCTAATCCAGTAGTTGGAACCCGATGGGTCTGTGGCACATAACAAATGGGATTTTGGTACCCCAAGGGAGCCGATTGTGACTTAGTTGGGTACTCTGACTTCAATTTTTTTGGGTTGCATATTGGATATGAAAAGGGAAGATGAGGAAAACACAAGAAGTGGGAGTTGAATTGTGTTGACTTTTTCATTCTTTTTAATCTCTATTTAGATTCTAAGTCAGGTTCTAAACACAAAGTATAGAATCTGAATCAATTAGAGGTAAGAGGTAGATGGAGGTAAAGTATTCCAAGAAAGAAGGGAGACAAACAAAGTTATTCTGGTTTCTCTCACAAATCGAGAGTAATTCAGTCCCCTTTTACTTACAAGAAATTTTCACTATAATCACACAAGTTTATAATTTGCTCAAGCCGGCAAGCAAGAGACTTCTAATGCTCAAGAACACAAGCAAGACACTTTTATTCTCAACCACAAAAGTAAGAGACTTCAAATGCTCAAGCAGACAATAAAGAGAATTTAAATGCTCAAACGCTAAGTAAGAGACTTCTAACAATCTATCTAATAGATAAAAGATTGTTCTTGGTAATAAACTTGATATACTATCAGAGGTGTTGAAAAAATACAATGCAAAATAGACTCTTTAAGACTTAGGGATTTCTAATATATACAAGGATAAGAAGTCCTATGTTTAGCTTGTGCTTTTGTTTTGAAAAAGTAACTTCTCTTTGAATGTCAATAGTTCTCTTTTGTTCTTAAAGTCTTCAGCTCCTTAAATAGAGAAGGAAAAAAGTTTTTGTAGAACTTGCGCAAGAGAGTCTTTGAGAAGCTTGAATAGAGATGTTGAGATGTTTCTTCAAATGGTTAAGGTCATTAAAATCTTGTTTGAAATCCCTTTTCTACAAAAAGAGTTATCGGTTGCATCCCAGATGACTCTTTGAGAAAATAGAGCTTAGGTCTTGACATGACAAAGTAGGCTCAGAGGTTGATAGAGACATAATAGAGTCACCTTGGTCCTTGCATTTTGACTGGCTCGGGCTCTGATCTTCAGAAGTACACTTCTTCAAAGTAGTGTCTTTAGAGGCTGACTTCTTCAGGATCTTTCCTTTAGATGTTGACCTCTTCAGAAGTAAACTTCATCAGATTCTGGTCTTTAGCTTCTGATCCATCATATTTTGTTCTTTAAGTTTCTCTTTAGATGTTCATAGTCATAACTAATACTTGTATTATTCATCAAATTTAGTATATGGTCCTGCACACTTTAACAAATGTTAGTATACCCATTTGTTTTTAAAATACTTTATCATCATCAAAAGCTACGGGATATGGGACAAACCAATTTTGTTCCAACAAAAAGTACCAGTGGCACGTGTCACTTACTTGGGAAATCGCTTGTCTCATGGTAAAGCAAGAAACAAAAAAGTATCGCATTATCCACAGCTAAGGCAGAATACATTGCTGCAGGAAGTTATTGTGCTCGACTGATTTGGATGAAACAATAGCTCAATGACTACTCTGTCAAACTTGGAGCTACCCCAATAAGATGTGACAACACTAGTGTCATAAACCTCACAAAAAAACCCCGATACTTCACTCTCAATCTAAACACATTAACGTTAGACACGACTTTATTAGAGATCATGTTGAAAAAGGGGAATATGCACTTGATTTTGTAAACTCGGCTAATTAACTGGCACATAGATTTACTAAACCCCTTCCTAAAGAAAACTTCTTCTTCATATGAACTGAATTAGGATTTCTAAATGAATCATGCATATTTTTACTTCATAGTTTATCTATCTTTTTTATTTTAACAAAGGGGGAGAAGCAAACTCTTAGGGGGAGTAGAATATACTCTTTACTTAATTGAAGGGGTGTTTAATCACTCCAAACAACTATATGTTATATCTTTTACCACCTCCTTAAGAGATGTGTTGTCATCACCAAAAAGAGGAAGAATTTTGATCTATGTGCTTGCAAGTACAAAGTTGAAAATATCGCTGAAATCTATCTAAAGTCTTGATGACGACAACGACGTTTATAGTCAGCCGATAAAACATTCAACCTTGATGATGGCGATACATAACAAACCCATTTAATGATTCATCAAAAAGATACTCAAGATCAAAAGTGCTTATATAGTCAAGATCAATCCACCAATAATCTTGAAGCCTCAGATAAAGGGTGAAATTATCCAGGTCATGTATGTCTGTCTATCTAAGTGACCAGAGTATTGTAAAAGTAAGGAAGTAGATTACAATTACTATGGAAACTCACACACACACACCTAAAATTTTTTTAAAATTTTTTTATCTTGAAAATTAGTTTTTAAGCTAGAGCTAGGTGATTAAAAAGTTGTCCAAAACTTTTTCAAATTATTTTTGAACTAACTAATCAATGGGTAAGTTGTGTCAATCAATTGGAAAAACTTTTCTAAGCCAGCGAAACGATTGGAAGAGTGCTAATCAATTACCTAAATAATAAGAACAGCGTATTAATGACTTGCAATGGCTCTATATCCAACCTTTCCTATTTGGGCTTGCTACACTACGCCAAAAATAGCCTTAGGCAGCACTAAAAAGACAGCGCTTTTATCACAAAGCGCTGCTATAAGGAATAAAAAAAATTCGCTAAAAAATACGCTGGTAAAGGATACCTTTAGAAAGCGCTTTCTAAAAGCGCTGCTAAAGGCTGTAAATAGTCCCCACCTTAGAAAGCGCTTTTTAGAAAGCGCTGCTAAAGGTATAACCTTAGAAAGCGCTTTTAAAAAGCGCTTCTAAATGATAGCCTTAGAAAGCGCTTTTAAAAAGCGCTGCTATAGGCCAATTAAAAGATAACCTTAGAAAGCGCTTTTAATAAGCGCTGCTATAGGCCTATTCAAAGAAAGCGCTTTATTAGTAAAAAGCACTGTCTTAGGTCAATGATTATAAAAAAATAAAATAACACTAAATTTTCAGAACCCTATTCATTTTCACTCAAGACTTCTACCTCCTTTCTCTCTCGCGATTTCTCATACCACCATCGTTCTCCCACCAGCTTTCTGTTCTCCGACCATCGTTGTTCTGTTCGTTCTCCCACCGCCGTTGTTCTGTTCATTCTTCCACCGCCGTTATTCTGTTCGCGTCTGTTCTCGCGACTGCTCCCTCATCTCTCTCTCTCTCTCTCTCTCTCTCTCTCTCTCGTGAAGTAAGAATAGGTACGTTGTTGTTGATATAATGTTGTTGTCTTTTACGTTGTTGTTGATACATTTTGTGTCAAGGTATTGTCAATGGCTATTTTAGTGTAAATATATTGTGTGCATGCATTTGGTTTACCATTTTCTATGACTGTCTTTTTCTGGTTTACCAGTTGTTATCTATTTCGATTCAAGAATGAAGAAGATGAAAGTTTATATTTAGTTTATATTCGATTCAAGAATGAAGAAGATGAAAGTTTATATGACTGTCTTTTGACTAATTTTGGTGTCACAAAATTAGATACAAAGAATAAAGAACTGATTTTATTTTGTCATTTTACGCTATGCAAAGTATTGTTCGCGTCGCGAACTTGCTCTCTCTCTCTCTCTCTCTCTCTCTCTCGCTTCCTTCGCTTCAAGGATGGTTTGGTTCTGTCTTGCATCGCTTCTTATCGTTGTCCCTCGCTGTCCATCGCTTTTCTCTCGCATCCTATCGCTTCAAGCTAGGTCTGTCATTTTGATTCTGCTTTATTTTTCCTTGCTCGCTTCCTACCGCTGTCCGTCGCATAGCGAAGCATTTGGTCGTGAAGCAAAAGTTGCAAGGCATGGCCTTTTCTTTGCTTCAACTGGTTTTTCTTGAGCCTAATACCTGCAAAATCATTCAAATCCCCAAGTACCAACCTTTTGACTCTTTTGTTAGTCAATTCTTATAAAAAATGCAAAGGAACAATGCGATTCGTATAAGTTTTGACTAATGATATTTGTACTTTTGGATTGTTATCAAATTCTCCCCGACTTAGTTTCTTGTTTGTCCTCAATCAAGAGCATGATATTTTTAACAAAGCAAGGACTTTCATCAATCAATTTGTCATAAACAAACATGCGAAAATCACACACGTTCCAACATCTTACAAAACAACAAAATTCCAGACAAGATGAAATTAAACTTGAAAACTAAAGATGGAAACATATAAAATTAACTTTGAAAACAATAAATTTCCTGTTTTTGGCGCGCTTTCCTTCATAATTTCAGCATCCTACTCCTCATCCATCTCTTCACTTCCATCATCTCTCACTTCCTCTTCTTCTCCTTCCTCCTCTTCTTCGTCTTCATTTTCATCCCCCTCATTTTCTGCAGTCTCAGTTGCTGCATCAACTGTACCTTCACCAACATCCCCTCCTAAATAGAATGGCCTGTCCCCAGGCCAAGATACATGAGTCTGATAAGCCTCGGGGGTAAGGATCTGCTGCTCAGCGTCCTAGGGCCTGCCCATTTGCAATTGCATCCGATACATGGAGTTCTGAATACTAGTCATGGCACGGTTGGTGGCCTCATTTTGGTCCCATGTATAGGAGAATGAAGCGCGGAACCGTGGATCCCACTCATCAAAATTTAAGTTGTCAGAACTAGGTTGGTCGGGAGCTGCCCTTGTGTTTGGTTCCTCCTTGCAAAAACGAGTAATATATGCATCATTCACAGTCCCCTTGAGAGTTTGGTGCACTTGGTTAGGGATTACCATGCGGGCAGCCGGTAGTAATCCCATGATTAGCCCCGGAAAAACCAATGGACACGATGCTTTGGTTCCCAATCCTGGTTCTGTCCCACTTTCCGCCACAATTTTCATTTCATTTGAAATGATGCGTGCCACACACACACTTTTACCTTTCAAGATGAAATAGAGTAACTGAGTGATATCCATGGTGAATGTTGTGATGTGACTCCAAGGACGCATGTTGTGTAGAATAAGCATTAATATCACCTGAGCATGTTGCCTGAGGTCCTTACGGAGAAAGTGTGTTGCCACCCCTGCTGTATTCTTCTGCACTCTCTTTCCTTGACATAAAAGGTACTTGGTGAGTTATTTGACATCTGGTGCTGCATTCAAATTAAACTCATAATCACAAGCGTGGCCTTTTGAAATAACCATAGGATTTCCAAGATATTCGTTGATGGCTTTCCGGCTGAAATCAATAGTGCGACCTTGGACCATGGTTTTGTAAGTAAAGGTTCCGTCACTTGAAGGAAGAGCGTTGGAGTAGAACTCTCTAACCATATCATAATTGAGATGCTAGGGAGGGGTGAACAACGTTTCCCATTTCCGAATTGTTATCACTTCCATGATCTCGTGGTAATCACCTTCCTCATCTATTTCAAACCCACGCTCAGGCCAGATACTTCTTGACTCAAGTTCTCTGAACCGTTCTACTTGTTCAGAGCCGACAAAATGCGATTGATCAAAGGGTCTGCTTCTTGAAGTTTCTCCTCCCACCTTTTGCTTCTTTTGTTGGACTTGCTTTTTTGGTGCCATGTCTACAAAACAGAAAAATTTTTACAGCACAAGTATAACTTTGGTTAGCACAATATATTTATGAATTTGTTTGGCTGGGATTTACTGTGAACAAGGATTTGGTGGCTGCAATTTGATTTGCTTTTCTAAGTTCTTAGCCAAATCTTGACAGGTTGTACAACCAAACTACCCAACAATGATAATCACAGTAAGTTTCTCATATACCACAACAAGAGTTTAAAATATCCTTCAAGCTCCACAGTAAAACTAAAAACCCTAATTTTTTAAAAGAGTGAACAAAAATTTCAAAACTCAAAGCATAAGGATTTAGCAAGAATAATTCAAGCCAAGGAGATTCATGGTGTTTTCTTTTTTCATTTTTTTCCAAAGGTTTTGTTCAAGTTTTGAAGATTTAACAAGTAAAGAGATGCAGCCCTTTAAAATCTAGATTTACAGAAAAAAAAATTAGTGAAAATGAACATACCTTGAAGCTCTTGAGAGAAGTGAGAAATGCAAACTTTTTTTCTTGAGATTTGATAATTGTGTGAATTGATTTGTGTGTGAAAAGTGAAGAGATAAAGTGATAAAAGTAAAGAAATATAGAAGTAAAGGCGCAGCAGATGAGCAGACACGGTCTTCTAGGGTATGCAGAGAGTGGGTGTGTGTAGTAACTGCCATAAATGCAGGTTTGACCAACCTAATTTCGCGTTGCGAAATATTCGTCGCGTCGCGAACTTTCACATAGCGAAATAAGTTTCGCGATGCAAAAGTTGCAGGGCATGGCCTTTTCTTTGTTTCAACTGGTTTTTCTTGAGCCTAAAACCTGCAAAACCATTCAAATCCCCAAGTACCAACCTTTTGGGTCTTTTGTTAGTCAACTCTCATAAAAAGTTCAAAGGAACAATGCGATTCGTATAAGTTTTGACTAATGATATTTGTACTTTTGGATTGTTATCAGCTTGCAATGATTGAGAACTAACTTATTGAATTTGCTATATATAGGGGTTACTTGTGATCAAAGTGTGAAAGTCAGATCGTTTCCCTACAGGTAAATATTTTTTATTTTGTTTTTGTTTAGCTTAATTAGTATAACTATGAATAAGAAATGGATGTCTTCAAGTCGATTGTCGAAAGAGTACGAGAATGGGGTATCAGAATTCGTTAAGTTTGCTGTTGCGCATGCCGATGACCTCAGTCGAATGCTATGTCCTAGCTTAGGTTGCTGTTTTGGGTGTCGGGTTGACGCGGTTCAATTGGCATCACATTTAAAGAGGCGTGGAATTGATAGAAGTTATACATGTTGGAATTTGCATGGTGAGAAAATTAACAGGAATGTTGAGCCGGGGGATACTACGACCTATTCTTCAATTGACAATGGCATAGATACATACGATTATGATCGAGTCGAAGAGATTGCAGAAGCTCTTGAAGAAGATCTTAAGGATTGTCCCAAAATGTTTGAGAGGTTGGTTAGCGATGCAAAGAAATCGTTGTATAATGGTTGCACTAAATTCACAAGATTGTCTGCGGTATTAAAGTTGTACAACTTAAAGGCGGGCAATGGATGGTCGGATAAAAGTTTCACAGAGTTATTGGCCCTTATGAAAGATATGCCCCCAGAGGATAATGTTCTTCCCAATTGAACATATGAGGCCAAAAAGATGTTGTGCTCTATTGGCATGAGCTATGATAAGATACATGCATGTCCAAACGATTGCGTTTTGTTTCGAAATGAGTATGCATCATTAAATGAGTGTCCTAAATGCGGTGTCTCTCGATATAAGAAAAAGTTGTCTCCAGCAAAAGTCTTATGGTATTTTCCTATAATTCCGAGATTTAGACGCATGTTTCGTAGTGAGACTGATTCAAGACACTTGACTTGGCATGCAAATGAAAGAATTATTGATGGAAAGTTTCGACATCCGGCAGATTCACCACAGTGGATGAAAATTGATGATGATTATCCCGAATTTGGAAAAGAAGCAAGAAACCTTCGCTTGGCATTATCTACTAATGGAATGAACCCACACGGTCTTCAAAGTATCTCACATAGCACTTGGCCTGTGATCATTATGATTCATAACATACCTCCATGACTATGTATGAAGCGTAAGTACATGATGTTATCTATGTTAATTTCTGGGGTCTAGACAACCAGGGATTGACATAGACGTATACTTGACACCCTTAATCGAAGATTTAAAGTTTTTGTGGGAGAACGGTTTGGAGGTTTATGATGGTATAGGAAAGAAAGTTTCAACTTGAGGGCGATGTTGTTTGGCACAATTAATGATTTTCTAGCATACGGAAATCTATCAGGGTACAACATAAAAGGTCAATGTGCGTGTCCTATTTGTGAAGATAAAACAGATTCGACGCGATTGGAGTTTGGTCAGAAGAATGTCTTTCTCCGTCATCGTAGATTCTTAAATTCTAATCATCACTACCGTGGGTGGAGAAAAGTATTCAATAGAGAGCCAGAACAAGGTAGAGCTCCACCTATATTGACAGGTGATCAAATTTTTGAAAAGGTGAAAGATTTGAGTACTCAGTTTGGCAAGCCTTTGGCACATACTCTTGTCAAGAGAGGGTGGAAGAAGAGGTCAATTTTTTTTTGAATTGCCATATTGGAAGTCATTGTATGTAAGACATTTTCTTGATGTTATGCATATTGAAAAAAACGTATTTGACAGCGTTATTGGTACGTTACTCAATATACAAGGAAAGTCTAAGGATGGCATGGGGATAAGAACTGAATTAGGACCCTTGAAGAAAGGAAAACGAACATATCTACCACCTGCTGCGTATACTCTATCTAGAAAGGAGAAAAAAGTATTGTGTAAGTTTCTAAGTGAAGTTAAAGTTCCAGAAGGATACTCTTCAGATATTAGAAGACTTGTGTCTATGAAAGACCTCAAGTTAAAGAGTTTAAAGACGCGTGACTGCCATATTATAATGGAACATTTTCTACCAATAGGTATATGCTCTATTCTTCCAGAAAAAGTTAGAAGCGCAATAACTAAATTGTGTTTTTTCTTCAAGTCAATTTGCAGTAAGGTGATCGATCCGGCGATCTTACCAACATTGCAAAAAGAAATAGTTATTACTTTGTGTGATCTTGAATTGTATTTTCCTCCCTCGTTTTTTGACATAATGGTTCATCTAGTTGTTCATCTGGTGAAAGAGACACAATTGTGTGGACCGGCTTATATGAGATGGATGTACCCTGCTGAACGTTATATTAAAATATTAAAAGGGTATGTGAAAAACCGAAGTCGACCAGAGGGTTGTATTGCCGAACGATACATTGTTGAAGAAGCGATTGAATTTTGTACTGAATATCTGTCCAATGTACAATCAATTGGACTCCCCAAATCTCATATTGTCGAAAAAAAGAAGGAAAAAAGTTAATTGGAAATGAAGTTGTGACAGTATCAAGGGTCGAACGGGATCAAGTGCATTTATATGTTCTGCACAATGAGAATGAGGTTAAGCCGTATGTAGAAATGCACAAGGATGTTCTCCGAGGTTTAAATCCGAATAGAAATGAGAATTGGATAGTACGAGAGCACAATCGAAGTTTCATACATTGGTTTAAGGATCATATTTATTTAACGTATTTTTGAGATCCCTCTTCAATAACAGAAAGGTTGAGATGTTAAGCATATGGTCCAAGTTTGGTTGTGTTTTCTTATAGCGCATACGCAATTAATGGATACACATTTTATACCAAAGAACTAGATGATAAAAGTACTATGCAAAATAGTTGTGTCACCGTGGTAGCTGTAGCTGAAACAAATTAACATTTCAAGTGTAGCCAAACAAAAATCCGAAAAATTCAATGTAATGTTAATTTGTCATGTCTATTAATTGTATTATATACTTGTTGCATTAGTTTGTTCTGATATGACTTAAACTTGTTTATCCAGGAATTGAGTGCCATTAATCGCAAACGAGCATCAAAACCCGCGTATCCATACAGAAAAGGGCGTGTGGGATATGCACGCTTACAACAAAAATTGGTAAGTATATATAAATGCTATGATTTTATTAATTGTCTTATTGTGTTATAATTGATGATCTTATTATTTATCTCAATGTGTAGTTAGAAGAGACGAAAAGTGAAGAAACATCACTTCCGGACCATGTTTTGTGGAAGGAAGCTCGTGTGGGCAAGAATGGAGTTGTTAGGGAAGATGTTCATCATGTTTTTGACGAATGTGTAAGTATAACATTATGTCTTTAAGTTTATCAAAATTTTATTAAAATATAATTAATTTTTAATCCCCACTAATAATTTTTGATATGTCAATGAATTTCAGGAGACTCTATCTAAATCCGTAACCACAGGTGAGGAGGATTGCAGGAGCATACTTAGTCAAGTACTAAATGTTCCTAAGTATTCCGGTCGGGTGAGGGGTAAAGGATTTGGTGTGACTCCATCTTCCTTGTATAAGCAACCAAAGAGAAAAAATCCTAGCAATCGCGAAGTGATGCAATTGTTGGATGAATTAAAAGCGCAAGTCCGTGAGTTGCAAAAGGATAAAGAGAGATATGAGGCGGAAAAGCGCGGTTCAGAGTTGAAAGATACTAGGTACAAAGTTAGTATCAATTGTCAAAAGAAAATTCCCGAGGTAATTAGCACGTTTATTTTAATTGACATATATTTATTTAAATTAAATTAGCACGTTTATTTTAATTGACATATATACACATTAACAATTACATATTTATTATTGCTTTAGGGCATTTCATCTTGTCAACTATTTTTATCTTTACCGACTTATCGCATAGTTGGCAAGGGAAAAATGCATAACACTTTGGGAGATTTACTTCACCATAAATCGCTCCCTGATGGATATCTGAAAGTATCAGTTGATATTGCATTAGAGCTTGATGCGTTGTTACCGATACCTGACGTTGTTTCAGAGACAACATTGTTGCGGGATGCAATAGAATCGTTTGTTGCATGGCCGTCAGACCTCATTTTCATAGATGATGAGGTATGTTGAAAACCATTATGAATCATTTTGTATTCAAATGTCAATTCTGAACCATTATGAAAATCATTATGTTCATTTTTTTTACATGGTAATGTTAGACTCATACAAAACCCGCATCTAAGGATAAAGGGTACATTAAAAGAGGTACATTAAAAGTGTTATTCTATGATCCGAATTCAAAACCTTCATGATTTTCTACTTTTCCTAACTTATATGATTTTTAGGTTCCTGCTCAAGTTTTACAACAAGCCAGCAAGAAAAGAGCTCCTACAAAGACCGGGTAGGCAAAAAGAGCTCTTATACCTCGCTTTTGGATGTGTCTTGAAACACTTGTGGCAACATCAGATTTGATGGATGGTTCTATTCGTCAAATAGACATGGACGAAGGTGCTTTTGGTTTTCCTCATTCCGAAATAATTGCAAAAGAGGACATGGAACAGATTTTTCGGCATCTTGAATTAGGCATCGGTGTTATGCTTTCATACATCTGGTACTCTGATCAATCTTTTATTTAATTAGTTGAACAATTTATTTACACATTTCAATGAAAATGGTCTAATGTTTATTATGTTTTTATTTAAGTTGCTTGCATGAGAAATTGATGCGCGGGAATCAATTGTCAAACAGATTCTATTTCTTGTCTTGCGCCTGTGTCAATGCACCGGCAATTGCTATTGATCCAAATTCAGTAAGAAATCACTTACTCGAGAGATTTATGGCCAGCAGTACAGAAAGTTTGTATCTTTTACCGTATAAAACTGGAAACGGGTAAGATTTTCATTCTAATTTCATTCTAACCTTTGTATCTTTTGCGTAGAAATTATCCATTTAAACTTTTGTTATATTTTACAGTGGACACTGGTTGTTGGTTGCTATCAATCCTACAAGAGAAGTGGTGTATTATTTGAATTCATTAGATCATGATTGGACAACATATCAAAATATGAAGGATTTGGTTGATACGTAAGTGAGATTGTTCTAAATATTCGTGTGTATTTGTATATTTAATTATTTATGTGAGATTGTTCTAAATTTACGTTTTTCTTTTATAGAACAATACTAGTATACCGAGCACAAAGAGAAGCTCGAGTATCACGGTCTAAAGCAAACAACATTACATGGATCAAAGTGGAGGTATATTAATTTTCACAATGTTGCTTATAATAGTGATGATACTTGATAACACAAGACAACTATATATTATTTCTTATTTGTTTTTCTATGTGTAGTGTCCTCATCAGCGTAACGGTATAGACTGCGGTTATTTCGTTTTGAGGTTTATGAGAGAAATCCTTGATTTGGATCGATTAGAGATTCCCATCACAGTATGGATTTATAACTTAGGATTTATTTTAATACTTATCGTATATTTCATATAATTTATTATTTTAAACTAAATCATGCTGTCATACCTCAAATTTGTCCTACATGTGTATAGCTTTTCATCTGTGTATCCATCCACTAGCAATTATTCAGAAAAAATCCAAAAATATGTTGTCTTCAACTTCATCTCTCTTTTATTTCTTATCCATTTTTATTTTTAAGTCATATCTACCTTTTAACCATTTTTATCCTTAATCCAATTAAATAACCATTTCCATATTCATTTAATTTCCCATGTTTATTTCATATCCAAAACCAATTTTCAAAAAAATCCATTCAATCCATATTCATATCCATTTGTGTGAAACAATTATCCATTTTTCATCTATTTTCAATTTCCATTCCATATCCGTTTCATAACCATTACCCAATATCCATTCTTCATATCCAAAATATCATATCCATGATTAAATTCAATTTCCAAATAACCACATCCAAATCACTTCCAATTATCCAATTTTTACCCTTTTTTGTTTTTATCCATTTTTTATTAAATCCATAAACCATTATTCAAATTAAAAAAACCATTTCCTTTTTTTTAACCATTGTCACAAATCATTATCCAATATCCATTTTATTTGCTATCCATTCCACATCCACATCCATAACCCATGAATATCCATTTTACAATTTCTAAACCTCTCTTAATTCATTTTTCCTTTATATCCAATTTTAAATAATCAACATTCACTTTTTAGTCATTTTAATTCATCTTTTCTAATGAATTTTCAAAATGCTCAAAAATCCCAAATTCAAATTCTACAATTGTCCGTTACATTACAAACTACCAAAATTACACAAAAAAATAGGAATAAAGCCAAATAAACCAAGTCTGGTCCATCTTCATATCAATTCACCTTTCAAGCATGAACTCACAACACGCACCAGCCAGAACCAAATAACCTAGAGCTACACACTTTAGCCTAAATCTTCTCCACTACAAGCCACGACCCCATTTACCAAATAATATCATCTACGGCCATGCTAACGCACAAAACAAAACCACGTCACCAATACACAATTTCACCCACTCTCAAAACGTCACGAAAATCGCACAAAATGGCAGACGAATCAAAACTCACCCTTATTCTCCTATAAATTGAACTTGATGCTTCATTCTTTTGAGAGCTCCATACAGCCGCCACTCCAACTCCACCGAAACCCCTGCCAAATCTCCTCGCTCAACCTTCATAAACCTCATCCACTCTTCTTCAACCATTAACCATAACCTACACAACCAAATTGAAACAGAACTAATACCCACCTTCAATCTACAAACCCTTTAAACTTTCATAAAGTCGCAACCATTCAACACCCATCACACACAAACAATAAACACATCCCCAAATCGTTACCCAAGACGAACCGAACCAGAGAAATAGAAGAAGAAGAGGAAATTTGAGACGAAACCAAGGATGTGACGAACTGAACCGCAAACCTGAGGGAGTGAGTGAGCAATCGAGCGAGCAGAAGGAGAGAGAGAGATCACGAAGCCAAAAGGAAAGGTTGGGATCAACACACCGTGGTTGCTCTTCTTCTTTTCATTTTCTTCTTGACCTTGTCTTTTATATTTTTTCTGATGTTGGTTTTGTTTAAAGAATGGAAAGGAACATTTCCATGGGGTCAACAATTTAATTTTGTAAAGGCTGATAAGAAACTTGTGTTTTTATGCTAACACTTTTCCTGTTTCGGATCCTTCCCTAGGCTTGGATGGTGGGCTTTAGGCCCGCATGGAGCATTTCTTGGTACATATCCATGATTCAATAGCCACCCCTCCTTTCTTCTTTCTAGCCGTGCTTTTTCTTTCACACCCTTTTTTGTTCATATATATATTCAATGTTTTTTTCATAAAATTTTGTTTCATTTTTCTTTTAATATTTCTTCATTTATTTATGTCTCTTGATTTGGATTCTATATGTTACTAATATCTTAATTTATTATCTTTAATTACTATTCATTTTTTATTTCGATTTGCCGCTTCAATTTTTGTGGTAAATGATATGACAACAATCTTGATTTAGTTGATTTTCGCAAATCGATTCAAAATCTTGATTTATATGAGGCCACTTTTATTTTCTTTTATTTTTCTTTCAACTTTTTGGGTCAATGAAAACCAAGTATCAAGATTTATCGATTTTTCGATTTTAAATCTTGATAAAGGTGAGAGCTTTATTCTTTTTCTTATTTTTTTCGATTTTTTATTTCATTTCTTATTATCTTTTTCATTATCTTTCATCTTGGATCAATGAAGACCAAAATATCAAGATTTATCGATTTTTCGATTTTAAATCTTGATAAAGGTGAGACCTTTATTATTTTTCTTGTCATTTTCGATTTTATTTCATTTCTATTTTTTATTTCATTTTTATTCATTTTTGGGTCAATGAAAACCAAATACAAAAGATTATCGATTTTCGATTTAAAATCTTAGTAAAGGTGAGACCTTTCTTAGTTTTCTTTCGATTTAATTTTTATATCCATTTAATTTTCGTATATTCTTTTAGTTGGTCAATGAAAGTCAAAAATCGTTGATTATTGATTTGTCGATTAAATTCCGATTAAGACGAGACCAATTTTATTTTATGTCAATATTATATCTTGTTCATTTTTATCTTTATTAAATTGTTCATATTATTCATATTGTCCATATCACATTATTCATATTTATCTAACCATTTTCATTTGTTCACCATTAATCAAAAAACACTAAAAATATCGAAACCCTAAAACAATAATTAGATGGACTGCTGGTTACTATACTTCGCTTGGAGATTTCGATCAAGGCTTAGTTTAGGACGTACACCTTGCACACACACGACTTTCTCTTGGGCTACCTTACAATGAGACCCTTTATTTCATGCCATCCCTTGTAATTTACATGTACCCTGCTTCCCATTCCGATGTACGCATTTAGTTTTCTTTTGATTGTGGTTTGTTTACTAGGAGCACCCCTAGGGACTAGCATAGACAACCCGTTTTCAAACTAATTCTCGATTCGTCGTCGACCCATTTTCAAACAAACCCCTTTTCAACTAATTCTCGATTCGTCGTCGAGCCATTTTCAAACAAACCCATTTTCAACCAAACTCTCGATTCGTCGTCGAGCCCATTTTCAAATCAACCTCTAATCAATCCTTTTCCAAACCAAACTCTTTTCATACAAATAAACCCTTGATCCAACGTCAAGCGGATTTTCATAATAAACTTCAAAAACAATTAAGCAACTATCGCAACACTCTTAAGGTGAAAAATGGAGGTTCAAGTCTTTGATCTCTCTTCGATTGTTTGGGTGCGAGTTCTCTTACTCGTGTGTGAGCAATTGGCGCCTCTTTAAAAATCAACCAACTCCCTTGTTTCGTGGGCGTACCACGAACTACGACTGCTCTGATTCTTTATTCTTGTCTGAATAAAGATACGTAGGCACAAGATTGCGATGATCTTGACGAGCACACTTTTTCTTTTTCCCCCATTTCCACACTACCATCTCTTTCCGTCAAACCCTGTAGTCGAACTACGATTGCTCTGATTTCTCATTCTCGTCCAAATGAGCATACGTAGGCCCGAGGTCGCGATGATCTTGCCGAGCACCCTATCCTTAAACCACTCATTATCCCTTAGCATTCGTTCCCTCTCATCTTTACCTTTCCGCATTTATTTTTGATAAGAAAATAAACAAACTTAGCTAACAAGTATCGCGATTCGAATCAAGAGGTTCCCGTTGAGTACAACAGACGTGAGGGGGTGCGCGTACCTTCCCCTCACGTAATCGACTCCCGAACCCGGAATGTGGTTGCGAAGACCAGGTTCTTATTCCTCCTTAAAGGTTTTCTCGATATTTCCCTTTCCCTCTTTTGGGATAAATAAATTTCGGTGGCGACTCTGTCGAACCGTTTTCTGCGCCTTTCGCGCGGAGGGTCGTGTCTTCGATTAAGCGATTTTTTCGAGGTGCGACAGCTGGTGACTCTGCTGGGGACGTTTTGCCCCATGCAAGAGAGGGTCAAGCCTATCTTGATTCGAATCTCTAGCTCTTTAGCTTTGTTTATTTATTTTCTTCTCGTTTATTCGTTTGTTTATTTACTTGCTTTCCTATTTCCTTATTTGTGTTACCTTTTGTAACATTGTTGGGTTGTTCTGATATTGGGAACTTTGTGAGATGGCTCTACACCCGAGTCGAGAAAACCCCTAGGATTAGGATGGTGGTTGTGTAGTGTAGGCTTGCGAGGCCTCTTCTGCGTGAGTTGAAGCGAAAACCACCGCTTGGAGTAGATTCCCTTGGAGATATTATTGTTGTGGTGAATCTTTGCCATGGTGGTAATACTTTCGAGGTGGGTCATTGATCCCAAGGACCATTAACCCATTTACCCATGGTGGTTGGTAGCGTTAATTCAATGTAAGTTGATGCGAACGCCCCAATCAGATGAGATCCCTCGAACGTATTACTTCCTGGCAGTAATATTTTCGACCTCGATCTAGGATTTTGAGAACCCTATTTAGAACCCGTGTGTCGATGGTTGTGTAGTGGGCGCCTCCGAGGAATCTTTCTCGTGGGGAAGAAACAAAGACCTCACCTAGACGAGATTATTTCGAGGATATTATAGTCGGATGTCTCTTCGTCTTGGTTATAATGTTTTTGAAATATATCCATAACTCTAGGCACCTACCCGTTTTAGAAACCTACCTGTGGGTTTTCTTGATCCTAGCTGTGGTTCTTGACCCATCATCCCCGGCCAACCGCATAACTGTTTGAAGCTGTTAGTTTCTGCAATCCTGGATCTTGCCTCTTGCATTGCATCTCATATCATTGCATTGCATTGCATCTGTTATACATCTTGCATTGCATTTCAACCTCAGAATCTCACTTCACCTTCCTTCCTTCTCCAGTAAATCAAGCTGATTCCTCAACACCAGTACGCAACTCGAGCCAATACTAGACGAATGATGGAGCAGATTCAACAAGAGCAAGCCGCCTTCAGAGAAGAATTGGATTCTATCAAGGGAAAGATTGACCAGATTCTCGAAGCCATCATGATGGCCAAAAAAGAAGAAGAACTGTGTGAAGCTGCTGTGGCCAACAACACTGTGCCTGTTCAAGCATCTACCTCAAGGCTCTCTGTTCCTGTTCCCAGTCCTATCAATTATGGGATACCAATGGATTTTGCTCCCGCCACATCTCAACCACTTCCAACATCTGGAGTTATTGTTGGTGCTATTCCGCAAGCCCAACCTGTTGTCACTCAGATTCCTATTCCTCATGCTGAAGAAAATATTATAGATCAGTATGATGAGGTTCAGAATTACCACGCTGCTATCCCAATTGTCAATCCCACTGCTGCTCAGGATTCTGAAGCTATTAAGATGTGTCGTGATCTAGCTGAGAAACTCTGAGTCATGGAGGGACGCAACTCAACTTCTTTGAATGCTCTGGATATGTGCTTGGTGCCAGATGTTGTCATTCCTCCCAAGTTCAAGGTACAGGAATTCCCAAAGTACAAAGGCCTCATTTGCCCACACATTCATCTAAAGACGTACTGCCGCAAGATGGCTGCCTATGCCAAAGACGAAAAGCCGATGATCCATTTCTTCCAAGACAGTCTGTCTGGGGCATCTCTTGAGTGGTATATGCAGCTGGAGCGTAGCAATGTGCGCACTTGGGATGATTTAGCTGATGCATTTGTCAAGCAATACAAGTACAACAATGACCTTGCTCCAAATCATACTCAACTTCAGAGTATGGCGCAAAAGGACAATGAATCCTTTAAGGAGTACGCGCAACGCTGGAGAGAGCTAGCTGCAAGGGTGCATCCACCTCTTGTTGATCGTGAACTGATTGACATCTTCATGGGTACTTTGCAAGTCCAATACTATGAGAAGCTGATTGGCAATGTTTCTGCTGGATTCTCTGATGTGGTAATTGTCGGCGAGAGAATTGAAGAAGGTTTGAAAAGTGGAAAGATCCAAGGAGGATTTAGCAGTCAGTCCCAGGCCAAGAAGCCTTTCAATGGATACAAAAAGAAAGAGGGCGAAACAAATGTTGTCTCTGCTCAGAAAGGGCAAGCTCCACAAGCTCTCGCTCCAATTCCTTATCAAATCCCTTACTTCCAGTATCCGTATGTTGCTGCTGCGCAATACGCTCCAATGCCTTATCAACCAACAGTTCAAGTTGTTCAAGCTCCAATGCCTCAACAACAGGCTCCTCAGCAACAATCCTACAATCAGCAAGGGTATCAGTATCCTTCTAAACATCAACAACAGAGAGCTGCTCAACAACGTCAGCCTAATCAACAAAGGACAAGGAGGTCTGATAGAGACTTTGATCGTCTGCCAACATCATATGCTCAGATCTTTGCCTAATTAATGGAGAAAAAGGCAATCGCTCTGAGGGACTTAGCTCCTCCAACTGTCATTCCCCTGGATTATGATGCTAATGCTCATTGCGAGTTTCATAAGGGTGCTCCAGGGCATACGATCGAGGACTGCAGAGCTTTCATACGCAAGGTTCAAGACATGATCGACTCAAAGTTTCTCACGTTCAATGGGAGGGCTCCAAATGTCATCAAAACCCTCTGCCGCCGCCAAAATAGTGCCATCATCAAGTCAAGTCAAATCAAGTCAAGTCAAGTCAAGTTTATTCCCCGAAGAAGACAGTCATGTTGCCATCCCATCATTTACATTCTTGTATTTTGGTTTCTGTTTGTTTAAGTACTGTATGCTTTAAACATTGCCTTTCGTATTTGGTTTTCTTAATGTATTGACAATGCATGTTTTGAATCAGTTATGTCGTATTCACTCATTTTTTCCTTTTACTGCAAAACACCGACACATTTATTTCCACTTCACACTCTTTATCAACGGTCGCTTAGAAATGATTGGAGGGGAGATGATGACAACGAAATACCCATAATTGCAAACTGTATGCTTTCGGATAGAACCCCGCCGATGATGTACATGCATTGTTTCAACCCCCAAACACTGGAGAGACAAGGAGATAATCCCTAGTTAACCACTTCGAGCCAAGAAGTAGCAGTTTCCTTCGGATCTACAAACCCTTACACTCAACCTGGGGCAGGGTAGTGTTCAGTTAACCTAACTACACACTCGAATCACAAAGCTAAATCAAAAGACATGACGGTTGTTCATCAATAACCTATGACTTGGCAGTCACAACCCTCCAAAAAAATAAAAAAAAACAAAAAAATCAAAAGCCTTGTAAGTCAAATACCTCAAAGGAGACTAAGGCAAAAATCAAGACAACCTTGATGGACTTGAAAAGCGAAATCAGTCCATGCAAAAGATAGGGATCAAAAACAAAAATTAAAAGAGGCCCTCGAACCCTCAACAAAAAACAAAATAAGATACAGTGACCACCATCTCAAAGGGTCACTAACATCCATCAAAAACAAAATAAGGTGACTGCCATTTCGAGCCAAACCTTGGATCATCACCTTTACACCGTTAACCCTTTTGGAAGACAAACATGTGTAGATTTAACTGAATGTAGGACTGAAGATCATCACAAAGAAGGGGTGGGTACAAATCATACTTTGAGCCTAATATCCTTTGTTTCATAAACCGTGAACCAGACCACGTTACAACCCTCGAAAGGCCTAATTGAGGCGAGGTTTATTCTGAAAGCATACTATTGCAAGGTTGCGTAAACTGACTCCCCATATTTGCTAATCTTCAGCAATGGTGTCATTCTCCTTGCTATATCTTTCACACCATCAAAATCAGCACACGTTTGGGCTAACGCTCCATTTATCTCACTATCACGACACTCCGATAAACAACTCTTTTTCAAAGCTTGCATGAGCATTGTATTAAGATTACCATTTGTGAATGTGCAATTTTAACTGCAAATCAGTGCTGGACTTCAAGACAATTCCAACAAGGGCCAATCGAAGAGGAACTTGAACTTTCAGTGGTGCCGACCCGAAGCAAGACTCCCTCAAAATCCTCAGGCTGGGACAAACCCTTCAACAGCTCAATCAGGGGCAAACTGTCTCAAAGCATATCAAAGCTCAGCATTCCAAAGATCAGACTGCTTCAGAACTGGTTAATCAAGGGAAGATCATTACCATGTTCAGACTGGGGCAAGACCCATTGCAACAAGCAACCTTGACCATCAAGCAAAGTTGTGGTTCTCTCAGAAATGAACTCACGACTTATCATCAAGCAATCAAACTTGAGGCTTCAAGGGCATCTTCTTCTGCTTCAATCACGACGTCTTCAACTGAGTGTCGAGGAAACCAAATCCCTCCCACCGCCCGAAAGTCCAATCCGCATTGGCAACTACCAAAAGTCCACCATGCTGGCACCCTTCCAAACATATCCAATCACCCGTCTACAATCATATGCATCATATGCATTCGACATGATAGACATCATTTGCATCATGTGTATCCCCAAAACCAATCATACTTCCCAAGCACTTGCATCTCCGCGCGTCAGCATTTGCATTGCACATCATTACAAAATTAAGCATTCATACGCATAGTCAAGATCCGGGATCAATCTCAAGACTGCAAGACGATCTTCAGCCCAATCAGGGGCATCTTCTGCAAATCTGTGGGCATTCCTCACAAAGTTGTTCAACCTTTTGTTGACCAAGCTCAAGACAATACTGCAAGCAATCTCCATTCCAGTCAGGGGCATCTTTTCAAATTCATGGGTGTTCCTCATGAAGTTATTTCAACCTTTTGTTGATAAAGCTGTGATCTCCAAGCAAGTCAGTGGGCGTTCCTCATTGAGTTCTTTACTTCAACCTTTTACTGATATCTCCAAATAAATCTCACTCATCATATCCCCAGCAAACTTGACCTTTTGTCAATTGCCTTACTATCATCCTTTTGGTGGTAGTCAAACCCTGCCAACTCAATTCAACTTGCATCCTTTTGGTATTGGTCAATTCTCAAAATCAGAAAGTTCATATCATCCTTTTGGTGGTAGCAACTTGTGTTATTTGATTCATCATCCTTTTGGTGTCGCCGATCCGTGAACCGTTGGTCTGTGTATCATCATTTTGGGTGAATGACAACCTCTAATACTGTGTGTGCCCTATTATCCTTTTGGTAATAGCAGGCTTTGACCTCATTTTAATCCTTTTGGTGGAAGGGTATGTGTGTGTGTGAGTGCTCTATTATCCTTTTGGTAATAGCAGGCTTTGGCCTCATTTTCATCCTTTTGGTGGAAGGGTCTGTGTGTGTGAGTGCCCTATTATCCTTTTGGTAATTGTAGGCTTTGACCTCGGTTTTCATCCTTTTGGTGGAAGGGTCTGTGTGTGTGTGTGCGCCCTATTATCCTTTTGCTAATAGCAGGCTGTGACCTCATTTTCATCCTTTTGGTGGAAGGGTTTGTGCGTGTGTGTGCCCTATTATCCTTTTGGTAATAGCAGGCTTTGACCTCATTTTTCATCCTTTTGGTGGACGGGTCCGTGTGCGTGTGTGTCCTATTATCCTTTTGGTAATTGCAGATTGTGACCTCATTTTCATCCTTTTGGTGGAAGGGTTTGTGTGTGTGTGTGCCCTATTATCCTTTTGGTAATAGCAGACTTTGACCTCATTTTCATCCTTTTGGTGGAAGGGTCCGTGTGCGTATGTGCCCTATTATCCTTTTGGTAATTGCAGGCTTTGACCTCAGTTTCCATCCTTTTGGTGGAAGGGTCTGTGTGTGTGTGCGCCCTATTATCCTTTTGGTAATAGCAGGCTTTAACCTCATTTTCATCCTTTTGGTGGAAGGGTCTATGTGTGTGTGCCCTATTATCCTTTTGGTAATAGCAGGCTTTGACCTCATTTCCATGCTTTTGGTGGAAGGGTCCGTGTGTGTGTGCCCTATTATCCTTTTGGTAATAGCAGGTTTTGACCTCATTTTCATCCTTTTGGTGGAAGGGTCCGTGTGCGTGTGTGCCCTATTATCCTTTTGGTAATAGCAGGCTTTAACCTCATTTTCATCCTTTTGGTGGAAGGGTCCGTGTGCGTGTATGCCCTATTATCCTTTTGGTAATAGCAGGTTTTGACCTCATTTTCATCCTTTTGGTGGAAGGGTCCGTGTGTGTGTGCCCTATTATCCTGTTGGTAATAGCAGACTTTGACCTCATTTTCATCCTTTTGGTGGAAGGGTCTATGTGGCTGTTCACTATCATCCTTTTGGTGATAGGTCTGTCATCCTTTTGGTGTCAGATTTCTTGTATTTCAACTTCTCAATCCCTTTTCTTTCTTTTAGACAAATTTGTGGTCTTCTCTATATCTAATTGACTTATACCTCGATAGAACGAACACCGCAGCAGTTCATTTTACTCGGTTTAAGCCAATTAGATAGGGGCATCTGTCATACCTCAAATTTGTCCTACCTGTGTATAGCTTTTCATCTGTGTATTCATCCACTAGCAATTATTCAGAAAAAATCCAAAAATATGTTGTCTTCAACTTCATCTCTCTTTTATTTCTTATCCATTTTTATTTTTAAGTCATATCTACCTTTTAACCATTTTTATCCTTAATCCAATTTGTCGCGGTGAAAATTGGATAACAAATTATTAATTAACTTGTATCGTATTTTTAATGTCACCATCGGTCTTTGATTTATCCAAAGGAAGGGAGAAAAAACTGAATTCCCACAATGCAATGCAAATGCACTAAGATTCTAAGTTCTGGGGTTGGTTATACCTAGGGAAGGTGTTAGCATCCTAGATATCTGTAGTACTCTACAGGAACCTCTTGATTCGATTATGTTATTTGTTATCTGTTTGCTAAAGGTTCTATGCTAAAGGTTGGGAAACCCTAGGGGTTAGTATCTAAGTATACTCGATAAGGCATCGCACCTTACGCCTACGTATCCTCGGGAGTAGAATCAGAGTATGCGTAGTTCTACTTCTACTGAACTATTGACTATGGTCAATATTCAGAGGGGAAATGAGTACAAGCTCATTGTAGAGTTTAAAAACTCTCTAGATCTAGTTGTAATGGACCTATGTTGAAGTTTAGTCAGTAGGGGAAGTGATAAATTCATTATGATGAATATCACTAAGAGTTTAAGAACTCTCTCCTAAGGCTAGTTGTGATTTCTATGGCTCTGATGAGGCCAAGAAACAAAGTTTCTTCCTAAGAGGTTACTTAGGTTAAGATGGGGGTCAATATCTCAAGGTGACGATTATGAATGCAAATGATATGCACCATGCACGATAACATGGTCCTCATGCATGGGATTTTCCTTTGGATATTAATGCGATTAAATTATGTTCTTTAGGCGATGGTGCTAGCAAGCGATGCTAGACTTGTGTCTAGTGACCAAAAGGTTGAATGCGATGCCCGAAGGCGATCGACTTACATGGGTAGAAAATGGGCTCGACGTTGGATCGAGAATTTTGATATTGTTTTGAAAAAGGTTTAGACAATAATAAATAAACATACAGATAGAAGTAAGATATGATAAACATATACATGCTAAAATGACAAGGTAAGGCATGATATAAGTTACAACATTGATGTGAGATAACATGATGGAAGTAACATAAGCATGAAGATGGCAATATGTTTCATGATAAAGTATGTATAAGATGAATATGCTTCAAGTAGAATGATTAAGAATGATATCAATATGTTTCAATCTTTATGAAGACAAACACAATAGAATGATATTAAAGGATGACAATCAATATGCTTCAATCTTTAGGAAGACAAACATACAGAATGATAATTAAAGATGACAATCAATATGCTTCAATCTTTAGGAAGACAAACATATAGAATGATATTAAAGATGACAATCAAAAAGAGTGATATTAAAGATGGCAATTTAGAAGAATGATATTCATGTAAAAACCAAACATATGGCCAACCAACATGGATATATTAACTTAAGAATTAAACAAGGATGCTTAAAAATGACATTGATAATTAGACCAAGAATTGACAACACAATAGAAATTAGCAATTAACACACAATTAGGTAATTAAAAATTGGCTACACATGGATAATTAACATTTAGAAATTAAACATCTAACCATGCAAATTGACAAATCTCAAAATTAAGGCACACAATTGATAATTTAAAGTTAACGACATAATTTGAAAATAACAATTAACATCTCAATTAGAATTAACAATACCATTCAAAATGCAATTGATAATTAGAGTCAAAAGCTACTAGAACAATTAACAATAAAAATATAATTAACAATTAGAAAACATAACACATATTAATTAATGATAAAATAAATAATTAAGGGACAAATCATAAAACAAAATAAAAATATTTTTAGAGTTTTTTGGATTAAGCAAAATAAATAAAAGGTTTTAAAAAGAAAAGATTTAGAAGTTAGAAAAATTTGAAACAAAAACGCAGGGGGTGTATTAGTGATTTTAGCTTAGTTAAAAAAATGAAAGGGAGTGAATTGGGCCTAAATAATGGGGGTGTGGATAAGAAAGGGCGCAAGGCCCAGGGTCAGAAAATGGCAAGGCAAGACGAAATAAAAAAAACAGCAAAAGGGTCGATCCAAGGATCGAACCCGGGCATGGCAAGGCATAGGCGTGTCTTTAGTGCATGTGTGTGGCCGTTGGGACGCCGTGTTTCATCCAATATACATGTGCTTCGATAAATACATAAATCAAATTTTCCATGAAAATGACAAAATGGCGAACAATGTGCATGTACACGTTCAGGTCCAAGGGTCATATGGCCATTAAAGCACTACGAGACAAATCGAAACCAACCAATCAATTTAGTACGCATGGAAAATGTGGAAAAAACATACAGCATCAAAACATGCTGTCGTGTTTCCGAAGATAAAACAACTCAACACAATTATTCAATTTGAAGCATTTGTCTAGTAGAACATGATGCAGCCATTAGTTGAACAAGATATTAGTTACAATATGAGCGGTAGATAAGTGAAAACCAAGATCCAAAAGGATAGAATTCAGTTTAAGAAGAAAAATAATAAACTTTCGGTTTTAAATGTCAACCAAATGCACAGCAGAACTATAATACACACACCATACTACAACGATACTAACCTCATACATAACAATTTACAAGATCAGAATTTAAAACACAGCACAATAAATGCCAACCCGCAGCAAGAACTAATAGCAGACACATGATGCAACACAAACTAGATACACACAACAACAAGTGGTAACAATACAACAACTAGAACAAATGGTTATTTGTATAATGCAAAATATCATACGTCACATAACTCAGAGCAGAATAACAGAAGCATACACTTACTTATAGTAAAAAACATGATACAAGACAACACAGTCATAGAAGGAATGTTAAGAGCGTAACATAGCAACTACGCACATACAAAAGTAAACAACAGCAGGCAAAGGATACAAAATATCGTACTTTACATAAGACATCTAAAAGGAACAACATCATTTTGTGGATACACACTCACCTAATAGTTACACCAGGAATAAACATACAACACGACAGGACTACAAAAACACACACGACGTCAACATAACACAATCACTAAAATCATGAGACTGCAAAATAAATGCACATAGGCATTAGAACACGACATAGCTAATATAAAGATGAGGTAGATTGCAAGACAAATGTGACAAGCAACAGCAGCATAAGAGCGTATCACAAAGGATCCCGCGTATATATTACAAACAGATGCAATAATAGTATCCAAAATCATGCACAGGTGAGTTCAGTTTTAGATAAAAAAAAAGAAAGATGACCAAACCCCGACTTCAACATCATATTCCATATAGAATTCATGGTATCATTTTAAAATGGTATAGAAACAACATGTTAACATGTTTAACATCAACATCTCAGTCCATACAAACTTATAATGATCAAGCGAGCTAGCATGCATCCAACGCACAGCTCACACACAATAACACTATGCCATGCAAATGCAACACGATATTGAAGTAGCATAATAAATATCAGCTGAGACAGGTTTATCCTAACAGCATGGTAAGCATAACAAAAGGGAATTTAAGAACTTACCTGATTTCCAAAACAAGTAGCAAGAATTCCTTCCCTCTCCCAGCTGGCTCGTGCTCTAGAGAAATGAATTTTTAGAGTGGTTTTTAGTATTGTTGTAGTGATTTTTTGAGTGCCACGAGTTTTGAGTATGGAGTATTGTTGTTGGTGCTCGTGTGTGTGCTTCTTTTCTTTTCGAATGCCCCCTTCTGAGGAAGTTGGGGCCTCCTTTTATAGGTGAGTTTGATGCATGGCTTGGGATGCATTAAATGGATGTTCCCTGCATGGGGCTGCAAGTGTGGTTTCACAATTCTTGATTCATGTGAGAAGGAATTTGTCTTTTTCTCCTTTTTCTTTTGCATGCTTGGGACAAGATCCATAGATATGCCTTAGGTGTTTCTTTTTGCCTTGCACGGGTTATGGAATACTAATAGGATCAAATCATTGCTTTTGGAGAGAGGGGAAAGAAAATTTGAATTCAAAACATGATGTTCTTGGTGCAAAAATTAGCTCGTATGGCCATATTGTTCACAAGATATTTCCTAATTTAACGATCCAATTTTAATGCTCTTGGGTTCAAATGAAAGTTCTTGGATGATACTTCAATGTTGATGTTGGAAAGTAATTGAAATAATGCCTTAAATTGGTATAAAAATCCCTCACAAGTCGTGTCCCCAAAACTGCCAAAAGAACTTAAAAAAATTCTAAGTTATTGAAATTTGACAATTTCAAGTGCCCTACTTTGACGACCCATAACTTGAGAATGGTTTGTCCTATGGAGATGTTCCACATATGGTTGGAAAGCTCTCAACAAGCTCTACAACTTTCATTTCAGACTCGAGACTTGAATCCAAATGGAAATTGGTGAAAAGTGGTGTCAAAGTTGAGGAAAGGGGTGATGAAAAGGGCTGAAAAATTTTCTAAGTGTCGGGCCAAAACGCCTTGTAAGCTTCATAACTCAAAATCCAAGCATTTTTAGGAAAAAAGTCATATGGAATGAATTAAAGATCTTGATGAAAGCTTTCCAATGAGCCTTGATTCGTTTAATTCGAGTGCACGGTTTAGGAGTTATGGTTATTTCAAATCGGGCTATTAGGGGAAAAATGTCATATACGAAATCTTTCGCGACCAAAACCCTACTTATCTTGCAAGAAACCTCGTGAAACTTTATATGGGTGCTTTGAATACTTCATGAGACAATATATGATGATTAGAGCCATTACACCTCATTTGGTCCAAGATTCCAAAAGATCAGAGCTTCAGTCAAACCCTAATTCTGACTGTGAGCGCGCCGAGGTCAGACCTTGTGAGTTTGTTTCTTCCTTCCCGACTAAAGGTCTTAGGAGACTCTTGAGGATGTTGGTAAACTATAGAATTGATAATTAGGGTTTAGGAGATCATTTTGATGAAAACTCGAAGTTGTTGGTCGATAGGCGTCGCAGAAGCCCTAATTCTGAGACATAGTGGGATTGAGGCTCAAACTTCTCTTAATGATTTCTTCAGGAAAAAACCCTAATTCCAAAGTTCCTGCACTGGTGATCTTTTGTTGACTTGGCTTACTTCAGACAACTTGTGGAGCCTCACGATGATAGGTAAACCTAACTTGAACACAAATAAACAAACTACAAGATATGGGTTAGCTCAAACAAATGCAGAGATGCTCCTAAGATGCGCAAAAGCTAGATGACATTTGAGGGTAAAAATTTAGGGTACAACAGTTGCCCCTATTTAAATAGCTTCACCGGAGGGCACAAGGAACGGAGATTCCGGAGGCATCAAGGTGAAAGATATTTAAATATAGTAAACCAAAAAATTTTGCCCTTAGATGGAATGCGAATGCTATGGACACACTATGGACATGCAGATGCTGACATGCAATGAACTTCTAAAATGATGATATGATGCCAGGAATGCAAAGGATGCAGACAAACCAGACACCAAGGACCATAGGAAGCAAACACACCAGGAAAGCTTCGCTGGGGAAAGACGGGAGCTAGCATCCACAAGCAAAGACTCACCGGGGATGTAGGTCAGCCAACAAGAAGACTCACTGGGGAGACCTCAAAGAAACACTGGGGAAAAACTAAAAGACAATCTCCACTGGGGAAAGATCCGAGGAGATAGACTTCACGGGGAAAAAAATAAACCCACGCTCTTCCTAGGCACGAAACCCGAAAGAAGAACCTGATCACTAAAGATCAGTCTAGAGGAGACAAACAAACAAGCAAAGACTTCCTGGGGATCTCAAAATGAAGAGTTCAAAATGGAATATTCAGAAAGAGTCAGGAAGGCAGAGACTAACTCTGCGCACCAAATAGGAGTCTTAAAGTTGAAGAAATTTGTTCCAAGAAACTTAACTTAAAGCAATTCTTAGAAAAGAAACAAGATTAGGATGTTCAATGTCCGACACGATTCGAACAAGAACAATTTTAAAACAAAAGACAGTGCTTGACACGATTCAATCAAAGTCCCGATTCAAGTTCAACACGATTCGAACAAGAACGTTTTCAAAACAAGAGTCAGTGTCCGACACGATTCGAACAAAGACTCTGTTCAGGTTTGACACGATTCAAACAAGAACAAGTTTTTTTAAGAAGACAATGCTCGACACGATTCAAACAAAGTCCAGGTTCAAATTTGACACGATTCAAACAAGAACAAAGTTTTTTAAGAAGAGAATGCTTGACACGATTCAAACATAGTCCAAGTTCAAGTTTGACACGATTCAAACGAGAACAAAGTATTTAAGAGGACAATGCTTGACACGATTCAAACATAGTCCAAGTTCAAGTTTGACACGATTCAAACGAGAACAAGTTCGAGCTTGATACGATTCAAACAAGAACACATAAGACAGTGTTTGACACGCTTCAAACAAAATCCAAATAAGACAATGCTTGACACGATTCAAACATAGTCCAAGTTCAAGTTTGACACGATTCAAACGAGAACAGGTTCATGTTTGACACGATTCAAACAAGAACACATAAGACACATAAGACAGTGTTTGCCACGTTTCAAACAAAGTCCAAATAAGACAATGCTTGACACGATTCAAACATAGTCCATATTCAAGTTTGACACGATTCAAACGAGAACAGGTTCATGTTTGACACGTTTCAAACAAGAACACATAAGACAGTGTTTGACACGCTTCAAACAAAGTCCAAATTAAGACAATGCTTGACACGATTCAAACATAGTCCAAGTTCAAGTTTGACACGATTCAAACGAGAACAGGTTCATGTTTGACACGATTCAAACAAGAACACATAAGACACATAAGACAGTGTTTGCCACGTTTCAAACAAAGTCCAAATAAGACAATGCTTGACACGGTTCAAACATAGTCCAAGTTCAAGTTTGACACGATTCAAACGAGAACAGGTTCATGTTTGACACGATTCAAACAAGAACACATAAGACAGCGTTTGCCACGTTTCAAACAAAGTCCAAATAAGACAATGCTTAACACGATTCAAACATAGTCCAAGTTCAAGTTTGACACGATTCAAACGAGAACAACTATGAAATCCTTTAAAGTTAAACCTCTTGGGGAACGGAAAAAAGATTTTAAAGATTCAAATTTGGCGCGCAGAGGTTAAGACCGAACAAGCACGACGCAAAGAAAACCGGGAATATCTTTACTCCACTAGGGGAACAAAGATAGGCACAACAAAAGACCAACAACAAAACAGAGCACGAAGGATGCAAAGATGCTAGAGGATGATGCACATGCTTAGCTATATGCTAGGAACGACGCGAACGACGCAAAACAGGAAAGAAGAAAGGATAACACAAGCCAACACCCTGAAACCCAACATCAAGGATAGCCTGGGGTAATCTTCCTTTCACTGGAGATGGCAGATCTATGCCAAAAATGCAATACTGCAGAATCTTCTTACACCAGCTCGATTCATAGAAGACCCAGAGTAAAACTTAGTTTATCTTTGTGTTTTCTTAGCAATTGTAACATTTCCGTTTTCAAAAAATCAAGTGAAAATGGCAAAATTTGCAAAAATAAAGACGATAATGTTTTAAACAAGAAAATGATTCGATAACTGATATTCTTAGAAAAATGGCGACTTGCCAAATAGCACAGTCCCATGAGATGTTACAGATGCATCAAAATGGCAATTTAGCAAAGGTTACATTGTATTCAATGACCAATGACCCTAATGACTAAAGACTTCAGTTGTAGCAACACTTGAGTTTCTCTGGGGATTCTTGGATATCACAGAGGCATCCTAGCCTTAAGCATAATACTTCCGCACCGAATCAGCATTCATAGGATGCGCCAGCTGTTCACCGTCCATAGTTGTAAGAAACAATGACCCTCCTGAAAACACTGTTTTAACTATGTAGGGACCTTCATAATTAGGTGCCCATTTTCCACGGGCGTCTTTTTGTGACGGCAGAATCTTCTTAAGTACCAACTCGCCTACTCGGAATTCCCGAGTGCGGACCTTTTTATCAAATGCTCTCTTCATTTTCTTCTGGTACAACTGACCATGACACATAGTTGTCAGGCGCTTCTCATCAATTAGATTCAGCTGATCGTATCTTTCTTGAATCCACTCAGCTTCATCAAGCTTTGTTTCCATTAATATCCTCTGAGAAGGTATCTCAACTTCTATAGGGAGGACAGCATCCATTCCATATACCAGCGAAAAAGGGGTTGCCCCTGTTGATGTTCTGACGGATGTTCTATATCCATGTAGCGCATATGGCAACATCTCATGCCAATCCTTGTATGTTTTGACAATTTTCTGAAGAATTTTCTTAATATTCTTGTTCGCGGCTTCGACTGCTCCGTTCATCTTCGGTCGATATGGTGAAGAGTTATGGTGCTCAATCTTGAAGTTATCGCACAACTCTTTCATGGTTTTGTTATTCAAGTTGGTCCCGTTGTCGGTTATGATTCTGCTTGGAATCCCATAACGACAAATGATGTTGTTCTTGATGAAACGAGCAACTACTTGCTTAGTTACATTCGCATAAGAGGCGGCTTCCACCCATTTGGTAAAGTAATCTATAGCCACCAGAATGAATCGATGCCCGTTGGATGCTTTAGGCTCAATTGCCCCAATCATATCAATGCCCCACATAGAGAATGGCCAGGGCGATGATAGCACATTTAGCAAAGTAGGAGGAACATGCATTTTGTCTGCGTAAATCTGACATTTATGGCATTTCCTAGCATACTGGATGCAATCAGTCTCCATAGTCAACCAGTAGTATCCAGCCCTCAAGATCTTTTTAACCATGGCATGTCCATTGGCATGGGTGCCGAAGGCTCCCTCATGAATATCGTGGATCAGCAAGTCTGCTTCTCTCTTGTCGACACATCTTAGCAACACCATATCATGATTCCTTTTGTATAGTACACCGTTGCTGATGAAGAATTTAGCTGACAATCTTCGCAGAGTTTTCTTATCAAGAGCGGAGGCGTTGGCCGGATATTCTTGATTCTTCAGGAAGCTCAAAATGTCATGAAACCAAGGTTTGCCATCTGATTCTTCTTCAATGGCCTGGCAGTAAGCAGGTTCAGCTCTTCTTCCAATACTGATAACCGGATCTTCATTGATAAATCTGACTTGCCACATTAAAGCCAGTGTTGCTAAAGCATCAGCCACATGATTCTCAGTACGTGGCACATGGCGAAAAGTTATCTCATCAAAATGTTTAATTAATTCCAAAGCGTATGCCTAGTAAGGGACAAGCTTCTCATCCTTTGTCTCCCACTCGCCTCTGATTTGATAAATGACCAGAGCCGAGTCACCCGTAACTTCGAGAAAATAGATTCCAAGGTCGATTGCAGCTTCCAGACCCAGAATGCATGCCTCATATTCAACAATATTATTCGTACATCTGAAATCCAATCTAGCTGTAAAAGGGGTGTAGCCACCTTCCGGATTAATCATAACAACATCTACTCCATGCCCCTTGTAATTGGACGAACCATCGAACATCATCTTCCACCTATATTCGGCCCTGGGATCATCTTCAGAACTTGACTCTTCACCATCTTTCACTGCCATAATGTCCTCATCAGGGAAATCAAATTTGAGTGGTTCGTAGTCTTCAACTGGTTGATCAGTAAGATATTCCGAAAGAACACTTCCTTTAATAGCCTTTTGAGTGACATATTGAATATCATATTCGGATAATAACATGTGCCAACGGGCAAGTCTACCTGTTTGAGCGGGTTTCTCAAAGATGTACTTTATCGGGTCCATTTTGGAAATCAACAAGTTGGTGTGACAAATCAGGTACTGTCTTGGGCGCTTGGCGGCCCAAGCCAGAGTGCAACAAGTCTTTTCAAGCATTGAGTAACGGCTTTCACTGTCTGTGAACTTCTTGCTCAGATAATAGATTGCATGCTCTTTCCGGCCAGTCTCATCATGCTGTCCCAAAACGCAACCCATGGATTCTTCCAAAACAGTCAGATACATAAAGAGTGGCCTTCCAGGGACCGAAGGAATCAAAATAGGAGGCTCTTGGAGATAACTCTTTAGTTTCTCAAAGGCTTGTTGACATTCAGCATTCCATTCTATCGGTTGATTCTTGCGTAGTAATTTGAAGATCGGAGCACATATCGGGGTCATATTGGAGATGAACCGGGAGATGTAATTCAAACGGCCCAAAAATCCTCTGACTTGAGACTCTGTTTGTGGAGCTGGCATTTCTTGAATAACTCGCACTTTATCTGGATCCACTTCAATGCCTTTCTGGCTAACAATGAAACCCAATAACTTCCCTGACCTGACTCCAAAGGTACATTTTGCTGGGTTTAACCTCAACTGATACTTTCGAAGTCTCTTGAACAACTTTAGCAGATGATCTACATGTTCTTCTTCATTTCGAGATTTGGCTATCATATCGTCCACATACACTTCTATCTCTTTGTGGATCATATCGTGGAACAGGGTTACCATAGCTCTTTGGTAAGTTGCCCCAGCATTCTTTAATCCAAAAGGCATAACCTTATAACAATAAGTGCCCCATGGGGTAATGAAAGTGGTTTTATCCATATCATCTGGATCCATTTTGATCTGATTGTAGCCTGAAAAACCATCCATAAAGGAGAACATTGCGAAACGAGATGCGTTGTCCACCAACGTGTCGATATGTGGTAAAGGAAAATCATCCTTGGGACTAGCCTTGTTAAGATCCCTATAATCCACACACATTCGTACCTTTCCGTTCTTCTTCATAACTGGGACAATATTAGCTACCCACTCTGGGTATTTGGAAACTGCTAGAAAACCGGCATCCAACTGTCTCTTGACTTCGTCTCGAATTTTGAGGGCCATGTCAGGATGACTTCTGCGAAGCTTTTGTTTCACTGGTGGGCACTCAGGCTTAAGCGGTAGCTTGTGAACCACAATATCTGTATCTAAACCAGGCATATCTTGGTAGGACCAAGCAAACACATCCACATACTCTTCAAGGAGTGAAATCAGCCGCTGTCTAATTCCTGGCTTCAGGGATGCCCCAATCTTAATCTCTTTCTTCTCTTCCTCGGAGCCAAGATTGATGACGTCCACCTGCTCTTCATGAGGCTGGAGGTCTGTATACTGGTAATCACACATATCTGCTAGATCCTTGGGTACTTCATAATCTTCCTCCTCCTCGGCTTGATAGACAGGGGAGTCGAAGTCAATGGTAAGATCAGGGTCATTGAATACAATAGGTTTATGATTCATTCTGCATAGTAGAATGACTTATATTATTAAAAGCATAATAATTCAAGAACATGCGGGATGGAGATGCTTTTGTTTGAAAAGATAGCCATTTTTAGAAACAGAATGCAATAAAGCAAAACAGCAAAAATTTTAGCAAAAGAGTCATTTCATTGATTTAAATTTTGAAAACGGAGGCCCGTACAAAACAATCCACTAGCTTTGGGCAAGACTAGGGAGATGAAAACAACAAATCTAGACAAGTTACTCTGGTTCCGGGTACAGAATTGGGATCTCAATGGACTCCCAGTTGCATAATGCGCCTTTTTGGCAAAAAATCAAACGATCAATATCTTCGTCTTCTTCAGTGCTTCCTATGATTGCGTGGACTTGATGGCCACCGCTGATAAATGTCTCCTGTATGGTCTTTATCTTCATTCTTCTTTCTCTTGAACCTGAAGCAGCCTCTTCTTCTAGAGTTGGTCTGTAACCCAACCCTTGGTGTCTGACTCTCTTCTCAACCTCAATCACTTCACCCCAACCTGCGGGCACACCGTCTTGAAGGGCAGACTGGATACTCTTATACGAAGCAAAAGATGGATATTCGGGTACCACTGTCTCCTCATTGTCAACCGTAACTGCGTTGGCTATTTCCAGGGCTTGAAAAGAAGTTTCCAATGCATCTTCGTCAGCCTCAATATAACGGAAAGACGACAAGTTACTAACCATTAAGTCTTCTTCTCCATGGATGATGACCAGCTTGTCATCGGCCACAAATTTCATCTTTTGGTGTAAGGTTGAAGTAACAGCGCCTGCCTCGTGGATCCAGGGTCTTCCCAGTAGGCAGCTATAGGCAGGGTTGATGTCCAAAACCTGAAACAGAACATTGAATTCCTGGGGTCCAATCAAAACTGGCAGCTCAATTTCCCCCATCACGGATCTTCGTGAGCCATCAAAAGCTTTGACAATTAACGACGTGGGTCTCATGATCCCTCCTTTGTATGCTAGCTTGTCGAGGGCCCTCTTCGGTAGGACATTTAGAGAGGATCCTATATCCACAAGAACTCTGGCCAATGTGTCCTCTTGACACTTCATTGATATATGCAGAGCGAGATTGTGATTCCGACCTGATTGGGTTAATTCTTCATCGCTGAAGCTGAGCGTATTGCAAGCAGTGATGTTAGAGATAACATGATCGAATTGTCCGGCGGTAATGTCCTGGGCCACATGAGCCTGAGCCAATACTTTCTGTAGTGCTGACCGGTGGACTGGTGAATTAATCAATAGGGATAAAATAGAAATTTTGGACGGGGTCTGGTGAAGCTGATCCACAACCCTGTAGTCACTTCTCTTTATTATCTTGAGAAATTCTTCATCATCCTCCTTGGAGATTACTTCTTTACTTTGTCGTTGGTGGGTACACGCACCTCATTCTCTTTATCTGACGTTTCTTTGTTAATAGGGGGGAGAATCCTTCCACTCCTCATCATTCTTCCTGTTCCCGCTATATTAGACACGTTCTTCTCATCAGCCCCCACCTCTTTCCTTGGGACCGGTTCTTCTATAATGACCCCCACCTCTTTCCTTGGGATCGTTTCCTCCTTCCACTTTCCACTTGCACTGCCTTCGTAGACCCACGGTACTGCTTTGGTTCCCCTGAATCTGAACGGGACTGGTCTTGGGAGATTATTCCTCCTTGTATGATTATCAGGAGAAACAGTTTCAGACCTGTTGAATCTTGGAACTGGTTGTCTGAACACCGGACTCATGGTATTTTCCCCCAGATTGTTGAACACAGGGCTCACGGTAGCTACCCCTGGATTGTTAAACACAGGGACTACTGATATGTACTCTTCTTCATCAAGCACTGACATCTGCTTTGGTAAATTAAACACTGGTTCAATCACTGCTACTTTGCCTTGCTTTCTAAAAACCTGTAAGAAACCTTCATTGATCAATTGTTGGATATCATTTCGAACCAACTGACACCCTTCATTATTACCGTCACACTTTTTACAACCATCGTGGCAATCTTTGACCAAACCAACGCTGAATAGCTTGGCATGAAACATCTTCAAGGGAGTCTTAATCTTTATTACATCTGAGACCAGTACTTCACCACTCTCGTCTTCGATAGGATTGGCTGACCCATGTGTTGGCAAGGGGTTGTTTTTCACATTTGGTTGGTTGTTAGCGAAAGACAGGATATTTTTCTCCATCAGACTCTTCACTAGATTCTTTAACGCCAAACAACCTTCTAAATCATGGCCTACTCCTCCTTGATGGAAAACACATGTTGCATTAGGATTGTAGAACTGCATAGCTCTTTCAGATGGTGGCCCCAATGGCCTAGTAACGATTAATCCTTGCTCCACCAGCGAAGGATACAATGCCGTGTGCGTCATTGGTATGGGCGGAAAATTTGGTGTTACTGCTTGTCTCCTTGGCGGGGTATTTTGCTGTGGCACTGGCTGCCGTTGTTGCTGGTAATTCTGATTCTGGTTCTTCGGCCACTGTTGCTGATTTGGTGACTGGGAAGCAGGAGCTTGCTGCATTATCTGATGATTAAAAGTGGGCGTAACAGACGCCACGTAGGGTTGTTGTGCGAACTGAACGGGGTAAACCGGTTGTTGAGGAAAACTGGGACCTGGTTGTGATTGGAATAGAGATAGTTTCCAACTAGGATTTTGCCTCTTTCCTGTCAAAATAGCGTTAGTCTCGCCTTCTTTCTTCTTATGGAAGTTACTCGGAGACTTCTTGATAGCGGTGCTAGTAGAACTGTTTGGTGAACTGGCTACCTTTCCACTTTTCAGGTCTGCCTCCACCTTCATACTAATCGCGATGATGTCAGAGAAATTTGCGCCGATATTACTGATCATCTTCTCATAGAATTCTGGTCTTACAGTATCTACGAACCAATCGGCTAATTCCTTCTCAGTCAATGGCGGTTCAACTTGTGATGCAGTCTCTCTCCATCTTTGAGCATATTCTTTAAACGACTCTGTGTTCTTCTGAGTCATGGTCAATAGCTGTCTACGATCAGGAGCTAAATCCAAGTTGTACTTATAGTGCTTTATGAAGATGTCCATAACATCATGGAAACACTTGATCTGAGATTGGTCTAAGCTTAAATACCACTTTGCGGCAGCGCCCTTTAGGTTGTCCTGGAAACAATGGATCATTAACTTGTCATTATCCATATAAGCTGCCATTCTTCGGAGATACATGACTAGGTGTGCCTTAGGACACGTGGCACCAGAATACAATTCAAAGCTTGGTAACTTGAATTTCGGTGGAATCACTAGGTCGGTGACTAGACACATATCTTTAAGGTCAGAACTGAAAACGTTGTCTCCTTCCATAGCCTTCAGCTTTCTCTGCATAACCTCCATGTTGGCTCTCAACTTCTCGTTACTGTCACCCTCTTCTACAGACATACCATCAAAATACTGTTGGTTCTGGAAAACAGGTTGGAATTGGGTCTGTACCACAGGCGGAACATAAGTCGGAATAGCCTGTTGATTCTCACTGAGCAATGGCGCCGCTTGTTGCGTGGATTGAGGAGCCGTTGTTCGCATGAACTCGAATGGCATCCCTAGAGTGGGGTTCACGACAGGTATAACCGGTGGCACAACAGTCGTAGTGACGATTTCTGAGACCACAATGGCTTGTGTGTCCATCGTTGCTCGTATGATACTCAAGGCTTCCATGATCTGCCCCATTCCTACTCTTAATTTAGCGAGCTCGTTGTTAACCTGATCCAGATTCTCGCAATTTTCAGACATCCTTTCTCTTCAAGGTTGTAACGGTGCAGGGCACTCAGGGTGGTGGTTCAACGACGACAACTGAAGAAGATAAAAGGATAATGAGACACCGAAGAAATGCACATGTATATGCGAAAATGCAGATGTGATGCGAAATGATGCGTATGATGTAACATGATGCAACATTCACTTCAAGGAGCTCGAAAGTGTAGTTAAATATCGCAATTGGAAACTTGTTTTTATTAAAATTTTAAAACTTGTTTACAAGCCGTACACCTTCAGGGCTTTCAGTACAACAAAATACAACAAAGAGGAATTAGGGCTTCGATCCGCTGGATGATGCTCCTTTCCTTTCACTGAGTTCTTCCATCAACTTGTCAATCCTTTCCTGCAATATGTACTTGTCCAGTGTCAGCTTCTCTACTTCTGCCTTCAGTCTTGAAACTTCATCTGATTCTATTACAGGAGGCTTGGGCCGAGGATATGGCATCTTCAGAGCGAGGGCTCGTTTGCGTGACCACTCTAGGTAAGATTCTGTAACCGTGCAGTCAGGGTTTGTTGTTGCAGTCATTCCTTGTCTGTTGATTTGACGCCAGGCGAATAGAATTTGCATCTTCAGCTGGAGGTCTTCTCCTTCATAGAGGAAAATTCTTTTCAAGTCCTCCGGATCTGGTATCTCGTTCATTGGATGTCCAAGCTGGCGACGGGCGAGAACAGGGTTGTAACTGGTGCACCCTTTCGTGCCAAGAAGAGGCACATTGGAAAAATCTCCGCAACTGTGAATCATGGGAATTCCTCCGTATATCGGATCATACCAAACAACATCTGAGTGAGTCAGATCCATGAGTTTAACGGGCCATTCAGAGCCATCCCTCACATCCCAGAAGGTCGTGGTCTTTGGTAGGTGCGAAATAAACCACCTATAGAGGATAGCAGTGCAACACACGATCTGACCTTCTCCATTCAGGATCTTCGAATGAATAGAGTGGTATGCATCGGCCAACAGCGTTGGTACTGGGTTCTTGAGCATGAAGATCCTGATTGCATGAACGTCGACGAAATTCTCAACATTCGGAAACAAAAATAGACCATAAACCAGTAGTGCGAAAAGATTCTCGAAAGCCCTAGTTTTTCCTTTGTCGGCGAACTCTCGGGCTTTCTCAAATAAGAAATGAGCAAGCAAGCCGTCAACTCCTCCTCTGAACCTCATATGGGTCTGGATTTCTATCACCTTAATGCGAGTCACTCTCGCGATGTCTTCCTGACTGGGTCTTCCTTCTCCACCGTAGAACGGGGGTGAATCTTTGACAGGGATTCCCAAGAGAGCCGAATACTCTTCTAGTGTGGGCATCAATTGAAAATCTTGAAAGATGAAGCAGTGGTAGATTACATGGTAGAGTTGAACCAGCGTTTCCAACAAACCATCAGCTACTCGCACCTGCAATAAAGAGAGAATACGCCCGTGCTTTGTGGCGAAGGCATCTGCATCCCTTATCCGACCTCCTAGTTCCCTCAACTGTTCCACATCAAAAACCCTGAAGGTGTATGGTACCGTTCCTTTCCTTCCATGATCCATTTTACGATATCTAAAAACAGCAAACTCTGAGTTCTTTGAAGTGAATGCGAATGAGAATGCAAATGCAATGAGACGCAAAAGTTTGTGGAATTTGAGTATTTATAATCGTCACAGAATACCGACGGACATGATTTCATTAATCATACAAAATTTGTTACAAGTGAAAGAAACGGGAGTTAAAAATTCGTAAGGAAAACATTACAACCGTTGCTATTCTTACAAGAGTTTTTAACAATAATTAAATAAAGGCTAATAAAAGGCCTAAGGAGATTCCCCCAATAATCTTAGCTTGTACTTCTTAATCTCTTCTTCCATTCGGGACTTCTCGAGAACCAGCTCATCTATTATCGTCTCCCACGAAGTAGTCTCAGGGTTTGAGGGACTCGGGTCTTCTTGTAACTTCCTCCTTTTGCAAGAGATAACTTCCTCACTTTGTGCCTTTAGTTGTCTTTGAAACGCTTCGTTCTCTTCCATAAGCACCTCACACTTATCCTTCCAAGCATTCCCTATCTGCTGAGCTTTCCTTAAGGCGATCTTTAATTCCTCTGTCTCAGATGCAAAGATGAAGACAGGTTCTTCATTCAAGACCATAGGCTTTTGGCGATCATAGGGCATCCTTAGTTCAATAGCCCTTCTTCTGACCCATTGTAGGTAGGGGTCCATGGAGACACAGTTATGCTTCCCCAAAGCATTCCTATCTTTCTTGTGTTTGTCCCTCCAGGCTTCTAAAATTCTGCCCCTCAATTCCTCCTGCTTTTCGTAATCCTTGGAGAAAAATCCTTCTGTATGAATACCAAGAGGCTTGACCTTCAAAGGGTAACCGAACTGTCTACGAGCTAAGACCGGATTGTAACTGGTTATTCCTTGTATGCCAAGAAGAGGCACATTCCCGAACTTTCCTCTGCTATCAATGATCACAACATCCTCGTACCTATAAGGGTTATACCAATCAACATCAGAATGAGTAAGGGCCATGATCTTCTTAGACCACCATCCCTTTTTAGGGTCCCAGAAAATGTTAGCCTTGGGCAAGTGCGAAGTAAACCACTTGTACAATAAGGGTACACAGCTGGTGATCTGTCCTCCTTTGGCATGCTTCGAGTGTATGACGTGATAAGCTTCAGCTAACAAAGTAGGGACAGGGTTCCTCTTCATGAATATCTTGATAGCATTGAGGTCCACATAGTCCTTGAGATTGGGGAACAGAAAGGTGCCATAAATCATTAAAGCATATATAGCCTCAAAGGCAGCCATGTCAGAATGCCTGGCGTAATGATAAGCTTTCTCCACCAGAAATTTCATAGGAAAAACAGAAATCCCTCCTTTGGTAGTCATATTCCCTCGTATGTCTGCTAACTCCAAATGTGTCGCCTTAGCAATCTCTTGTTCCTTAGGGTCCTTACCAAAAATGGGAAAAGGAGACTTATCCAAAATAGGTACACCGGTCAGACATGCATATTCCTCAAGAGTCGGTACCAGTTGGTAATCAGGGAATGTGAAGCAATGATATACCGGATCATAAAACTGAAGTAGGGTGGAGAGAAGTCCTTGATCAACCTTCACCTTCACTAGGAACAAGAGTGCCCCATATCTACGCTCGAATCCTTTTGGATCAACCAACAGAGTCTCCAACCTCCTTAGGTCACTTGTGTCAAAACTCTTGTAAGTATACTTCACGGTGTTCCTTCTTTCATTGTCCATGGCACCCTACGACGTAAATAAAAGACTCAGACTCCACGAACTTGAACGAAAATGATGCTTATGTATGCATGTATGCACAAACACACAAACGAAAGGGCACACAAATAAGCAAACAAAAAGTCCTAGGTTCAAAGGATCATGAGTGGAGTCAAGATCTACCCATCCCATAGTGGTGGTGTGGTTTCAGAATGTACCTGCCGAACGGGTTCTAAGAGTTCCCAGAGTCTATGACCCATCTTTCGGATATTATCGACTTCCCAAATTACTCGGTTAGTCAATAATATTCTCAAGAGAATCTCGTCTGAGTGTAGTATCGCGTGACAACTATTTGAAAATGGACTCCCGCATAGTCACCGCACTACGTCCTAAAAGGCCAAGTTGGGTTAAAGGTGCTACGGTCCTCAGTCTTAAAGGTCCTTGGTCGAAGTTAATACCGTTTTCACGAATGTACTCGTTCAAACAATATTAAGTTCAAAAGAACCTAAACTGAGCGATGATTTTCTCAATTCGACTTTTCAGGAATCGACTCCGTCAAAGTACCCTTGACCATATCATCTCCTATAATTATACTCATGTCCGGGTCTAGGAGTCCTCACCACTCAAAGTGACAACCCAAGCAAGAATAACAAATACAAATAACAAATAACATAATTAAACAAGTTAGGGGGAACCCTCTTATGAGCGTATTCCCCAGTGAAGTCGCCATTTCTGTCGCGGTGAAAATTGGATAACAAATTATTAATTACCTTGTATCGTATTTTTAATGTCACCACCGATCTTTGATTTATCCAAAGGAAGGGAGAAAAAACCGAATTCCCACAATGCAATGCAAATGCACCAAGATTCTAAGTTCGGGGGTTGGTTATACCTAGGGAAGGTGTTAGCATCCTAGATATCTGTAGTACTCTACAGGAACCTCTTAATTCAATTATGTTATTCGTTATCTGTTTGCTAAAGGTTCTATGCTAAATGTTGGGAAACCCTAGGGGTTAGTATCTAAGTATACTCGATAAGGCATCGTACCTTACACCTACGTATCCTCGGGAGTAGAATCAGAGTATGTGTAGTTCTACTTCTACTGAACTATTGACTATGGTCAATATTCAGAGGGGAAATAAGTACAAGCTCATTGTAGAGTTTAAAAACTCTCTAGATCTAGTTGTAATGGACCTATGTTGAAGTTTAGTCAGTAGGGGAAGTGATAAATTCATTATGATGAATATCACTAAGAGTTTAAGAACTCTCTCCTAAGGCTAGTTGTGATTTCTATGGCTCTGATGAGGCCAAGAAACAAAGTTTCTTCCTAAGAGGTTACTTAGGTTAAGATGGGGGTCAATATCTCAAGGTGACGATTATGAATGCAAATGATATGCACCATGCACGATAACATGGTCCTCATGCATGGGATTTTCCTTTGGATATTAATGCGATTAAATTATGTTCTTTAGGCGATGGTGCTAGCAAGTGATGCTAGACTTGTGTCTAGTGACCAAAAGGTTGAATGCGATGAGCGAAGGCGATCGACTTACATGGGTAGAAAATGGGCTCGACGTTGGATCGAGAATTTTGATATTGTTTTGAAAAAGGTTTAGACAATAATAAATAAACATACAGATAGAAGTAAGATATGATAAACATATACATGCTAAAATGACAAGGTAAGGCATGATATAAGTTACAACATTGATGTGAGATAACATGATGGAAGTAACATAAGCATGAAGATGGAAATATGTTTCATGATAAAGTATGTATAAGATGAATATGCTTCAAGTAGAATGATTAAGAATGATATCAATATGTTTCAATCTTTATGAAGACAAACACAATAGAATGATATTAAAGGATGACAATCAATATGCTTCAATCTTTAGGAAGACAAACATACAGAATGATAATTAAAGATGACAATCAATATGCTTCAATCTTTAGGAAGACAAACATATAGAATGATATTAAAGATGACAATCAAAAAGAGTGATATTAAAGATGGCAATTTAGAAGAATGATATTCATGTAAAAACCAAACATATGGCCAACCAACATGGATATATTAACTTAAGAATTAAACAAGGATGCTTAAAAATGACATTGATAATTAGACCAAGAATTGACAACACAATAGAAATTAGAAATTAACACACAATTAGGTAATTAAAAATTGGCTACACATGGATAATTAACATTTAGAAATTAAACATCTAACCATGCAAATTGACAAATCTCAAAATTAAGGCACACAATTGATAATTTAAAGTTAACGACATAATTTGAAAATAACAATTAACATCTCAATTAGAATTAACAATACCATTCAAAATGCAATTGATAATTAGAGTCAAAAGCTACTACAACAATTAACAATAAAAATATAATTAACAATTAGAAAACATAACACATATTAATTAATGATAAAATAAATAATTAAGGGACAAATCATAAAACAAAATAAAAATATTTTTAGAGTTTTTTGGATTAAGCAAAATAAATAAAAGGTTTTAAAAAGAAAAGATTTAGAAGTTAGAAAAATTTGAAATAAAAACGCAGGGGGTGTATTAGTGATTTTAGCTTAGTTAAAAAAATGAAAGGGAGTGAATTGGGCCTAAATAATGGGGTGTGGATAAGAAAGGGCGCAAGGCCCAGGGTTAGAAAATGGCAAGGCAAGACGAAATAAAAAAAACAGCAAAAGGGTCGATCCAAGGATCGAACCCGGGCATGGCAAGGCATGGCAAGGCATAGGCGTCTCTTTAGTGCATGTGTGTGGCCGTTGGGATGGCTGTTTCATCCAATATACATGTGCTTCCATAAATACATAAATCAAATTTTCCATGAAAATGACAAAATGGCGAACAATGTGCATGTACACGTTCAGGTCCAAGGGTCATATGGCCATTAAAGCACTACGAGACAAATCGAAACCAACCAATCAATTTAGTACGCATGGAAAATGTGGAAAAAACATACAACATCAAAACATGTTGTCGTGTTTCCGAAGATAAAACAACTCAACACAATTATTCAATTTGAAGCATTTGTCTAGTAGCACATGATGCAGCCATTAGTTGAACAAGATATTAGTTACAATATGAGCGGTAGATAAGCGAAAACCAAGATCCAAAAGGATAGAATTCAGTTTAAGAAGAAAAATAATAAACTTTCTGTTTTAAATGTCAACCAAATGCACAGCAGAACTATAATACACACACCATACTACAACGATACTAACCTCATACATAACAATTTGCAAGATCAGAATTTAAAACACAGCACAATAAATGCCAACCCGCAGCAAGAACTAACAACAGACACATGATGCAACACAAACTAGATACACACAACAACAAGTGGTAACAATACAACAACTAGAAAAAATGGTTATTTGTATAATGCAAAACATCATACGTCACATAACTCAGAGCAGAATAACAGAAGCATACACTTACTTATAATAAAAAACATGATACAAGACAACACAGTCATAGAAGGAATGTTAAGAGCGTAACATAGCAACTACGCACATACAAAAGTAAACAACAGCAGGCAAAGGATACAAAATATCGTACTTTACATAAGACATCTAAAAGGAACAACATCATTTTGTGGATACACACTCACCTAATAGTTACACCAGGAATAAACATACAACACGACAGGACTACAAAAACACACACGATGTCAACATAACACAATCATTAAAATCATGAGACTACAAAATAAATGCACATAGGCATTAGAACACGACATAGCTAATATAAAGATGAGGTAGATTGCAAGACAAATGTGACAAGCAACAGCAGCATAAAAGCGTATCACAAAGGATCCCGCGTATATATTACAAACAGATGCAATAATAGTATCCAAAATCATGCACAGGTGAGTTTAGTTTTAGATAAAAAAAAAAAGAAAGATGACCAAACACCGGCTTCAACATCATATTCCATATAGAATTCATGGTATCATTTTAAAATGGTATAGAAACAACATGTTAACATGTTTAACATCAACATCTCAGTCCATACAAACTTATAATGATCAAGCGAGCTAGCATGCATCCAACGCACAGCTCACACACAATAACACTATGCCATGCAAATGCAACACGATATTGAAGCAGCATAATAAATATCAGCTGAGACAGGTTTATCCTAACAGCATGGTAAGCATAACAAAAGGGAATTTAAGAACTTACCTGATTTCCAAAACAAGTAGCAAGAATTCCTTCCCTCTCCCAGCTGGCTCGTGCTCTAGAGAAATGAATTTTTAGAGTGGTTTTTAGTATTGTTGTAGTGATTTTTTGAGTGCCACGAGTTTTGAGTATGGAGTATTGTTGTTGGTGCTAGTGTGTGTGCTTCTTTTCTTTTCGAATGCCCCCTTCTGAGGAAGTTGGGGCCTCCTTTTATAGGTGAGTTTGATGCACGGCTTGGGATGCATTAAATGGATGTTCCCTGCATGGGGCTGCAAGCGTGGTTTCACAATTCTTGATTCATGTGAGAAGGAATTTGTCTTTTTCTCCTTTTTCTTTTGCATGCTTGGGACAAGATCCATAGCTATGCCTTAGGTGTTTCTTTTTGCCTTACACGGGTTATGGAATACTAATAGGATCAGATCATTGCTTTTGGAGAGAGGGGAAAGAAAATTTGAATTCAAAACATGATGTTCTTGGTGCAAAAATTAGCTCGTATGGCCATATTGTTCACAAGATATTTCCTAATTTAACGATCCAATTTTAATGCTCTTGGGTTCAAATGAAAGTTCTTGGATGATACTTCAATGTTGTTGTTGGAAAGTAATTGAAATAATGCCTTGAATTGGTAGAAAAATCCCTCACAAGTCGTGTCCCCAAAACTGCCAAAAGAACTTAAAAAAATTCTAAGTTATTGAAATTTGACAATTTCAAGTGCCCTACTTTGACGACCCATAACTTGAGAATGGTTTGTCCTATGGAGATGTTCCACATATGGTTGGAAAGCTATCAACAAGCTCTACAACTTTCATTTGAGACTCGAGACTTGAATCCAAATTGAAATTGGTGAAAAGTGGTGTCAAAGTTGAGGAAAGGGGTGATGAAAAGGGCTGAAAAATTTTCTAAGTGTTGGGCCAAAACGCCTTGTAAGCTCCATAACTCAAAATCCAAGCATTTTTAGGCAAAAAGTCATATGGAATGAATTAAAGATCTTGATGAAAGCTTTCCAATGAGCCTTGAGTCGTTTAATTCGAGTGCACGGTTTAGGAGTTATGGTTATTTCAAATCGGGCTATTAGGGGAAAAATGTCGTATACGAAATCTTTCGCGACCAAAACCCTACTTATCTTGCAAGAAACATCGTGAAACTTTATATGGGTGCTTTGAATACTTCATGAGACAATATATGATGATTAGAGCCATTAACACCTCATTTGGTCCAAGATTCCAAAAGATCAGAGCTTCAGTCAAACCCTAATTCTGACTGTGAGCGCGCCGAGGTCAGACCTTGTGAGTTTGTTTCTTCCTTCCCGACTAAAGGTCTTAGGAGACTCTTGAGGATGTTGGTAAACTATAGAATTGATAATTAGGGTTTAGGAGATCATTTTGATGAAAACTCGAAGCTGTTGGTCGATAGGCGTCGCAGAAACCCTAATTCTGAGACATAGTGGGATTGAGGCTCAAACTTCTCTTAATGATTTCTTCAGGAAAAAACCCTAATTCCAAAGTTCCTGCACTGGTGATCTTTTGTTGACTTGGCTTACTTCAGACAACTTGTGGAGCCTCACGATGATAGGTAAACCTAACTTGAACACAAATAAACAAACTACAAGATATGGGTTAGCTCAAACAAATGCAGAGATGCTCCTAAGATGCGCAAAAGCTAGATGACATCTGAGGGTAAAAATTTAGGGTACAACACAATTAAATAACCATTTCCATATTCATTTAAATTTCCCATGTTTATTTCATATCCAAAACCAATTTTCAAAAAAATCCATTCAATCCATATTCATATCCATTTGTGTGAAACAATTATCCTTTTTTCATCTATTTTCAATTTCCATTCCATATCAGTTTCATAACCATTACCCAATATCCATTCGTCATATCCAAAATATCATATCCATGATTAAATTCAATTTCCAAATAACCACATCCAAATCACTTCCAATTATCCAATTTTTATCCCTTTTTGTTTTTATCCATTTTTTATTAAATCCATAAACCATTATTCAAATTAAAAAAAACCATTTCCTTTTTTTTAACCATTGTCACAAATCATTATTCAATATCCATTTTATTTGCTATCCATTCCACATCCACATCCATAACCCATAAATATCCATTTTACAATTTCTAAACCTCTCTTAATTCATTTTTCCTTTATATCCAATTTTAAATAATCAACATTCACTTTTTAGTCATTTTAATTCATCTTTTCTAATCAATTTTAAAAAAGCTCAAAAATCCCAAATTCAAATTCTACAATTGTCCAATACATTACAAACTACCAAAATTACACAAAAAAATAGGAACAAAGCCAAATAAACCAAGTCTGGCCCATCTTCATATCAATTCACCTTTCAAGCATGAACTCACAACACGCACCAGCCAGAACCAAATAACCTAGAGCTACACACTTTAGCCTAAATCTTCTCCACTACAAGCCACAACCCCATTTACCAAATAATATCAGCTACGGCCATGCTAACGCACAAAACAAAACCACGTCACCAATACACAATTTCACCCACTCTTAAAACGTCATGAAAATCGCACAAAATGGCAAACGAATCAAACTCACCCTTATTCTCCTATAAATTAAACTTGATGCTTCATTCTTTTGAGAGCTCCATACAGCCGCCACTCCAACTCCACCGAAACCCCTGCCAAATCTCCTCGCTCAACCTTCATAAACCTCATCCACTCTTCTTCAACCATTAACCATAACCTACACAACCAAATTGAAACAGAACTAATACCCACCTTCAATCTACAAACCCTTTAAACTTTCATAAAGTCGCAACCATTCAACACCCATCACACACAAACAATAAACACATCCCCAAATCATGACCCAAGACGAATCGAACCAGAGAAATAGAAGAAGAAGAGGAAATTTGAGACGAAACCAAGGATGTGACGAACTGAACCGCAAACCTGTGGGAGTGAGCGAGCAATCGAGCGAGCAGAAGGAGAGAGAGAGATCACGAAGCCAAAAGGAAAGGTTGGGATCAACACACCGCGGTTGCTCTTCTTCTTTTCATTTTCTTCTTGACCTTGGCTTTTATATTTGTTCTGATGTTGGTTTTGTTTAAAGAAGGGAAAGGAACATTTCCATGGGGTCAACAATTTAATTTTGTAAAGGCTGATAAAAACTTGTGTTTTTATGCTAACACTTTTCCTGTTTTGGATCCTTGCCCAGGCTTGGATGGTGGGCTTTAGGCCCGCATGGAGCATTTCTTGGTACATATCCATGATTTAATAGCCACCCCTCCTTTCTTCTTTCTAGCCGTGCTTTTTCTTTCACACCCTTTTTTGTTCATATATATATTCAATGTTTTTTTCATAAAATTTTGCTTCAATTTTCTTTTAATATTTCTTCATTTATTTATGTCTCTTGATTTGGATTCTATATGTTACTAATATCTTAATTTATTATCTTTAATTACTTTTCATTTTTTATTTCGATTTGCCGTTTCAATTTTTGTGGCCAATGATATGACAACAATCTTGATTTAGTTGATTTTCGCAAATCGATTCAAAATCTTGATTTATATGAGGCCACTTTTATTTTCTTTTATTTTTCTTTCAACTTTTTGGGTCAATGAAAACCAAGTATCAAGATTTATCGATTTTTTCGATTTTAAATCTTGATAAAGGTGAGACCTTTATTCTTTTTCTTATTTTTTTCAATTTTTTATTTCATTTCTTATTATATTTTTCATTATTTTTCATCTTGGGTCAATGAAGACCAAAATATCAAGATTTTTCGATTTTTCGATTTTAAATCTTGATAAAGGTGAGACCTTTATTATTTTTCTTGTCATTTTTGATTTTATTTCATTTCTATTTTTTTTATTTCATTTTTATTCATTTTTGGGTCAATGAAAACCAAATACAAAAGATTATCGATTTTTCGATTTAAAATCTTAGTAAAGGTGAGACCTTTCTTAGTTTTCTTTCGATTTAATTTTTATATCCATTTAATTTTCGTATATTCTTTTAGTTGGTCAATGAAAGTCAAAAATCGTTGATTATCGATTTGTCGATTAAATTCCGATTAAGACGAGACCAATTTTATTTTATGTCAATATTATATCTTGTTCATTTTTATCTTTATTATATTGTTCATATTATTCATATTGTCCATATCACATTATTCATATTTATCTAACCATTTTCATTTGTTCACCATTAATCAAAAAACACTAAAAATATCGAAACCCTAAAACAATAATTTGATGGACCGTTGGTTACTATACTTCGCTTGGAGATTTCGATCAAGGCTTAGTTTAGGACACCTTGCACACACACGGCTTTCTCTTGGGCTACCTTACAATGAGACCCTTTATTTCATGTCATCCCTTGTAATTTACATGTACCCCGCTCTGTAACGCCCCAGTTTTGTTAGATTTATTTAATAGAGTAGATTTAATTGGTTTTGGTTTTATATTATTTTATTATTGACTTTTATTTGGCAATATATTATTTTTCATCGTTGTTAATGTTTTATCGCATTTTGAGAGCGTTTCAGAGATATTCGAGCTGAGGGGTATTTTGGTCTTTTGCTTGGGTAAGTTTATGTTTTTATATAAATAGAAAGAAATAGAGAGAAAATGAGAGAAAGAAGAAAAGAAGAAAGAAGAGAAAGAGAAAAGAAGAGGAAGAAGAGAGAAAAGAGGAGAAAGTGGGAAAAATCGGGAAAAGCTCCGTTTCAATCGAATTTAATCGGGTAAGGGTGTGAAATATTGTTATCCTAACTTTTTGTATGATTATGTATGTGTGATTGTGTGAAGGTTTTCTTGTTTTTCCATAGTTTTCCAATTCTAGGTCGAAATGAGAAAAATGGATAGAAATCGATGTTTTCACGGATGAAATTCGGAATAAATCGCGTAGTAGAGTCGTGTGATGTTGGGCCTTGATTTAGTGTGATCGTTTGATTGAATCGAGTTGAATTTATAACTTTTGAGTTTTTGGTATATATTGAGGTTTTTGTGTAAATTGATGTTGTGATCGAGTAAGAGTGTTTGGATATGTCTGGTAACATTGGTATAGGTTGATATTTCATTGGGTAAGGTTTGGGTTTAATCGGGAATGGTTGTTTGCGTGTTTTTCCGCGGTTTCGATCGAGTTCGAATTTAGAATTCAATGATAAAATTATGTTTTAAAATATTTCAAAAATGGAAAATGTGTTGGATGACTTCTTAATGGTGAAAATATTGTAGTACGTTGAATTCTGAGATCGTAGCTTTTTACGGAATCGAAATCGGATGTCCGGAAGGCTTCCGACGATGAAAAATGCATTTTCTGGGCCCTGACACGGCCCGTGTCACACAGCACGGGGGCCGTGTCAGACCACTGACTAGGGAGGGTGGAAACGTGAAAAAAATGTGAAATTTGGGTTTTTGAGTGACACGGGCCGAGTCCCACAACACGGGGGTCGTGTCAGCCCTGCTGTAGGTTTTTCTTTCAAAATTGTTTCGATCGTAACTTTTGATCCGTAAATCCGTTTTGACCCCCGTTCAAAGCGTTGGAAAGCTTATGAAATAGTCTTTCTAATAAAAATGGGTTGGAGGTCAGTAGATGATTTATTTAAGTCGTGAATTTGAAAAAGTGTTGTATTGTTAGATTTTTACCGTCGTATTGGTGTGCGAATGATGTGTTATCATGCTACATGCTTTTGATATGTAACGTATAGCTTGTGTGCTGTTATATGACGTGAGTATATGTGATAAAATGTTGTGTATGATTGATATGTATTGGTGATGGATGTATGATGTCTGAATAGTGGGTTTTGTCGACTTTTAACCGACTTTTCCGGTGAACCGTAAATTGAATTGTTTGGATAATTGTGTATGTTGTTATACAATTGATGTGAATGTATGTGGATTATATGTGATGAATGAATGACTATATTGTGAAATATGTGTGCATTGCATGAGTGTATGTGGTCATTTTGTATGAGAAACATCATGACATGCATTCATGTGTCGCGATTCCTGGAGAATCGGGTGTAATATCGCGTCCCTGTTGGGTGTGAGTGATTGATTACACAAATGATCATTTGAGGATCCTCTGAACATTGCGTAGTCAATGGGTGTAATCGTTGCGATGAGTTACACTTGATTCCGTGGGAATCTTCAGAATGATTGTATGCCCTTGTGGGGTTTGAGCAATCGGATTGTGTCTGCATGAACAATCCAGAAACATCGGATGCCATGATGGTATGAGCGATGGGGAAATATCGTAGGCACGGCAGGGAGGATATTTCCATTGAGTTCTTCAATTGAGCTCGGGTGATGAGTCGGTACCGCATGCATCTGCATAGAGTCGTGAGTCGGTCTCTATGAGTTGCATTTGTCATCATTGTATTTGTGCATTGATGAATAAACATATATATGTATATGTTGACGTGGAATGAGTAGAATTGTGCCGGTGTGCATGGATGGATAAACATGAATATGTGTGTTTATGTTGAATGATAAGCATTATGAAGAATATGCTTGGTTTTATATATATATGCCTTGTGATATATATTGAGTGAGATGTGATGATTGTGACATAGTAGACATAATATGTATGTTTATGTGGAATGATGATAATGGTGAATGTATGCATAATGAATATGCTTGATGATATATCTATATTGTGATATATGATGAGTTGTGGTGAGAATATGTGTTATATGTTTATGTTGTAGTACATAATTATATGCATTGTTATTATGATAATATTTCTCACCCTTCTGCTATTTTATGATGCTCTACGAGGCATTGCAGATTAGGTTTCTGGTGGTCTTTTTGTGAAGCGTGTCTTCATTTTCCTTGTTGGTCGGTTGGCTCTGATATGTAGCACCGGGTAGCTAGGACGTTTTGATCTTTTTGTGATACATTTGCATACGTATCTTGCTGATGAATTTGCGTATATAAACATGATGTTGCTTGTGATTCATACTGGGTGATGTATATATATGTTGATGTATATATGTGGTTGTTATTCAATATTTTAGATTTTTCCGCTTTTATTCTAAATATTGAGATGTGGGTATAAGGATTGAGATCCTTTGTTGTTTGAAAGTTACCCCACTGTTGCATATCTTTGTGAGCAGGTGTTGTATGTATTTAATTTCATGCATAATGTGACATTCTCTTTTTATGCCGTAGTTACAATTATACTCTGATGAAAATTTTAATACGTGCCTAAATGATTTAATTAATTATTTGGGGGTATAGAAAGGGGGTGTTACATTAAGTGGTATCAGAGCCAGTGTTGAGTCAGTTGTTGAGTCTGTTGGTGTGACAGTTGAATACTGTCGTTGTTGTTTGTCCCTTAGTACGTGATATGTGTGTGAAACACTGTCAGTGCTTCCTGGTTTTCTAATCCTTTATTTTCAGGAGTTAGAATGAGATAAGTGGGGGAGAAGCTAGTACTTCTACATGTTGCTTCAGGTGTGGAACGCTGGCTCAGTGTGTTGTGAATTGCAAGATGGTAAGTGTTGTTTGGACAGTGTTGTTCCCGATTCCGTATGAAATGCGGAGGTAAGGTTTATGTCAACTAAGGATTTGTTCCTTAGGTAGTTTTGTGTATGGGATGCAAGAAAGGCTATTATAGTTTGGTAAAGACGGTTTATGCCCCATCATGATTGTTGACTGTCTATTGGCAAATTGAGGAACTGATCACCCTTAATCTCTTGTTGATAGCAGACAGAAATTATGTTGGATGGAATAGGCGGGTCTTTCCGGCTTTGATAGTGTGTGAAATGAGTTGTTTGGAATTTAAGGAGATGATTACAGATTGTTTTGATGAGTCGATGAAGATGCTAATATCGGAAGATGAAATGGATTAGAGGTTTTGGTATGTTAGTCCAGTTGGGAAGTCATTGAGAGAGAATGATTGGGTTTTATTTAAGGATTGCTTCACAGAGAGTGGAGATTGAACTTAATTGGACGAAGGTGAATAGTTGAGGTTTATATCTGCTAAGTAAGTAGGAAACTCTTAGTAGATGGGAATAAGATGTTTGTTTTGTCTGTGATGGTAGTGTTCTGGGAATTGGCAGGAAGTCGCAGTGATGGGCCGTCAGTTGGGCATAGTTTTCAGATGTGTTTTTGGATGGAGCATTAAGGTGTTGTCTTAGAAGAGCTCCAGCTTTGTTAGTAACAAAAAGGAAAGGATGATGGAATGGAATAACAAGTATAATGGTATTGAGACTATGGACAACAAACTTAGAGTTCTGGTGGGTTTGGAGTCTTTTGGAGTTTTAAGGCATTAATGGAAATTGTGAGGAAACCCTTGTGGGTGGATGTAACATTGTGTTTGAGAATTCTTTTTGGTTGGTTGTTGATACATGTTGGAATTGCGGAATTGGACGGTCAGGAGAAGAAATTGGGTATGGATTACTAACAGTTGAATAAGGTAATGATTGAGAATAAGTGTCCACTTTCATGAACAGATGACTAGAATGGTTTGGTTGAGTTTGAGTGAATTACAATTGTTTGGAATGTTTGATAAGAGTGGTGAATTGTGTGAGTTGAGGCTTTGATCGATTTAATGTGACTGGTTAGGTTTGTTATCCTCGGAATAGGTTGTTATTTACTCGGTTAAGCTTGTATGTGAGTAACCAGTTACCCAGTGAAAAATTTTACAAAAGCTTTAAGGATTTATATCTTTTGGATTTTGGTTGGGAATTGCAACGTACGGTGATGGTATTTGGTGTTAGTAACGCGTCTCTAATGTTTATGGAGTAGAGGAATCGTATCTTCCATATTTAATTGGATAAGTTCGTAGTGGTTTCGATTGAGGATATTTGGATTTGTTATAAACTCAGAGGAAGAATGAGTAAAGTGTTTGAGATTTGAATTACAAGTGTTGAAAAGAGACGAAGTTTTATGCTAAGTTATTCGAGTGAGAATTTTGGTTGAAAAGGGTTAGTTCCTTGGAAATGTTATTTCAGATGAGAGTATGGTTAATGGATCCATCGGAAGTAGATGTAGTTCTACATGAGAGGCTCCAAAGTTAGTTAAGGAGATTAGAAACTTTTGGACTCAATTGGTTGTTATTACAGGTTATGGAAGACTTTGTTAAGTTCGTACTTCTGGTATCTCAGTTGACTTGCAAAGGGTGAGTCGTTTGTTTGGATGTTCGTTGTGAGTAAGTTTTGGTGAGCTGGAGTAGAAGTTGTCTACGGTTTCAGCTTTGATTTTGTGTGATCCTAATAAACCGGTTGTGGGGTATCGTGATGTGTCTTTGATGAGTTTAGTCAACGTGGTAATGCAAGAGGGTAAAGTCATGGCTTATGCTTTACGACAATTGAGGATTTATAAAAGGATCTGTATTATTATGGATTTGGAATTGGTTGCGGTGGTATTGTGTTGGAATATTTGGAGGTATTATCTTTATGGTTCTAGGTTCGAAGTGTTTGGTAATCGCAAGGATATTGAGTACTTGTTTGGTCTAAAGGAATAGAGTATGAGACAACAAGGATGGTTAGAGTTCGTGATGAGTTATGAATTTGGCTTGGATTATCCTTCGGGGAAAAGTTGTTGTTGTGCCTGAAAAGTTAAGTCGGAAGTTTCTATGCATGTCTGTTTTGATGGTCAGGGAGTAAGAATTATTTGAGCAATTCCGAGACTTGTGTATGGTGTATGAGATAACACAGGAGAGTGTGAGGTTGGTAATATTAAAGTGAACAGTGATTTTTGGCGAATATGAGAAAGAGTTAGACTTTGGATGTGAAATTGATAGTTTTGATGGTTACGAGTAATCAGAGTGTACAATGGAAGCGTGAGGTGGCAGGATTCGTATATGCATGTGTGACTTGTAAGAGTTCATAGGTTGAACATTGAGAACATGTAGGAATGATGAGACCATTGGACGTTTCAGAATGGAAGTGTTAGGTGAAAGGTTTAAATATTATTCATGGGCTACTATGTAGATGGATGTTTTGGTTATATGTTCGATTGGGAATCGTAGCATTGTTGTAATAAGGTTGTGTGACAAGGATGTTGGTATTCTGGTTTTGTAGAGGTTGTGGAATCGATGTTGTGTCGTGGAACTTGTGTTCTTGTTTGTGTTGTTGCCTCGTTTCCATCGTGATGGTTCGAGTGTGTGTGGCTAATTCCTTGTGGGGAATTAGGGGAGTGTTATCTGTGGTGATGGTAACGATCTTGTTGTGTTTCGGTTCTAGAGTGAACCTGTGTGTTGGTATCGTGGTTTTCCTTGAGTTGTGAGTTGGTTGTCAAGCGCATTGTATGGGCATTGCATCTTGTCGTTCTAGTCATCATCGTTGTGTCGTTGTTGTAGTTGTGGTTAGCAAGGTGATTTTCCAGTTGTGTTATTTGTGGTGTGCCTGTTGTTGGCATGTTGGTTTGTTAGTCGGATGCGAGAGTCGTGTCCGGAGTTGTTCGTGTCAGTATATTTTCGAGGACGAAAATTTCTAAGTGGGGGAGAATTGTAACGCCCCAGTTTTGTTAGATTTATTTAATAGAGTAGATTTAATTGGTTTTGGTTTTATATTATTTTATTATTGACTTTTATTTGGCAATATATTATTTTTCATCGTTGTTAATGTTTTATCGCATTTTGAGAGCGTTTGGGAGATATTCGAGCTGAGGGGTATTTTGGTCTTTTGCTTGGGTAAGTTTATGTTTTTATATAAATAGAAAGAAATAGAGAGAAAATGAGAGAAAGAAGAAAAGAAGAAAGAAGAGAAAGAGAAAAGAAGAGGAAGAAGAGAGAAAAGAGGAGAAAGTGGGAAAAATCGGGAAAAGCTCCGTTTCAATCGAATTTAATCGGGTAAGGGTGTGAAATATTGTTATCCTAACTTTGTGTATGATTATGTATGTGTGATTGTGTGAAGGTTTTCTTGTTTTTCCATAGTTTTCCAATTCTAGGTCGAAATGAGAAAAATGGATAGAAATCGATGTTTTCACGGATGAAATTCGGAATAAATCGCGTAGTAGAGTCGTGTGATGTTGGGCCTTGATTTAGTGTGATCGTTTGATTGAATCGAGTTGAATTTATAACTTTTGAGTTTTTGGTATATATTGAGGTTTTTGTGTAAATTGATGTTGTGATCGAGTAAGAGTGTTTGGATATGTCTGGTAACATTGGTATAGGTTGATATTTCATTGGGTAAGGTTTGGGTTTAATCGGGAATGGTTGTTTGCGTGTTTTTCCGCGGTTTCGATCGAGTTCGAATTTAGAATTCAATGATGAAATTATGTTTTAAAATATTTCAAAAATTGAAAATGTGTTGGATGGCTTTTTAATGGTGAAAATATTGTAGTACGTTGAATTCTGAGATCGTAACTTTTTACGGAATCGAAATCGGAGGTCCGGAAGGCTTCCGACGATGAAAAATGCATTTTCTGGGCCCTGACACGGCCCGTGTCACACAGCACGGGGGCCGTGTCAGACCACGGACTAGGGAGGGTGGAAACGTGAAAAAAATGTGAAATTTGGGTTTTTGAGTGACACGGGCCGTGTCCCACAACACGGGGGCCGTGTCAGCCCTGCTGTAGGTTTTTCTTTCAAAATTGTTTCGATCGTAACTTTTGATCCGTAAATCCGTTTTGACCCCCGTTCGAAGCGTTGGAAAGCTTATGAAATATTCTTTCTAATAAAAATGGGTTGGAGGTCAGTAGATGATTTATTTAAGTCGTGAATTTGAAAAAGTGTTGTATTGTTAAATTTTTACCGTCGTATTGGTGTGCGAATGATGTGTTATAATGCTACATGCTTTTGATATGTAACGTATAACTTGTGTGCTGTTATATGACGTGAGTATATGTGATAAAATGTTGTGTCTGATTGATATGTATTGGTGATGGATGTATGATGTCTGAATAGTGGGTTTTGTCGACTTTTAACCGACTTTTCCGGTGAACCGTAAATTGAATTGTTTGGATAATTGTGTATGTTGTTATACAATTGATGTGAATGTATGTGGATTATATGTGATGAATGCATGACTATATTGTGAAATATGTGTGCATTGCATGAGTGTATGTGGTCATTTTGTATGAGAAACATCATGACATGCATTCATGTGTCGCGATTCGTGGAGAATCAGGTGTAATATCGCGTCCCTGTTGGGTGTGAGTGATTGATTACACAAATGATCATTTGAGGATCCTCTGAACATTGCGTAGTCAATGGGTGTAATCGTTGCGATGAGTTACACTTGATTCCGTGGGAATCTTCAGAATGATTGTGTGCCCTTGTGGGGTTTGAGCAATCGGATTGTGTCTGCGTGAACAATCCAGAAACATCGGATGCCATGATGGTATGAGCGATGGGGAAATATCGTAGGCCCAGCAGGGAGGATATTTCCATTGAGTTCTTCAATTGAGCTCGGGTGATGAGTCGGTACCGCATGCATCTGCATAGAGTCGTGAGTCGGTCTCTATGAGTTGCAATTGTCATCATTGTATTTGTGCATTGATGAATAAACATATATATGTATATGTTGATGTGGAATGAGTAGAATTGTGCCGGTGTGCATGGATGGATAAACATGAATATGTGTGTTTATGTTGAATGATAAGCATTATGAGGAATATGCTTGGTTTTATATATATATGCCTTGCGATATATATTGAGTGAGATGTGATGATTGTGACATAGTAGACATAATATGTATGTTTATGTGGAATGATGATAATGGTGAATGTATGCATAATGAATATGCTTGATGATATATCTATATTGTGATATATGATGAGTTGTGGTGAGAATATGTGTTATATGTTTATGTTGTAGTACATACTTATATGCATTGTTATTATGATAATATTTCTCACCCTTCTGCTGTTTTATGATGCTCTACGAGGCATTGCAGATTAGGTTTCTGGTGGTCTTTTTGTGAAGCGTGTCTTCATTTTCCTTGTTGGTCGGTTGGCTCTGATATGTAGCACCGGGTAGCTAGGACGTTTTGATCTTTTTGTGATACATTTGCACATGTATCTTGCTGATGAATTTGTGTATATAAACATGATGTTGCTTGTGATTCATACTGGATGATGTATATATATGTTGATGTATATATATGTTGATGTATATATGTGGTTGTTATTCAATATTTTAGATGTTTCTGCTTTTATTCTAAATATTGAGATGTGGGTATAAGGACTGAGATCCTTTGTTGTTTGAAAGTTACCCCACTGTTGCATATCTTTGTGAGCAGGTGTTGTATGTATTTAATTTCATGCATAATGTGACATTCTCTTTTTATGCCGTAGTTACAATTATACTCTGATGAAATTTTAAATACGTGCCTAAATGATTTAATTAATTATTTGGGGGTATAGAAAGGGGGTGTTACATGCTCCCCATTCCGATGTACGCATTTAGTGTACTTTTGATTGTGGTTTGTTTACTAGGAGCACACCTAGGGACTAGCATAGACAACCCATTTTCAAACTAATTCTCAATTCGTCGTAGAGCCATTTTCAAACAAACCCCTTTTCAACTAATTCTCGATTCGTCGTCGAGCCATTTTCAACCAAACTCTCGATTCGTCGTCGAGCCCATTTTCAAATCAACCTCTAATCAATCCTTTTCCAAACCAAACTCTTTTCATACAAATAAACCCTTGATCCAACGTCAAGCAGATTTTCATAATAAACTTCAAAAACAATTAAACAACTATCGCAACTCTCTTAAGGTGAAAAATGGGGGTTCAAGTCTTTGATCTCTCTTCGATTGTTTGGGTGCGAGTTCTCTTACTCGCGTGTGAGAAATTTGTGCCTCTTTAAAAATCAACCAACTCCCTTGTTTCATGGGCGTACCACGAACTACGACTGCTCTGATTCTTTATTCTTGTCTGAATAAAGATACGTAGGCACAAGATTGCGATGATCTTGGCGAGCACACTTTTTCTTTTTCCCCCGTTTCCACACTGCCATCTCTTTCCGTCAAACCCCATAGTCGAACTACGATTGCTCTGATTTCTCATTCTCGTCCGAATGAGAATACGTAGGCCCGAGGTCGCGATGATCTTGTCGAGCACCCTATCCTTAAACCACCCATTTTCCCTTAGCATCTGTTCCCTCTCATCTTTACCTTTCAGCATTTATTTTTGAGAAGAAAATAAACAAACTTAGCTAACGAGTATCGCAATTCGAATCAAGAGGTTCCCGTTGAGTACAACGGACGTGAGGGGGTGCGCGTACCTTCCCCTCACGTAACCGACTCCCGAACCCAGAATGTGGTTGCGACGACCATGTTCTTATCCCTCCTTAAAGGTTTTCTCGATATTTTCCTTTCCCTCTTTTAGGATAAATAAAGTTTGGTGGCGACTCTGTCGAACCATTTTCCGCGCCTTTCGCGCGGAGGGTCGTGTCTTCGATTAAGTGATTTTTTCGAGGTGCGACACATGCATATTGTGTTTTATTATGTAGTAATTTGATGAATACACGTGTGATCATTACACGAAAGATAAATTGGAACAAATCAAGGAGGAATTGTGTGAATACCTTATTGAGAAAAGAATCATATAAGGTATGGAAGTTGGTGTGTAGTTATGGAGTGTAATTGTATAGTTTTGGAAGTTGTTGTATATTAGGAGATCTTTAGAAGTTAAAGGATTAGAATGGTTTAATTATGTGAATGGTTTATGGATTAGAATAGATTAATTATGTGAATGGTTTATGTTTAATTATGTGAATGGTTTATGGATTTGAATGGTTTAATTATGGAAATGGTTAATGGAAATGGCCTAAAATGTGAATTATGGATTAGAATGGTTTATGTGATTTATAAAGATTAGAAATGGCCTAAAATGTGAAGGATTGGAAATGGCCTAAAATGTGAAGGAAAATAACAGCAGGTTTCTGGATAAAAAAGAAGGAAAATTTGATATTTTAAAAAAATCATTAAAAAAAACGTGAAGAAAAGACAACGCTTTTAAGAAAAATCGCTGCCTATAGTGAAAAAAAAAATTTAGACAGCGCTTTCAAAAGCGCTGTCTAAAGGGGGAAAATAGAAAGCGCTTTTCATGAGAAAGCACTGCCTAAAGGTGAAAATAAAAAATAAATTAGACAGCGCTTTCAAAAGCGTTGTCTAAAGGGGGACAATAGAAAGCGTTTTTTCCTACGAAAGCGCTGCCTAAAGATGTCAATAGAAAGCATAAAAGGATAGAAAAAGCGCTGCTAAAGGGCCACTTTAGAAAGCGCTTTTTTAGTTAAAAGCGCTGCTAAAGGCCTATTTTAGAAAGCTCTTTTAAAGGTAAAGCGCTGCCTAAAGTAGGCCTTTAGCAGCGCTTTCTCATAAAAAAAAACGATGTCTTTACCCGGCAGCGCCACCTTAGACTGCGCTTTTAAGCGTTGTTAAAGGCCAAAAAAAGCGTTGTCTTTTCCTTTCTTTGGCGTAGTGCTAATCAATTGTAAATGAGTTGGCCAATCGATTTGAGCTTTGTGCCAATCGATTGGCTCATTAATTTGGCCCATGGGTCATTCCATTTTTGGCTTTTCCAACTACTATAAAAGGTAGGCACGCCTCCACTTCAAATCACACCACTTTCCAACATTTTACTATTTTTTTGGAACTTATCTCTCTAAGTTCTTCATCTCTCTCTCTCTCTCTCTTTCTCTCTCTCTCTCTATGTATGTGTGTATGTGTGTATGTGTGTGTGTGTGTGTGTATACATATATTAGGTACATCCCAATAACTAACATAATATGTCCATCCCTAACGTACATCCACGCTGATAGTAAATAAATAAACAAAACTCAATCCATAAAGAAATAGGTGGAGATGTTAACCTTACCTCGTGTAATATAGTTGATCGATTAACCATGTTGAAAACATTTGATAATTCTATTGTGAGCATGGCCAACGAACCATATCATGTTACTTGTTCAAAACCTTATTAGCAGTGTGAAAATTGGCCTCAGAACCATCTGAGATTCCGACCCAAAACTAGAAGTCATTTAGATATTGCTTCACATCTTTATGACTTATTTCATATAAACATTTTATATGAGACACCCTAAAATAGAACCTACAACAATTTGGTTTATCCTACCATCAGAATTCAATAACAGTGTCAAGGATATATAAGCTACAAATTATGTGAAAGTCATTAGACGTCTTCCTTCTTCCCACAAATTAATAACTAGATTAATTGCATATAAAGTATCTTTTTCCATAACAAAACCTTCTTCACATAGAGCGTATTATATGCAATGGGCTCGCAAACCATCTATATCATATGATGCCCTTTTGGGGAATGATTTAATGCACTTGAGAGTAATGTTAACTTCATATACCAGGAAACCTTTAGCGAGCAGGGTTTTAGGCATGGAGAGATGTGGCATATACGAGTGTTTAGCCTCCAAAACCTTCATTGTATCTCCATTATAAGGGCTAGTCCAAATGACTCGACACTTTTACAATCATGTGAAACGGTCATCTGCAAACTTACGAAGGAATTGTATGATATTAAAGCTCTTCTTTTAATATTCTTCCTCACTATAGATTTCCCCATGACCCAAATCATCTTAGACTGAGGTGTCGTACACACTATCAAATAATTTGGAAGGACCATATGTGTCTTTCTAAATAGCCTTTAAATGAATAAATTTAGTCCATTTAATGGTAATTTTCAATTTGTTTTGTTAAATATTGGATACATGGTAATGATGGATTAAAGCCTTTTAATGAAAATTGATGGAAAAACAAGATATCAATTCTATTGATTTATATACTATAGATTAAATATTGGACTTCGAATAAATATATTAATTTTCAAAATATATTATGTTCCATACCGGAACTAGAAATAGATGTGGTTACGAAAGCTGCGGTGTTAGAGAGCTTCAAACGTGATGGAACAGGGGTGTAACTTTATAGTTAGTATTTCAATGCTTAAGTCAATATGTGAGTGAGAGACTATTCAAATCGTGTTCGAAAAATTGTTGCCTTAAATGTCGCCATCCGGATATATAGAGGAGTTGAATAACTAACTTGCAAACTAACCGGCATGAGATGCGGATGGCCGTTTGATGCGTTGGAAGGATGAATCTTATGCTTCTAGATCAATGAAGGTTTAATATTCAGAGGAACATTCGAAAATCCTTAGTGTCCGCTTGAGATGGATTCTGGGTGTTACGCTCAGAGGTGGCCGAACTGGTGATTGAACCTACTTGGATCGGATCAATTCAGGGAGTTCTTTCCTTGTCGTAGTCAAGTCTCCAAAGATGGAGTCTGATACACGTGCATGTGCCCAGCCCAGAACAGTTGCCCCCCAAGCCCTCGCGTTAAAGGAATGTGGAGTGCTTGTATCATTTTTCCCTAGTTGATCATATAACATTTTTAAATTGGTTTACAAAATAATTATATGAACAATTATATTTGAAGAACAAATTACACTAATTAATGATTTTTTTAGCATTTTGTAACTCATCATTCATCTCATATTCTTTAATGTTTAAAATCTCTCCAATACTTTTTCAATGAACGAGTATGGAAGAAAGTTAAACGAAAATTAGGTATTTAAGAGATATTAACCATTATATAACGTGAGATGTTTTTCAAATACAACATAATTTTTTATATTATTATTGCCAAAAACAATTTAATAGATTATATGTTCAAAGAGGGGTTAGTGAAACAAACAATTGACATTAGATATAATAAACTCAATTGTATTTTCTGTCACTATAATGTCCACTTGACATATTCAGATGAACAAGATGAGAGCAACAGAAAGAATCACAAAAAACATAATCTTAGTCTCAAACTCAAACTCATAGTCAAACTCAATAACAACAAGTAAACCTTAAACATATAGATTTCAAAACTTTGCTAAGTACTACAACTAGACAACAACAAAAATAACACCAACAAATAAAAACAACAATAATGTGAGATTTTGGATCGAACTCTATCTCTGTCGAAGCATAACTTTCATGTATTTCAACAGGAGATAAGCATGAAGTCGAAGATGGTTCGGATGCTAATGTCGAAGGGTTACATATTGTAATCGAAGTCAGTTCTAATACGTATTGTCAAAATGTTACGTAGAATTGGGTCTTGTGTTATGGATTCAATTGTTTAGTTAGCTTGTAATGTAAGTTAACTAGTTAGTCTATAAATAGATTAGATCACTCAGGTTATTGAGTGAGGCCAATTGTGTTATTCATTTGCAATCATTTATAAACCCTAACTGAGAAAGTGAATAGTAAACAGTTTGCCCAAGAATCCTTCTTCATTCTTTCTTTTTTATCCTTTCTTCTTTCTCTCTTTGTTCTAACTGTTTCATTGTTCACCCAAGAACTCCGTTTCTCAATATTTATTTGTTGAAAGGTATCGTATGTGATCACAACATATAAATAACAACAACATTAACATTATCTCAATCTATACAACAACTAACATTAAACAACAACTAAAAAAATAGTCTCTCAACAAAAATACAACAACATCATAAATAAAGCTATATCTTCAATTTTTATAAATATATAACGTATTTATCACAACAAAAACAATAACATATAACATCAATCTTAGTTTGAACAATAACACAACAAGATTAAACCTCTAATGTTTTAGGTTTCAACAACAACAACAACAAACAACAATAATAACTTCAACAATAAACCTATAACATCAACAACAAACAACAACAACAACAACAAACAAAAACAAAATCATCATCAACAACAATAACAACATTAATGTAACATGAATAGTGATGTTGTATATACCAGATCTATGAAGAAGAAGAAGAAGAAGAAGAAGAAGAAGTAGAAGAAGAAGCGAACAAGAGCCCTAAACATATACCATCCTCGTATTTCTTGCTTTTCAAGAGTTGGAGGATGATATGTGGTTAAGGTTCTCGTTGTTTAAAGGTCTTCATTAGGGTTCTCTTGGAGTTGTTTTATTATATGTCTTTTAGGTAAGTGAAACTAAATGCTACAAGTTAAGCTATATATAGCAAAGTAAACAAATTTACCTTGGTTTTTAAGCAAAACCGAAGTGAAAAATGACATTTATCCCCTCGGTTTTATTAAATAACCGAGGTAATATATTACTTACAAAAAATATTGAATGGTAAAAAATTAAAAAGTAACATGTATTATTTTCTTTTTCAATTTTTTTACCATTCACTGCTTTCTTTGTGTGCTACAATATTCAAATAAGGACTTGTATTGTGAAACAACAACATTGCTTGTAATTTACAGTATGTATAAGAATAAATTTCTCAATTTGTCAAACCATGAAAGCAATAAATTATGAAGTATTTTCTTTGGTTGACAACTTTGGAATATTATTTTAAAATATAACGATGACCTTGCAAGAGGTTGAAACAATAACAACAATACTATTATGTGAGATGAATTTCAGGAGATGAAAAAATGTTTTGTTCAATGCTGGTGTTAGAAGAATAGCATACAACATAAAACCTTGAAGATTTTTCTGTCTTACATTCCATATCAAAGAATGATGTGTACCGAGTCTGAAGCGTCTATAGATGAGTTAGGTTTACGGTAAAATTTAATGAACAAGTGCTTTTATAGTGAAATCTGATTATCTAACCCCCTTGATAATATAAGAAACCGAAGAAATAGATAATTTAATTTATAAATAAAAAATAAAATAAAATGCAAGACACAATTTATAAAGAAATAAAAATGTAAACCGCATATGTTGGAATTGGAAGCATATCCATATTCTTAAATTGAGTGAATAAAAAATCTTTTTAAAATAAATAAATAAAACATATCGCGCTCTAATATTATACCTATTCAATGTGATGAAAATTTTATTATGAAATATATTATTTGTAGCTATGCGATATAATCATCATACTAAATTAAAATTAGATAATTTTGTTATTATTACATACCATTGAGATCAATTTTTTTTAAAAATCTGCCCCCCACTTCATTTCTTTTATTTCCTTGGGAAGCCACGTTGCTGCTACTGTTTCTGTTTATACTACTTTAGCTTTTTAAAACTCTAAATCCCTTGTTCACAAAAACATGGACCCTCCACCAAAATACTAATAATACTTATTTTTTTTCCTTCTTTTCTAAATAAATGAACCACCCAACCATTATATTATTCTTCTATACCTTTATTGATATATAATATATACCTGTAGATTCTACATTACACATTCTTGCAACTGCACATATTCATTATTCCATTCTGTGTATCTATCTATCAATGTGAATATTACTAAGCAATATCAATACTATTAAACATTACTGCATGTTTATCATATTTAGAACTTAATGGTGGCATATATAAATACCAATCCAACTATTAGAACTTGCATTCATCATTCAATAAACGCAGCTAGCGAAACTAATTACTCTGGTTTGTTTCAATGGCATTTATAGAGCGTAATATTTCTAGTGACGGGAAGCGTGTGATGACTCTGCAACAGTTTAAGCAATGGCTGAAGACATCATTCGATGCGAATGGTGATGGCCGGATCAGCAAAGGTGAACTACGTCAGGCGTTGAGGATCACCGGTGGCCTCTTTGCTTCATGGAAGACTAGTAAGGTGTTGAAATCTGTTGATTCGAACCATGACGGGTTCGTTGATGATAATGAGTATGTTAATCTTGCACGGTTTGCAGAGAAACACTTGAACGTAAGAATCACGAAGTAATTTGTGTGTATGTGTATATTGAGCTAACAATGGGCGATAATGTTTTGTTTCAAGAATTTTAACATTTGTGATTACTACGAGTTTTGATTCATAGTAAATGTTTTAAATCATTTATATTAGCATATATTATTTGTCCTATACATCTACACGTGTACAGTTAGTTTTTCATTTTAACTTACACTAGGTTTTATGATAGTTTTCCTTTTCTAAATTGTTGTATATATATAGGCTTAGAGTGTGTTTGGATGAGGAATTTGAAAATTTTTAGGAAATTTAAAATTCTAAGTAATACAAATGATTCAATTGAAATTCATTCATTTTAAAATTCTTTTGTTTGGATGGAGTATTAAAATGATTCAATGTAAAAAATTTGGGGTCATTTTCATAATTTTTAAAGCTTTTGGGTCAAATTTAAAATATGAAAAATAGGGACCAAATTGTAATTTTTGAAAATTTGAAGGGACCAATTTGTAAAATTTGAAAATTATTAGGGACTAATTTGCAATTTTATAAAAAATTTAAGGGTGAATTTAAAATTTTGATAAGGGTTAATAGTGAATTTCACCCCTGTAAAGTTAGCGAATTTTGCTTTTCCCCCCTCCCTGCCTTTTGGCAACGGTTTTTTTCAAAAAAACCGTTGCCAAAACCTGCCTTTGGCAACGGTGGGGGGTAAACCGAAACACGCTCATATGGGAGGGGGTAAATCACTATTAACCCTTTTCATAAAATATGAGGACCATCTTGCAAAATTTAAAAATTTAATAATAAACAATTTAACATTCATATTATATAGAGTTGACAAACAATTTGAAATTCTTTACTTTTTTGTGTCATTTTAAATTCCTTAAATTTAACATGAATAAAATATTCCATAAATTTACATCATTTTAACAATTCTCTATATTTTTTATCCAAACAATAGATTTTGATCAATTCATTTCAAATTCCCTCAAAAAATCATTTTCCCTTATTAAAATTCTTCATCCAAACACACTCTTAGTTCAAACTATTTTGAATTAATGAAAGTAGTTACAATATTTTACCATTCAATAAACTTTCTACCTTTTTCATTATTTTCTTTTTGTTTTCTCCACTATTTTTCAAGGAGATTGTTTTTTAGTTCTTCAACATTAACATGGTATTTGAGCTTCACAAGTTCTGGTAGTCATTGTTCTTTATTGTTTTTCTGCAATTGTACATCGTTTACTTTCTTTCGCGGGTATTCTTGCATTATTTGTTGCAATCTAGTTTCTTTCTTTCTTTTTGATTTCTCTATCAATGGCTTACCATAGTTTCATTGATTTCTCCACGAATTCTACAAATTCATATTATCTTCATACAAAAAATCCAACACTAATTCTTGTTTCTCCACTACTTGATGATAAGAACTACGACACTTGGGCACGATCGATGCACATAACAATGATTTCCAAAAACAAAGAAAGATTTATTGATGAAACCCTAACCAAACCACATGTATCTAATCCTCTTTATGCTCCATGGATTCTTTGTAATATTATGGTTCTTGCTTGGATTCATCATTCAATTTTAGAATCAATTGCCAAATCGATACTTTGAATTGATAGTGCAATTGGTGTTTGAAAAAATTTGCAGATTCGTTTCTCTCACAGTGACATTTTTTGCATTTCTGATATTCAAAAGGATCTATACAAATTTTGTCAAGGTACTCTTGATGTTTCTAACCACTCAATTGAAAGTTTTATGGGATGAATTGGAGAAATATCGTCCTATTCTTGCATGTTCTTAAGCAATCCCTTGTTCTGGTGGTGCTACTAGCTTTTCCTGAAAACATCTGTTAGATGTCAATCATGTTATATATTTGTATGAAATACTTGGCATTTTTCATTTCTTTCCAACAGTAAAGTGTGAATGTAAGCGGTAAATTGTGTTGTAAGGCTTACATTGGAACATATGTGTGGAGCTTGTAATTTGTGTGTTAATGTGCAGGTTTAGGCATAAAAGGAGCAAAAGTGTGAGACACGTGGAGTGGAAGCAAGTTCCACTGAAATTATTGCTGCAACAGAGCATTCGCAGTGCGAAGAATCTGGCGAAGGACCAGCGAACGTTCGCACTGCGAACGACAGCGAAGGCGCCAGCGAATGATGGTAGTGAGTTCCATTTTAGAGATGACAAAGAGTTCGCACTGCGAACTCCTGGCGAGGGTCCAGCGAAGGCTCGCTGGTTGGTTCGCAGTGTGAAGATGCTGGCGAGGAGAGGCAGTAAGTTTGGGATTTTGATTGGCCTGGCTCGCTAGTTTATTCGCAGTGCGAATGAGCTAGCGAATCATTCGCTGTGCGAAGGAATGGTTCGCACTGCGAACGCGCGATTTTTGCTTGGGGCGGTTTAAGTCTCAGAGGCACTTAAAGTGCCATTTTTCCTCATTCGCAGTGCGAATAATGTGCTCGCACTGCGAATAGTGCAGATTTCAGAAGTGTATAAATAGATTTTCACTTTATGTAATTGGGATCTCTTGTTCATTTTTCACTAGAATTCATAGTTTACAGTATTTTGATCATCAAAGAGTGTATTTTCGATTGGAGAAGCTGAAGTCGCATCCATTCTCGATTATTCGTCGTGGATGCTCAGTCATCTCCTCTCTTTTCTTGTTATCCAATCTACCATGAGAAGTGGTAGCTAAACACTCAATGTTGAGGTTAGATGTAGTTGATCCTACTTTTATGTATTGCTTTTGATCTATGGTGTATGAACAAAGTCTTTGATCAATATAGATGATGTTGTTTTCTCTTAATGATCCATGTGTGATTTGGTTTGCTCTAGACATAGATTCTCCAAGTCATGACCTAACAATTTTATCTCTTAAAAACCAAACTCTGGACATAGATTTGGGATTTGCTATTCGCATTTTGTTGATCTTAATGATCGTTGTTTAGATTGTTAGCGTGAGACATCATCAAACGGTCTAAACAACGATACTCACGACTTTGCTTTAGACATAAACGTAGTCGGGAGGATACGCGGTTATATTGGTCGGAAACCGAGTTCATACACTTGATTAATCGTTTATACGTGAAAAGGATTGGCGAAACCTAACCTTAACATGCTTTTATAAAAACTTTACAAAATCTTTGTCACATTAATCTTTGCCACAATTGAATGTTAACAACACTTGAGAAACTTTTGAAACTATTGAACTTAGAATATCATAACTATTGAAAGGCAGGCATCAAATATCAAACAATCCCTGTGGATACGATTAAAAACAACCCCCACTATTACTCTACTAACAAAATGGCGCCGTTGCCGGGGATTGTTTAGTGATATTGCAAGCATTGCGATAGTTGAGTTATTTTAAACTGTTACCACTTTATCTTGGACTTGTTAATCTGTTTTGTTTAGTGTGCAGACTTAGTTTATGCGAGGGAAACTACCGGCAGACCAACTTCTTTTCGATCCTGAGATTGAGAGAACCGCGCGTAGAATCAACAGCAAGACTAGACGAAGGAGGCAGCTATCGAGACAGAAGCGAGAACAAGAGGAAAGTACTTCTACACCACCAGTTCCACAAATACATCCAGTTATGGAGGCAGATCCACCACCACCACCACCACCTGCTTCTAGGCCATGCACGAATAGTCCGAGACACAATGCTCAGTTCGCTCGCCATGCACATAATGGTCGTCATGCTGAAATGAAGACCGGTATTCTCCAACTGTTATATCAAAGTCCATTTACGGGTATGGATCATGAGGATCCCTTTACCCATCTTACAAAATTCTATGAAATAGCGGGAGCGAATGGTGCACCGGAAGCAGAAGAGGAGTCTCTGTTCAAGAGACTATTCCCGCATTCCCTCATTTGGAAGGCAAAGGAATGGTATCTTGATCAGTCAACTGCCATAATGACGGATTGGAATGCATTGGAAGAGAAATTTTTGGAGAGATTTTTCCCTCACACTCGGTTTATGGAAGCAAAGACCGCCATCGCGGTATTCACACAAGGAGCCAATGAATCTCTCAACGAAGCTTGGGAGAGGTTCAAATCAATGTTAAGAAAGTGCAAAGGCCATGGTTTTGATGAATTGTCACAAATTCATATATTTAGAAATGGGCTGCAACTTGTACACAAAACCTTGTTGGATGCCACCGCCGGTGGATCCTTGTTAAGCAAAACCGCAGCTGAAGCCACAGCTATCATTGATAAGATGGCCTTGAACGATCATCAAGGTAGTCACAATCGTGGACCTTCTCAACGAACTCCGGGAGTGTTGGAATTAGGAACAAATGATGCTATCCTTGCGCAGAACAAATTATTATCACAACAGGTTGAGTTGCTAACTAAGCAAATGTCTAAATTGCCGCAACAATTCAAAGAGATGCAGGAATCTTCAAGTAAAAATGTGCAGGTGTTAGTTTGTGATTTATGTCGAGGAGACCATCCGACCGGTTATTGTCCTCCCGTTGTGGAGGAGGCAAACTATGCGGGAAATCAAGGATACCAATCCCGACCTCCGTATCAACAAGGCAACCAAGGTTACCAACAAAGGCCTAATCAAGGTTATCAACAACAATGGAGACCGCAAGAAGCCGGGCCATCAAACCGTCAACAATATCAAAATTACACTCAACCTCCGCAAGCTCCCGTTGGAAATACGAAGATGGAAGACACTCTCACACAATTTATGCAAATGGCAATTTCCAACCAAAAGAACACCGATGCCGCCATAAGGAATCTTGAAACACAAGTCAGGCAATTATCAAAACAATTGGCCGACCAACAAAAAGGACACTTTACGGCAAATACGCTTCTGAATCCTAAAGATTGCAAAGCAATTCTTACAAGAAGTGGAAGAGAGATTGACATGGGTGTAGGTAAAAAAGTAGTGGAGGAGGAGGTTGTAGTTGAAAATGAAAAAGAAAAAGATAGTGAGGAGATTGAAGTAGAAAAAAATGTTGAGGGTGTTTTAGTTGAAAATGAGAAGGAAAAAAGTGAGAATGAGAAAAAAATAGAGAGTGAAGAAAGAGTGAAGAGAGCTAGGAAGGGAAAGGAGCCGATGAACAATATTCCGATTCAACATCTACCATATTCGCATGCTCCTACAAAGAAAGATAGTGCGCAACACTATTCTCGGTTTATGGATATCTTCAAGCAATTAAAAATAAATATTCCATTTTCCGAGCCTTTGGAGCAGATACCTAAATATGCAAAATTCATGAAGGATATCCTCACGAAGAAGAAAAGGTATACAGACCAGGAGATAATTATGGTAGATGCAAGCTGTAGTGCCATCATTCAACGGACTCTCCCGTGAAAAGAATGTGATCCGGGACGAGTTACATTGCCGGTTACGATAGGAAACATGTATGTGGGCAATGGATTGATTGATTTGGGTTCGAGCATCAACTTGATACCATTGTCGATTGTGAAACGGTTAGGACGCATGGAATTAAGGTCCATGCAAATGACGTTGCAACTCGCAGATAAATCCACTACCCGTCCTCACGGTGTAGCAGAAGACGTGTTGGTCAAAGTGGATAAATTTTTGTTTCCGATAGACTTTGTTGTCATTGAAATGGAGGAGGATGAGGATGCACCTTTGATTCTTGGAAGGTCTTTCATGGAAACTGCCCGAATGGCAATTGACATGGACGATGGTCTCATGAAAGTGAGAGTCCAAGATGAAGAGGTGTGTTTCAATCTTTATGATGCCATGAAGCACAAGAAAGATAAAGGTGATTGTTTTCGAATCGATGTAACGGAGGAAGCAAGTTTTGAAGTTACAAAGCAAATTCATGTCATTGATCCTTTACAAAGAGCTTTGGATGATTCCTTGGAAATATTCTCGGTTGAAGAAGAGCAAGCTCTTGAAGAGTGTTTGTTAGAGCTTGAAGCTTTGGAAGAATTACAACCTTGGGAGTATGAAGGGGAAATTCTAAAAAAAGTGGTTAATGATGAACCATCAAAACTTGAGCTGAAAATGTTACCGTCAACCTTGAAGTATGCTTTTCTCGATGACGGTGGTAATAAACCGGTGATCATAAGTAGTATTTTGTCTGAAAATGAGGAGAGCCGCTTAATTCAAGTGTTAAGAAAAAATCAGGATGCAATGGGATGGACGTTGTCCGATCTCAAAGGCATAAGCCCTTCGTATTGCATGCACCGTATATTCATGGAGGAAGATTTTAAGCCGGTTGCTCAACCTCAACGCCGGTTAAATCCAATCATGAAAGAACTGGTGAGGAAAAAAGTGGTAAAAATGTTAGATGCCAGAATGATTTATCCCATTTCTGATAGCCCGTGGGTTAGTCCGGTGCATGTGGTACCGAAAAAAGGCAGATTAACGGTGGTCCAAAACGAGAAAAATGAGCTCATTCCAACAAAAACAGTTACCGGGTGGAGAATGTGCATCGACTACCGTAGGTTGAACAAAGCTACGAGAAAAGATCATTTTCCTCTACCTTTTATGGATCAAATGCTCGAAAGGCTTTCCGGTCAACAATTCTACTGTTTTTTGGATGGTTATTCGGGTTACAACCAAATTATTGTGAACCCGGAGGATCATGAAAAAACCTCTTTTACATGTCCTTTTGGAATCTTCGCTTATCGGAGGATGCCGTTTGGATTCTGTAATGCACCGGCGACTTTTCAACGGTGTATGCAAGCTATCTTCTCGGATTTGATCGAAAAGACAATTGAGGTCTTTATGGATGATTTCTCGGTTTTTGGACAATCGTTTGATTTGTGCTTGAAAAATTTGGATACGGTGTTGGAACGGTGTGTGGAAACCAATTTGGTGCTTAATTGGGAAAAATGCAACTTTATGGTGAACGAGGGAATTGTGCTCGGTCACAAAGTCTCTTCAAAGGGCCTTGAAGTTGATAAAGCCAAGGTGGACGTTATTGAGAAATTACCACCACCGATGAATGTCAAAGGTATAAGGAGCTTTCTTGGACACGCCGGGTTTTACCGTAGATTCATCAAGGACTTCGCAAAGGTCGCAAAGCCGTTGTGCAACTTGCTCGTCCAAGGTAAGATTTTTGACTTTGACGAGTCTTGTCTTTTTGTGTTTAATTTTTTGAAAAAGAGTTTAACAACCTTACCGATAATCGTTGCACCTAACTGGAAATTGGATTTTGAATTAATGTGTGATGCTAGCGATTATGCGGTTGGGGCTGTTTTGGGTCAAAGGAAAATGAAAGTTTTTGTAACACCCACATATACATACATGCATCAAATCATATATTATACATGAATTTCACTTTTGGTACTGAAAATACAATAAGGTCATATTAAACACATTATACATATACATGCCCAAAAAGCCTAATACAAAAGAACTACGGCATAGTATATCTACAAGATGTTTCAAAAGACAACTACTAAGAGCTAGATCAAATAATGATCTCAAAAACACTCCACAACGGAAGCAAAGCTATCTGATAAGTAAGGATAATTACAAAGCCTTATCCTTACCCTTCGCGGAACCTGCAGTACATGTGATGTAAACAACAACAGTGGGGTGAGATCAAATCTCAGTGAGTTCCCTATCATAAAGTCCTCTCGGCTCTACAAGGTTCTAATAGACCTAACTCAAGTCAAAAGGTAAGGGAAGTGACTTCGAGTACACACACTATATGGAAACATGTTATGAGTTCATCAACTCACACTATCACTAATCGGTAACCACACCAAGGCATCCCCTTTTCCCGTCCGCTTCTACGTCTAGAAGACAACCCGAGTCATGGATCCTTGAACCTACTTGACATACGAATGGTTTCGGGTTCTACGGGCCATTAACCGTTATGAACCGTCACTTCACACGGGTCATTAACCGTCACAAGCATACGCTCCCAGAGCGCCATTCGTACTGCACACGGGAATCAAACCTGCCAAGTAGTTGTGCACATATTTCAGAGGAGCTCGAGACCCATGAAACGCACTCGCAAAATAACCGGTTACGATTATGTGATCACACACAGTCGTGATTGTATTCGACAATCACAAGGCCATTATGCCTTATCACAACCAAACGGTTAACACACATGTTCGATACTAGTGTTTATTCATTCTATATTTTCCGACACTGCTTATGGTAATGGTCCTCACTCTACTTATTTCATATTTTAACATGCATACATATTCAATAACAATTACACCCTATTTAACGATAAAACTCGGTAAAACGACACTATTCCAAAAATCCCGACATAATTAAATCGGCCAACAATCTCAAAACCATTTTCATAAGGAAGTACATTCTGTTAGCTTTCCAATGATATCAAGAATATTAAAAATGGATAACCGAGTCAAAAGTTATGGACATAACCAGAAATAGTATCACGAGAAAACACAATTTTACAATTTTCCTGACCGTACGCGTATTGCCTTGTGCCATACGGTTACCGCCCATCTGGCTCGCCCAGCCATACGCGTATTGCCCAAGGTGATACGCGTATGGGCAGAGGCTGTTTTCCCTTGAAAATTTCCATTTTTCCTCCAATACGCGTACCGCCCTTGCCATACGCGTAAGGCCATGCCCCATACGCGTAAGGCCATGCCCCATACGCGTATGGGCAGTGGAAATTTGCAGAATTTCCTGCAGAATTTTTCTGCTACGGGTTCCCCAAAATCAACCCCAAAAATCCATTTTTCACAACCACAATGCATCAAAACATGTTATAGACATAACAAGCAGTATACTACACAATCAATTAGTGAATTTCAGCAGTTAGATTCATAATTTATGTGCAAAATTACTCAATTCTCACAATTCCAAACTAACTCTAAACTCAATAAAACCCTACTCTAAAGGATCTAACTAGAACCCACCTGGATTACAAGATGAGGAGGTTGAATGCTGAGATAAAAAGATGAAGATTGGTTTATGATCCAAGTTCTTGAGCTCTTGTGAAAATTTCTCCTCTTCCTTTCCTTCCTTTTTCCTCTCTTTTCCTTTCTCTTCTAATTCCTTCTCAAAGTTTTCTAACTTTTCCAAATAAGGCAAGGAAAAGAAAATACAATACACATAGAAAGTATTAATTGGCAACACTACTAATTATCCAAATTATCTCTAATGCACCAATTACTCAAATTCCAAGTTAAATAATATTAATCTAATCAAAGTCCGAGTTCGTCTGTTTACTCTAATTACTTTATCCAATAATTGCTCAGAGTACCCCGGAACCCAGTTGATCATAAAAATATTATCCAAAATGCTCACAAAATTATGGGGTATTACATCCTCCCCCCCTTAAATAGAAATTCGCCCACGAATTTAAAACAAATACCTGAAAAGATGAGGATAAACTTCCCGCATTTCCGATTCCAATTCCCAAGTTGCGTCGCCTGGATGCGTCTCATCCCACTGAACCTTAACAAGAGGAATCTCTTTATTTCGCAGCACTTTAGTTTCTCTTCCTGTGATGCGACTTAGTTGAGGCTCAAATGTCAAATCAGCTTCTATCTCAATTGTATTTGGCAAAATTGGCTGAAGAGGATCTGGGACAAATTTCCGAAGCTGAGATACATGAAAAACGTCGTGCATTTCTGACAGAGAAGGCGGTAAGGCTAATCTGTAAGCCACTTCTCTAATTCTTTCTAAGATTTGATACGGTCCCACGTATCTTGGACTTAACTTCCGCGATTTAAATGGTCCCCTCAATATCAATCTCGGAGTAACCTTAAAAAATACATGATCACCCTCCTCAAACTCTAACGGTCTCCTACGGTTATCCGCATAGCTCTTCTGACGATCTTGGGCTTGTTTAACTTTTCCACGAATCATTCTAATCTTTTCCGTGGTCTCGTGGATAATCTCAGGTCCCAAAATTCTATCGTCGCCAACTTCCGCCCATCACAATGGCATTCCACACTTCCTACCATATAGCGCTTCATAAGGTGCCATACCAATACTTGCATGATAACTGTTATTATAAGAGAATTCGATCAACGGCAAGAGTTTTATCCAATTTCCTCCGCTTTCAAGTACACAAGCTCTTAACATGTCCTCCATGGTCTGTATTGTCCGTTCCGTCTGACCGTCCGTTTGCGGATGGTTCGACGTACTCAAATGTAACCTTGTTCCCATGGCTTGTTGAAAAGCCCTCCAAAATATGGAAGTAAACTTTGGATCTCTATCTGAAACAATACTATTATGAATACCATGCAATCTCACTATCTCTGAAATGAACAACCTTGCGAGATGACTCGCCTTATAGGTAGTCTTCACAGCCAAGAAATGTGCTGATTTCGTTAACCGGTCCACAATTACCTAAATCGAGTCATAACCACCTTGTGCACGGGGTAAACCCACTACGAAGTCCATTGAGATACTATCCCATTTCCACATCGGAATCTCTAAAGGTTGCAACAAGCCACCCGACCTTTGGTGCTCAATCTTCACTTGTTGGCACACTGTACATTCCGACACACACACCGCAATATCCTTTTTCATCCTGGGCCACCAATAGTCTCTCTTTAAATCTTGATACATCTTTGAAGCACCAGGATGTATAGTAAAAGTACCCTTATGCGCTTCCTCCAGAATTCTTCGTTTTAACTCTGTGTTGTCCGGAACACAAATCCTTTGGTTAAACAAAATAGTTCCGTCGGTAGCTCGCACAAAACCCGGTTGTAATAACACTTCCTGTAACTTCTCGTCTAACCCTTGCTCTTGTTGGATTTCTTTCCTAAGAGTAGAAGATATATTCAAATTTCCCATAATTACACCATTTGGAGTCCAATTAAATTGAAGATTTAGATCTCTGAACTTTTCCATTAAGGTATACTCTAACATCATCAATTCGGCACTATGCAACACTTTCTTGCTTAAGGCATCCGCCACCTTATTTGCTTTACCCGGATGGTACTTTAACTCCAAGTCAAAATCCTTCAGGTATTCCATCCATCTCCTCTGACGCATGTTTAACTCTTTCTGATCAAATAAGTACTTTAAGCTCTTGTGGTCGCTAAACATCTCAAAACGTACACCATATAAATAGTGACACCACACTTTCAAATTAAAGACAACTGCCGCCAATTCTAAATCATGCGTCGGGTAGTTCTCTTCATGGACTTTCAACTGACGTGAAGCATAAGCCACTACATGTCCCTCCTGCATTAACACTCCGCCTAATCCCTTCTTCGATGCATCACAATATACCTCATATGACTTGCTAGGATCAGGAATAACCAAAACAGGAGCGGTAGTCAATCTCTCCTTCAAACTCCTAAAACTTCTTTCACAAGCAGAATCCCACTCATACGAATACTCCTTCCGAGTAAGTCTCGTCAATGGTAAAGCCAACTGCGAAAAACCCTTGATAAACCTTCTGTAGTACCCTGCTAATCCCAAGAAACTTCGAACTTCAGAAGCATTCTTCGGTCTCTCCCAATTAATCACTGCTTCAACTTTGGATGGATCGACTGCTACACCTCCCTGGGATATGACATGACAAAGAAAATTAACCTCAGACATCCAAAACTCACACTTACTTAACTTCGCAAAAAGTTGCTTCTCTTGTAAGATGGACAAAACAATTCTTAGGTGTTCTCCGTGCTCTTGAGGATCACGAGAATAAATAAGAATGTCATCAATGAAAATCACCACAAATTGGTCCAAGTAAGGTTGGAATATCCGATTCATATAATCTATGAAAACTGCCGGAGCATTAGTCACACCGAAAGGCATCACCAAAAATTCATAATGACCGTAACGAGTTCTAAACGCAGTCTTTGGTACATCTGAACTCTTCACACGAATCTGATGATAACCCGACCGTAGATCAATCTTCGAGAACACACAGGCTCCTTTCAATTGGTCCAACAGGTTGTCTATCCTTGGTAATGGGTATTTATTCTTGATGGTGACCTTATTCAATTGACGGTAATCAATACACAGCCGCATTCCACCATCCTTCTTCTTTACCAATAACACTGGAGCTCCCCAGGGTGAAACACTTGGTCGAACAAAATGCTTAGCCAACAAGTCTTCCAATTGGTCCTTTAATTCTCTTAATTCAAGTGGTGTCACCTGATACGGAGAAACGGATATTGGAGCATTTCTCGGTATCAGGTCAATAGAGAATTCCACTTCCCGCTCCGGAGGAAGAGAAGTGATATCCTCGGGGAAAACTTCAGGAAAGTCACAAACTACCGGAATACTCAAAACTGGGATGTTACTACTCTCCTCCTTGGTAAGAATCAAAAGAACAGACTTTTCTTCCTCAAACAAAAAATTAATCATTCCAACCGTACCTTCTAGAATAGTAGTTAACACATCCTTCGAAGTAGCCTCTTCAGACGGAATAATGATCAGCTTTTCCTCACACCCAATAAACACCGAATTAGCGGAAAGCCAATCCATTCCCAGGACAACATCCACTTTCTTAAGCGGTAAACAGATAACGTCAATCTGGAAAACTCTTTCATTCACAGACAAAACACAATTCTCACACATCAACGGTGTATCTACAATCTCATCCATGGTAGTATTAACCACCATAGGAGGAAACAAAGGAATAGCTTGCAACCCAAGTCACTTCACGCAATGCGTGAACACAAAAGAATGTGTTGCTCCACAATCAAATAAAACAAAACAAGGATGTCCATTTACGAAACACGTACCCGCAATCAAGGAGTTATCACCCTTTGTCTTCCTTGCATCCAAGGTATACGCTCAGCCGGTATTCTTCCCTTGTGCCTGATTCCTACCCTGCGGACAATCCCTCGCCAAGTGGCCCACTTTCTGACACTGATAACACCTCACACCTTCGAAACCACACCGTCCATAATGATTTCGACCACAAGTACGACACACCGGAGGCACACTAGTCCTAGGACTCTGAACTTGCTTCCCTTTGAAGGATTGTTGCCTTTGCCTAAACTGTTGACTCGATCTTCCACGGTCACTTTGAGTTGCCCTGCTCAAATCTCCTTCCATTTGTACCTTCTTCAAACTATGTTCCGCCACATAACATTGTCTTAGAACTTCCGCATAAGTAGTAAATTCCCTCTGAGAAACACTATGAGATATTTCCGCTTTTAGTCCAAAAAGAAACTGATCTATTTTCCACCGCTCATCCGGAGCATAGATAGCCTGCCTAGAATAAGCAGCCATATTCTCAAACTTTTCAGCATAACTGGCCACAGACATATTACCTTGTCTTAACTGTTGAAATTCAAACTCTTTCTGAGTCCGCAAGGAACTAGGGAAATATTTCTCCATAAAAGTTACCTTGAATTGTTCCCAAACCTTAGGCACACCCTGAATAGTCATAAGGGCCGACGCACTCTCCCACCATCTCATGACAGGACCCTTCAAATAATGCGAAGCAAAAACCATTTATTCTCCTCGGTACAAGGCACTATCAAGAAAATCATTTCCATACCTGAAATCCATTCGTGAGCCTCTACAGGATCTAATCCGCCATAAAATTCTGAAGGATTCATGCGGGAGAAATCCCGGAAAGTCCCACCTACCACCTCTGGAACAACCACTTGAGGATGCAGACCCTCATTAAATTGTTGAACCATTTGCTGCATAAATTGATTCTGTTGTTGCTGCATCTGTTGCATAAACTGATACAGAGGAGCATTCCCGTCGCCGACCGGCGGATTCGTCCCAGCTGGAGTAGTTCGGGGCCTACCACAGTTATTTCTACTCCTATCAGCCATGTTCCTGGATGTCATACAGATAGGATTAAGTTGATCAGACTCAATACCATAAATATAACACATAAGGCCAAAGGCGACACCACGCATATGAAACAAAAGGAAAACTTATTCTATTTCATGGCTAGGTCGAGGATACGACCTGCTCTAATACCAACTATAACACCCACATATACATACATGCATCAAATCATATATTATACATGAATTTCACTTTTGGTACTGAAAATACAATAAGTTCCAAGTAAACACATTATACATATACATGCCCAAAAAGCCTAATACAAAAAAACTATGGCATAGTATATCTACAAGATGTTTCAAAAGATAACTACTAAGAACTAGATCAAATAATGATCTCAAAAAGACTCCACAATGGAAGCAAAGCCATCTGATAAGTAAGGATAATCACACAGCCTTATCCTTACCCTTCACGGAACCTGCAGTACCTGTGATGTAAACAACAACAGTGGGGTGAGATACATCAAATCTCAGTGAGTTCCCTATCATAAAGTCCTCTCGGCTCTATAAGGTTCTAATAGACCTAACTCAAGTCAAAAGGTAAGGGAAGTGACTTCGAGTACACACACTATATGGAAACATGTTATGAGTTCATCAACTCACACTATAACTAATCGGTAACCACACCAAGGCATCCCCTTTTCCCGTCCGCTTCTACGTCTAGAAGACGACTCGAGTCATGGATCCTTGAACCTACTTGACATACGAATGGATTCGGGTTCTACGGGCCATTAACCGTTATGAACCGTCACTTCACACGGGCCATTAACTGTCACAAGCATACGCTCCCAAAGCGCCATTCGTACTGCACACGGGAATCAAACCTGCCAAGTAGTTGTGCACATGTTTTAGAGGAGCTCGAGACCCATGAAACGCACTCGCAAAATAATCGGTTACGATTACGTGATCACACACAGTCGTGATTGTATTCGACAATCACAAGGCCATTATGCCTTATCACATCCAAACGGTTAACACACATGTTCCATACTAGTGTTTATTCATTCTATATTTTCCGACACTGCTTATGGTAATGGTCCTCACTCTACTTATTTCATATTTTAACATGCATACATATTCAATAACAATTACACCCCATTTAACGATAAAAGTAGGTAAAACGACACTATTCCAAAAATCCCGACATAATTAAATCGGCCAACAATCTCAAAACCATTTTCATAAGGAAGTACATTCAGTTAGCTTTCCAATGATATCAAGAATATTAAAAACGGATAACCGAGTCAAAAGTTATGGACATAACCAGAAATAGTATCGCGAGAAAACACAATTTTACAATTTTCCTGACCGTACGCGTATTGCCTTGTGCCATACGCGTACCGCCCATCTGGCTCACCCAGCCATACGCGTATTTCCCAAGGTGATACGCGTATGGGCAGAGGCTGTTTTCCATTGAAAATTTCCAATTTTCCTCCAATATGCGTACCTCCCTTGCCATACGCGTAAGGCCATGCCCCATACGCGTAAGGCCATGCCCCATACGTGTATGGGCAGTGGAAATTTGCAGAATTTCCTGCAGAATTTTTCTGCTACGGGTTCCTCAAAATCAACCCCAAAAATCCATTTTTCACAACCACAAAGCATCAAAACATGTTATAGACATAACAAGCAGTATACTACATAATCAATTAGTGAATTTCAGCAGATAGATTCATGATTTATGTGCAAAATTACTCAATTCTCACAATTCCAAACTAACTCTAAACTCAATAAAACTCTACTCTAAAGGGTCTAACTAGAACCCACTTGAATTACAAGATGAGGAGGTTGAATGCTGAGATAAAAAGATGAAGATTGGTTGATGATCCAAGTTCTTGAGCTCTTGTGAAAATTTCTCCTTTTCCTTTCCTTCCTTTTTCCTCTCTTTTCCTTTCTCTTCTAATTCCTTCTCAAAGTTTTCTAACTTTTCCAAATAAGGCAAGGAAAAGAAAATACAATACACATAGAAAATATTAATTGGCAACACTACTAATTATCCAAATTATCTCTAATGCACCAATTACTCAAATTCCAAGTTAAATAATATTAATCTAATCAAAGTCCGAGTTCGTCGGTTTACTCTAATTACTTTATCCAATAATTGCTCAGAGTACCCCGGAACCCAGTTGATCATAAAAATATTATCCAAAATGCTCAAAAAAATATGGGGTATTACAGTTTTCCATGCTATACATTATGCGAGCAAAGTTTTAAACGAGGCTCAAATTAACTATGCAACAACTGAGAAAGAGTTACTTGCCATAGTGTATGCGTTGGAGAAATTTCGTTCCTACTTGATTGGTTCACATGTCATCGTTTACGCGGACCATACGGCTATAAGGTATCTGCTCACCAAACCGGATTCTAAGCAAAGGCTTATTCGGTGGATCCTTTTGTTACAGGAATTTGATCTTGAAATTCGTGATAAAAAGGGATCCGAGGATGTGGTGGCAGATCACTTATCCCGCCTGATCAACGTTGACGTGACCAAAAATGAATTTGAGGTAAACGAGGAGTTCCCGGATGAAAAACTGTTTAGAGTGCAGGTTTGACCGTGGTTCGCCGACATGGCTAACCACAAAGCCGCCGGATTGATACCGGACAGTCTAACGCACTACCAAAAACAAAAATTTTTGTCTGATGCCAAGTCTTTCGTATGGGACAAACCTTATTTGTTCAAACTTGGTGTCGACAACCTCTTAAGAAGGTGTGTCTCATTGGAGGAAGCCACGAATATTCTGTGGCACTGTCATAACTCTCCGTATGGAGGACACTTTAATGGGTTGAGAACGGCCACTAAAGTCCTTCAGTCGGGCGTTTATTGGCCGTCCTTATTCAAAGATGCGCACGCGCATGCCCTTAGTTGTGACAGGTGCCAGAGAAGTGGAGGAATTTCACGGCGGCAATAGATGCCTTTACAGAATATGTTAGAGATTGAAGTTTTTGACTGTTGGGGGATCGAATTTGTCGGTCCATTCCCATCTTCATTCTCTAATGAATATATTTTGGTCGTCGTCGATTATGTGTCTAAGTGGGTGGAGGCGATAGCTTCTGCTAAAGCCGACGGAAAAACAGTTGTGAAATTTTTGAAGAAAAACATTTTTGTGCGTTTTGGTACTCCTAGAGTGTTAATAAGTGATGGAGGATCTCACTTCTGTAACACTCAGCTTGACAAAGCTTTGGAGCAGTAAGGTGTGAAGCACAAGGTTGCCACACCATATCATCCGCAAGCTAATGGTCAAGCAGAGGTATCCAATCGTGAGATAAAATGTATTTTGGAGAAAACTGTTTCGGCCTCGAGAAAAGATTGGGCCAACAAATTAGATGATGCGTTGTGGGCGTATCAGACCGCTTTTAAGGCTCTGATCAGTCTCACACCGTTTAAAATGGTGTATGGTAAGAATTTCCACCTGCCGATGGAGTTGGAGCACAAGGAGTTTTGGGCCTTAAAATTTTTAAATTTTGATCCAACTCTAAGCGGCGAAAAAAGAAAAGTGCAATTATAGGAATTGGATGAATTACGCCTTCAGGCGTACGATTCCAATAGACTGTACAAAGAGCGTGTAAAGTCTTACCATGACAAAAAAATAATCATCAAGCAATTTGAGGTCGGACAGCTGGTACTGCTATTCAATTCTCGGTTAAAATTGTTCCCGGGAAAGTTAAGGTCTAAATGGTCGGGTCCGTTTCGGATTCGTGAAATAAAGCCTTATGGAGCAATCGTAATAGAAGATACAACAACCAAAGAGAATTGGACTGTCAATGGCCAGAGACTGAAACTGTACCTTGGAGGTGATTTCGAGCGGAATCTCGCCATTGTTCCCTTCCGCGATCTGTGACATTGAGGTGGACCGTCGAGCTTAGCCGACGTTAAACAAGCGCTTGTTGGGAGGCACCCCAACATTGTAAGTATTTTGCTTGTATTTTCTTTTTGTAGTCATTTTTGTGAGAATAGTATAGTACATTGCAGTATTGAATCTTATGCAAAATGGCAGCAAGACAGACTTGAAAATTCTAAAAATCTGTGTTGTTCGCTGGCTTGTTCGCACTGCAAATCTGGGGCGAGCATTCGCTGGCCATTCGCACTGCGAACATCAGCGAACCAGCCTGGGTGTTTTGCTGCCACATCATTAAAAGTGAGGGTTTGTGATGGGTGGGCCTGTACGTAGGCCCAAAACCCATGTTGAAATTCTGAGAACTTGGGGGAACCAAACCCTAGTCTTTGCCTCTCACTTTCATCCCAAAAGCCAAAAGAGAAAAAAAAACTCAAGTTCCATCTCACGTGTGTTGCTGTCCATCTCAAGTTTTTTCTTTTACTCAATTGCCAATTCCAACCAGGTTTGATTTTCTTTTCTCTGTGCTTTCTAATTAATTGAATTGTGTTATGAAGTATGCATGACAATGTGTAGAAAGTTTAGGGTTAAATTCTGCTTAGGGTTGTTCAATGCATGTCTAATTTTATGCTGGTTTTTGAGTATAGAATACATTTAGAATGTTGCTATGTAGTAAAATCTGGGTCTGCAAAAAAATTTCAAAATTTTCGTGCATTCGCTGGCTTGTTCGCACTGCGAACCTGGGGCGAGCGTTCGCCAGGCTTCGCAGTGCGAGTGTTCTAGCGAGCAACCCAAATTTTTGTTTTTCTGATAGTTCATTCTGATGCATATGTTTGCTTATTTATAATCATCTCTCTTGGTGTTTTTGTGTGGATTTGTTTGTCATTTGTGCAGATGGGTCCTAAAACCATGATCAAGAAAAGAAAAACATCAACATCCAGACAGGTTCCGATCACGTTCGACGACACTCGTTTCAAAGGTATTCGGCAGGCGCAGAGATATGAGGTATTGGAGACGAGAACCATCCTTGCTGAAAAAAGATTTATTTTGAATGATCAAGGGACTTATCGATCGGTAGCTGCCCTCTTGCATGAAAAAAAGTGGGATCAGCTGATAACGCCCCTTGATTCGTACAATGTGGAGATGGTTCGCGAATTTTATGCTAATGCCCTTCCTGATGATAGAGACCTGTTTAATTGGACGACTGTTCTTGGAGGGAAGACTGTAAGGTTTGATAGAAGGACTATTAACCGTGTGCTTGGAGACCCTCTTCCATTACGTGCTAGTGAGGAAGATGATTAGCACAGGAACCTAAATCGCAACAGGGATATCACACGAATGACCTCTGATTTGTTGCGCCCGGGTAAAGAAGTTAAGTTAAACCATTCGGGGGTTACTGTGAGATATCATCGAGAGGACATGTTACATTTGGCTCAGCTTGTCTTATTTTTGGTGGTGACCAACATTACGCCAAAGTCACATTCCTCTACCGTTCCGATTCGCTTGGCTCACCTTGTGCATAGCATCCTTACAAACGTGGAAATTGATGTCGCGAGGATAATAGCAGATGAGATAAGGTCCATTGTTGAGAGTGGATTAGGAGGGAACGCGTCGAGGAAAAATTCCCCTCTTGCTTTTCCGTGTCTTATCATGGCCTTATGTGCTGAAGCTGGTGTAAATTTACCTTCGCGTCGTCAGGTCACTGTCACGTCGGCTATCGATGATCGATATGTCGACAAATTTTGCAAACCAAAGGGTGTTAGAGGTGAGACTTCAGGGACTGCTGCTGCTGCAGGGGCTGGCACGAGTGGTGGTGATACATTTGAGTCGCCGAATTTCTATCCGTATCAGCAGGAGATCTTCCAATATAATTAGGATTGGATGGCTATTCAGCAGCGTGCTATGACTGATATTCATGATTCTTTGCAGGTTCTCCAATTACAGATCCGTGACCCTTCTATTGAGCGTACTATGATGTCGAGGGAGAAGTTCCTCGCACATGCTGGATGGCCTGAGGCCAGGCCAGTTTTTGGAGGGGGAGAGGATTCGGATGGTGGTCCTGCAGGTGATGACGCTGATGAGGATGGAGATGGTGATGAGATTGAGGGTGATGGCACTGATGTGGAGGTCTCGGGGAGTACTTCTGATGAGGATGAAATGGTTACTGAGGTTTTGGAGATTGAGTCCGAAGAGGACTAATTTTGGATTTTTAGACTTATGCACTTCCTTTGGTCTCCAAAGTGAAGTATTCTTATTATTTGTATATTTCAGCTTTTACTAGTCTAATGTATCCACGTAGTGGAATATTTTGATATTGGTGTACTTGTACCCTAGTGGTACCATTTTGGATATTGTAGGTGTTCTTACACCAAGCACTTTATTTATTATGAGTAATGTTAAGTGTTTTGTTTAAAATTTTTTGTTTTGCTTTTACTAATAATTTGTTAGTTTTTAATTATTAGTATGTTTTCATGTTAATCTTCCTTCTTTTATGATGGAATTTTGGGAGTAGGTTGGACTCTTGATTTTTAAAGAAAGATTCCTCCATGATGTGAGGGCTATGATAGTATCTTAAGCATTGCGTTGCGACAAGGTACATCGTTACCTAGTTCGAGAATTTTGTATGTTTTAGAACTTTGTGTCTTGTGTAATTGATAATGTTGTTTCATGTTACAACTTCCTTTGAATGCATGTGTCATTTTAGGATCAAAACCATTAAAGTGAGAAGCCTTCAAAGTGTTAGTATATGCTAAGGATTGTTGATGAATGTTGTTTTTACTTTTAATTCATGCCTTATCTTGTGACCATGTGATTTTGTGGAAATAGGAGAAGTGATCAAGGCACTTGTTGATAATAAGCACAACCATGTCCATATAGTAATTCACCCGTGAGTAGTGAGCATTTGATAGCCCCTTTGAGCCTTCACAGTATAGAACTCAATTTAGTGATGAACTTGTTTTATGTACATAATTTGCAAGTGTGGTTCATCACTAATTTTGGTGAGTTTCTAGCATTTTCTTCTTGAACCTTTGAAATTGTATAATTTTTCTTCCTTGCCTTAAAAAACAAGGAACATTCACGTTAGGTTGAGTCGAAAATGAGTTGGGGAGAATAAAAAGAATATGGGTGCATTACTCCAAATTTTGAAAAAAAATAATAATAATAATATTCAAGTAAGTATGTAAAGAAAAGAGTGTGAATATGTTGTACAAATGAGAAAATGCTTGCTTGAATGAAAAAAATATAGAATCAATAATTGTGCACGGTAGTTTGTGAAGGTGGAATGAAAAATTGGTGACATAAAGTGTGTTGTGTGAATATGTGTATAGTGAATGTTCTTTTGCGTCGGCAATTTCGTTTCAAAGACCGTTAGAAATGTCCCTTTTTTGTTCACCCGACCGAGCTACACCCTTGAAGTCCTTAGTGATCTTTTACTTCCATGATTTCTTTTGTGTTCATTGAGATCTGATATGAATTGCTTAGTATTGCATCATTGGTCATTTGAGTGTATTTGTCCCGTGTTTATATGCACGTGTGCCTTCAATCCTTTTTCGAAGAGGAGTGTAGAATGACATGTGCAGGATGAGTTAGTTGTCTCTTGAAACATTGTTTGAAATTGTTTGAGAGGCAAGTTCTTTTACGTTATAGGTTCTTGAATTGTGTAATTGTGCGTTGTTGTGATCGTTGTTTAGTTGAGCCATTTTTTGCGTCGTGGTTGAATTGAATGCTCGAGCAAATCCTCGTGAGAGGCATACTTTGGTTGAGGACAAACAAAGAGTTAGTTGGGGAGAGTTTGTTAGATGTCAATCATGTTATATATTTGTATGAAATACTTGGCATTTTTCATTTCTTTCCAACGGTAAAGTGTGAATGTAAGCGGTAAATTGTGTTGTAAGGCTTACATTGGAACATATGTGTGGAGCTTGTAATTTGTGTGTTAATGTGCAGGTTTAGGCATAAAAGGAGCAAAAGTGTGAGACACATGGAGTGGAAGCAAGTTCCACTGAAATTATTGCTGCAACAGAGCATTCGCAGTACGAAGAATCTGGCGAAGGACCAGCGAACGTTCGAACTGCGAACGACAGCGAAGGCGCCAGCGAATGATGGCAGTGAGTTCCATTTTTGAGATGACAAAGAGTTCGCACTGCGAACTCCTGGCGAGGGTCCAGCGAAGGCTCGCTGGTTGGTTCGCAGTGCGAAGATGCTGGCGAGGAGAGGCAGTAAGTTTGGGATTTTGATTGGCCTGGCTCGCTAGTTTATTCGCAGTGCGAATGAGCTAGCGAATTATTCGCTGTGCAAAGGAATGGTTCGCACTGCGAACGCGCGATTTTTGCTTGGGGCGGTTTAAGTCTCAGAGGCACTTAAAGTGCCATTTTTCCTCATTCGCAGTGCGAATGATGTGCTCGCAGTGCGAATCGTGCAGATTTCAGAAGTGTATAAATAGATTTTCACTTTATGTAATTGGGATCTCTTGTTCATTTTTCACTAGAATTCATAGTTTACAGTATTTTGATCATCAAAGAGTGTATTTTCGATTGGAGAAGCTGAAGTCGCATCCATTCTCGATTATTCGTCGTGGATGCTCATTCATCTCCTCTCTTTTCTTGTTATCCAATCTACCATGAGAAGTGGTAGCTAAACACTCAATGTTGAGGTTAGATGTAGTTGATCCTACTTTTATGTATTGCTTTTGATCTATGGTGTATGAACAAAGTCTTTGATCAATATAGATGATGTTGTTTTCTCTTAATGATCCATGTGTGATTTGGTTTGCTCTAGACATAGATTCTCCAAGTCATGACCTAACAATTTTATCTCTTAAAAACCAAACTCTAGACATAGATTTGGGATTTGCTATTCGCATTGTGTTGATCTTAATGATCGTTGTTTAGATTGTTAGCGTGAGACATCATCTAACGGTCTAAACAACGATACTCACGACTTTGCTTTAGACATAAACGTAGTCGGGAGGATACGCGGTTATATTGGTCGGAAACCGAGTTCATACGCTTGATTAATCGTTTATACGTGAAAAGGATTAGCGAAACCTAACCTTAACATGCTTTTATAAAAACCTTTACAAAATCTTTGTCACATTAATCTTTGCTACAATTGAATGTTAACAACACTTGAGAAACTTTTGAAACTATTGAACTTAGAATATCACAACTATTGAAAGGCAGGCATCAACTATCAAACAATCCCTGTGGATACGATTAAAAACAACCCCCACTATTACTCTACTAACAACATCGTGAGCAGGATTACGTAATTTGATTTCTCAAGGGATTGATTAAGAAGTTTACACTTTCCAAGTCGCACATTATGATGATGGGTCTGTTACCAGACATTGACAAAGCATTCCCTCTCATTATTGAACAAGAACGAGAAATGAAGAATTATGCATCTGTTATTTCTTAGTCTTTTGTCAACAATGAAGATAATGTCATTTCTCAAGTTCATACATAGTCAGGAAATTACAAAGGTAAGCCAGGACACAGTTTCTTCAAAGAGAAGGTTTTAGTGGTGCAAAAGGTCATAATTGAGTCTGCACTCACTATGACAGAATGAATCACATTGTAAATTATCATTTATCTTTCCCTCGCTGTGAGAAATACTTATAGAGGACTTGGGCCTAGGGTTACTTTGGAATGAGTAACGCACATTCAGTCAACGGTGGACAGTTGAATCCCTATTTTTTTAAGGATATGTGGACCATCTATTGACCATGACTCCTCTCTGCCCAAGGAAGGTCTTTTTCCACATTTTCCCATGTCTGGGAGAGACGAAAGGACTTAGGGCGAGGCGATACCCCCTGGAGAGCAACATATGGTCATCGCCTCTCCTTGGGGCTCGAAAGTCCCCGTCCTTATCATGGCCTTTACAAATATAACACTACAGTTTCTTTATTGACGTTGTGCTAAGTCAAATGTTTATGATTTTATTCTTATGGTGTGCTCTTAGGAAGTGTCGATGTTGTGTTAAGTAAAGTGTATCATATGTACCATGAATCTCACATTAGGCGCCTTTGTTTATTTGTGTTCATTAAAGTGTTTATTATTGTTATCGTTTTTTAAATAGAGATAGGTGATTCATCCACCAAGTTTCTAACAAACGAGGGTTCTACGTTTAAGAATAAAAGTAAAAGAAATTTTAGAGGTGCCATGATGATGGCTAAGTTGATAAAATTCCGCAACACATGTGTTAGGACTCCAATAGATTTTAATTTAAAAAGTGGTAAGTATTATGGTGAACATACACAACATTTAGGAGTTACATGGAATTACTTGGTAGAAGAAAAATGAGTATTTTATTAGAAGATTAGGGCCTTATAAATATTAAAGTGAAAGAAAGTATATGGACAGATGTTGCGGTATTTATTTTAACTTTCATGATTTGTTTTACAAGTATATATGACTATTTTTTTGTTTAATACTAATACTAACTTTATCATGTAAATTTAGGATGTTTTTATTGTTCCATATGATGATAAGCTGGAAAAGAACTGGATTTCATATGCTGGCAAGCGTTGAATGGGCTTTAAGACATAACTCATAACGGAATACATTATAAATACAAAGTGTAACTTAAAACCTCCACCTAATATGTATAGTTTTATTGATCAGGAGACTTGAGATAAGTTTTTTTAGTCTCACAAAATTCTTGAATTCCAAGTTAAGAGTCAAAGAGGAAAGGAACTAGGGCTAAAAATATCTATCAACATAAATTGTCTCGTGAAGAATGTGAAAAACTATAAGAGACATTTATTATAGAAAAAATAAAACTGAGATAAAAAGAGTTAGATGATATTTCACTAAGCCTTGATCATAACTCATTTCCACCATCACGCCATGAGACATGAAAGAGAGCACGATAAATACCAGGAGGTGAGTTCACATCAGAGGCTATACATGTAGTTGCTGAGAAGATTGTAACTAGATTATTTTTTAAGATTATTAATTATAGGTACTTTTCTAATGAAATTTTAATTGTGTTGTAGAATTCGATAGTTGAAAAATTCAATGTTAGTGCCTTTGTTCCACAACAACGCAACGACATATTGGTAGAAGCGACTGGAACAAATATGCATAGTGGGCATGTTTATAGTATTGGAAAGGCATCGATTTGAGACAATATTTATGATCATCTTCAAAGAGTGAAGAATTGCACCTGAAACAAATTGAAATGATAGTTGATCAGATGCTGGAGGAGAATCTAGAGGATAAGCTAAAGGAAGCACTAGAAGAGAGGTTGGGGTGATGGAGGAAAGATTAGAAATGGAGTGTGTTATTATGAGGTAGAGTTTGACCGTGATATGTGATCATCAGTCTAGCACATAATAGCCTCAAAGTTTTAATGTTATCCCACTTCACAATATATTTCGACTACAAATACTTTAAGAATAATGCCCTTATGTTTAACGGGATCTCTTGATTAAGTCAAACTTAATGTTTCATTAAATGGACTAACTATTCTAGGGCTTTATCAATTTGGAAAAACAAATATAACAAAGAATGTTTTACTATATAAGATAGAAGTCAAGTCAAGTCATAAATGAAGTGATAAATCATTGATGAATTAAGCAAGGAATCCTAAATCTTCAAAGTTGTGAAAGATAGGAAGTGTGAAAGCTTTCTTGATCCATGTCTGAGTGACATGAGTCTTGTAAAAGATATTAGAATAATTCCTAAACTACCAACGCAATGCACACACTCACCTAAAAGTTATTTTAACCTCTCTATTTGAGAAAACTCCTTAAGACCTATAGAGCATGTGGAATTTATAATGGGTGTTCCTAAATATTTATGAGGCTTATATACACTACCAAATCAATAAAGGTCCTTCAATAATATATTTGATCAAGGTTTAAATCTTCCTAATGGATTATTAACACTTCAAATCAATTAGAACACTAGCCATTATATGTTTCCTTTTTGCGAAGTAGGGTTGTCGTTTTTACAAAGCACATAATCAATCTGGTGATATACATATTTGATTTTAAGCCTTAAAAATTCCATGTATGGTTTTCCTTTTTTTTGCCATATTTCTCTTCTATAAATAGAGGATTCTTCTCTCTTTCAAACCACATCAAAACACATGTTTTAAAACTGTTTCTTGTAACACCCTTTTCTACCCCACAAATATACACGGCAAAATACACAGTTTATCAGAGTAAAATCAGAATCACCTCAAAGGGTGCACATTTTTCAAAACTCAAAATAAAACATTTGCTCTGTAAACTACGGGTTTTCCTCAAAATAATTCAAAAACCATCAAACAGCGACAGAACCACCATAACCACAATATTTCAACTCAAAAAGGTTTGCAACATAAAACCATAGTCATCAAATAACAATAAAATAACAACTCAACAATGGTTCGACTCAACAACCCAACCCGATGTTACACTATCAGAGCAAGACCCTCTACATCGACCAAAAGCAAATAAACTTCAAGGGTCCTCGAAGGCATCCACAACTAAGCCTGATCACCTGCATGTTACCCACGTGGAGGCAACATTCAAACAGGTAGGGTGAGTAATCACAATTCATTATAATCAATATAAAAATAGGATATGCATAAAATGGCGTCATTATCATATACAACATCTTCAGGGTCATCACAAGGAAAACATCAAAATCACAACATCATAAAATACATCAATGCCAAATAAATGCAATGCACAACAAGACTTATGCATGTGGTATCAATTGTCACAATCGATGGACACTAGGCCATCACCCTCCAAAGATCCCCGTCATTAGGATCGGTTCCACACAAGAACCGGAGCACGTCAAAATAACCTCATATCCGCACAATGGGAATGAATTCTACTTCGTCACAAAAATGCTATGAATGCATGATACACAACGTCATTAATTATCATCATCAATAAAAACCATCTATGTGCATCATCATGTGAGCAATCTTTTAAGTTTTGTATGATAGTAAATTGTGTGATAAATGCATAAATAAATGCCTATGTGTTTGATGTGCATGTTATAAGATTAGTATGCATGTTTAGTTGGTACATATATGTGATTTTATACCTATACTATGTTTTAAAGACAATACAATTGATACATATCTTTATTGAAATCATAAAAACAATTTTCCTTATATATGTATCGATTCATGTCTGTCTTGCATCGACACATTCCTCTGTTAAAATCACAAAAACGAGTTTGCTTCAGTATGGATCGATCCATACGAGTTTTGCATCGATACATGCTTCTTTGTTGTTAAGCCATGTATCGATTCATACGAATTTTGCATCGATACATGCTTCTTTGTTGTTAAGCCATGTATCGATTCATACGAATTTTGCATCGATACATGCTTCTTTGATGTTTCTGAAAATTATGCTATGTATCGATTCATTCGTATTAAGTATCGATGCATGATTGAATTTACTTTCTGAAATTAAACAAAGTTACAGTATGCATCGAAGCATATATCTATGTGTCGACTCATGTATGTTATATAACTACCATGTATCGACTCATACGAGTTTCGAATCGATACATAAAGCTGTTTTTTTTAACCGTTTCTGTTTCACATATAAGAAGGTTATGACAGTTCAGTTTGAAAAGCAGAATTCGTTAGAGTGAAAATTGTGTAATCACAGCAAAAGCAAGTTTGGTGTGCATCAATTTTGGGAGCAGTTTTAGAGACCTGAAAGATACTTTATCTTCATCATCTTCTCAATCACTTTAATTCAAGAACATCAACACATAATCATTCTTGTTCTTTGGATTAAAGGATCATCAAGATAACGTTCAGTGGAACGATCAAGGATCCAGCTGAGTTGAAGATTCAAAGGGGGTTTCGAGGAAAAACCATTTGGTTTGTCCTTCAAGAACGGGTGTGTTCTTGAGGGTTTGTTAGTCACGTTTGCAGACATATTCAGCCGCAGCGTAGGGTTTGGAAATTTGGTAATTTCGCAAACAGGTCGTGGAACCGGTGAATTGTTTGCAATTCTTGCAAGGGAAATTCTTGATTAAGCTCAGATCAAGTGAAGGTTCATACAAAAGGAAGATCTTGGGGTTTAGATTTCTGGCTTTGTATTGTAACCTTGTAAACAAAGAATTCAGCATTATTGATATAACAGGTCTCAATTTCAGTTTGAAATTGAGAGGGAGACGTACCCACACGCGAGGACGAAAGTGGGGAACTTCCTTACCAAATCTCTGCGTATCGTATTCTGCCTTTATCTCTCTTTACGTTTTCAACAATTTTGTGATTCATTTGGTGTATTGTGTCTTAACGTTTCATGATGCAATAGTGGTAAGAAAACTTTTATCAAATCACCATTATTGTTAATCATTGAACACATACACGCCAAGCGTTTGACAAAACTATCAGCTGAGTTTTTGTTCATTGGAAATAGTATTTGTATGATAAGTGCATTTGATTCGATCCTAATCTGGTGTTAATAAATCTTTGTCATCCTAATATAAATCCAGCATTAATTCGTGTGTCCGGTTTTCTAGTAGCTGGTCCAGAATAGACGGAAGTCGATTCGGGATCGTATTTTTCCGCTAACTTTCAAAAACTCTGATAAGTATTTTTAAATCCTTGAGTTTCAAGGAGGTGATCTATTCACCCCCCCCCCCTCTCGATCACTAGCCACACCATCTAACAAGTGGTATCAGAGTGCCGGTTCGCTGGTGCTTTGTGGCTGCTTGTAACGATATGGATTCTGAACCAAAGGGGGCGTATAATAGAGCGCCTGTTTTCAACGGTGAAAATTATGGCTACTGGAAAGACTGCATGCGAGTTCACATAAATTCTGTTGATAGGAATGTGTGGGTTGCCATTCAAAATGGTCATTTTCAAATTACTATGAGAAATGAGGCTGGTGCCATAGTTCCTAAACCAGAAGAAGATTACGATGAGAAAGATGAGAAAAAGTGGTCGAGTGATTGGAGAGCTCGAAATATGCTAATTTCAGCACTTGGTGCTGATGAGTATTATTGGGTATCCCATTGCTCGACAGCTAAAGAAATGTGGGATTCTTTAGAAACTTCCCATGAGGGTACTACTGAAGTAAAACAGTCTCGTATTAACACACTTAATCAAGAGTTCGAGCTCTTTCGCATGAAACAAGGAGAATCTATCTCTGACATGCAAAAGAGATTCGTTCATCTCATCAATCGTTTGAATGCACTTGGAAAATCTGTTTCCAATGAAATAGCCACTAATAAAATTTTGAGATGTCTTAGCAGGGAATGGCAACCTAAAGTAACAGCTATTAAGGAAGCCAACGATCTCACGACGCTTACGATTACAACTTTATTTGGCAAGCTGGAAGAACATCAGCAAGAACTGGAAAGTCTTGAAATATTTGAGAACAAGAGTAAAAAGGAAAAGAATAAAAACAAAGAGAGTGAGAAGAAGCCAATAGCTCTTGTGGCCTCTAGCTCAAAGTCCTCACAAAAAGAGCAAAGTGACAATGATTCAAGTAGTGACGAAGATTCGGGTGATGAGGAAATGAGACTTTTTGTTAGGAGATATAATAGATTCATTCGAAAGAATGGAATCAAGCATTCCGACAAAAATCTCATTAAGTTTCGAAGACAATCTATATAGTCAAAACAGGAAGAGAATAAGAAGCATAAAGTAAACGGATCTTGTTTTAATTGTGGTAAATCTGGACATTATAAGACAGAATGTCCTATGAAGAAAAAGGATAAAGGAAAAGCTCCACCAAAAAGGTTCAATAAACAAAGAAGAGCTTATATTGCATGGGAAAGTGATAGTGATTCATCAAGCTCACAAAGTTCAAATGATAGTGATGAGACAGCAAATCTGTGTCTTATGGCTCACACCAAAAATCAAACCCACCACAAGAAGAAAATCAACGATAAGAAAGTAAGACAAGCCTACTATAGTAATTTTTCTTCTATGTCTTTTTCTGAACTGAAAATAGCTTTTGAAAAACTGCATAACGAAGCTGTAGATGCTTTTAAAAGATTATCTTCCGATAAACAATTTTTTTCATTCTTGGAAGGTAAAGTATACAAAGCTGAAAAAGATTTAGAAAGTTTGAAAGCTAGTATTGCAGAAAATTCAAAAGATATTAATATTAACGGATGTAGTAAAGTTAGGTATTGTGAAGCTTGTCATATTTGGCAACAAGAGGTTAAAACTCTTAAAGTCAAATTGGAAAAAGCTTTACAACCCAAGGTTACTTATGCCGTTGATTCTAGGTTGTTTAAGAAGTCATTAAATCCACCATATGCAAAATACTCTTTTATTCCAAAGGATTTAATGAACAAAAATAAACAAATACATCATCATGGCTTATGTCATTATTGTTGTCGTGCTGGTCATACCATTGAAAAATGCAAGTTTAGGAGATTTCTTGTTCCTAAAGGCATTTATCAATGGAAGCCTAAAGGCAACCATGTTACCACTTACCCATATGGACCCAATGAAAATTGGGTACCTATTTCTCTCTTTTGATATTGTAGGATGAGTGTCTTGCATCCGTAGATAGAAGATGGTTTCTAGACAGCGGGTGCTCAAGGCACATGACGGGTGACATATTGCTTTTTATAGACTTCAAAGAAAAGAAGAAGGGATATGTTACTTATGGAGACAATAACAAATGAGCTATACTTGGCAAAGGTAGTGTAGAAGACATACTCAAAGAAGCTATTTCGGAAATTGATCAGTCCAAAACAGAAGACAATGAGGAGGAGGAAGATACTAGTCATGTAAAAGATAAGGAAGAAGGGCAAGCTGAAGTGAATGACCTTCCACCAGCTTGGAGATCTTCAAAAGACCATCCTATTGACAACATTTTGGGAGACATTTCAAAGGGAGTAATGACACGTTCTAGGATAAGTAATTTCGGTTCTCACTTCACTTTTGTTTCATAAGTAGAACCTAAAAATGCCAAAGAGGCCTTGATTGAAGAATTTTGGCTAATGGCCATGCAAGAAGAGCTTAATCAATTTAAAAGAATTGATGTTTGGGAACTTGTTCCTCGTCCGCGAGATCATCATATCATAGGTACTAAATGGGTTTTTAGAAATAAGCTTGATGAAAACGGAGTGATAACTAGGAACAAAGCACGTTTAGTGGCACAAGGGTATAACCAAGAGGAGGGCATAGATTATGAGGAAACTTATGCTCCAGTTGCTCGCCTTGAAGCTATACGTCTCTTGCTTGCTTATGCGTGTTCTAAGAGTTTTAAGCTTTACCAAATGGACGTAAAGAGTGCGTTTCTAAACGGTGTCCTAAATGAAGAGGTATACGTCTCACAACCTCCTGGTTTTGAGAATGCTGAATATCCAGATTATGTTTACAAATTAAAACGAGCTTTGTACGGTCTTAAGCAAGCCCCTCGGGTTTGGTATGAAAGACTTAGCAAAATTTCTACTTGATCATGGATATTCAAGAGGTAAAGTGGATACCACTCTCTTCATTAAACACAAGGGAAAACACATTCTTTTAGTTCAAGTTTATGTAGACGATATAATTTTTGGTTCAACTAACATACACTTGGTCGAAGAGTTTTCCAATGTTATGCAGGGTGAATTTGAAATGAGTCTTATGGGGGAGCTAAATTACTTCCTCGGTCTCCAAATAAAGCAGCTTGATGAGGGTACAGCTGTGTGTCAAACAAAATACTGCAGAGAGCTGCTCAAGCGCTTTGGAATGAACTATTCAAAATCAATCGACACCCCTATGCCTACCAACGAGAATCTAGATAAAGATGAACACGGTAAGAGCGTAGATGTCAAAAAGTATAGAGGTATGATTGGGTCTCTCTTGTATCTTATTGCATCTAGACCTGACATCATGTTTAGTGTTTGTATGTGTGCACGATATCAATCAAATCCTAAGGAATCACACTTGAAAGTTGTTAAGCGTATATTTAGATATCTTCATGGAACATCTAAATATGGGCTCTGGTATTCCAAAGGAAGCGATTGTAGCTTAGTAGGTTACTCCGACTCTGATTTTGCTGGCTGCAAATCAGATAGGAAAAGCACTAGTGGTACATGTCACTTATTTTCAAACTCTTTAGTAAGTTGGCATAGTAAAAAGCAGGTGTCTGTCGCATTGTCAACTGCTGAGGCTAAGTACGTTGCAGCCGGTAGTTGTTGCGCTCAGATTTTGTGGCTAAAGCAACAACTACAAGATTTCGATATTCAACTCAAACATATTCCAATAAAATGTGATAACACAAGTGCTATAAATCTAACTAAGAATCCTGTTTTACACTCACGCACTAAACACATAGAGATTAGGCATCACTTTCTTCGTGATCATGTTGAAAAAGAGGACGTTGTATTTGAGCATGTTGATACTAAAAACCAACTTGCTGACATTTTTACTAAACCATTAGCAACTGAACCGTTCTTCAACATTCGTCGTGAATTAGGGATTTTAGATCTCTCTTCATTGATGTCTTAAGCATGTTGGTTCTTATTTATATATGTCTCACTTTGTTTGTTGAGATTTGTTTTTAGACCTCATTCATACTTCATAAGGTTACATCAACAGAGGTAATATCATTCCTTTCTATATCTCTTTGGAACTATGTGATTAGTGTATGTTAGAACAAATTCTTTAAGATCGTTTATATGTATTCCTTTGCATATGTTGTTTGAACATTAATGTTTGATTTGTGAATTATACTTGGGCATAATCATCATGACACAATTCATATTGCATTGACTTAGAGCTGCTAACAGGTTTCTATACTCAACTGGTATTCAAAAATTAGTTAAAACTTAGTTTAGCATCAGTATGTATCGATGCAACAAGTGCATGTGTCGATACATTCTAGTTTCCGGTCGATGCATTCGTGCTATGTGTCGATTCATGTTTTTTTTATTTCATACTTTTCAAACTTGTTTCAGTATGTGTCGATGCATCCGTGTTTTGTGTCGACACATAGGACATTTTAAAAATAATTAATTCGTGAAATGAATCAATTCATAACCCCTTGTATCGATGCATACTGATTGTTTTACAATAAATGCATTTTAATTCAGTTTTGGATCGACACATCAGCCAAATTTATAAGGTTTCATTCATTCACTCTAGACTCTTTCTTCCCCTCATACCCAAGCGGCTAACCCTAATTTCTTCAAACATCTTCATCTCCTAAACCCTAATTCACCGCCTGTCCTTCATTCATCTTAACTCTTCTTCAATTCATCACCATGCCTCCAAGAACCATTCCTGCCAGACAAAGAGGAAGAGGAAAAGGAAAGGAACCTATTGGTACTTCTCATCAGTCTCCACCACCCCCAGAAATCCCTCCTAGTGCGCTAACTCTCCTTCATCCTGCCATTGCTGATGAGTTTGAGGCCTCTTTCAAGACAAGGTTAGTTATGAAACAACATGTCTTTAATAAAACTGATGCTTTCGCTCTGCATCTTAATGATATTGTTGATCTGTTGAATGTGCAAAAGCTTGGTACATTTTTTAGCATAAATGATGATTATCATGAGGACTTTATTCGCACCTTTTATGCTGGTCTACAATCTAGTAGAGGTTATATGTTCAAATGTTCTATTGGGACCAGAACTTATACTTTTGAAGCTGCTGATTGGGACAAAGTGTTTCAAATTCCTTTTGGGTTGCCCGGAATGAAGAACTGGCATGACCAGAGTTTTGATACTGACTTTAAAATAAAGGAATATGTTGCATCCATTTCAAAATTGGAAAGACCTCTGGGTGAGGATGAACCACTCACATCTGGTATGATTACAAGCATACCTAGAATCCTTCACTGGATTGTCTCGCACATTTTGCGTCCAAGATCCGGTGGTCATTCAAGGTTGGATAGACCAGATATTCATCTTGTGTACCTTCTTCAAAATAAGGTTTCATTGAATTGGCCAAACTACTTTGTGAAACGCATATTTCTTATGCGTAACAGTTCGAAGAATATTACACTTGGATATGCTGCTCAAATTATGAGAATCATAAAATACTGGAATATAGCCATACCTTTAGTACCTCTTATATCTCCCTCTTCTGCTCAAGAGTTCAACACTGCAACTTTATCTCATATGGGATATCAGTGGGATAAGGAGCGTAAATGTTTTTATTTTTTGGAAAGAGGATCCAAAACAAGGGTGTATAATTTTGATATGCCTTATGAACAAGTTTTTGTGACTGAAGAACAAATGGATGAAGAAATGAATGATGTCAACGAAGAGAATCAGCCTGAAGCAAATGCTAATGCTGGTTGGGGTGATTGGGTGCCACAAAGGTGGTCTCCAACAAATTATGAATCAGGTCCAACTGTTCCTCCGTTCTCTGGTGCTGCTTCTTCTTCAATAGCTCCTGCGTATTTGACTCAAATGTTTCACCAAATAGAGCTTGCTAATCAAGCCCGTCATGAACAGGTGCTTGCTTGGCATAATCAACAAAATGAGTGGCATAAAGAGCATCGTGAGTGGCATGATGAGCACACACGGATGTATCATAATCATCATTCTTGGCACACGGACTTGGTTAAATGGCATCAAGATTTTTACAATGAAATGTCTGGTTTTATGGACGATTGCCGTGACAATCCTGGTATCATGGACAGGTTCAGAAGCGTTGAAGTTCAGAACCGGTTCAGGCAATATAGTTTCATGGGCCATAATCCTGATGAGATGCCTCCTCCGCCGCCTCCACAAAGTTTCAGAGATCCTGATAGAGCTGATGAGGAGTCCTGTGGAGGCCATAACCCTTTTTAAGCCATCATCATGTCATTTCATTGCATTCCATTTCATAATCATGTTGCTTAAGTGTCTTTGTTATATTGTAAAAATTGTGTATGTTTTGGTATTGCTTATGTAATTCTATGTACTTTCTTAACAATTCAATGCTTCTTTCTTTTATTTTTGTTTACTTGTGTTATTTTTGCCCTTTCCTTGTCATTCTTTGTGAGTGATTGTTTTATGTTAAGCTTCTTTCTTTGTGATTGTTAGCTTCAATATCAATTTTGCTGTTTATTGCTACATCATTCTAGCTTTGTGACTTTTTAAACAGATTGTCTTTTTCTTCTTTTTGATGTTGACAAAGGGGGAGAAGAAAGAAATAAAACAAGATGTTGACAGCCATGCACAAACTCAGGGGGAGTGTTCTATCACACATCTTGCAAATTTGCCATCATCAAAAAGGGGGAGTTTGTGAGCAATCTTTTAAGTTTTGTTTGATAACAAATTGTGTGATAAATGCATAAATAAATGCCTATGTGTTTGATGTGCATGTTATAAGATTAGTATGCATGTTTAGTTGGTACATATATGTGATTTTATACCTATACTATGTTTTAAAGACAATACAATTGATACATATCTTTATTGAAATCATAAAAACAATTTTCCTTATGTATGTATCGATTCATGTCTGTCTTGCATCGACACATTCCTCTGTTAAAATCACAAAAACGAGTTTGCTTCAGTATGGATCGATCCATACGAGTTTTGCATCGATACATGCTTCTTTGTTGTTAAGCCATGTATCGATTCGTACGAATTTTGCATCGATACATGCTTCTTTGTTGTTAAGCCATGTATCGATTCATACGAATTTTGCATCGATACATGCTTCTTTGATGTTTCTGAAAATTATGCTATGTATCGATTCATTCGTATTAAGTATCGATGCATGATTGAATTTACTTTCTGAAATTAAACAAAGTTACAGTATGCATCGATGCATATATCTATGTGTCGACTCATGTATGTTATATAACTACCATGTATCGACTCATACGAGTTTCGAATCGATACATAAAGCTGTTTTTTTTAACCGTTTATGTTTCACATATAAGAAGGTTATGACAGTTCAGTTTGAAAAGCAGAATTCGTTAGAGTGAAAATTGTGTAATCACAGTAAAAGCAAGTTTGGTGTGCATCAATTTGGGAGCAGTTTTAGAGACCTGAAAGATACTTTATCTTCATTATCTTCTCAATCACTTTAATTCAAGAACATCAACACATAATCATTCTTGTTCTTCGGATTAAAGGATCATCGAGATAATGTTCAGTGGAACGATCAAGGATCCAGCTGAGTTGAAGATTCAAAGGGGGTTTCGAGGAAAAACCATCTGGTTTGTCCTTCAGGAACGGGTGTGTTCTTGAGGGTTTGTTAGTCACGTTTGCAGAACATATTCAGCCGTAGTGTAGGGTTTGGAAATTTGGTAATTTCGCAAACAGGTCGTGGAACCAGTGAATTGTTTGCAATTCTTGCAAGGGAAATTCTTGATTAAGCTCAGATCAAGTGAAGGTTCATACAAAAGGAAGATCTTGGGGTTTAGATTTCTGGCTTTGTATTGTAACCTTGTAAACAAAGAATTCAGCATTATTGATATAACAGGTCTCAATTTCAGTTTGAAATTGAGAGGGAGACGTACCCACACGCGAGGACGAAAGTGGGGAACTTCCTTACCAAATCTCTGCGTATCGTATTCTGCCTTTATCTCTCTTTACGTTTTCAACAATTTTGTGATTCATTTGGTGTATTGTGTCTTAACGTTTCATGATACAATAGTGGTAAGAAAACTTTTATCAAATCACCATTATTGTTAAACATTGAACACATACATGCCAAGCGTTTGACAAAACTGTCAGCTGAGTTTTTGTTCATTGGAAATAGTATTTGTATGATAAGTGCATTTGATTCGATCCTAATCTGGTGTTAATAAATCTTTGTCATCCTAATATAAATCCAGCATTAATTCGTGTGTCCGGTTTTCTAATAGCTGGTCCAAAATAGACGGAAGTCGATTCGGGATCGTATTTTTCCGCTAACTTTCAAAAACTCTGATAAGTATTTTTAAATCCTTGAGTTTCAAGGAGGTGATCTATTCACCCCCCCCCCCCCTCTCGATCACTAGCCACACCGTCTAACACATCATTCATCAATCCTCATGTTAAATCATATCATCATATATTCGTCAAACATCACAAAACATCATCTCATAATCATCAGTAACATCATGGTAAATCATTAGAAAAATCTGTTGCACTCCAAATTTTACCCTCAGATTTGTCTATCCATCATCATATCTTCTCTTTTTAATCATCGATCTTTCGTTTTTAGCCATTTTATAATTTCATTTTAGAATTTACCTTATTTTTAAAATTTTATTTAGAATTTGACTAAGGTTTACTTTTTTAGTTTAATTATAACTTAATTTTTCTTAATTTAGTTCACATTTTAATTAAAGTCAATTAATTTAGTGTTTATTAATTTCATTTTCTTTTGTTTTAATTTAGTGTCGAAATCATTTTAGTTTATATCTCTTTTCAGTTAACTTTAATTATAACATAGATTTAGTTAATTAGTCATTTAATCATTTAAATCATTTTTGTCTAAACAAATTACAACATGTTACTTTTATTTATTTTTGGTACATTACAAGAGAGCATCTCTCTCTCCCAGCTCAAACGTGAATTGTGAACCACCAAGTTTAACTTTGCAGCTACCATAATTTAATATCTATTTAATAAAATGTTTTAAGTCTGTTACATTGAAATACATTAGGGTCCTTTTGAAAACAATAGCAGTAAGCTTTTCCATCTCTGCACAAACCGTACCAGCCTACCATCAAGACTCTGCACAATTATACTACTGCAACACGCCAGTGCACTCCAAAGTGTACGAACCTGCATCAACATTACCTTTACAGATCAGAACGGCTATTTTTTAAATCACAGGTCTTAACGGTAATATTTTTGAAGGATGGCATTATTTAAGCAGAAGAAAAGAACCTAAGAAGGGGGGGGGGAGGACGCAACCTCACAGTCCGGATGTGATTTCAACAATAACCTTAACTTTTTCTTCATCAACCACAAAATAACCTTTTTTCTTCTTCATCTACCAACTTCCTTTATTTTCTGTTACAAAAAAACAAAAGGGCTCATCAGTTGCCAGCCACTAAGTAGTTTAGAACAGAGTGAAAAAGGCAGTTTTTACACCAGAACCATTACGGAAACAAATTGACAAACGTACCTCTGTTCTTCAAGTTCTTTCTGTTACAAAACAGACCTCCATCAACATCCCAGCCCCTTCGCATAAGTCGTGAGCACTGTCTCGGTTACACCTGCAGCCCAAACCAATATATAGAAAAGAATTCATAAACAAAATCACATCAGAGTTCATATGCCGAAACCAAAAGAATTAAAAAAAAAACCAGAAACAAGTTCAGCTCATCAAAAACTAAAACATTAGCAGAGGAGAGATTCAGAACACAAAGGGAAACAAACCTCGCCAACCTTCAAAACACCGTCACGCATAATATCAAGCTACAATTCATCAGCTCCCTTCCAATCCTCATTAATCAATTAACCAAATTCTCTAAAATCCTGAACTACTAACTCAACCCCATCCATCATAAATCTCAATTCAGAAACTACTTTCAGTTCAACAAAAAACTTCGTTTCAACACAAAGAAAAAAGGATTCACAACACCATTATCTCAGTTCAATACATCATCAAGCCGAATTCAAGTAGCTACAGAACATAAATGATAATAGCAGTGAAACACATGTTCTCACGAAGAGAAAAACAGAAGAGGAATATTAGAGAGTGGAACTTATCTCCAAGAGAATGATGTGGTCGCGTTCCCGTTCGTCTCCAACTTATCCTCACAATGAACAAAGTCAATCAGTGAGAATTGAATCAAAGCGAGGGTTATAGTATCCACGCACACACCATCGAAAGTCACATATACGCATTTGAAAAGAGGCGAAGGAATCACTACCTGAAAGAAGCAAGCTCTCTAATCTCCGTTTTCGCTGCCAAGAAGAGCCATCGGAGCGACTCCGATAGGTAACTTTGGACTCCTTTTGCTGTCTTTTTTTAATACATGCTCACTTTTGTTTCTCAATTGCTGTTTAGTATAACTTCATCTGTTGTTTTGAGCTCCGTTTTCCGTACGTGGCGATTAGGGTTTTGATTTGGGGGAATTCGTTCTTGTTAAGGGTTTTAAGGTTAGGATTGATTTCTGGGAAGAGAGAACCGGGAACAAAGGGGGAACGACGTCGGTATGTAGGTAGTGTTTGAAGGTGGACGATGTAAAGAGGTTGGGAAGAACGTTGAGTTGCGGAGACGGGAGGGTGACGATGAAGGGAATAGGTTAGGTTTTGTTTTGTCTTTGTGATCGCCTTCGCTGGAGGATTTTCGTTCCGCCGCGTCTTTGTTGGTGTTAATTGTTCAACGAGGGGAAGTGAGAGTGAAGGAATGAGTTTGTTCCTCTTGTTTTTATTTCATTTTATTAATTCCGTTTCCATGCCGCGCGTGTCCTCTTACACCGGTGACATGTGTCACCGTTTCCAAACCTTCCTTGACTCGCGTATGGTGCACCTGTGAGAGTCCACGGTAGTCTCTCTGCTTGGACGCTGGTCCTATTATCTCTTAATCATACTTTAGATCTGATGGATATCATGTGAGGTCCATGGTAAGGTCTCCTCAGACCCTCTCCACTGGATCAGGCGAGCTGATCCATCATGGGCCTTTTCCTTTTTGATTTTCACACACCCCTAAGAGCCCGTTTAGGCTTCCCTCTTGATTGGGAGTTGTTGTTTACACCCCTGTCTCTTTTAATTAATTTAATTTTTTTTTAAGTTTAAGTTAGGATAATCTTCTTCTTAGTTTAATTAATTTAGTTTAATTTATTTAAGATAATTATTTTCTAATTAGGCTTTTTTTAATACTAACTAGTTGGATTTAATTAACTATTTAGTTAATTATTTCCCTTAGGTTTAATTAGTTTTAATTAATCTTTTTAATTAGGTTTTCTTTTTTTGGTTTATCTTTAACCTAATTAGATTTTAAATCATCTTGTTTTTATTTTGAACTTAACCTTTAGTGCTAATTGTGTTGTTAATTGTTAGCCCTTTTAAATTACCATTGTGTTCTAATTGTTAATTTTAATTGCCTTGTCAATTAATTATCAATTGTTGGTTTAATTATTAATATCACCTATGAGTATTTCTGTTGATCTTGAAATGTTATTAAATTGACTTGTTTAATTCTTAAGATAATATATCTATGTTGATTGGCCATATGCTTGACTTAAATATGAATATTATCCTTCTTTAATTGTCAACCTTAATATCCTTCTATATGTTTGTCTTCCTAAAGATTGAAGCATATTGTTGTGTTCTTTTAATCATCCTTTATGTTTGTCTTCCTAAAGATGGAAGCATAATGTGTTCTTATAATCATGCTCATCTTATCCATATCTTTGTCATAAACATATTGCCATCCTCATGCTTATGTTGTTTTATCTATTATATCAATGCCATATCTTTATCATGTCTTAGCTTTTATCTTTATCTATTCTTGTTATATTACCAACTGTTTTCCCCCTATTCCAAAGGATGGTGAAATACATTGACTCTTAAAGTCATAGCCCCCATCTTAACCTAAGTAACCTCTTAGGATGAAAACTTGTTTCTTGGCCTCATCAGAGCCATGGAAATCATAACTAGCTTTAGGAAGAGTTCTTCAACTCTTTGTGATATTCATCCTAATGAATTTATCACTTCCCCTACTGACTAAACTTCAACATAGGTCCATTTCGACTAAATCTAGAGAGTTCCTAAACTCTACAATGAGCTTGTACTCATTTCGCCTCTGAATATTGGCCATAGTCAATAATTCAGTAGAAGTAGAACTACGCATACTCTGATTCTATTCCCGAGGATACGTAGGCGTAAAGTGCGATACTTTATCGAGTATACTTAGATACTAACCCCTAGGGTTTCAACCTTTAGCATTGAACCTTTAGCAGACATAAGATAACATTAGCAAGAGGTTCCCGTAGAGTACTACGGACGTTTAGGGTGCTAATACCTTCCCTAGGCGTAACCAACCCCCGAACCTTAGATCTTTCCCCTTTAGGTTTTTCTAACGATCTTGAACCTTTCCTTTGGATAAATCAAAGTCTGATGTAAAAGAAATATGATGCAAGTTAATTAATAGCTTGTTATCCGATTTTCACCGCAACAGAAATGGCGACTTCACTGGGGATTGTTAGACCTATTGTTGGTCCATTCCTAAGAGGGTTAAGCCTATCTTGCTTTTATGTTATTCATGTTTTGCTTATTTGCTTGTATATGCTTATGTATGTCATATTTGCTTATATATCTGTATATTTGTTCTTGCTTGATCTTTTGGGTTGACATGTTATCTATGAGTGAGATAAGTCCTAACCCGGACTTGAGTGCACAAATATGATAGGATCGTGGTGTAATCAATAGTCGGTTGTTGGCAGTAGTACCAACAACTTATGGCATATGATGACCACACTCAGATGAGACCCTTTGGGATTGTTGATGTCTGATGTGAGAAGTCACATTGATATTACTTTTTCAATTGAGAGCCAGGGATTCTGAGGACCGTAGTTACCTTTACCCCACTTGGCCTTTTAGGACGTAGTGCGGTGACTACGAGGGAGCCAGTCCCGAGTAGTTGTCACGCGATACTACACTCAGACGAGTTTATCTTGAGAATATTATTAACTCGTGTAAGTAGTTACATGGACCGATAATATCCGAAAGATTTACGTAGACTCTGGGAACTTTTTAGAACCTTGTTCCGCAGATGACGAACCTATAGTCCACACCTTGTTGGGATGGGTAGACCTTGATTCCATGCTCGTGGCCCCTAAACCTAGGACTTGTGTGCTATTGTGTGTGTTGTTTGTGTTTTTGTGTGCCCGTGTTTTAGTGCATTGCATACCTCTCATGATAACCATTTGGTTTCAATGAACTCAAACGTTCTTTGCAAAGATCAATAGGGATCTTAGATTTTAAAACAAATTTTTTTCAGTTTTCCCAAAAATGTTTGCCGCTCGCCTTTGAGTTCCTTGAAACCATTTGGCGTGCATTAGCATTGCATTCGCATTTGCATTGCATTTGCATTTCTCGGTCTTGAGTCTCCTCCGTTCTTTGTCTGTAACCCAGCTAACCTTCCTGAATCCAGCATTGGACTTGAAGAAGCTTTTAAGGGATCATGAATTCAGAGGAGCAGAACCAGTTTGTGACCAGAGCAGATTTCGACTTGTTAAGAAGCCAGTTGGATCAAATCATGGCAGCCTTGGCGAAAAGAGAGGCCAATATTCAGGGTATGTTTGTGAACAATGTAGCCCAAGATCAACCTGTGCAGATTCCTGTTAGGAACCAGTTTATACAAGAACATGCCATTTTCCGAGACGGACATTCTTCTTCTATTGATGCTACAGAATATCGCAGTTTTGCATTCTCCGAGTCAGATTCCCAAGAAGTGGTCCCTGTAAGGAAAACCCATGATCCACGAGACATTGAGCTAATGGAAAAATGTCGTGCCTTGGAAAAGAAGTTTGATGCCATTGCAGGCCGTGACACTGCTGATCTGAATCCTTTGGGCATGTGTTTGGTGCCCGACCTTGTGATACCTCCTAAGTTCAAAACGCCGAAGTTTGAGAAGTATAAAGGGGATAGTTGTCCAAAGCAGCATTTGGTGATGTTTTTCAGAGGAATGACTTCACATGTCCTCAATGACAAACTCATGATCCATTGTTTCCAAAATAGTCTTAGTGGAGCATCACTGCATTGGTATATGCAGCTAGAGAGTAGTCATGTCCAATCATGGTCAGACCTAGCCAGTGCTTTTGTGAAGCAATATAACTATAATCTTGATTTGTCTCCCAGCCACCTACATTTGCTAGACTTATCTCAAGAAGAAAATGAGTCCTTCAGAAAGTATGCTCAGAGGTGGAGAGAAGTAGATGCACGTGTTCAACCACCGCTTTCGGATAAGGAATTGGTTGACTGGTTCGTGGATACTTTGCAAGGTATATACCGAGAAAAGTTGTTTAGCACTGTGACGTCAAACTTGTCTGAATTGGTAAAAACTGGAGAACGCATTGAGAGCGGTCTCCAGAAAGGAAAAATCCGAGACATCTCGAATATCCCGGTCGGTGAGAATAAATCAGTTGTCAGTTCTCAAGAAGAATGGGAGAAGGAAAGTAATCCTATATGGGAATCCCAAATACCTCAGCGCTTCTACAACTCAAGTGTTCAACGTCAGCAACCTTTTGGGTCTTCACATCAGACACCCATCTCTCCACGTGGGCAATATTCTTCTACAAACCGAAGACCTCTTCTGTATCAACGGTCCTACCGCCATCAGTCACGTCAGCATGCGCGACAAAGGCCAAGGAAGCCAGAGAGGAATTTCACTCCGTTGCCAATACAATACAGTCAGTTCCTGCAAGATTTAATTAAAGGGGGATTGATAGTGCCAAAAGGGATAGATCCAATGATCCCTCCATACCCACCAGGCTTTGATGTCAACGCCCGATGTGACTACCACGCTAGGGCACAGGGGCATTCGACCGAAGACTATAAGGTGCTCAGAAGCAAGGTTCAGACGCTGCTTGATTCTGAGATGATCTCATTCACGCCTCAAGGAATGCAAATCAGTCATTCACCTAATCGAGCAGATTTATCAGACCCTGAAGAGGAAGAAATTATCGAGAGTGGATGTGAAGATAGTTCTCAGACGGATTTTGACAATCAGTGTTGAAGATGACTATCTCAGTTTGGCAAGTCAAGAAGGAAAGCCCAGTTCCCTGAGGCTGGCAAACTTTAGACTGTTTTGGCGTTTTGTTGTACTTTCTTTGCATATTTGAATCTATTTTGCTTATAAGTTGTATTGTACTTTCAAATTGGCAAGATTAATGAAATATTTATGCATCTTATGGTTAAGACCATTCGTTTCACTCATTTATTCTCGTGTTCAAATATATATCTTTTTCACTCCTTTTTCAACTTTTGTTAAAGCAAAGATTGGGGAGGATGATGAAAACCTCATATTCATACTTGCTGTGGTATGATTTCAAATTAACCTCGCTTAGGATGTAAGGCATTGTTTCGATTTATCCCTTGTTAACCCTTTCAAGCCTAGAAGTAGGAGTTTCTTCTTCACAAATAACCTTTAAACCTTGGGGCAGGGTAGTTCTCAGTTTAACTCGGTTATGCATTCAAACACGAGCGTTTCACATAAGGCGCCAGTCAGCTTTCAAATCAAGTGACTTCTTACTTTTGGAGATTTGAACGTGTATCTTAAGTTAACTGAGCGTAGGATTTGAGCCTTTATCTTTTGTTCCATGAACCATACCACATTACAACCCCTAAAAGACCTAATTGAGGTAAGGTTGTTTTGAAAAGTATACTACAGCAAGGTTGAGTAACCTGACTCCTAATAATCTTTGCTATTTTGTGTGTGTTGATCACTTCTTCTGTCATTTCATAAATAATCAGATCCACCTTTGTTCTTGATTTAATCAATCAGCGTATGCTTCCATCAAAAGCTTTATTTTCAAACTTTGCATTAAAAACTTTGCATTAAATTTTGCCAATTTTAATGAACAACACTTGTTTGCAATACTATTCGATATCAAGGAATCCCAACAAACGCGGTAAGTCAAGGAATTCAACTTGATAAAGGAAATCTGACTCAGTTAGGGGCAACCAAGTGTGAGGTTTGCCAATCTATTTTCCCAAGAGTTGACAAATCAGAGGCTGAATCCTGCAAATCCAGAATATTGGGGTATATAGTCTTGAGATCATCTTATGACTAGTTTTGTCTGCAGTAACCCATCAGCAGGGGCAAATCCGTTCCCCAGTAATGTCTACTACAGTTGGAATATCTCGAGTATAACTGAACAGAAACAGCTACGTCAAGATTCAAAAGTTGGGAGATATTGAATCATCTGGTATTTCATTTCTTCTGTAAAATTCTTTTGATTATTCAAGTTGGAAGATATTGAATCATCTGGTATTTCAATCCTTCCGTAAAATTCTTTTGATTATTCAAGTTGGGAGATATTGAATCATCTGGTATTTCATTTCTTCTGTAAAATTCTTATGATTATTCAAGTTGGAAGATATTAAATCATCTGGTATTTCATTTCTTCTGTAAAATTCTTTTGATTATTCAAGTTGGAAGATATTGAATCATCTGGTATTTCAATCCTTCGGTAAAATTCTTTTGATTATTCAAGTTGGAAGATGTTGAAGTATCTGGTATTTCATTTCTTCCGTAAAATTCTTTTGATTATTCACCCCCTAATCTGGGGCAGTTATGCCGAGATCTCTCCAAGAGTTTGAAGATATTGAAGCACCCTGTATGCCAATTCTTCTATAAAATCCTCTTGTTATCGTCTTAGCTCGGGGCAGAAAAAATTCGAAGATGATCGTCATATAAGTCAGAATGCAGGATTACTCTGTTCTTGTGATGTCTTTTGCTAAGCTTTCCATGCTACTTCGGCTAATCTTGACAATTGCTCCATGGATTCTTCTCCAACAAAGAGATCAAGCTCGTGATGGAAATCCTCATGACGTCATACCTCAAGTGGAATGCTCTTTTAACCAACGAAGTTATTGACTCTTCTTCTTTATCCCCAATGATGGTCCAATTTGTTGAGGTTGGCTGGGTATCCTTGTCGAAACGTTTTATCTCATCTCCAGTTTAGCTTTCTGTCTGTTTTGTCAGCATGGCATAAGCACTCATATGCATAGCATCTTAGCATTTCTGCATCTTTGTCTGGTGTTTCCCTGTTTTGTTCACTTTGGTGTTTGTCTCCCCAAGTGACTGGGTGTGTCTATTCTATCCAGTAGAAAGTCAGCCCTAGGCATAAAGTGCCCATCTTTTCTGAATTCCCCACGGAGTTATATCCTCGTGGATGATGGTTGTTTCAGTTATCTTTTCCACGTTCGAATAAGATAAATCCCCAGTTGAGTTCATTCCTCAATTGGAGTCTTGTTTGGCCGTTTCTTTCTAGCTTGTTCCTAGATCGAACTTCGGTCCCTGGCAGGTGTGGTTTCCGAACCTACTTTTGTTAGCGAATTTATTTTGCACCGTGTCTTGCAGGAAGATTCTTTAACGGATCCCCATTGAAGACAAAGTTATTCCTCCAGCAATGTTGTAATATCAACATATCTTTGGAATTTATACCCAACAATTAGTGGCCATCTCTCTCATGAGAAGTTTATCTGTCCTTGATTTTACCGCTAAACTGCTTTTTCTGTGAACCCTTTGACGATGTCAGTTTTCTCCATTAACCCTTTGATGGTGCAGTCAGTTTTCTCCATCAACCCTTTGATGATGCCAATCAACTGCTTTTTCCGTCAATCCTTTGATGATGTCAGTTTTCGTACCATCAACCCTTTGATGATGCCAATCAACTGCTTTTTCTGTCAATCCTTTGACGATGTCAGTTTTCTCCATCAAACCTTTGATGGTGCCGTCCTGTGTTTTTCCGTCAATCCTTTGACGATGTCAGTTTTCTTCCTTTGGTGATATAAACCTTCGATTCAATTATCCTTTACCGTCAATTTTTTGACGATGTGAAGCTTTACTTCCCCCGTGGAGTAAAAACATTCCTGGTATGTCCAAAATCTTTGTCTAAGCTAGGTTTACTTTCGGTCACCACCTTTGAGTGCCAGTTTTTGACTCCTTGTGCTTTGTTTCGCTTGTGGTCTTTTGTCGGTGTTCGTCTTTATTTCCCCTGTGAAGTAAAGACATTATCGGTTTGCTTTGTGTCGTGCTTGTTCGGTCTTAACCTTTGCGCGCTAGATTTGAATCTTTAAAATCTTTTGCTGTTCCCCAAGAAGTTTAACTTTAAAGATTTTGGAAAACCGTTCTCATTTGAATCGTGTCAAACTTAAACTTGGACTTTGTTTGAATCGTGTCAAGCATTGTCTTGTGTGTTCTCGTTTGAATCGTATCAAACTTGGACTTGGACTTTGTTTGAATCGCGTCAAGCATTGTCTTTTGTGTTCTTGTTTGAATCGTGTCAAATTTGAACAGAGTCTTTGTTCGAATTGTGTCGGACACTGACCCCCTTGTTTTAAAACCGTTCTTGTTCGAATCGTGTCGAACTTGAATTGGGACTTTTCTTGAATCGTGTCAAGCACTGTCTTTTGTTTTAAAACTGTTCTTGTTCGAATCGTGTCGAACAATGAACCCTTACCTTGTTTCTTTTCTGAAATTGCTTTAAGCTAAGTTTCTTGGATCAAATTTATTCAACTTTAAGACTTCTATCTGATGCGCAGAGTTAGTCTCTATCTTCCTGGCTTTTCTTGAAGATCCCATTTTGAACTCTTCAGCCTGAGATCCCCAGGAAGTCTTTGTTTGGTTGTTTGTCTCCTTTGGACTGATCCCTAGCGATCAGGTTTTTCTTTCTGGTTTCGTGCCCAGGAAGAACGTGGGTTTGTTTTGATCCCTGTGTAGTCTATCTCCCTGGATCTTTCCCCAGTGGAGATTGTCTGTGGTCTTTTCCCCAGTGTTTCTTTGGAGTCTCCCCAATGAATCTCTTTCGCTGGTTAGCCTGTATCCCCAATGAGTTTTTCTCATGGATACTTTAGCTTTCATCTTTCCCTGGTGAAGCTCATCTTTTGCGTCCTGTTTGTCCTTTGGTGTCTCGTTGTGTTTGCATCTTTGCATCTTCTTTGGCATCTTGGCATCATGTTGTTGCATTGCATGATTGCGCATCTGAGGGCAAAATTTTCGGTTATCTATATTTAAATATCCTTCACTTTTAATTCCATGAGGATCTTCATCTCTCATGTCATCCGGTGAAGATATTTAAATAGGGGCAACTGTTGCACCCCAAATTTTACCCTCAGATTTGTCTATCCATCATCATATCTTCTTTTTTTAATCATCAATCTTTCGTTTTTAGCCATTTTATAATTTCATTTTAGAATTTACCTTATTTTTCAAATTTTATTTAGAATTGACTAAGGTTTACTTTTTTAGTTTAATTATAACTTAATTTTTCTTAATTTAGTTCACATTTTAATTAAAGTCAATTAATTTTGTGTTTATTAATTTCATTTTCTTTTGTTTTAATTAAGTGTCGAAATCATTTTAGTTTATATCTCTTTTCAATTAACTTTAATTATAACATAGATTTAGTTAATTAGTCATGTAATCATTTTAATAATTTGTGTCTAAACAAATTACAACATGTTACTTTTATTTATTTTTGGTACATTACAAGAGAGCATCTCTCTCTCCCAGCTCAAACGTGAATTGTGAACCACCAAGTTTAACTTTGCAGCTACCATAATTTAATATCTATTTAATAAAATGTTTTAAGTCTGTTACATTGAAATACATTAGGGTCCTTTTGAAAACAATAGCAGTAAGCTTTTCCATCTCTGCACAAACCGTACCAGCCTACCATCAAGACTCTGCACAATTATACTACTGCAACACGCCAGTGCACTCCAAAGTGTACGAACCTGCATCAACATTACCTTTACAGATCAGAACGACTATTTTTCAAATCACAGGTCTTAACGGTAATATTTTTGAAGGATGGCATTATTTAAGCAGAAGAAAAGAACCTAAGAAGGGGGGGACGCAACCTCACAGTCCGAATGTGATTTCAACAATAACCTTAAATTTTTCTTCATCAACCACAAAATAACCTTTTTTTTCTTCATCTACCAACTTCCTTTATTTTCTGCTACAAAAAAACAAAAGGGCTCATCAGTTGCCAGCCACTGAGTAGTTTAGAACAGAGTGAAAAAGGGAGTTTTTACACCAGAACCATTACGGAAGCAAATTGACAAACGTACCTCTGTTCTTCAAGTTCTTTCTGTTACAAAATAGACCTCCATCAACATCCCAGCCCCTTCGCATAAGCCGTGAGCACTGTCTCCGTTACGCCTGCAGCCCAAACCAATATATAGAAAAGAATTCATAAACAAAATCACATCAGAGTTCATACGCCGAAACCAACACAATTAAAAAAAAAACCAGAAACAAGTTCAGCTCATCAAAAACTAAAACAGAAGCAGAGGAGAGATTCAGAACACAAAGGGAAACAAACCTCGCCAACCTTCAAAACACCATCACGCATAATATCAAGCTACAATTCATCAGCTCCCTTCCAATTCTCATTAATCAATTAACCAAATTCTCTACAATCCTGAACTACTAACTCAACCCCATCCATCATAAATCTCAATTCAGAAACTACTTTCAGTTCAACAAAAAACTTCGTTTCAACACACAGAAAAAAGGATTCACAGCACCATTATCTCAGTTCAATACATCATCAAGCCGAATTCAAGTAGCTACAGAACATAACTGATAATAGCAGTGAAACACATGTTCTCACGAAGAGCAAAATAGAAGAGGAATATTTGAGAGTGGAACTTATCTCCAAGAGAATGATGTGGTCGCGTTCCCGTTCATCTCCAACTTATCCTTACAATGAACAAAGTCAATCAATGAGAATTGAATCAAAGCGAGGGTTATAGTATCCACGCACACACCACTGAAAGTCACATATACGCATTTGAAAAGAGGCGAAGGAATCACTACCTGAAATAAGTAAGCTTTCTAATCTCCGTTTTCTCCGCCAAGAAGAGCCATCGGAGCGACTCCGATAGGTAACTTTGGACTCCCTTTGCTGTCTTTTTTTAATACATGCTCACTTTTGTTTCTCAATTGCTGTTTAGTATAACTACATCTGTTGTTTTGAGCTCCGTTTTCCGTACGTGGCGATTAGGGTTTTGATTTGGGGGAATTCGTTCTTGTTAAGGGTTTTAAGGATAGGATTGATTTCTGGGAAGAGAGAACCGGGAACAAAGGGGGAACGACGTCGGTATGTAGGTAGTGTTTGAAGGTGGACGATGTAAAGAGGTTGCGAAGAACGTTGAGTTGCGAAGACGAGAGGGTGATGATGAAGGGAATAGGTTAGGTTTTGTTTTGTCTTTGTGATCGCCTTCGCCGGAGGATTTTTGTTCCGCCGCGTCTTCATCTTCTCAGGCGAGTTTTTTTTCTCTCTTTTCCGGCGAGGTGATTTGTTGGTGTTAATTGTTCAACGAGGGGAAGTGAGAGTGAAGGAATGAGTTTGTTCCTCTTGTTTTTCTTTCGTTTTATTATTTCCGTTTCCATGCCGCGCGTGTCCTCTTACACCGGTGACATGTGTCACCGTTTCCCAACCTTCCTTGACTCGCGTATGGTGCACCTGTGAGAGTCCACGGTAGTCTCTCTGCTTGGACGTTGTTCCTGTTATCTCTTAATCATACTTTAGATCTGATGGATATCATGTGAGGTCCATGGTAAGGTCTCCTCAGACCCTCTCCACTGGATCAGGCGGGCTGATCCATCATGGGCCTTTTCCTTTTTGATTTTCACACACCCCTAAGAGCCCGTTTAGGCTTCCCTCTTGATTGGGAGTTGTTGTTTACACCCCTGTCTCTTTTAATTAATTTAATTTTTTTTTAAGTTTAAGTTAGGATAATCTTCCTCTTAGTTTAATTAATTTAGTTTAATTTATTTAAGATAATTATTTTCTAATTAGGCTTTTTTAATACTAACGAGTTAGATTTAATTAACTATTTAGTTAATTATTTCCCTTAGGTTTATTTAGTTTTAATTAATCTTTTTAATTAGGTTTTCTTTTTTTTGTTTATCTTTAACCTAATTAGATTTTAAATCATCTTGTTTTTATTTTGAACTTAACCTTTAGTGCTAATTGTGTTGTTAATTGTTAGCCCTTTTAAATTACCATTGTGTTCTAATTGTTAAATTTAATTGCCTTGGCAATTAATTATCAATTGTTGGTTTAATTATTAATATCACCTATGAGTATTTCTGTTGATCATGAAATGTTATTAAATTGACTTGTTTAATTCTTAAGATAATATATCCATGTTGATTGGCCATATGCTTGACTTAAATATGAATATTATCCTTCTTTAATTGTCAACCTTAATATCCTTCTATATGTTTGTCTTCCTAAAGATTGAAGCATATTGTTGTGTTCTTTTAATCATCCTTTATGTTTGTCTTCCTAAAGATTGAAGCATAATGTGTTCTTATAATCATGCTCATCTTATCTATATCTTTGTCATAAACATATTGCCATCCTCATGCTTATGTTGTTTTATCTATTATATCAATGTCCTATCTTTATCATATCTTAGCTTTTATCTTTATCTATTCTTGTTATATTATCAACTGTTTTCCCCCTATTCCAAAGGAAGGTGAAATACATTGACTCTTAAAGTCATAGCCCCCATCTTAACCTAAGTAACCTCTTAGGAAGAAAACTTGTTTCTTGGCCTCATCAGAGCCATGGAAATCATAACTAGCTTTAGGAAGAGTTTTTCAACTCTTTGTGATATTCATCCTAATGAATTTATCACTTCCCCTACTGACTAAACTTCAACATAGGTCCATTTCAACTAGATCTAGAGAGTTCCTAAACTCTACAATGAGCTTGTACTCATTTCCCCTCTGAATATTGGCCATAGTCAATAATTCAGTAGAAGTAGAACTACGCATACTCTGATTCTATTCCCGAGGATACGTAGGCGTAAAGTGCGATACTTTATCGAGTATACTTATATACTAACCCCTAGGGTTTCAACCTTTAGCATAGAACCTTTAGCAGACATAAGATAACATTAGCAAGAGGTTCCCGTAGAGTACTAAGGACGTTTAGGGTGCTAATACCTTCCCTAGGCGTAACCAACCCCCGAACCTTAGATCTTTCCCCTTTAGGTTTTTCTAACGATCTTGAACCTTTCCTTTGGATAAATCAAGGTCGGTTGTAAAAGAAATATGATGCAAGTTAATTAATAGCTTGTTATCCGATTTTCACCGCAACAAAATCACAGCATCAAACATCAACACATCACAGAAACATAAAACAAAATTCGCGAAAAGCAGACGTTCGCTACTGAGTTCGCTTTGCGAACTGGTTCGCCAGGACATTCGCTTTGCGAAGAAATCAGCGAGTCCCTAATTCCCACACAGAAACACCAGAACGCTTCATCGGTCATCTTCGCCACTTTGTTCGCTGTGTAAACCCATTCGCTGGGAAGTTCGCCTTGCGAACTAAGCATCTCATCCACTTCCAGTCCAGTATCCCAAAACACCATAATCGTGCATTCACTGCGCTACTAGCTTTGCGAGTCTGGAGCGAATGTACGCCGTGCGAGTGAGTCGTTCGCTTTGCGAACTCGCGATTACAGCAAATCGCTGCTACGTATCAGTAGCACCACAACCCCAAAAATCCTCACGATTTCAACCCTAATTCACCCCAAAACATCCCTACAACATCCCTAAGGCATCATGGAACTCAAATGTATAAAACCTACGACTATTAGGTCGATTCATCACACTATTCAAAACCTCAAACCACATAAACCTTCAAAACTCTCAAGATTCCCATAAACCCCATAAATCCCTTTTACCACAAGGCCTAAACAACATCGACATGGAAAATACCCTCAAGGTCTATTTTATCCGATTCAATTCAACCCTTAACAATCGATTCACAAAATACCCTCAATTCATCAATTTACTCATAAAACCCATAAACCCTCATAAACCTCAAAATCCACTTTAAATACATCGAATCCCTATATTGAAATTAAAACAATGAAAGGCAATACTCCCCGTACCTTAAATTGTCGATTCGAAGCTTTCTCTATCGATTCTTTGGAAATCTTCTCGAATTCCTCGCCTTCTCCTTTTTCCTCAGAGCTCTTACTTCTTTCCTTCTTTTCACGATCTAACAAAATGAAACCCAATTCTCTCAAATCCTCCTTTTTGTTAAACCAAACTCTTGGGATTCTAATACCATCACTAATCCTTCTCAAAAGTCCATCTTACCCTTAATTCCTCTAATATTATTTAAAATAAATAATAATACAATATAGTCTATAATATATACTATTATTTAATTAAATAACTAAAATTCCACAAAATCACCGACATCAATACGAATCACCAAAATTCATAGAAATTCACAAATATAATATTTAAATAAATATTCTTACGGAATTTGGGGTGTTACATTTCTCACTTTCAACAAATTTTCTTCTCATTTCTCTTATTCCATTATAATATTCTTAGTTCTTTAGGAGTGAAAAATATCAGTGAAGTTTTTGTTGTGTATTATGGTGCAGTGCAGTAATTTGTGTAAGAGTTTTTTATCTCTTGTAAAGTTTATTTCATGAGAAGTCAATGTTTGGTTTGCGAGCTTATCAAGTTAAAGCTCTCATTTATTTTGTTAGAATTTTCGTTAAAATCTCTATTTGATTTGTGATCTCAACCAGTATAAAAGATTTCAAATTGCTTGTGAGAATGTTCATTAAAATCTCTATTTAGTTCGTGAGTTGCACCATATATAAAAGCTCTCATTTAGTTTGAGATTTGTCTGGTATAAAATCTTCTGTTTGGTTTGGAGGAGAGCTACTGTAAAACTTCAAGTTTGATTGTAAGAAGGTTCGTGGGAATAACTTGTGAAAACCTCACACATATAGTTAAAACTCTCAAGAAAAAATACTTAGGGAGAGGATTAGGGCATGTGGTTGGGTCAAACCTCTATAAATGTCTAGTTCAATATTCTTATCCTTATCTCTCTTTATTTCTGTTGATTGCTTACTTCTAATGTACCCAAATTTGTTTTCTAATCTGATTTTATTCTTTTTATTTATTATGCTGCTCACTCTTTGCAAAATTGTTTTAAACAATTTCTTTTACCAAATATTTTTTGATTGAACATTATTTTTCAAAGTAACACAATTCACCCCCCCCCCCCCCCCCCCCCCATTCCCCACTTATGCTTGGAGTCACTTAACCAACATTTTCTAAAGTTGGCTCTGAGGGAATTTTGGTAGTTTTATATGATCTTTGTTCCCACATTGAAAACAGGTTGACATCATCATCATCAGTAACACCATGATTCCATCTCATTAATCTTCTTCACCAAACTTTATCATCATCACCTATCAAAGGTGAGTTCCTAGTAAGTTTTTATCTTGGGGGAAAACTTCATGACTTGGAACGTTAGGGTTTTGTGTTAAATCCATTATTGATATGTTGTTAATGACAAATCTTGTCATGGTTGATGTTGTTATGATAAGCTAGGTTATTATGTTGTGTTGGTGTTGATTGTTGAATTAAGACCTTGATATTTGAAGTTGTGGATGTTAATTATGTGTACTTGTGTTAGTGTGTGAGTGTGCGTGTGTGTGTGTGTTGGTATGAATTATAATGGTTAAGTTTGGATTTTGATGTGGTTAGAAGATGAAAATGGTAATAAGTAAGGTGATGAGAAGCACCTGAATCAACAAACCAAGCCTGGGAGTCAAGCTCAGTTGGCTGTCAATATTCTTGAGTGTGAGCAGTTGGTTGAGTTGTGATAGCAGTCATGGCCATTGCTTGAGAACCTGAACTTAAAGCTTCCCCTTTTGATTCTTTATCATTCTGAGACTCATTATTCTTTGTGTGAGTGTTGTGAAGACTGAAGGATTCATCATACATGAGCCAGCAATTTAAAGCAACATGATCAAGCTTCCCACATAGTTCACATGATGGTCTGCTTCCTTGAGCTTATCGACCTTTGCCACGCCCTCTACCTCTGTAAGCTCGACCTCTTCCCCTAGCATTGTTGAATTTTTCATGTGAGCTACCTGCTCCATGACCAGTATGAGCTACATTAGCTGAGACTTGTGTCACAACTAGTTCTTGCCTAAATTTGTCCAACTGAGATTCTTGTACATACAAGAGAGCTCCGACATCACATAGTGAGAGAGGCTCAGTACTGGCATACATCTGCATCTAAAAGGGGTTATATTCTTCTGGTAATCCATTTAGAATTGAGTCAATTTGATCCTGCTTAGAAATCGTGTCTCCAACTACAAGAATAGAGCTTGCAATAGAGCATGAATTCAGTGATTGACTGATTCCCTTTCTTGGTGGATTTCAATTCCACTCTCAACCAACGAACCCTAGCTCGCATTTGAGAATTAAAGAACTTGTGTATCTTATCTCACACTTCGTAAGAATGTTTGCATGAAAGCACTCACTGAAGAACTGACTCAGATATAGTTAATAGGAGCCATATGAACAAAGCTTGGTCTAGAACGATCCAAGATTCGTATTCTTCAGAGATGTTGTTGAGTAACCGATCTTGATTTGTCTTGAACTTCACAAGAATTTGAGGATTTACGACAAACCGGTGCATCTTCTGAGTAAGAATTACTTCTTCGGCCTGTTGATTCCATGGAAGGTAGTTGTTATCCTTAAGCTGAATTGAGAGCTTTGGACCATATGTGTTGTTGGAGTTTGGTGTGAAGAAGCTCGACGAAGTGTTTCTCGACTGTTCTTAATTCTCTGTGGATGAGTTTTGATTTGAAGAGTTCGCCATTGATGATGCAGAGTGAAGTTTTTCCTTATGAGGAAGAAGAAGGTGAAGATGAAGATGAATTTGGGTTGAAGCGGAACTATGGTTCAGATCTGAACCATTTCTGATACTATAATAGAATTGAGTAAATTGCATTGTATTTTTTTCATCTTATTCAACTTAACCTTTCAATGCAAGGCCATGAGATATATATACAACATACAATGGTAAAGTTTGTTATGCTAACAACCTAACAAACTCTTAATAGAAAATAACATATCACACTATTACACAGTTAGTAATATTTTTATCAGTGTTAAAATATTTAAAATCTTAGAACACTTTTAAAATACTTGTGTTTGTGTTTTTTATATATGTTGTATATAAATATTAATGATAAATAACCTCGACCCCAATATTGAAATTTAAAAATCTGTTCATGTTATTTAGTTTTATAGTCCTTATAAAATTTATTCATGTTAGAATTAACCCCTCGTGTAATATTTATTCAGTTAGTCTTAATTTAGCTCATATTAGTTGAACTAAAATTAAATGTTCAATGTATTATAAAGATCAACTTGCAATGTAAACTAATATTTCTACACGATTAAAATTAAACAATATCACAAAAAAGGAAAGAATTGATATAATTGCAACTCTAAAAGAAAAAGGTTTAATATTTTATGGGACTAAAAGCAACTTTAAACTAGATTTGTAATGCTTTTGTATTATCTTATTGACTTAAAGTTAAGTTTTCGACAAAACTACTGCAAAGTAAAGCATATTCTTTTTTTTTCCAGAAAGTGTGTTACATGCAGACATGTTATCAAACTTTATGTTTATATTTATAGTACATACTTTTAAATACTATATTATATATTGTTACAACCAGAAATGTTAATTATTCCATTCCCTGTATGCATCTTTGTGAATATTATATATTTGCTACTAGTTATGGTAGTAAAGACAGACAAAGTTGGGCAGAAATAACAATAATAAACAAATGCATTTTAATTTGGTCGGTTTCCATATCGTCTTTGCCTTTATTTTTTTAATTTCTTAACTTGAAGAAACAATCCTTATTTCTCAACTAGAAACAACTTGATTCTTTTTATGAAATTCTTTCTGTATGTATTACTCTTTTCTTTTTTAAAAAGGCAAAAATTATATTATATATAAATGAATGCAAACCTATTGATATGGAACTTTTTAATTATTTTGAATATTATGTAAATTTAAAAATGTTAATAAAAAAGATATAATAATTGAAACATACTCATTATTTCTAGAATCATTTAGCAACATAAACTAGTAGCATTAAAATCTCAAAAGGCCTAAAGGTAAAGTGAAGGTAGTGAAGTAGAGGAACAGGTAGATCTCTATTTCTTTTGGTCAGTAACTTTGCTTCAAAGAGGTTTACTGATTGTTCAGATCAGATGACGGATGACTTCACTTTGTTGATAACCATTTCAATTATTTAAGAGGGAAAACATACAATTATAAAGTATTCAAAATCATTCTTGCTCACATCACTTTTCATTCCATTACTTGTTAGTTTTGTAAATCAACTCTCTCTTCATTGTATCTGAAATCAAGTACATCGTAACAACTTTTGCTTCATCATTCACCGGTCAATTCTGATTCTACTACATAACAGTGATATTATTCGTAGAAACTTAAAGTTTGCACTGTATATCTTAGCCACAAATAGGGGGCACATGTTCCGAGATGGCCAAAATAATTGTCCATTTCTTGGGAATTGAGGCAACGGGTAACACATTAGTCACACAATCCGTTTTTTTTAAAAGACAAAGTTATGAGGAATCTCACATGCAAAATAGACAATATCTTTTTTTTAATAAGCAAATCTTTCATATAAATAGGGGTATCTCAACCCGTATACAAAAGCCAGATCAAAGATCACCGGCTACAAAATTCACTGAGAGAATTAACCCAAGTGAAATAATTACAAAAATAAGAACTATTATGACTCTTTTCTATCCACCACCAAGTGTAAAGTAAAATACGATTTGAAATCGTATCCAAATCCCAAAATTCATCCCGAAATACTATGTTGTTACGGGATGACCAAACAATCCAACTAATCGATAACCAAAGGCCTACTGCTATACTAACCTCCAACCCACTATCAACACAGCCCTGCACCCAACAAGTTAAATGAGTTATCATATTCCCCAGCAATATACAAGGTATCCCTACCCATTTACAAGCAAAATCCCACACCAAAATCGTCTTACTACAGAAACATAAAACATGCTCCACCGACTCCATTTCAAGGAAACAGAAAGGACAAGACATCTCGTGTCTATTAGTGATAATACCTCTACGTGTCAAATTATCCCTCGTAGGAATTCTCTTGTGAAGTATCCTCCACCCAAACACTTTCACCTTAAAAGGAGCTTGAGCTAACCAAACTAACTTGAATGCCGCTTTCAATTCAATTCCAAGCTGAGCAACATCCTCTCCAATTTTCTCTAGCAAAAAAACATACATGGAAGTAACAGAAAAAACATGGTTTTCCTCCAGCAACCACTTGACCGAAACTTTGGCTCTCTTGTCAATGGATATATCAGCCAAAATCGAATATAACTCTTCAAGCTGTGACCGAACCTGATCAACCAAATCAGATTCCTCCACCTGATCAACCAAATCAGTTTCCTCCAGTTTAATATCCCAAGTCCAATTCTTTCCCTCCCAATAACCATTATCCAAGACTGTCATTACTGTTGTATCTACTAAGCTAAACAGAAGAGGAAAACGCCTACCAAAGGTATCATTCATTGCCCATTTAGTCCTCCAAAAGTCCACCCTACTACCGTCTCCAATATCGTATGCAACTAAGTCAGCTAACATACCCTCTCCCGCAACTTTAGTGGCACGGAACAGATCTACAAACCACTTAGAAGCAGGGACCTGCAATTTTGAAAACTCACCACTGAAAAAATCAGAACTGCTATAAGGATATCTATAATTGATAAAGTCTTTCCAAATTGAACTCTTGTTCTCTAAAATCTTTCAAGACCATTTAAGGAACAAAGCCAAGTTGAATAACTTAAGATCTTTCACCCCTAAACCACCCAACTCTCTATTCCTGCATACCATTTTCCAGCTTATCCACGCAATCCCTCTTTTATTCTCCAAGCCATTCCACAAAAAAATATTTTTGGATCTTCGTGAGAATTCTAACCACCTTAGCCGGCATTTTATAGAAAGCCATATAGTGGATAGGTAAATTATTCAGGACAGAATTAATCAACGTTACTCTACCTCCCATTGATAAGAAACGGCTCCTCCACGTATTCAATCTAGCACGCATCGTATCAATCACCGGCTTCCAAAATGAAATTAACCTGTGGTTGCCTCCAATAGAGATCCCAAGAAACGAAAACTGAGAGGAGGAAATTTTACAGGAAAGATACATCTCTGCAGCTCTAATCTTATTCTCTTCCAAACCAACACATATCAAAGAACTCTTGCTGAAGTTTATATCCAACCCTGAAGTGAGACGAAAACCTTTCAAGATGGATTTAATAACAATAATATTTTTCCAAGAACCGTCACCAATTAGGACAGAATCGTCAGCATATTGCAACAAATGAAAATCAATATCAGAGTTGACTCTAAACTCAGAAAAAGAACCAGCTGCTATAGCACGCTTCATTATTACTTCCAGCCCCTCTGCAGCCAAACAAAAAAGGAAAGGAGCAAGGGGATCTCCTTGCTTGAGACCCCTAGATACTCTGAAATCTTTAGATGGACTACCATTAACTAAAACAGATGAAAAACTATTAAAAACACCAAGGTTCATCCATCTCATCCACTTCGAACCAAATCCCATATGTTTCATGACTTCACGAAGATAGTTCCAATCTACACAATCATATGCTTTAGCGAAATCCACTTTGATAATTATTAGATCCTTCTTAGAACTCTTGGCATACTCCATAATTTCATTTAAGACAAACACCCCATCTAATATATTTCTACCTTCCAAAAACGTAGTTTGGGTCTTAGAGATAATTCCTCCAATCTTCTTCTTGAGCCTGTTGGAAAGAATCTTAGAGATTACCTTATAAACAGAAGTGACAAGAGAGATAGGTCTATATCCATCAAAATCCTCAGGGTTTTCAGTCTTCGGAATCAAAACCAAAAAAGAGGAAGCAAAGCTTTTATGTAATTGTTCCCCTGCAAAAAACTCCAACACACAATTTGAAAATTCTGAACCTACTATGTCCCAGCATCTTTTTAAAAATTCGAAACTGAAGCCATCAGGCCCAGGACTAGGATCTCCAGAAATACCAAACACCACTTCCCTGATTTCCTGACAGTTTACATCAACCTCTAATTCTTGATTGTCTGCAAGAGAAAGAGATTTAAATCCAACACCACCAATATGAGGAAAAGGTCTATCAACCCTACTGAATCTACTAGCAAAATGAGAAATGGCTGCTTGTTTCACGATCTGCATATCCTCCACCAATTTACTATTTATTATGACTCCATTAATGGTATTAAGATTTATCCTCTGTGTAAAGACCATATACAATACATGCCTCAAATCATATATTATACATGAGTTTCACTTTTTGGTACTGAAACATAATAAGTTCCTAGTTAACACATTATATATATAAATGCCTCTAATACAAAAGAACTAAAAGTCTAAGGCATTACATATACAAGATGTTCCAAAATGATAAAAACTAAGAACTAGATCAAAACAATGATCTCAAAACATAACGCCATAGCGGAAGCCATGCCATCACAAAACCACGATCCGTAAGGAAAGTCAAATAACCTTGTCCTTACCCTTCGCCAAACCTGCAGAACCTGTGATGTAAACAACAACAGTGGGGTGAGATACATCAAATCTCAGTGAGTTCCCTATCTTAAGGTCCTCTCGGCTTTACAAGGTTCTAACAAAGTCCTAACTCACGTCCAAGGGGAAAGGGGAAAGACCATGAGTACACACACACTATATGGAAACATGTTATGAGTTCATCAACTCACAATATCACTAATCGATAACCATGCCAAGGTATCCCCTATTCCCGTCCTCTTCTACGTCTAGAAGTCGACCCGGGTCATGGATCCTTGCAACCTACTTGACATACGAATGGATTCGGGTTCTACGGGCCATTAACCGTTATGAACCGTCACTTCTCACGGGCCTTATACCGTCACAAGCCTACGCTCCATGGGCGCCATTCGTACTAAAATGAAATGCGGGAATCAAACCTGCCAAGTAGTGGTGCATATGTTTCAGAGGAGCTCGAGACCCATGAAACGCACTCGCAAAAACAATAATAACCGGTTACGATTACGTGATCTCACAAAGACTTGATTGTATTCGACAATCTCAAGGCCATTACGCCTTATCACAACCAAACGGTTAACACACATGTTCCATACTAGTGTTTATCCATTCTATATTCTTCCGACACTGTTTGGGTTAATTGTCCTCACTCTACTTATTTTATGTTTTATCATACATACATTTTCAACAATAATTACACAACATTAAACACTAAAATCAACAAAGCGACACGATTTCATAAATCCCAATATAATTAAATCGGCCGACAGTCTTAAAACCCATGGATTAAGAAAGTACATTTTATTACCTTTCCAACGATACCAAAATTGTTCCATTCCGAGTTACGGATAAAAAGTTACGGCATTGGAAACAAACGATCGGAAATAAAATATCACAACAGCAGAATTCTGCAAGTCCCCTGGCCATACGCGTATTGGTACTCCCCGTACGCGTATTGCCCAACAATCTCGCCCAGCCATACGCGTATTGCCCAAGGCCATACGCGTATGGGCAAGGCTATTTTCCTTCAAAATTCCCTTGTAAAAGTCCAATACGCGTACCACCATGTCTCATACGCGCATTGCCTTGTCCATACGCGTAACGCCCAATTTTCTTCACATCCATACGCGTATTGCCCTACTCAATACGCGTATGGCCCTGCGTGATACGCGTATGGGCAGTTTGAACCCAGAAATTTTCCTGCAGAATCTGTCTGCTACGGGTTGATTCAATTCAACCCCAAAATCCCATTTTTCCAATCTAAAATTCATCAAAACATGTTATAACATAACAATCGGTATAAACATACAATCACACATTGCATTTAGCAGCTAGATTCATGAATTTCATGCAAAATTAATCAATTTCCATAATACCAATCTAACTCTAACTCAATAAAACTCTACCCTAAAGAGTCTAACTAGAACCCACCTGGATTACTAGACGAGGAGGTTGAAATTGAGACGAATTGATGAAGAACAGATGATTGTTGATGATCTTGAGCTTTTGGGAAATTTTCCTCTCTTTTTCCTCCTCCTTCCTTTCCTTCTCTTCCTTTTCCCTTTCTCTTTACTATCTTTAGCTTTTGTTTGTTTTCTTCCAAGGAAAATGAAAAGAAAATAGATAGTATAGAAACTATCACTTTTAGTAATACTACTAAATGTCCAAGATTAGCTCAAATACATCAAATTATAAAAACTCAACGTTAAATACTATTAATTTAATCAACTCTGAGTTCGTCAGTTTACTCTAATTATTTTATCAAATAATTACTCAGAGTACTCCGGAACCCAGTTGATCATAATAATATTAACCAGAGCGTTTATAAATTTACGGGGTATTACATCCTCCCCCCCTTAAATAGAAATTCGTCCTCGAATTTAGAAGATTACCTGAACAGATGTGGATAAGATTCTCGCATTTCCGATTCTAGTTCCCAAGTAGCATCGCCCGGATGCGTCATATCCCATTGCACCTTAACAAGTGGAATATCTTGGTTCCTTAACACTTTTGTTTCCCTTCCCACAATACAACTCGGTTGTGGTCTAAAAGTCAAATCCGCTTCAATTTCCACTGATTCGGGTAGAATTGGCTGAAGAGGATCAGGAATAAACTTACGGAGCTGAGATACGTGAAAAACGTCATGCATCTCGGATAGAGAGGGTGGTAAGGCTAATCTATAAGCAACTTCACCAATCCTTTCTAAAATCTGATACGGTCCCACGTATCTCGGACTTAACTTACGCGACTTAAACGGTCCTTTCAATCTCAATCTCGGAGTAACCTTCAGAAATACATGGTCACCTTCCTCAAATTCCAAAGGTCTCCTACGATTATCCGCATAACTCTTTTGGCGATCTTGTGCTTGTTTAACCTTCTCGCGGATCATTCGAATCTTTTCCGTAGTCTCTTGAATAATCTCGGGTCCCAAAATTCTATCTTCGCCAATTTCAGCCCAACACAAAGGTGTCCTACACTTTCTCCCATACAACGCTTCATAAGGAGCCATACCGATGCTCGCATGGTAACTATTGTTATATGAAAACTCAATTAACGGCAAAAGTTCTTTCCAATTCCCTATACTCTCTAACACACAAGCTCTTAACATATCCTCCATCGTTTGTATTGTTCGTTCAGTCTGACCATCCGTTTGAGGATGATTCGACGTGCTCAAACACAAATTCGTACCCATCGCTTGTTGGAACACTTTCCAAAATCTCGAAGTAAACTTCGGATCTCGATCGGACACAATACTAGAAGGAATACCATGCAATCTCACAATCTCAGCAATAAACAACCTTGCAAGATGACTTGCCTTATAAGTAGTCTTTACGGCTAAGAAATGTGCAGATTTCGTTAGTCGATCCACAATTACTCAATTAGAATCATAACCTCCTAGTGCACGAGGTAAACCTACTGCAAAATCCATAGAGATACTACTCCACTTCCAAACTGGAATATCCAAAGGTCGTAATAGACCGCCCGGTCTTTGGTGTTCAATCTTCACCTGTTGACATACTGCACATTCTGACACATATTCCGCTATATCCTTTTTCATTCCAGACCACCAATAATCCTTCTTTAAATCCTGATACACCTTCGAAGAACCAGGATGTATCGTAACAGTACCTTTATGAGCTTCGTCTAGAATCTTCCTTTTTAACGCTTCATCTTTCGGAACACAATTCCTTTGATTAAACAGAACAATCCCATCTTGTAACTCCTCCTCTAACATTTGTGCCTGTTGAATCTCAACTCTCAAGGTAGAATTGATATTCAAATTTCCCATAATCACACAATTCGGAGTCCACACAAACTGGAGATTAAGATCTCTAAACTTTTCCAACAATGAATACTCCAAAATCATCAATTCTGCACTATGAACCATTTTCCGACTTAAAGCATCCGCTACTTTATTCGCCTTTCCTGGATGATACTTCAATTCTAAGTCATAATCTTTTAAGTACTCCATCCACCTTCTTTGTCGCATATTCAACTCCTTTTGATCAAACAAATACTTCAAGCTTTTGTGGTCACTGAACATTTCAAAACGTACACCATATAAATAATGACGCCACACCTTCAGTGCAAAAACCACTGCAGCTAGTTCCAAATCATGAGTCGGATAATTCTTCTCATGAACTTTTAACTGTCGAGAAGCATAAGCTACCACTTGACCACCTTGCATCAGAACACCCCCTAATCCCCTCTTAGAAGCATCACAAAATACTTCATAAGAGTTGTTAGGATTAGGAATAATTAATACTGGAGCACTCGTCAAACTTTCCTTCAATTTCATAAAACTTTGTTCACAACCCGAATCCCACTCCAAAGCAACATTCTTCCGAGTAAGTTTCGTCATTGGTAAGGCCAATTGAGAAAAGCTGTCAAAAAAATCTTCCATAGTAACCTGTCCATCCCACGAAACTTCTAACTTCTGTAACATTTCTCGGTCTCTCCCAATTAATCACTGCTTCTACTTTCGATGGATCCACTGCCACACCACCTCGAGATATCACATGTCCAAGAAAATTAACTTCCGACATCCAAAACTCACACTTGCTCAACTTAGCAACCAATTGCTTCTCTTGCAAGACCGATAAGACAATCCTCAGATGTTCTTCGCACTTTTGTGGAGTACGAGAATAAATAAGAATGTCATCAATAAAGATTACCACAAACTGGTCCAAGTAAGCCTGAAATATACGGTTCATGTAATCCATAAAAACAGCTGGAGCATTAGTCACACCGAAAGGCATCACTAAGAATTCGTAATGACCGTAACGGGTTCTAAATGCAGTTTTTGGCACATCGGACTCTTCACTCGAATCTGATGATAACCCGACCGTAAATCAATCTTCGAGAACACACAGGCTCCTTTCAATTGATCTAACAAGTCGTCTATCCTTGGTAAGGGATACTTATTCTTAATGGTAACTTTATTCAACTTACGATAATCAATGCACAAACGCATACCCCCATCTTTCTTCTTTACCAATAACACTGGAGCTCCCCACGGTGAAACACTAGGCCTAACGAAATGCTTAGACATCAAGTCCTTCAATTTGTCCCTTAATTCTCTTAATCCAAGCGGCGCCATCCGATACGAAGAAACGGATACAGGAGCCGTTCCCGGTATCAGGTCAATAGAGAACTCGACTCCTCTCTCCGGAGGAAAGAGTAGTAACATTCTCTGGAAACACTTCGGAAAACTCACCCACTATAGGAATACTCAGAACTTGCTGGTCACTACCTCCTTCCTTAGGAAGAACCATTAAAACAGATTTCTCCTTCTCGAATAAGAAGTCTACCATTCTTACCGTACTTCCTAAAATCGTTGATAAAACCTCTTTCAGAGTAGTCTCAGCAGATGGAATAATAATTAACTTCTCTTCACAACCGATAAAAACCGAATTAACTGAAAGCCAAACCATTCCCAGAACAACATCCACTTTCTTAAGCGGTATACTAATAAGGTCGATCTGGAAAACTCTATTATTCATAGACAAAACAAAATTTTCACACACACCTGGACACAAAAGAATATGTTGCACCGCAATCCAATAAAACAAAACAAAGATATCCGTTAACGAAGCACGTACCCGAAATTCCAAAGTCATCGCCTTTTGCTTCCTCCCTTTGCGTCTGATTCCTATTCTGAGGACAATCCCTCGCAATGTGGCCCACCTTCTGACATTGATAACACTTCACCCCTTTGAAGCTACATATACCAAAATGCATCTTACCACATGTGCAACACACAGGAGATGCACCCGTCCGAGATTTCTGGATCTGTTTCCTTTTGAAAGCCTGCTGCTTAGACCGAAACTGTTGGCCTGACCTTCCACACTCGTTCTGATTCGGCCTACGCGAATCCCCTTCTGTCTGAACTTCCCTCAAGCTATCCTCTATCATATCATATTGCCTCAACTGCTGGGCTTCAGGCTCTCTTCGAATCCTCAAAGAACTAGGAAGATACTTTTCAATAAAAATCGGCCTGAATTGCTCCCACACTTTAGGTACACCTTGCATAGTCATGAAAGCTGAAGCAACATCCCACCACCTCTCAGCAGGACCCCTCAGTGAGTGAGAAGCAAACACTACCTTGTTCTCCTCACTACAGCAAATTACTAGAAAAATTCTCTCCATGCCAGCAATCCAGTCATGAGCTCTCACAGGATCCATTCCGCCATGAAATTCTGGAGGATTCATGCGGAGGAAATCCCGAAAACTCCCACCTACAATCTCTGGGACAACCACTCGAGGATGAAGACCTACATTCATCCGTTGCACCATATGTTGCATGAACTGGTTCTGCTGCTGCTGCATCTGTCGTACAAACTGATACAAAGAAGCATTTGCATCGCCGCCTGGCGGATTCATCCCAGCTGGAGCATTTGTGGGTCTACCACGATTGTTTCTGCGTCCGCCAACCATGTTCCTAAATGTCATATAGATAGAATTAAGTTGATCAGGCTCAATACCATAAATATAACACCTAAGACCCAAGGCGACAACACGCATCTGAAACAGAAAGAAACACTTATTCTATTTCATGGCTAGGTCGAGGATACGACCTGCTCTGATACCAACTGTAAAGACCATATACAATACATGCCTCAAATCATATATTATACATGAGTTTCACTTTTTGGTACTGAAACATAATAAGTTCCTAGTTAACACATTATATATATAAATGCCTCTAATACAAAAGAACTAAAAGTCTAAGGCATTACATATACAAGATGTTCCAAAATGATAAAAACTAAGAACTAGATCAAAACAATGATCTCAAAACATAACGCCATAGCGGAAGCCATGCCATCACAAAACCACGATCCGTAAGGAAAGTCAAATAACCTTGTCCTTACCCTTCGCCAAACCTGCAGAACCTGTGATGTAAACAACAACAGTGGGGTGAGATACATCAAATCTCAGTGAGTTCCCTATCTTAAGGTCCTCTCGGCTTTACAAGGTTCTAACAAAGTCCTAACTCACGTCCAAGGGGAAAGGGGAAAGACCATGAGTACACACACACTATATGGAAACATGTTATGAGTTCATCAACTCACAATATCACTAATCGATAACCATGCCAAGGTATCCCCTATTCCCGTCCTCTTCTACGTCTAGAAGTCGACCCGGGTCATGGATCCTTGCAACCTACTTGACATACGAATGGATTCGGGTTCTACGGGCCATTAACCGTTATGAACCGTCACTTCTCACGGGCCTTATACCGTCACAAGCCTACGCTCCATGGGCGCCATTCGTACTAAAATGAAATGCGGGAATCAAACCTGCCAAGTAGTGGTGCATATGTTTCAGAGGAGCTCGAGACCCATGAAACGCACTCGCAAAAACAATAATAACCGGTTACGATTACGTGATCTCACAAAGACTTGATTGTATTCGACAATCTCAAGGCCATTACGCCTTATCACAACCAAACGGTTAACACACATGTTCCATACTAGTGTTTATCCATTCTATATTCTTCCGACACTGTTTGGGTTAATTGTCCTCACTCTACTTATTTTATGTTTTATCATACATACATTTTCAACAATAATTACACAACATTAAACACTAAAATCAACAAAGCGACACGATTTCATAAATCCCAATATAATTAAATCGGCCGACAGTCTTAAAACCCATGGATTAAGAAAGTACATTTTATTACCTTTCCAACGATACCAAAATTGTTCCATTCCGAGTTACGGATAAAAAGTTACGGCATTGGAAACAAACGATCGGAAATAAAATATCACAACAGCAGAATTCTGCAAGTCCCCTGGCCATACGCGTATTGGTACTCCCCGTACGCGTATTGCCCAACAATCTCGCCCAGCCATACGCGTATTGCCCAAGGCCATACGCGTATGGGCAAGGCTATTTTCCTTCAAAATTCCCTTGTAAAAGTCCAATACGCGTACCACCATGTCTCATACGCGCATTGCCTTGTCCATACGCGTAACGCCCAATTTTCTTCACATCCATACGCGTATTGCCCTACTCAATACGCGTATGGCCCTGCGTGATACGCGTATGGGCAGTTTGAACCCAGAAATTTTCCTGCAGAATCTGTCTGCTACGGGTTGATTCAATTCAACCCCAAAATCCCATTTTTCCAATCTAAAATTCATCAAAACATGTTATAACATAACAATCGGTATAAACATACAATCACACATTGCATTTAGCAGCTAGATTCATGAATTTCATGCAAAATTAATCAATTTCCATAATACCAATCTAACTCTAACTCAATAAAACTCTACCCTAAAGAGTCTAACTAGAACCCACCTGGATTACTAGACGAGGAGGTTGAAATTGAGACGAATTGATGAAGAACAGATGATTGTTGATGATCTTGAGCTTTTGGGAAATTTTCCTCTCTTTTTCCTCCTCCTTCCTTTCCTTCTCTTCCTTTTCCCTTTCTCTTTACTATCTTTAGCTTTTGTTTGTTTTCTTCCAAGGAAAATGAAAAGAAAATAGATAGTATAGAAACTATCACTTTTAGTAATACTACTAAATGTCCAAGATTAGCTCAAATACATCAAATTATAAAAACTCAACGTTAAATACTATTAATTTAATCAACTCTGAGTTCGTCAGTTTACTCTAATTATTTTATCAAATAATTACTCAGAGTACTCCGGAACCCAGTTGATCATAATAATATTAACCAGAGCGTTTATAAATTTACGGGGTATTACACTCTGTCTCAACACATTATGGAAGAACTTAGAATTGATATCTCCATCTGCTATCCACTTGGATCTCGATTTTTGTTTCAGAATACTCTCTTTGACTCTAATGGCTTTCCAGAAATTATCCTCTGCTACATTTCTGCACAACAAGTCCTCACCTGTGATATCTCCACTGTTCAGAACAATCAAGTCTTCCATCTCATTAACGGCCTCAACTTCCTTTTGAATACTAAGATCAACCCATCCAAATATATTGGTATTCCACCAACGAATCCTATCTCGAAGATGTTTCAATTTCATTGCCAAAATATAAGAAGCTTTTCCTGATACCTTAAAATCTTCCCACTCATTCTTAATGAACGGAATGAAATCACAGTGGTCGAACCAACACGACAAAACCTTGAACGGCTTGGGGCCCCAATTTGTGTTTTTAGCAGCAATCCAAACCGGCCTATGATCTGAAATATCCCTCTCTCTTATTTGTTGCGTCACCATATTCCAATCATTAAAAACAGAGGGAGATACAAGAAACTGATCAAGACGACTACACACTGTCCCTTTAGACTTAAACCAAGAGAATTTGAGTCCACTTAAACGGAGATCAACCACCCCTAAAGAATTAATGAACTCAGAAAACTCTAACATGTATCTCCTGTTGGGGCGACTATACCCAATCTGTTCCTCCATACTCTTAATAGAATTGAAGTCCCGCCTACTATCCACTCTCCTGGACTCAAACTGTTTTTAAGATTTATTAATTCCTTCCATAAAACCTTCCTCTCTGCAATGTTACAAGGAGAGTAAATATTAAACAAATAACACTTTCTGCCCTTCCAAATCGCTTGCATCCCAAGATAACCAGAGCCTCTATAACTACAAATGGGTGACAAAACATCAGACTTCCAAATGGTGATTAATCCACCAGAGAGCCCAATAGCATTAGATGCAGACCATTGACAATTCCTATCTTTCCAAACGCTATACACTAATTCATCTGATATACTGCTACACTTCGTTTCCTGCAAAAAACATATCTCTTCCCCCACTTTATTCAGAGTTTCTCTAATCTTCTTTCTTTTCAAAACCCCTCCACACCCTCGTAGATTATAGGAAACTATGTTCATTTAAACTTAATAGCTTCCACCTTTTTACCTTTTATAGATTTTCTATCCACCTCTTCTAAGTTCCTCAATATATTCTCAAACACTTCATCGTCTTCATCCGCTTCAATTCCTAACTGTTGAATAGAATCCCACACCCTAATAGGAATATTCTCCAATTTCTTCTTAATCCTTAAATTACTCTGTACAAAACCAGAATCAGATATAGAATTGTCAATTGAACCGAGTGTCTTGCTCTCATGAATTGGCATAGGATACTTCATACCGTCCTTCCCCTGCACTTCCTGCTTCTTATGAGTCCTCAGAAAAGAACCTTCAGCTTGCAATAGTGTAGCATAATACGAAGGATTGAAAGGAATCTTCAGTCTTTGATAAATTTCTCCAATGATTTGCTTCTTACTCTTCTTTTTAATAACATGAATTCCTTCATCAACCTGAGCCATGGATCTACTAGCATTAAACTCACCTAACTGAACAGACATAGCAGGAGTACATCTATCCAAAGGAGACCTGTCATTAAGGATGTGTTTCGTTCCACTTGTACTTTTAAGACCAAATTCATTTCTATAAACTTTAGCCAAAGAACAAGTGACATGGTCAGGAGTCAAACCATTCTCAATACTCTTAATCGTATTAACCTGCAAATCACATAAATCAACTTCTCCAGCAATATTGGAACTACAATAACAATCGAGAGTAGGGCTACCAACGAGAATAGGCCCTGGTTTAGAGCAACTGTCTTCCACAATATCTGTAGGATGAGAAGATTCCTCTGCAGAATTTATGACTGAAACTTTTCTCTCTCGTTCACAGGCACCAATCTTGCCATCAGAACTCACATACTCTTTCTCCACACCCTCCGCATTCACCCCACCAAAGTTCATCTTAAATCCCTCCTCACCATCATCAGAATTAAGAGACTCAGATTCCACTAAATCTGAACTATCTTCATCATAACAGGACATACTTCTTGAGCAAGTATCTTTAACATACGGCCCAAAAGAATCTTTCACTATCTTAATACGGAATACATTACCATTGACATCTAGATTTACCACTTCGTTGAGATTCATAGCACTCTTCGTCCCTAATAGTAAAGGTTTGAAGTCGATGGAAACAACTTCTAAATCCTTCTATTTTGTAATGTAAAGGCTACAAGAAGAGTATAAATAAGTTTCATTATTAGTATTTTACATCAAGCAATATTCAACTAATAATATTTTCTTAAAAAATAGAGAGTTTATATTTATCTTAACGGTTTCTTTTGCTCTTGATCCACATTTGATATCATAACAGGTTGCCCGATATTTTGGAATTGAGTTTGAACAAATAAATCAACCCAAATTATGTTTTAAAGAGAACAAGAAGTTGTCTCACTAAACAAACTTCAGGGTTAAATATATTTGTGGTCCCTATAAATATCTTACATTTCATTTTTAGTCTTTATAAAAAAACATATATTTTATCCCTACAAAAATTGTATGCATGCAGTTTTAGTCCTTGTTATTTACTAAAATTTTGAAAACTATTTAATTACTCCTAAACTTATAAATTTTTTAATAAATTTTTTTTCATACGTATTCAAATTATTATAAAATGTTTCTTTATCAAATTATATAATTTTTTAAAATGAGAATAATTAAATATGAATTTTTTAAATTTCAAAAGTAAATGATAAAAGTAATGAAAATCTCGACTTAAAAATCAAATTTTGAGTTCCTTTTTTTTCGAGGAACTTTTTATAATGTTCTAAACATATCTGCAAAATAATCATTCAAAAATACACGTTGATTTAACAGTAGGGACTAAAACTACGTGCATAATTATTTTGTAGGAAACAAAACACGTTATTTTTTATAGGGATCAAAAACAAAATTTGGTAATTTTATAGGTACCAAAAACATATTTAACCCTAATCTTTATATGATATTTATTTTAATTTTGGCTTATTTGCAATTTTGGTCCTATATATTTTTTTTTATCCCCCTAATTTAAAATCCAAAATTTTTGTCCTATATTTTCATTTTTTTACTTTTGATCCACCTATTTTAAAATCCAAAATTTTGGTCCCCTTATTTTTATTTTTTAGACTTTTGATCCCCTTTCCTAATTAGAAATGGGACTAAAATCCAAAACAAACTTAAAATAGGGGACAAAAATTAAATAAAAAAATAAAAATAGAGGGATTAAAATTCTGAATTTTAAATTAGGGGGACCAAAACTTTAAAAAATTGAAAAAAAAAATCAAAATTCTGAATTTTAAAATAAGGGGAGCAAAACTAAAAAAATGAAAACAGGAGGTCAAATTGCAATTAAGCCTTTAATTTATATAATAAAAAATAAAATTTTATTTAATTATAAATATTATTTTTTTATTTAAAATGAAATTGTTATATATTTAATTTTAATTTTAATTTTAATTTGTTGACATTAATAAATATAAAATGAAAAGGAAAAACATTTAATTTGCCTTACTTTTATATCCTTTATTTAAGAATACAATTTTATATTTTTTTTTAGACATTAAATAAAATTGTAATACGCAATTCATATTTTTTCGTTGTATACAACTATAAATTTATTCTATGGTAATGTATGAATGACTAAACACAAAATTATGTTGTCTTTTATATGTGTATGTATGAACTAATAAAAATCTTGTAAAAAACTGAACAAACCGAACTAATTTAAACCGCATTATTTTAATTTGGTTTTATTTTATTTTATTTATAAAAGTCAACCAAACCATACTTTTTTTCTTACAATTCAGATAATTTTTAACATCAAAATCGTCCAAACCACAACACGAACACCTTTAATTATATATCATTTGTACTCCCTTTAAAATCGCACTACGAGTGTTTTTTGCTTTATTATTGAGCTATTAATGTTGCTTTGATAGTATGTGTAGCGTGCGATTTTTGTCGCGACCACCTTATCGCCATGGGTTTCTCCTCATCGCAATGGAAAGGGAAGGGAAAGGAAAGGGAAGTTATCTAAAACTAACCTTGCACGCAAATGTCTAACTGAACAAATGCTTAAGAGATTCGGGGAGTTTGGGGTCAGGTTATACAATGGGGAGTTGTCAATTACCCACCCTATATGTGGTTATCCACAGGTTGTTAACAATTTTCTTTACTGCTTTCTACTTACTGGTGTTTGTTTGTTGTGGGTTGGGAATGTTTCTCCTTTGGGAGTGTTGAGAGAGAGAGAGTTTTTGTTTGATTTTGGATTTTTCGAGGTTTTTTTATGAGTGAAGGTACTGGACCTAAAGTTTTTGATTGGTGTGTGAAGGTACTAGACCTAAAGTTTTTGATTGGTGTGCTCGCTAAGATTTCGCAATCTTATACCTACGTATTCCCGTTAAATAAAACAGTGAAATCAGAGCAATCGTAGTTCCTCCTATTCTATGGGAGGAAAAGATATTTGGTGTCTTGTTCGAAGCCCAAGATTGAAGCTAAAGGAGTATTTGTGTATTGTTCAAAGCCCAAGATTGAAGCTAAAGAATTGACTGAGAGAGAATTTGTCATCTCTAAAGGGAGATATCTCATATGTTTATCACAACTCACTACTACGAAAAACCCATTTAACAACGGTTGAGAATGACATACAATGACGCGGGCGACGGCGTTGTTATGTAGATTGTCGTTGTAAGTTCGCTGTTTCTACAACGGTTTGGAAACCGTTGTTGAAAGGCAGGACGCGCGCTATATATCACAACGGTTATGATAATAAACTGTTGCGATACATACACTTAGGTTCTGGGTTCGAAACCCTTCAGTAGCGAATTTATATAAAACATAAATTACTTATGATATCGGTTACAATATATAACCGTTGTTGTAAGTACCCTAAGTTTATTATATTAAATGTAGATTGCTTATTTTCCAAACACCTCACTAAATAAATATACATGGATTAAATTTGATGAAGATGTCTATAATCTGCAAATTAAACTGTTCTTGAAAACCAAATTAAACAAACCAATGTTGTTTTCTTATTGCATTCGTCTCATCGTGCATTTCACGCTCTTTTACATATATTGTGGTTTATTGATCTGACTCCTTCGATATATCGCTATCTTCGATTATAGTTAAATTTCCTTAAGATCAACAAGACATTGGATAATTTGCCTCATCTTTGATTTAACTATAGTGGAAGATGGAGATGCATCTAAGGAGCCAGATCATTATACCATAATCTATATATAAAAGAATGTGAGATAAATGATGAGAGGCATGCAATCAGAAAACAACATTGGTTTGTTTAAGTTGGTTTTCAAATACAACTTAATTTGCAGATTACAAGTATCTATGTCAAATTAACTCAATGTATTTTAAATGAGGGTTAGTGAAACAAACAATCTACATAGAATATAATAAACTCAAACAAAATTCTATACCAGATCCAGATATTATAAACTCATATAATACGCTTGCTACCACCAGCAAACTTTAAGTGAGGGTTAGTTAAACAAACAATGTAAATAGAATATGATAAACTCAAACAACATTCTATACCAGATCCAGAAATTATAAACTGATATAATACGCTAGCTTCCACCAGCATCATCACCCTGTATCATCCCCTTAACCTGAAAAGAAACAAAGCAAACTTCAAAAATGAGCATCCTCAGTTGAAAACAAACCGTAAAACCATAATCCAGTGATTAGTAAAGAGAGGAACAGGAATAACGCACCTTTTAATGAAACTAATCGCGGAACAGGAATCAATTATGATGTTGAACTAGTTTGGGAAGCCATGAAAAAGAAATATAAGGAGGAAGAAGCTTACACAAAAGCTTCATACTTCTTATACTTCTTTTCATTGCTTCTAAAACTAGATAAAGTTTGCTTACACTGTTGTTTCTTCATTTACTAACATCTTGCTCGTGATGCTATGAAAAAAAAGTACAAGGTGGATGAAGTTTCCATCATAGCTTCACGCTTCTTATACATTTTTCCATAGCAACACAAACATTATGAAGTTTCCAAAGTATGGTCTTTGTTAAGGTAGTGAAAACGAATCTGAAAAAATGAGAACAATCAACAAAAACAACATGCAACAAACGAGATAATGGGAAATATCTAACAATAGATGGAAGAAGAAGAATACCTTAATGTATGACGCACAAGATTCACGGCTAATGGTGAATACGAAGAGAAAAAATGGGTCCTAGGGTTTCACTTTGAAGGCAACGGCGTTACTGTCAATTAAGTGAAAGTTATTTCACTTAAATATGGGTAACCTATTTCACAATGATTAACAATAACAACCGTATAGATATGTATTTATTTATTATAAATATATCACTACGGTTTACCAGAATAACTGTAGTGATAACCATTTTATCTATGCATTTTAAAATAAATAAAAACCGTATACATAGGTATTCATTTATTATAAATATATCACTACGGTTAACCAGAAGAACCGTAGTGATAACCCTTTTATTTATGAATTTTAAAATAAATAAAAAATAAAAGGTGCGCCTTAACTTCTAACTTAATGCATCTGCAGTTTAAACATCAACAATGTAATTCACAATGCATCTGCAGTTTAAACATCAACAATGTAATTCGAACCCTCATTCAACTATTACATTTCATAACAAAGTAAATATTAAACATAAAGGAGACAAAAAAACATAACATCTTGATCTTTCCAGAAAATATCTCTGATTTCAGTTTGTTCTTCAAATTCTTGTTCTTTTTCTTTAAATCCTCATACATAACCTTCAGATAGCCCACAGCTTCCAACTCTGACTTCATAATGCTCTCATAGTCATTTCCATCTCTTTCTCCCACGTCTTCATCCCATATGAACAAATTACATGTTTCATCGCTCCTCCAAAATGGACATCTCTAAAAAAGCCTACCTTTATTTTGTCCCTTCTTGCATTGATACGAAACCATACGACCATCACAACCACAAAAATTTCCAGATCGAGATTTTACACTGGAACAAGACGTAGAAACACCTTTGGATGATTTTGTCTTTAAATTTGACATTGTAACACCTTAAAGTAGAACACTTTGTTGTTGTTGTTGTCTTCTTCCCGACAATGGTGACGGCGTTGGTGTTAGGGTTGTTTCAATGGATAAATTGATATATATACTTGGTGTTTAAAATACATAAAAAGAAGCTTCAATTTGTAACAACGGTTTTGAGAAAAATCCGTCGTGATATCCTTATTATTATTTAGTTAAATATTAATAAAACTTAAAAAGGGAGCATTTACATCAAAGGGATAAACTATTTGAGGGCGATGAGGTTCGAACCCATGATAGCTAGATTGTATCACCACGGTTTTCATAAAAACCATTATTATACCCTTGAGATTTCTAAATAAAATAATGTGCGTGCATCCAGTACGCACTATAAGAACGGTGCATAGGATGCCGTTGTAAACCTGGCGTTGTTGTTTGGCCGTTTTGTAGTAGTGACTGTTGGGTGACTGATTATAAAGGAGAATTACTTTAACTGGGATATATGAATCCAACAATGCCATAATTTCCTTTATTAGAGATGTTATCTTGAAGGAGAAAACTTTAACTCATTATAGAGCAATGCCGTTTTCTTTATGAATTTTCATGCTAAGAGAGGGACAGTGGCGTGGATGTAAATAATCCAGAGGCTTGCCACTTACAGTAATTAGATAAAAGAGGAGTTTACCAGGATAAGAGATGGATTACAGCTTGGATTTTGAATCAACAAGTGTGTCACTTACAGTAGTTATCTGGGATTTAGGGTTTGTTTTGAATGTCTGTTTTAATGTGTGATATACAGAGAAGTATCTTCCTACAGAGAGATTTTGGTTTCCTCTTAAGGGAGTTTTGATTTTTATGTGCCTTGATCAAAGCCCAAGGTTGAAGCTAAGAGATTGATTGACTCCACTGGGGAAGTCTTTATACAAAGCCTAAGAGGAGGCTGGAAAGGACTGACCCAACAAGAGAGTGTTTATATATATCTTGTATAAAGTCCAAGATTGAGGATAAAAGAGACTGACTCTTTGGGGGATATCATTATACAAAGCCTAAGAGGAGGTTAAAAGTTGACATTTCCGGGGAAATATTTTGTCTGTCTTGTACAAAGCCCAAGATTGAGGCTAAAAGGGGAAACTGACTCTACTAGTGAGAGGTTTTATCTGTCTTGTACAAAGCCCAAGATTGTGGCTGAAAGAAGATTGACTCTGCTTAGGGAAATTTATATGGTGTCTTGTACAAAGCCCAAGATTGAGGCTGAAAGATATTTGACTGACTCAGCTGAAGATATTTATGGGTGTCTTGTACAAAGCCCAAGATTGAGGCTGAAAAATATTTGACTGACTCAGCTGAGGAAAAGAAGGATCATTATACAAAGCCTAAGAGGAGGCTGAAAGGATGATTGACCCAACAAGAGAGTGCTTTAAAAGGTTATTGACTCAACAAGAGAGTGCTTTAAAAGGTGATTGACTCAACAAGAGAGTGCTTTAAAAGGTGATCTCTGTTGAGGAAAATCATTTTACAAAGCCTAAGAGGATGTTGTCTTTTGCTGAGGATTATTGAGATCCAGAGGCAGGTCCAAGATGGAGAATCAACTCTTGCTGAGGGTTACAGAAGAGTTGAGATATCAGATACCATGAGGTTCTGATGATAAGCTGACCCTAACTAGGGAAATTAAGGATGAAAGACTGAGTTTTAGATCCGGTGAGGGTTTTAACTTTATTGAAAATTGGTTAAATGACTAGGGTTCTTTTCCTGTGTTTGTAGGGAACTTGAGAATGTCTTTGAGATCCAAGTAGGGATTAGATTGTCCAAGTCTACTGGTATGGAAGAGTTTGTCTTTGTATGATGCCCAAGAGAAGGCTGGTGTTTTAAGGGATGAGTGTCAACCCTAAAAATTAGTCTGAGGTTTTGACTCTTTACAAAGACTGCTCTAGCAAAGGATGACTAAGTTCTGTCCTATACCTTTAAAAGGTCTTCAGGGTCCTTGTATTAAGCCCAAGAGAGGGCATGAGAACTTCTAAGAAGCCGGAGGGTCCTTGTACAAAGCCCAAGAGGAGGCGGGGATGCTTTTAGGAAGCCTGTGGGTCCAAACTTAAGAAGAGTTCAAGAAAAGTTTCACCGGGAATAATCTTTTCTTTAGTGAACAGTTCTAAGGTTTGAAGAAATTCAAGAGAGGTTTCACCGGGAATTAATCCTCTCTGGGGGAAATGAATTTCTTTGACAATTTTCTAATATAGTGACAGTCTGAGAAAAGTTTCACCGGGAATAATGACTTTCTCTTTGTTCCATATTGTATAAGCCCAAGAGAAGGCAAGACTGCATCTGGAAATTCCTATGGGGAACTAGTTTTGACTGTGTTGAAAGAGCGACCACTGGCTTTATCTAATCTTTGATCTAATTGTCTGGGAAAACTCTAAGCAGGTAATATACAGGCATATATACAGATGAAATATATATTGTATGTAAAAGAGGGTTGGAGGACTTACAGGTGAGCAAGCTTCCAGCACAAACAAATATATATATATATATATATATATATATATATATATGCATGTGTGTGTGTGTGTGTGTGTGTGCAAGTATGTAAAAGAAAGATGTTTAAAACTTACAGGCGAGCAAGCTTCCATTGTAACAGTTGTATGGTTAGTTGTTCAAGAAATTAAAGAAAGTTTTGATAACAACTATGAGTTTGAACCTAAATCAAAAGCGAAAGTTGTTTTTGAAAAGAAGATTGGGGCTTATACTCAAGGAGAGGCCCAGATGAAAAACAGTAATCGTACCGTTGATCTGAAAATTGTATCGGGACTTATACAATGACTGAGGCCCAAAAAGGTTTTCTATACAAAGAAATGGGTCTTACAACTCAAGGAGAGGCCCAAAGGTTTGAAAAAGAAAAGAAATGGGACTTATAACACAAGGGTAGGCCCAAATGATTTTGTTTTGAAATGGCGATCACGCCGTGATTTTGAAAACAGAGTGGGACTTATACAATGACCGAGGCCCAAAATAGTTTGGTTTTCAAAAAGGGTTGGGTCTTACACTCTATTAGAGGCCCATGAGTATTTTGAAAAATATTTGTGAGGGTGAGAATAATCAAAACCCTAATTTGATTTTAAATGTAATTTAATTGAATAAAAATTCAATTAAAATGATCATAATTATCAAACATGTGTGAAAAAACAAGTTGTGATCTTGGATAAATGTTTGAAAAATTATGCTTCATTCATAGAATGATTTGAAAATCATTTGAATTTGCAAAATCAAGAGAAAGAAATATTTTTAATGTTAAAAAACAAATAAAAACATAATTCTTTACAAAAATACCAAATATATGAAATACATAATATTTTTGTGAAATTTATATGGAATAAAATATTTTAACATTTTTGGGAATTTTCAAAAAAAGAACCAATAAAAAATGATTAAAATTGAGAGAGAAATTAATTTTGGAATTAATTAACAAAAACCATAAAAATGGCAAAATATGGCAAAATAGCAAAAAATAGCAAAATGGTCTGGGTGGGTCTTGAACCCACAAGCTCTTGGCCAAACACACATGCGCGCTACCACTGGGGTGGTGATACATCCGTGTATCAAAACCACCCCATGTGTATATGAGGTTGCCTTGTTCCTATCCATGGCCAAGGCGCCATGCCTGGCCCTTGCCTAAGGTAAGGCCTGATTTTAGGCCTCTTGCGTAAAGGCTCTAATTTTCTCATTTCTCCATGGATTGGGACAAAATTTAGGTGTATCTGACCTGGAATTTCATGAGGAATCCAATGGTGCCCTTGGAATTTTCAGAAAATGTCCCTATTTTAAAACCCGATAGTGGTTTCAAAATAGGCCTAAATTTGCATGTTCTATACTATCTCATGGTACAGGCAATAATAGCATGATAAATTGGTTCAAACACAGCACATATGATATGTATGAGAGGTCCATGATCAATGGACCTCAAAGCAATGCATGATTTAAAGAGTTCAAGTTGTGATGCACTTACCTCTTGGAGCTTCTTGTGCTATCTGCCAAGTTCCTTGTGCCAGAAGTAATTCAATGCTTTGAACACTCTTGATTTATCCCTTAGAAGTTTTTAGGATGATCAAAACCAGATGGAATCCTCAGGAACAAGTATAGGCATTTTCTTGCAAAAGGGGCAAAAGTGACCAAGATAGTAACTCTCTCAAATGGTGTTCCAGGTGAGGGAAACCAATTGGGACAGTTTGAGGATGATATTTGGAGTGTGTTTGAGGCCTGGTTTGGTTTTGGAAGTGACTGAATCAAGACATGGCTTGGAAAATGCAGAAAAGTCAAAAAAATTTAGGTTTTGGAGGTTGACTTTCTGATTTTGGTGTTTCAGATCACAAGTGAGTGTTTGAACAGCTTAGATATGACATATTGGATGTGTTTGGATCATGAATTGTGGTGGAATGGCTCTCTAACTCAAAAACTCAGAGATGACTTGCAATAGAAGGCATTTTGGCCTAGAGAGAGAGATTTTGACGAAAGCATCAGTTGTAGCGCTTTGGTGTACTCAAACTAAGCACAAATGAGCTCTATTTATAGTGCAACAAGTTTTTTTTTTCAAGCAATAGTGGATGGCAGCTGGTACAGGCCTTTGGCCAATGTTGATCCAAGGGAATCTTTAGTCTCCTCTAACCATTGACTTGAGGTTAGGGCACAGGCCTGTGGTTCTTTGATTCAGAGCTGAATCTTGACACATTCAGTTAGGAATGTGTCAGTCCATGCCACCTTGATGCATCCATTAAATTCTTGGAAACAAAATTGGAGTCTTTTGCACTTTTTAGCCTTTTAGGTTTGTTATGGCTATGTGTAGATTCTTGGACTTGGGAGGATTGGGGATCGGATCATTCCCCTTGGATTTTATCCTCTGATGTGTCCAAATGGATGACAAGGCTTGGAGTTGTCCAATTTTTCTAAATCGAGCAAAATGCCACAATCTGCCTTGTACAAGACAATTGGAAATGGTGATTTTGAGGGAATTATATCTCCATGCTCATGTTGAGTTATGGGAGGCTCTTGTGCTTTTAAAAAAGCCCTCATATGATAAAATACATGTGTGATCATAGTTTTTCTTGAAACTATTTGAATCCAACTGAAAAATCCTTATGAACATTGATGTCCAAGGCTGGTAACTTAGGCACATTTTCACTAAGTGTTGGAAAAGTGCCATTTTCTTCATTTTTGTCATTTTGATCAGTCCATAACTCAAAATCCATGAGGAATTAGAGTTTGAGGTAGTTGAAGCTTTTTTAAAGTGTAGGAAGATCTACAAATCAGACTTTGGATCACTCAAAAAGGTTGCTTGGATCAGAAGTTATGGTCTTTGGAAGTTGGTACCAAAACCATTTTTGTTCCATAACTTAGAAAATTTTTGGTTTCTCATGGTTACCCCTTTTGCAAAAAACCTCACTTTTCTTTATTTTTCTTAATGAATGATGATCAATACCATACATTAACATTATTTTTGACTTAGGGGAACCATATTTGTGAAAAAATCCAAAAAGTCAAACTTGATTTTGTGCGCAGTTGACTTTTTATCGGATGAAATCCAAACTGTGCGATTCTTTGTGAAATCAAGTCCTTGACCTAAATCAAACATAATGGATTGATTCCATAGGTGTTATAGGGTGTATTAAATCATGTCCCAAGGTTTGGGAGCATGTCCTGGTCAAAAGTCAAAGGTACAATTGACTTTTTTCTTTAAAACCCTAATTGTGGTCCAGATGAAATTGAAACTTGTGAATCAAGCTTCTTTGATCAATCCATTGTTCCAAATGGATCAATGTGGTGTACTTGAGGCCCTCAAATCATGTCTTGAGGTCTTGGCTCATGCTTTTCCCCAAAAGTCAAATTAGGGGTGAATTAGGTCAAGAAACCCTAATTCCGGATTTTTTATGAATGCATCCCCTAAGGCTAAATTTACTTTATGATTGGGTTCATGAGGTCTCTTGGAGTATCTTGGGTTGTGCTTTGAAGCATTGGCTCATGCCCAGATGAAAATTTCCATCTGGAGGCCTTGGTCGACCAAAACCCTAATTTGGTGACACTGGCGATCTTGAGGCTTGATCCACTTGGAATGTTGCAACCTTGTGCTTGATTCTTAATGTGGGAGGCCTCTTGGTCCTTTATAGATGCTTGAGAGGTTATACAAGTTGAAGATCATGTCATTTCTTGATTGATCTTTTGTCTAAGTGCTCTGAGAGGGCTCAAAATCCTAATTCTTGATTGTAGTGAATGCTCAACAATCCTTGAGGAGATTGATGAGACATGATAGCACATCCATATTGTGGTGATGATTTTCACAATGATGGGAAATCTTGGTGGTCAAAATTTGGGGTATGACAGTATGTGTTAAAAACAATGTTTTTAAAAACCGGACCGGAGATCGAACTGGTGAAACTTGCAGTTTAAGGTTCAATTTGTTAAACCGGTTAAATTTACGGTCAAACCGTTTATTAAATAAACTAATAATATGAAATTAAATTTCAGGGATATATGACACATAATTATATGTTCACAACTTAATAAAATAAATATTTCAAAAATTCATTATAAATTTAATACAACAATATCAATAATACATAATATAACATAATTCTACACTTCATTTCAACCATCATGTAAGAATATTTTGACCAAACTAAAGAATTACAATAAAATAAATTATACTAATTCAAACCAAAATTAAAATAATAGAATAAAATAATTAAAATAAATTTTAAATAATTAAAAATACCTAAATTAAATAAGATAGAATACCCTAATATAAATAATACAATATACTTCATTAAACAACAAAAAATCAAATTTGAGTTGAACTACGACAAACAAGTCTTAATTGACATCAATAAACAATATTGACTTGAACGACAATCAAAATTGAGTTGGACATCGTGACTATGTTTGAAGAGATGACATGATGATGATGGAGTGTGGTTAAAAGAAAAATTATAATGGAGTGACAAAACTTAAAAAATTATATGGTTGTAAAAAACACACATAACTTTTTTTGTGATTGGGAAATGTATTTTTTTTGTAAGCAAGTTAATCTTATAAAGATGAGAACTAACGGTTCTCAAACCTGATTACAAAAGAATCGAGATGGGAAACTCGACAAAAAAAACGTAATTGCTAACCATTGCATCTACGATAAGAAATAAAACAGATTTTTACAAAATTTGTAAAAATTACAACTGGGTTTAACAATATCGCCAATCAAAGACCACTTCCAAGCCAAAATTTTAATCCTCCAAACAACGTCGTCGACGTTCGAATCCTGATTCTTGAAAATAATCCCATTCCTAGTAATCCAGATATTCCAACACATAGCCAACCAGATTATACCTACTTTTCCCGAATTTACCTTCTGAGATTTGCAATAAAATAACCACCTCAAAAATCTCTCTTTTAAACTATCTGAAATATTATCCACTGTATTATTCACACTAAAATCAACGAAACCAATCCACTTCTTAATCTCCTATCCGAATCAACCTTACTATTCTACAACTCCAAAAGACATGAGAAAACGTTTCCTCTACTGCAGAACAAAAGTGGCACAAAGAATCAACTTCAGACAATAGGATTCCACGAGAAATTAGATTTTCTGAAGTTGGTAAGCCTAACAAAAAAAACGCCAACCAAATTCCTTGATTCTCATAGGAACTTCGATTTTCCATAACCACTTCCAAGCCTTATTTTCTGTCCAGGGCATCGGACCAGCCGCTACACTACCTTCTCGATCTACTTCTGCCATACAGCTACACAAGGCCGTAGAAACTGCAAAATTTCTAACAGCTTATGTGGAAGGCAACAGCGCAACACCTGTGCTGCTAAACTGCCCCGAGACTGCCGAATGACCATGCCCCGCAGCTGCTACTGCAATCCTACTAGCAGCCAACAAACATGAACAACAACTGACGAAAAAACCTTTATCTGTATCAGGAAACCACTTGAATCTGTCACGACCTGTTCTTACTTTCCCATTAGTCTCAAGCAACATCAACAACTCATTCCTACTAGCTTCTACCGCAAGGTTATCTAACTGCACAAGACCCAAATCACCCCAACATCATCTCCCTTCCACCCAGTCTCCCATCCCTGGAACAGAATTACGTTGAAGTGCAGAATAAGAAAATAGGGGAGGAAATATGTCCCTCAAGCAGAAATTTCCCAACCACCAAGAAAGCCAAAAAGAATTGTTAAAACCGTTCCCGACTTCGAACCTAACATTCTTCACAAAAAAGTCATCTTCGTACTTGAAATTCTGGTACAGATGTGTGATGTCATAGTGCAATGTCACAACATCGCAATCTGCTGAACAAGGCAATAACAGAAACAATAACACACTGAATTGTTCACCCAGTTCGGTTCAACAACCTACATTTAGGGGCATACCAAGCCAGGAAGGAAGTCCACTATTAGTAGTATCAAATTACAGACTCAATAGACCAGTTGACAATCTACCTAATTTAATCACTACCCAATGACCCTTCTACCTAAGTCCTCCCTAGGTAAGAGACTCCATCTCACTTCCTATTATTACTATGATGTCTAGCAGTCAACTACACCGTCACTGCATCAACAACTTGATTACCAACAACTGTACAATCATAGAAGACACCCTTCCATGACACCCTTTGGAGTTGCTTCAAAGCTTCCTCCAAGAACAATACCAAACTCATTACCTACAGGTTTCTGAGTTAACCACAGTGACCATCTCATAACCCGAGTGGTTCACTTTGACAAAGCCCTAAAGATCTACATCTTGGACCCGTGCCAAACCTAGATTACAAGCATTTTATTTATAACCTTTTTCCTACTGGATATGGGCCTTCAAATCCCAGTAAATCTTCTGCTACAAATCTCCAAAAGATTCTGCTATAAAATAGATCTTCAATCAGCTCTTCATAATTAACTCTTAATTATTCTTCATATCTTTTAGCCTTAAAAACATCTCCACATAATATTTCCAGGATATTATGTATCTTTTAAATCTTCACTTTTAATTCAGCTGCAAGATTTTCTCCACACAAATAGGCGAGATCTTCTCCACTCAAATAGGCGAGATCTTCTCCACACAAATAGGAACAATTCTCCATGTCTATTTGCATGAAAATAGCAACAAGATCTGCTCCACATTTGATTGTAACAGAATATATCTATTCCATGATATTCTCCTGCAATCTCTCAATCAAATCTTATCCTTAACATACTTGCACATGCGCAGCCCTAAAACTTACCAAACTGATGTTCTGTCATCTGATGTTATGACATCGGGTTTGACATCAGCACAAAACTACAACCCTTAAAAACTTAACATAACCAGAATGTTAACTAAACATAACAAGGTTGTTAAAAACTTATGTTGAAACATCAACCATGACATCAACATTGGTTTACCAAAATTCTAGCCAACTACAAGAATTAACAATTTCCCCCTTTGGCTAATTTTGGCTAAAACAATTTCAGCCTACATCAGAACAACTTGCAGCAGAAACGAACACTTTCACATCAGCATAGGGCAAACTCCCCCTCAAACCAAGAACCAGCTCACAGCTGTTCAAACACTCTCCCCCTCAACTGCTGCACCATATCAGAAAAGGCTTCACAACCGCACCTTGGCAACCACTAGGCTAACTCTCCCCCTTTTTAGCCATAATTGGACAAACTCTGAACATAGCAGCAAGCACAAAAAAATTCCAAAGGCAAACTCTGAATCATCCAACCAATATACTCAGAACAAAACCCAGACTCAGCAGGTACTACTTTCAATGATCAGCACAACTCACAACCCCTTCTAGATTCCTTTAGACCAGCAGAGAAAAGATCAACTCCCCCTATCTAAGATAACCAGTGCACCTTTGCAAAAAGAACACCTTAAATGAATGGAAAACATAAGACTCATCTTCATGTCTTCAAGAGAGCACTCTCTGTTCAACTCACCTGCTGAACGCATTCACTTAGTGCTTAATCACTTAATTCCCTCTTAAATGGTTAACTAAAGCTCTAGATGGAGATGAACATTTGAGCACACTTTCTGAGCACTTTCACATATTGTACTTTCACTCTTTGAGAACACATTCAATTATCTTGACTGGTATGACACTGCTCACAGACTCCACAAATTATCAGCTTTACTGAGATCTAATTTCTTCAAGAGACACTTGTAGCACAAAACTTTCTGATCAGATCACATCATATGACACAATTCCTCTGCCATTACATTCAAAAATTAGTAGTCATGCTTTGCCAGAACATACTACTACAACCAAGCTCGGAATCTCCACATTCTAATCCACATAGTCAGAAACACCTCTTCTAACAATAATGCTTGAGCATCCATCTCCACATGAAGTTACCATTAGGCTATTCGTGAGGAACATAAGAATCACCATCCTCCTTCAAACAAACTGTTAGATAAGGATCAAAGTCACATAGATCCCCCAACTCTCCAAAAGCAGTCATTCCCTATCATACTCTTCATCTTCAGAATTCCAAGCAATCAATACCTGATCTACTTCAGTCTTCTCTACATTCTCCATCCAAGGCAGACCTTCTACTTCATCATTCTCCCGCATGACTATGTAGACGCTCCTTAGGCATAATGTAGGCACCAAGCTCCTGAACCAGGGCATAATCATCCTTCACCAAGGATATCCAATCTGATAATGTCCCAACACAAGTTAGAACATCTGCCACACCCCAAGATATCATCACCATGATTCTTGATATGCTCCACCAACTGGACTTACTATTGCATAGTAATCCAAGGACTTAGAGACTTAACCTCTCATCCACCTTCAAGAAGAATAATCTCCTTGAGTCTTCAACTCATCACCCTTCTGCCCAAGAGTAACTTGTTCCAAGACCATCCTCAATAATAACCAGCTGCCACACTCTGATTATCCACTTCTGAGATCAACCAAATGCCACAGTTTGATCACCTCATTCATGAATCCTCACGTTTGTCAGAACTCTCACAAAGATATCTTGATCCACAAAGGAAACTTGATCTTCAAGTCACATGTTCCACTTGCTCAAAAGCAAACACACTTAGACTCCCTAAGCCATGGTCATGTAACATCTTCTCCTTCCTGCAGCTCCCGTAAACTGCCATGAGAATTATCTTTTTGAAACATCCTATCATTCCTGTAGATCACCCTATCATTAGCTGATGTGCCACATTACCAGCTGAGACTCCTGATGTTAAGCTAGATGTCAGAACATTATGATATCCAGCTGTTGAATTCAGCTCTTCCTTCTGCCACTTAGAAGAACCTCCTCCCTTTGCAGAACCAGATTTCCATGCTCTCATAGACTTGATTCACCAATCAAGTTTGAGTAAACAACCTCCATCCTGCTCAGAAACTCCAAAGACTTCAATCCTACCACATCTGAATCTTCAGAAAATAGGTAATCCAAGACTACCTTATAGCAATACCAAAGACTACCACTTTCCTTAGTAGAGCCGTCAATAGAAAGCCAGAGATAACTGCCACTTATCCTCGACCTTCACAACCAGAGCAAACACCATGCTCCCAACCACTTAGATAAACTGATCCAAGCTGAAACCCTCAAGATTATGAAGTCTTCAACAGCACCAATAAAGATCCACACAGAGAAAAGTATATTCTCAACACTTCAACAGTCCTGCAACAGACATGTACATAGTCTCCCGTCTATGTATTTTGTCATTAGTTGCAAGCACGTCCTCAAAAGCAGATAAATACTCAACCCCAGTCAAGGTAACTGCCATCTGCTGAATCTTCTCATCATGACTACCACAAAACTCTTCCAGATAAGGTCAGTGTCTTGATCTTTTACTCTACTCTGAGCAAAGAACTGAAATGATGTTTCAACATCAATTCTGACATATCTCCTAATCGTATTCATTCACACATATCTCTTTGCAGGGAACATACGAGAGCATATCAGCATCTTCCAAAAATAGACCTACAAAACTGCAGTAACTTGCATAACACACTCTTCCAGATGCTTCTTCTAATAAGTACAAGGTTCAGACCTTCTAACCAAGGAGTAATAACTGCCATACCAACGACTACCTGCTACATTGAATCTTTCAAAGCACAATACTGAAAGAGCTCAAACAACCACCAATTGACAACCGGCTGAATTGCCCTGCTACTGCACTAACTCTTGGATGCCTTCTCCCTTCTCTTCAACTAGCATAAAAAAATGTTCAACTTCACAGCTTCAGTGATTCTTCAAAACAGCTACAATCTAATAGGTCCTTGACTTAGCATTTACAATAAACTGCTCATGTGTAGCGCGATGTCGAGACATTAGAATTGACATATTAAGCTCAGCTTCTTTCTTGATGAAACTTCCACCTCATTCGGTTGTCACAACTAAGCTTAAGAGATAACTTATCAAGATCTTCACTCCCGTATGAAAGATTTGACAGTGATACTCTTTTGCTTTGTCTCCACCCTCTTCTTTCATTGTTAAAGAAGGAATCAATGTTCTGGACAGATTGGTCTTCAATGCCTGATTTAAAATATATTCTTCTTCAAAAAAACTGAAACTTCTATGTCATACAATCTTTACTAAGATACATTCACCTTTTGATCACTTCTTTCCCAAAACACAGATAAGAGATAATCCTCATGCAAACTGCAACATCATAGAATATCCTTTCCAAGAGCATACCTTCCTAGAATCTCACCACCAGAGATACAAGAACCAACCAGGGTTACATCAGATACCATGCAGCGGAACACACAACAACTCCTCAACAACCTTCAGGCACTACTCAATAATCCTTGCACACCATAAACCAAGTGCCAACAAATCAAACTCACGATAGCAGTTCTCCTGATAACAACAAACATACCCTGTCATGAATAGTCCATCCTTCACTTCAAGGGATCATACAAACAACTATATGAACTGACCAAGTCCATAACTCAGCAAAGCTATCTTCCTTGCTCATGAACCAGAAAGTATCTTCCCAAGATCTCATCCAGAAACAGACAGGATGCCTGCTCTGATACCAATTGAAATTTTGGTACAAATGTGTGATGCCATAGTGCAATGTCACAACATCGCAATCTGCTGAACAAGGCAATAACAGAAACAATAACACACTGAATTGTTCACCCAGTTCGGTTCAACAACTTACATCTGGGGGCATACCAAGCCAGGAAGGAAGTCCACTATTAGTAGTATCAAATTACAGACTCAACAGACCAGTTGACAATCTACCTAATTTAATCACTACCCAATGACCCTTCTACCTAATTCCTCCCTAGGTAAGAGACTCCATCTCACTTCCTATCATTACTATGATGTCTAGCAGTCAACTACACCGTCACTGCATCAACAACTTGATTACCAACAACTGTATAATCATAGAAGACACCCTTCCATGACACCCTTTGGAGTTGCTTCAAAGCTTCCTCCAAGAACAATACCAAACTCATTACCTACAGGTTTCTGAGTTAACCACAGTGACCATCTCACAACCCGAGTGGTTCACTTTGACAAAGCCCTAAAGATCTACATCTTGGACCCGTGCCAAACCTAGATTACAAGCATTCTATTTATAACCTTTTTCCTACTGGATATGGGCCTTCAAATCCCAGTAAATCTTCTGCTACAAATCTCCAAAAGATTCTGCTATAAAATAGATCTTCAATCAGCTCTTCATAATTAACTCTTAATTATTCTTCATATCTTTTAGCATTAAAAACATCTCCATATAATATTTCCAGGATATTATGTATCTTTTAAATCTTCACTTTTAATTCAGCTGCAAGATCTTCTCCACACAAATAGGCGAGATCTTCTCCACTCAAATAGGCGAGATCTTCTCCACACAAATAGGAACAATTCTCCATGTCTATTTGCATGAAAATAGCAACAAGATCTGCTCCACATTTTATTGTAACAGAATATATCTATTCGATGATATTCTCCTGCAATCTCTCAATCAAATCTTATCCTTAACATACTTGCACTTGCGCAGCCCTAAAACTTACCAAACTGATGTTCTGTCATTTGATGTTATGACATCGAGTTTGACATCAGCACAAAACTGCAACCCTTAAAAACTTAACATAACCAGAATGTTAACTAAACATAACAAGGTTGTTAAAAACTTATGTTGAAACATCAACCATGACATCAACATTGTTTTACCAAAATTCTAGCCAACTACAAGAATTAACAGTACTTGCTATCTATCTTCCCAAGATCTTTCCACCAAACCGATCTTGAAATGCTGGAGTTGGTATTATGATCTCCTTTTATCATACCCAAACAAATGTCGTCTTATCGAGCTTTCAAAATTCGATACCATAAAGAATTAGAACCGTTTAAAATCCCCCAACTCCATTTAAGCAAGAACGCAACATTAAAGTCCACGATGTTTCGCAATCCTAGACCGCCCTTATCTAACGGTGTACAAATTTTCTTCCATCCTATCCATGAGTACGTCTCTGATCCTCTGATCTCCCCCAAAGAAAGTTACTTTGCAAGCTAGTAATTTCTTTCGCTATCTTCACCGGCATCCTATAGAAAGATAACAAAAAGATGGATAGGGACGACAACACCGATTTCAAGAGAGTAATTCTTCTGCCTAAACTAAGAAACCAACAATTCCAAGAAGAAAGTCGTTTCTTAATCTTATCTACCAATCCCCTCTACATCAAAATTCTCCTCGGATTTGACTCTATGGGGATACCAAGAAAATTGAAGTTGTTATCCTCCAACTTACAAGAAAGAAAGGAAGCCGCCACCTCCAAAAAGTTAGGATTCGAGTTAATTCCGAATAACTTACTTTTATGAAAGTTAATACCCAACCCCGAGACAAGTTCAAAACTCCTTAAAACCAACTTAAAAGCCCACACTTGTTTCCAACTACTCTCCCCTAGTAGTAAAGTATTGTCCGCGAATTGTAGGATATCAACCGAACAACCCCTATTTACAAGAATTCCTTCATATTCACCAATTTCCATAGCCTTATATACCAGCCCCGAAAGACCTTCAGCCACAAGGACAAAAAGAAACGGAGATAAAGGGTCTCCTTGTCTCAACCCGCGCTCCACCTTAAACTCCTTAGTCGGGCTACCATTTACCAACACCGACATATCACTACAGAAAATCAATAATTCCATCCATCTCATCCATATAGCACCAAACCTCATTCTCCTCATCATGTATCTAAGAAAGTTCCAACTAACCTTGTCATAAGCTTTTTCGAAATCCACCATTAAAAGAATGCAACTCTAACCTTCCTTCTTACAGAAATCCACCGTCTCGTTTGCAATAAGTATGCCGTCAAGAAGTTGTCTTCCGGGGACGAACGCACTTTGACAAGATGAAATGATATTGTGCAAGACCAACTTCAACCTACCCGCCAAAAGTTTGGATATGACTTTTTATAAACAACCCACTAGACAAATAGGTCTATAGTCATCAAGACCCTAAGGGTTAGGAGCCTTCGGAACAAGGGTCAAAATGAAGAAGTAATGGACTTCGATAAAACCGTTCCCGAGTTAAAACCATTGAAGAAATTGAAAAGATCCTCTTTTAATATATGCCAACACTTACGAAATAACAAAAGAGAATAACCGTCAGGACCCAGACTCTTCATCCGAAAAAGAAACTTCAAGAGACACACTATCTATATTCTTAAGCCTTTTGAACATAATACCTTCAAGTAATGGTCTCTCTACATCTTCCTCTACAAATTTGCTTGAGAAATGATCCCAAACTTCCTTCTTAACATCACCCACCGAATTAATCATTCCGGCCACTGGATTTATCGAACCTAAATGATTTCGTCTCCTCCATTCTCTCATGATTCTATGGAAAAACCTATTGTTGTTGTCACCATCATTATTCCATTTCAACCTCGCCTTTTGAATTATCATATTCTCCTTGTTTTTAAGGTTGAGCCAAAACCGACTCGAAGCTTCCTTTCTATTAAAGAGGGACTCTTCAAAATAACTATCTTCTACGTTAGAAATAAGGTCATCTGCTTAATTCAACTCCCTCTTTCCTTCCTCCACTTCCAAATCGAACCTCCCGAACACCTCCAAATTCCACCATTTAAGCCTTTCTTTAAGTAACCTCAATTTTTCCTTCAATACAAAATCACTCCTACCAACCACAACCATCCCTCTCCATTCATGTTCAATAAACGAAATAAAGACTTTGTCCAAAACCACTCGTTTTTGAATTTGAATGGCTTCGGACCTCAATCTGCCCCATCCACCACCAACCAAATAGGACAATGGTCTGAGATATCCCGTGGACCTATAAACTGGCCCACCACCCTCATCTCTCTACAACAGTGTCAGTAACAAGAAAGCGGTCGATCCGACTCATGGACTTCCCATCTCCGTTATACCAACTAAATTTTTTCCCTTTGCACAGAATTTCCATCATGTTACTCAGATCAATAAAAGAACCAAACTCCCTCATTTCTGTACTTCTGAACCCGACTGATCTCTCTCTTCTTTCACTCCTATTTTTTACTGCATCGAAATCACCACAAAAGATCCATTCACCGTCAGTAAATTTATCTTTAACCGACTGTAAATTATCCCACAACGATCTCTTCTTTTCAAACTCACACGACGAATAAATATTCGTGATGTAATAAAATAAGTTTCCCCACTTTATCTTCACACCCAAGAACCCCTCGCCTCTAAAACTGCTTATGACATCAAATTTCACTTCTTTCCAAAGAATTATGAGACCTCCCGAAAGACCTCGAGATTCTGAAAAGGAAAACCCAATTTCTTCGTTACTCCAAAAACTCTTCGTAACTCCCTCCTGCAGAGAAGAAAGTTTGGTTTCCTGAAGCAGAAAAAAGCTCGCCTTCCCCTTCTTGATTATATGACTGACCTTCCTTCTTTTCAACACACTTCCTCCCCCTCTTATATTCAATGAACCATTTATCATTGAAGACGTTTTTTGTTCTCCATCCTTGTTAACATTCTTACCTTATCAGCTTTCTCCATCTCAATTAATCTATTCTTATAATCTTTCTTTGAATCGGCGTTCGATACCCCCAATGTTTCAATGGTTTTCCATAATCTGTTCCTATCATTACTCGCAAACTTCTCCCACCTTCTCAAATTATTTCTCATAATATCTGAATCTTCCAACTGCTCCCCATAGATAGCAATTCTTTCCCCAGTACTCACCAGAGCTTCTGTCGTAGTACAACCAGAGAAATTGTGACCCTTCACACCAGAATCCTTAGGTTGCGCCACAGATGAAGCCTTTTTTATACTTAACTTTTGCTTCCTCCTGTAAAGTTTATTATTTAAAAATCCGCCCGCCTCAAAGCATTGACAAAGTTTCAATCTTTTTGGCCTTTTCAGCCTATCTGTCTTAATTAAATTCTCAAAGCTAGCAGGATTCAAAGGTTGAACTAAGGTACAAGCCACCATAGTCCCAGAGGAAACAGAATGAGTGTTCCTTGCAGTTCCTGTGTCCTCCAAAAGAACGTTTCTTGGAGCAAAATTCTTCATCAGTTCAACTGCTACATCAAAAGAACCTTTCACAACTTCTTGATTAGAAGAGATATCCACAGCTGCATCATCGTCAGACAGACCCAAATCAACGTTGACCTTATTAACTAAATCCTCTTCTTCCCATAAATCATTTGCTTCGGTATTAACGCATAAGTCTTCCTCTCTATAGTTGTTGATGTTGTCTGTCCAGCCTTCCATTGATTCATCAGAATGGACAGTAGAGGAAACCACGGTATTCCCACACTTATTCTCTTCCTGAACTCTCACCGAACCGTAAGTGTCCTCCTTCAACAACAGAGTGAACAGTTTACCGTCTACTTCCACTTTCAACGTTTGAATCAGGTTACAAGATGTATACATTTTTACCATTACCCTTCCAACATCCAAGTTCGATCCCTTCAATGTGTTGTTGTCAACACACACAAAGGATCCAATCGAATTGGCAATTAGTTCAAAAAATCCGTATTCCATACGTGAGCCGGAACTCCATAAACCCTTACCCACATTACCCTAACTTCATCAATGTCGGCCTCCTCCCACGGTTTAATGGCTGAAAACCGTTGTTTCCACCATTGTTCTCCTTCCCTAATAAGATCCATGATAAAACCTTCTTCCACTTCTTCTAGCAAGCACAGAGAACCACCCAACGGAGTGACCTTAACAGAAAAGAAACCCTCGATTTTGAATCTAGATTGTAAGTAATAGTAGCACCTGGTGAATGCACTTTGCCCACAACGCCTTCTTCATCCTATCTCTATCCTCCTTCTTCGAGAGAAATTGAAGCACAGTAGAGTTTTCCGAATGCGGCCTTTGTCCCTTATCGACAAACACTTTTGCAAAAGCTTTTGTACCTACATAGTTTCCGCATTTCCCTCCTCTATTATAGGTTGCCTTCTGATTGATCCTAGCCTTAATACTCGGCCCCCGACTACCCTGCCGCTTTGAGTTCAAAAAACTCCATTCGAATCTCGAGGATTTGCATCTTCGCCCTCTCTAAATCTCGCGAATCCGAATCGTTTGCCCATCCTATTTCTCTTGGAAGGTATGACCACCTCTATCACATCCCCCACGCAACCGAAAAGAACAAAGATGACCTCCGCTTTTATTCTATCGGGTATTTCAGAAAAGAAGATTGAGATAATTCCCTTTACCTACACTCCTCTAAAATCCCTTCCGATCGGAAACGAATCCCACCTCAGTGTCTCACGAACGATCTTCCTCCTCACCTTGGTCCACCCTTGATTATCGTCCATAAAATGAGATATGAAACCCTCAAAAACACCCAAACAGGATAGAAAGTCGCAAAAGAGCAAAGAAGCATGTCGAACCCAGATAGACCTCCACCGAAACCATGGCCCCTAACCCTAGAATTTGGAATTTAAGCCGAAGATTACGATGGAGGGATTCTTAGTTTTGATACTAACATATTAAAAAAAATTAAAATAAAAAAATATAGTCAATTTGATGTATTTTTTTTTAAACCGGGTGGTTTTACAAAACCGACTATGGTTCTTTGGTTTTACTCTGATTTTGACTCACTAGCGGTTTTGAAAAATTGACTCAACCAGATTCATCTCCGGTTTCTGGTCTAACCGATTGAACCGGCCGATTCGGTCCAATTTTTAAAACATTAGTTAAAAGTTTTTTTTTACTTTACATTAAGATAAAATATCATTACGTTTTTCAATATTTTTCACACATTTTTATTATGATAGAAAGAGGAACTAAAGGGAGATCATTTATTTTGGTAGATTATTAAAAACGCTAATGCTAATTTTTTTTTAATGTTTTTATAAAAATGTTCTTAAGATATTACCTTAAAGTATTAATGTGAAATTTTTTATAATCACATAGTATTCTATTTTTAAAATTATTGGCATAATCTTAGGGGATCATGATAATCTGATCCTATGTGATTTTTGTTCATTTCTTAAAAAGTTAAAATATATTTTTGCTTTTTATCTTAAAAAGATAAAGATTGTTAAATTAAGAATGGTTTGAAGACAACATTCTTTAAATTGGTTTTTATGATAACACAATGTAAGAGAATAACTGTATTGCCTAACGTTTGTTATTTATGTAAAAAGCTCTTAAATATATTTAAGATAAAATGTCATCCGTAAAGAGTAAGGAAGTTATACAAATAATCCTCTAATATAATAAACGAATACGGAAGATTTCTGCTAAATACGAGTGTTCATCTGAAAGATAATCAGTCATATGTTCGTAAAAGCACAGCTTGAGAGAAGAAACAACGAAGACGATTCACATCGCAAGTTCCATTGAAGACGATAACGACATTGTTCACAACCCTCCATTGAAGATGAACTGCACTCATCCATCGTTTGAAGAAGAAACCTTAAGGTAAGAATTTGCAATCTTAAGTTACTAAAAATGTTAACTTTCTTCTTTACCCAACTTACTTAGTATTTCTGCTACCGTATGTAGGTTGATTAGGTCATGGAGAGTAAGTTTCAGTGTATTGTTTATTATTCCAGTGAGTTCTCTAGGGAGTTTGCCAATTTTACCAAGTCAGGTCATGTAGGGTTAGAGAAAAATGCAAGGCATGTTGTCCATGGGAGTCTCACTGTGTAAATATAAAAGGTGAAGAGACTTGGCAATTGAGGACAATTGTGGACAAGCATACATGTAGTAGGGCTTATAAGATTAGGTTCTTTAATTCAAAATGGTTAGACAAGAAGATTCAAACAAGTGTTAGAGAGAATCCAGCTTTAAAGTTGACTGATATTATGGAGAAAACACATGAAAAGTGGAATATTGGGATTAACAAGACATTGGCATATAGAGCAAAGACGCTAGTTGTTGATATTGTGGATAGTTCATTTAGAGAGCAGTATAGAAGAATCCATGATTATAGCCGTGAATTCTTAAGGGAAAATCCAGGATCAACTGTCAAGATTACAAGTTAACTAGTTCAAGGGGAGAGTAGTGAAAACCATGGGCAAATGAATCATCACTTCCAGAGGATGTATGTATGTCTCAAAGCTTGCAAGGATAGTTTTTTTAAGTGCATACCTATTATAGGATTAGATGGGTGTTTTCTAAAAGGATACTATGCTGGAAAAATACTAGCTACTATTAGGAGAGACCCAAATGACCAAATGCTAACAATTGCATATGTTGTTGATGAGGGAGAAACTAAAGACGCATGAAGATGGTTTTTAGAATTATTGTTAGCTGATTTGGGAGGAGTCAGATTGTGCAAAACCTATACCTTCATTAGTGATCAACAAAAGGTTAACTCTCACTTTGAATTTTACCTGTTAGCCAATTGTTTAAATATCACCATCAATTTTACTTATTTTTGAATGCAGAGTTTCCTACCAGCTATTGATGAACTACTTGGTAATGTTTACCAGAGATTCTGTGTTAGGTCTGTTTACTTAAAATGTGCATTGCAGGATTTTATATAGTCAGTTTACTTAAATAGTGCATAGGATTTTTGTTAAGACTAATTACTTAAATTGTGCATTGCAGGCATTTATATAGCAACTTTAGGAAGAAGTACCCTGTCCTAAAACTGAAGGAATTGATGTAGAGGGTTGCATGTTCAAGTTATGTAAATGCTTGGGGGGAAATAATGCTTGAAATCAAAGGAGTTAATGAAGAGGCATTCAAACATCTCATCAAAATTCCACCAAGATTCTGGAGCAAACCAAGGTTCATGCCAAGTACAAGATGTGACACTTTGGTTAATAATATGTTTGAGGCCTTCAACTTTGTGTTTGTAGCTACTTGATCCAAGCCCATTGTGACAATGGTTGACGAAATTAGAGTGTATCTAATGCAGAGATGGGAATCCAATAGGCAAAAGATTGCCAAATATGAGGGCATCATACTACCAAACATCAAGAAGATGATGGAAAGGGAGTCACAGAAAACCAATCATTGGATTGTGAAGTAACATGGTTGATTTGTTGTCCTTTTACTCTATTAAATGCATATGTTGAATATTACATTAGCTAACATTAAAATGGCTACTTTTTTACAGGCGTGCAGGTGAATATGACTATGAGATTTCATTATTGGAGAAAAATATGATGCCAACCTTTATAAGAAAGAATGCTCTGTAGAATATGGATGCTGATTGGACTTCCATGTTGTCATGCAATGTCTTGCATGAAGAATTAACATTTACAGATTGATGACTTTGTACCTGACTGTTATAAGAAGGAACACTATTCAGCTTGCTATGCACCTGTTATTTATCCAGTTAATGAGGAAGCCTTGTGGGCCAAAACTAGTGTTGATCTTCAGCCACCACCAATAAAGAGGTGGCCTGGAAGGCCAAAGAAAAAAAGGGAATAGGGAAGCTGGAGAAATGGTGAGGGATGAGACACGCATAAAATAGGAAAAACATGGTATCAAGTGTAGACTTTTCCACAAGGATGGTCACAACAAGGCCACCTGTAAACTACCACAACCACAAGCTCCTCCAAATCAGGTATAAGAAGGAACAACTCAAGAACCTGAAGCAACAAATGGTTCAAGTCAGGTACAAGAAGGAACAAATTAGTCACCACCACCAACTGTTTCAAGTCATGTACAAGAAGGAACAACTCATCCACCACCACCAATTGTTACAAGTCAGCCACCACCCAAAACGAAGAAAAAAACTTCATAAGGGTGGCAAGCTTGTTTCAAGTCAACCTTGATATTTGTTACAATGTCTGGTCACATTTTGTAATGTCATTTTGTTATGCCTTTTAATGGCTTATTGACAATGGCTTATTTGTTTTGTTTTTGTATCACATTTTGGAATGTCATTCTGTTTGCTTTTTAATGGCTTATTGATAATGGTCTATATGTTTTGTTTTTGTATCACATTTTGGAATGTTATATTAATGTTTTATAATGGCCTTTTTGTTATTGTACTAGTTATGTATCAGACTTCAGATCTATTAATGAAAGTTGAAATGACTTATAATGCCAAATTATCTTACTGTATGGTTTCCATAAAGTCCCTTAGTTTTAAAATTTGTTGCAAATTGGTCTATTTACTATTTTGATTTATACCAATAAGGTCCTTAAGCTGCATTTTAAACAGGTTAACTTTTGAGACAAATTAATACCAGTTATGTATCACAGATAAAACAGAGAATAATGAAGAAATATTGGTAATGTGTTAAAATAGACACTAACATTATTCATTAAAACAACTTAAGAATACATTGAAAATGTGAAAACATAACATTGAACTATTCTAATTCTAATTGAAATACATTGTTACAAACACAAGGTTCAACCCTAAGCTCAACTTCTCAACCACAATGGACATTTTCAGCCATCATCTAGTGTAAATAATCTCATTCTTCAATTTGTTAATTTTCTTCTTTTATCTTTCAAGCTTCAAATCCCTTTCATCAACAAACCCATCACCTAATCACTTGAAGAAATTACTACCCTTATCCATGTGATTTCTATAATTTCTACAACCTTATAATTTTTTCCCATAGTTGACATTGTTCACATCATTAACAGTTCGAATAACACTTGCATCTTGGCAAAAACACTCAATTCTCTTATTTCTACTAAGCACAGATCCAGATGTACCATAGTTTTGGTTGTTTGACGTTGAAGCATTGCTTGCAATCTTTGACATTGAACCCTAATTTGGAGAAGAAAATGGAAGATGGAATATGAAAGATGGAAGAAAGAAGATGGTGATTTAACCCTAATTTGGAGAAGAAAATGGAAGATGGAGGAAATATGGATGAACACTGTAAATGGAAGATGGAACCCACAAACCCTAGAGCATTTATAACACAAAAGTTTAATGCTCAATTTACCATTTGCTTACCTGGCATGCCACCTCAGTCATAGTTACCGTTTTTCACACACGCGACAACTTGGTTCGAAGAGGAATAATCACGAATGCTAATGAAAAGGTTTGCCCATTCTGTTTCTTAATGGAAGAAAATGATGAACATCTCCTCTTTCAATGCTCCAAATCAAACCGTGTTAGGAAATTCCTATTCCTTTGGTTGGATGTTGTGGAATTTTGCGTTGGAGATATTTCGAACCATATTCTATGTTGGATAAATGGGTGTATACAAAAATCTCTTAGTGTAGGTACTGCTATGGATTTTTGGTTAGTAGTGTGTTGGGTCATATGGTCGTCTAGGAACAACATCATGTTCAGAGATGAGTTTTGGGATGTAGATACGATTACCAATCGTATAGTCATTTATTCTTGGTGGTGGATTGGTAAAAAACATAAAAATGCACTTAACTGTAATTATTATTCATGGGTAAATGCCCCTCTAGACTTTTGTAGGCCTTGATTTTTTTCGGATAGGCCTTGCCTGTATATGGGTTGGATCTCCCCTTGAAATTCCTTAATTTATATACCACTAATCTTGCTTATTAAAAAAAAAAAACTAACGGTAGGGAGCAAATGGTTTAACAGAAGTGATGTTAAGGGATCATTATGTAACGTTTTTTAGGTCAGGGACCAAAGTCAAACTTTGTTCAAAGTTAAGGGACCTAGAGACTAATTATGCCTAATATATATGATAGAAGAAGCTTCTTCAAACTATATATAAAAGATGGGGACACAACAACCACATTAACCAAAATATTTTTTTATTAGTTTAGCAGTGGGTGAAGTATAAATGATATTGTCAAACACTTGATAGACACCTGAATGAGTTTTGAAAATTTTGGACCGTGTTTTTTATTGTCCCATTTCAATGTTCAATATGATCTTGATGAAGTTGGTGATGTTGCGACAGGGAGTAAATGTGAGGGGTTAAGGAGGATAAGGGGGAGCATATGAGTTGCAACCTATGGTGTGTGGGAGAGGAGTTTTTGAAATCAAGTTGGTGTCAGAAGCAATGGGAGAGAAAAAAGAAGAATTGAGGTTTGAATTTGGGGTAGGAAGAGAAGGTCAGTACCCTTATTGATACTATGTAAGAAATATAGGTTGTGTTTTCTTTTATTAATATGACTAACATTATATCTTCTAATGATTCTCACACAATAATCAACAATCATTTACTATAAACTCAAATAATATTTTTTTTTTTTTATATTTACATAGTCTAATAACATAAAAATGAGAAAAATTACTTGCTTGATAAAAGATATCAACAATAATTCTATAAATTTTACCTGTCATTTATGATTCGAGATTGAAACTTTTTAATTTAGTATATTGTAGATTTTAATGTATTTGTTAGACACTACTCTTGTTGGTATTTATCTAATTACTTTAACCCAAATAGTTTATACTTCATTACCATTTACAAATTTAAATATTTTCTTGTCAATGTAAATATACTATTTTTATTTTTGATTTGTGATTACAATTTATTTTTAATCCATATCAAATATTGCTCTTTATTTTTAAGGTTTTATAGTTCTTATAAAACTCATTCATGATTAATTAACCTTCATATCTTTATAAAAACAAATAAAAAAAAATTATGTATTTCATATTAAATTGATTAAAATCAAAGATTAATTTTTAGATAAAAGAGTATGTTAAAGACTAAACGAAAGTGTGAATTTTTTTTTTTTTTTTTTAATAAGCAAGAAATCTCATTAAACCGAGAATAAATGGTTCTCGGAACCACTTACAAACAACGAGACCAAGCTCACCAAAAAGAAGATTACAAAACCAATCAAGCCTATATAAAATAGTTCAATGGGAACCTACTAAAATCATAAAAGCTATAATTCGTATCAGTAATTTTTCCGATGATAGACCATCTCCAACTCAACAACTAAATGTTCCAAACCGCGTCTAACACATTCCAATTATCATTCCTAAAAATAATCCCGTTCCTCATCAACCATAAGTACCACAGGTAGCCAACCAAATACAACATTCCCTCCCAATTTTGACTTTATTCCTCTTGCCGTAACAACTCCATTTCAAGAAACTCTCTTTAATATTACTAGCCCCAAAATCCTCAAAACCGATCCAATCCGCCACCTCCTTCCAAATCAATAATGATACATTACAATGAAGCAACAAATGATCCAACGATTCTTCCTCCGAAGAACAAAAAACGCAACTCAAATCACTATCCGAACCACAACACCTTCTAAAATTAAGGGAGACCTTAGTTGAGATCCTATTTAGGAAACATCTCCAACCAAAGGCCTTAATTTTAAGAGGAACATTCATCTTCCAAATCAACGAAAATGTGAATTAAAAGCAAAAAGTGATATATTTGTAATGAATAAAAACAATATATCTTAAAAGTAAAAAAGTTGTATGATTGATGGAAATAAAAACAAGTTCAAACCTTATTTTCAATACGTTAGTATCTATCTTTGACATAATGGCTTAAAATTAATGTTTCAACCGACCACTGCATGTATATAAATAGAAAAGCAAATTCTGTTTTCCCATAAAGCATGTTACATTGCTACTGGACATGTTATCCCACTTTTATATTGATACAACTAGACATGTTTATTATTCCACTCCGTTTATGCATCTTTGTGAATATTATATGTTGCTACTAGTGCATGTTTATCATATTTTTTGTTTAGCAAGCATGTTTAACATAATTATAATTAAAATGGGGCAATATATAAACACCAATCTCACTGTTGGAACTTCCATTCATTCAAGAACACAGCATAAACAAACACATAGACGCAGCTAGCATAATTAATCTCTGTGGTTGGTTAAGGTTTCATATGGCGTTTATAGAGCGTAATGTGTCAAATGATGGAAAACGTGTGATGACTCTGCAACAATTCAAGCAGTGGTTAAAGACATCATTCGACGCAAATGGCGATGGTCGGATCAGCAAAGATGAGCTCCGTGAAGTATTGAGGATCACCGGCGGCCTCTTTGCTTCGTGGAAGAGCAACAAAGTCTTGAAATCCGTTGATGACAACCATGACGGTTTCATCGATGATAACGAATTCATTAACCTTGCACACTTGGTAGAGAAGAGCTTGAACATAAGAATTACAAAGTAAATTTTTTTGTATATAAAGTTGATTTTACTTTTTGTTTTTTATTAACTACAATGAGAGAATCTGTTGAGGACTATTCGCCCACTATTTCTTTTAACTGTTTCTGTCTCTAGTACTCCATGATGGTTTATTATATTATTGCAAATGATTGTTAGAACTTATGATCACACACAAGAAAGAGAAATTAGATTTGAATTGAGTATGCACTTGACTTCACATTCATGTGATTATGTATATACTTTATGAATTAGACAAACATCACAACCAACCAAGTTAGTTACTTGTTGAACATGAAACTTAATTAATTAGTTACTTGCAATAGAAGTTATTCAACTTGTTACCAAACTTGAATTGCATCTCAACATTTTCTCTTAATTAAAACGAATTTTAACTAGTAAAATCGCCCGATTTTACATTTTTAGATAAGAATTTTGAGTTATCATATCACATGTAAAATTGAATTAGACTAGAATTGGAGCTGAATCCAATTTTATCTCTAATTTTATTCCAGTGAACATATGTAACACTGGTGATGAATGCTTGATGGTCTTGCCTACCTTTATCAAAACATCACATAAACCCTTTTTGATAGTTCTATTGTATGCAAATCTGATATTTTGTTTTTCTTAAGGCATCAAAGTTTACGAATCATTATTTATTCTCTATGATTTGTTATGTGGTTTGAATGCCCTATGTCCAAGTATCATCAATTAGTGTTCTCTGACTCTTCATATGTTGTTGTCATAAACAAGATAGGATCAGAGTAACAATCATTTTCACCCTAGCCATGTGTGCCTCATTGTTAGTGTTGCTTGACATCCTTGGAACACATTTCCCATTTCCCTCAATGCAAAGTGTTTTTAACTTTGTGAATTTGATAGAATAATTAAAATCACTTATAAATTTACAGTAGAACTATAAAGAAGTATTCAAAGTTCAATCACACCAAAAAATTTGATGTGTAGGACAAAAAATAATGACAACAAAAGTAAATGGTCTTCAACAATAATAACTTTCATATCAATCAAAACAGTGAATTAACTTGGCAAAAGAAGATTAAAGAAGGAAAGAAACACATAAGTTTTGTTTACATAGTTCAATCAAATGATCTACGTATGGTGGAAGAGCTGCTCTCCAATTCACTATACTCCAAAAGTTGTTACAAGAGATTACAAATGAGTTACATGAAAATAGTCTTCCAAATTTTCAAAAACAAATCACTACTACAAAACGCCCAAATAACAACGTCAGGTTTACAACGGATTCATATACACCGTTGTAATATATTAAAATTTTCGTGCCCAGTGAGTAGCTGGATTTATAAACAGTAATTTAAGAACGGATGTCTATAAAAACCGTATTAATAAATGATGTGTAGCAACCTTCGATTCTCAGCAACTACATTTTTTCCATTTTTTAGAGTACATTAAGCGTGTGTCACTTAAGTCCTTTATTTAAAAAATAAAATGTAAATGATTTTACAACGGTGAATTTAAACAACCGTTGTTATAAGCTTGTGTCACTTAAGTCCATTATTCAAAAAATAAATTGTAAATGATTTTACAACGGTGAAGAAAATCAACCGTTGTTAGAGGACTTACATTTCCACTACGGTTGCGTTACACAACCGAGATTAAAGGGTTTACTGATAAATTAAAACAAAACTTATTGTGTATTTCTTTCATAAGACGCCCTAGGCGAACAAGCGAGCCAGAGCCGACAGCGGTGGCGTAATCTTTACTTTCTTCGTATCCATTCATTTGGAGCTCAAATCTTCATCTTTCTCAGTACGGTACTCTTCAACATCTTCATTCCTTTTATCTTGGTTTATGTTGTATATGCTCAAATATTCACCATCTTCCTTCATTTGATTCCTCAGCTTTGAAGTACAGTACTCTTCAACATCTTCATTCCTTACGTGCATAAGATTCTCAGCTTCGAAATACGGTATTCTTCAACATCTTCATTCTTTTTTTCTTTGTTTATGTTGTATATGCTCAAGTCCGTATGAGAGTACATGTTTCATATGCTTTAGGTTATGATTGTCTGCTGGGCTGTACTTTGGTATAAGTTACCAATTTGTAATACATATCATGGTAATCTGATTTCATTGGCTATGATATGACATTTGTTGGTTATCATAGATCGAATTCTGATTTCTCTTGTGGAAGTTACAAGTATATAGAACAGGGTTCTGCAAAGTTGTGAAAGAAATCTGGTAGTCATGATGTTCAAGTTGGTGTTAGGTAACACTTGTTGTATTTCCAATATCATCAGTAATGTGTTATTTATGCCTCGCTTGCCATATACGGTATGTTTTAATGCCTTTAGTTGTTTCTATAATAGAAAGAATGCTGAGGAAGTTATTCAAGGATTGAATGGAACAATGACATCAAAGCAGGTCGTGCGTCTTTTTTGGGTAGCAGTCTGGGAAATAAGCATGTCAGTTCTATTTTCTTCTACTTTAAGCTTAATTTATTCGTAATCTAGTCCAATTTGATGTTTGTGTACTAAAACTTCTAACCATTTACATGCATCATCAATGAATGTTTTTATATCATCATTATTTAATGTTTTGTGACAGGTTATTTTAGTAATGTTTTATACATAACGAAAATTTATAGGAAAGGCCTATAATAGTTTACAACAACATCATGGTGTGGCATCTTAGGGCCCATTATTCCTTAAACACACATTATCACTTCTTATGTAAATAGCATTTGGGCCCATTATTAGTTTATTTAATGTTTTGATTTCCAATGCCCCATCTTAAATAAGAATATAATAAAAAATGAATGAGTAACTTGACCATCATTATTCAATAACAGCAATGGTTTTTGAATTAAAGAAATAATAATAACTTTCAACTAAAACTATTAGATTTTTTGTTGTACCCCAAATTTTACCCCTTAGATGTCATAACATCTTGCATTGACATTTCGGTTCAATCATCTATGCATTGTCAACTAACCATTTCATTTTGCAAGTTTGTTTCTTCTGTGAAAAGCCAGGACTTATACAAAGAAGAGAGTAGGGTCTCCTAAACCAAGCTCTCACATGATTCAAGATCTCCCAGGTACTCTGAGGCCCCAAATGCAACTATTGAGCTCATCTACATCCTAAAAGTCTCAATCAACAAGAATTCAAGTGTGGCTGGCTCTCATTACCAAGTGCCTCAAGCCACAAGTTCACCCTACCTCCAATTAGGGTTTTGTGATTACAAGACAATCATGGCTCTGATTTTTTATCAAGAGTTATTCTCAAACCCTAGGACTTGACTCCACATGATAAAAGACATCCTTGGAGACCATCATTGAGCCTTAGATATGATTAAAGAAGCAAGATCGTCAGAAATCATTCAAGTTCATTCACAGTTGAAATTAGGGTTTTGACTGAGGATCTAATCCTTGAGATTTTGATCCAAAATGAAACATCCAAAGCCTTAATCCATCATGACATGTCTCATTGATGATTTAGGGTATGAAATATCAAGTCTTAGGAAGTTTCTTGCAAAGGAAGCAAGGTTTGGTTCATGAAACTTTTCAAATGTGGAAATTTCACTACTTGTGCCAAAATTGAAACAGTCATAACTTTCAAACCACACATCCAAATTGAGTAAATCAAAGGTCAAATGGAAGCTCTTTCCATGATCTTAAAAACATATTAGAGGACCCTCTTCCAAAAAATGCTTGGTTTTTGAGTTACAAGACTTGGAAGATAAATCACCCTTTGGGACTTAGTGAAATTTCAGCATTTTCACCCTTATTTGCACACGACTTCAACTCAACTTTTCATATAGTTCCAAACTTCAAATCAAAAATCCTTGAACATGAAAGTTGTAGAGGGAATTGAGGGATTTCCAAAAAGTACTGGAACTCCTCAATCCATTGATGGAGCTGGGAGTTTCGAAGCTTCAAAGTTGGAGGTTTCATTTCTTAAAACCCAAGAAACCAACTTTTGCATTTTGACTAAAAACCTCTCCTATGCACCAAAGCTCCACATTTCTGAGTTTTAAAAGTGAATTTTGTGATATTAGGACCTGAGCCACGAATTTTCAAAGTGATTCACATTAAAATAATGCTTTATGTCATGTGTATGCAACTTGTACAAGGAAAGAGAAACTTTTCAAGGAAAACAAATATTGTTTATTCATTGAGCTTCTCACCAATCACTTCTCACCAGCTTGTGCTCAGTGTTCAGAGATACTTGGAGATCTTGGTTCAGCAAACACAACATCCCACACGATGGAAAATGGCAGATTTGGCATAATGTGCAACTTTGGCCATACCTTGAGTTCTTGACTTTTCCCTATAAATAGCAGGTTGTTTTCATTCATTGGACAACAACATTCTTCACTTACACACTCTAAATCTCTGGTATTGGCAAGTAAAGAAAAGGAGTAAGTCATCTTGGAGGCTGGTGCTAAGTGGAGAGAGCAAGAAAGTCAGTTTAACTAGGTACACTTCATGTTTAGTTTCTTTCCGCATTCATACTAATATATCATTCTGTCAGCATACATGTCTTGCATCTGGAGCTACCATGATTAGTTTAAAATATGAATATTGATGCTGCTCCCACCGCCAATTTGGATGGTGCAAGGTTGATGATTCTTGATGTTAATTTGTTAGACTCATTTTGCTATTTCTAGTGGCATAAGGTTTGTTGTGTGGCTGTCATAACATTTTTTTTGTTTTGTCATTTAACTTTGTTTTTACTATGCTATGAGCCTGTTCCATTTGGTTTCCTTTTGCACTTGATCAGATGACTGTGTGGAGAATTTGGTTTGAGTTTATGGGGTGATGGTAATACTTGTCTTTGAAAACCTCTTTGTATGATTATATGCATAGTTTTGACATCATGATTAATATTTTTATGAACTTGCCTTACCACATTGATGGAATTTACTTACTCAACTGATCCAAGTTGTTTTACTTCATGTTAACATGGTTTAATAGGAGCTGGTCTCTGACTGGTATGGCTGGTATGGATATTATATATGTGTGCTATTTGTGAAACTGTTAGTTATAGTAGGGTTGGTGCAAGATATGTCAAGTTCCCATGAATCTTGGTTTGGCACTGTCAAAAGGCTAAAGATGTGATCATGGAGCCCTCATGTTATGATTCACTTGGTTGTAAACACCCTCAAGACATGTAGCAGAATCTATTTAGGTACCTTGTTCCAGAAATGATTTGATGCTTTGGACACCCTCAAATGATCTCTTAGAAGCTTTTAGGATGGTTGGAATCAGCTGGAAACCTCAGGAACAAGTTTAAGCTCTTTCTTGCAAAAGGGGCAAAAGTGGCCAAAATAGCAACTCTCTCAAATGGTGTTCCAGGTGTGGGGAACCATTTGGGACAGTTCAAGGATGATATTTGGAGTGTGTTTGAGGTTTTATCTGGTTTGTAAAGTGACTGAATCAAGATATGGCTTGAAAAATGCACAAAAGTCCTATTTTGAGGTTTTGAGAAGTGACTTTGTGATTTTGGTGTTACAGGTCACTTGTGAGTGTTTGGATCACCTCTATATGATGTTTATGAGGTGTGTGTGTGATTGGTTTGATTGGAATTGCTCTCAAACTCAAAACCCGATGGTGACTTGCTTTGGAAGGCAAATTTGGAGGTGAGAAGGTGATTTTGAGGAAAGCATATGTTTGATGGCTTTGGTGTACTCAAACTGATCACAAATGAGCTCTCTTTATAGTGGAGCAAGTATGTTTTGCAAGCAATAGTGAATGGCAACTGCTGCAGAGGTTTGGCCAATGTTGATCAATGAGAATCCAAGTCTCCTCTAGCCATTGACTAGAGGTTAGGGCACAGGCTGCTGGTTCCCTTGGTCTTGGATATGTCTTGACTGAATTCAGTTGGAAATGGCTCAGTCCATGCCACCTTGGTGCATCCATTAAATGCTCCAAACCAAAATTGCAGTCTTTTTCCTCTTTTAGGCATTTCTAGGTTTGGCATGCTACTTTTGGTTCCAAAGACTTGGGAGGCTGATGGATCAGTGTTTGTCCCTCCTTGGTCTCCCCCTGAGGTGTTCAGATGGATAAGTGTGTTTGTCATTTGCACAAATTTGGCAAATCGAGCAAAATGCACAAATCTGCCTTGCTTTGGCAGTTTTCAGCAAGGCATATTGTCATTATCATATCTCATGGCTTAAGTGGAATTTGATGGAGTTCTTGGCCATTTTGGAAAGTCCTCATATGATACAACAACTATTTGATCATAGTTGGTTTTGATACTTTTTGGATCCAAGTGAAAAATGCCCCTACATTTGGAAAAAAGTGAAGGCAAATCCTGACTTAGTGAAAATTTCACTAAGTGTTGGAAAAAAGTGACATTTTCACTTTTTGGAATTTTGATCATTCCATAACTTAAAATTCATGAGGAATTGGAATGAGTTGTGTTTGAAGCTTTTGTAGAATGCCATGAGAGCTACAAATCCAGCTTTAAATGGGGAAAAATGGCCTTGTGGTTTAGGAGTTATGATCCTCCAAAGTTGGTACCCTAGCCACTTTGTTCCATAACTTAGAAAATTTCTAAGTTTTTTATGGTTACCCCTTTTACAAGTTATCCCACTTTTCTTGATTTTTCTTGATGAATGATGATTCCAATCACACATTAACATCATTTTAGGGTCAAATAACCATAATTGTGAAAAATCTCAAAAAGTCAAAGTTGACTTTTGTGCACAGTTGACTTTTTGTTAGATGAATTCCAAACTGTGTGATCCTCTATGAAATCAAGTCCTTGACCTAAATAAAACTTTTTGGATTGATTTCATAGGTGTTATAGGGTGTATTGAATCATGTCCCAAGGTTTGGGAGCATGCCTGGGTCAAAAGTCAAAGGCACAGTTGACTTTTTCCGCGAAACCCTAACTGTGGTTCTGATGAAATTGAAATTTGTTAATCAAGTTTCTTGGATTAATCTATTGTTGCAAATGGATCAATGTGGTGTGTTAGAGACCTTCAAATCATGTCTTGAGGTCTTGGCTCATGATTTGTCCCCAAAGTCAATTTAGGGGTGAATTAGGTCAAGAAACCCTAATTCCTGATTTTTTATGAATGCATCCCCTGAGGAAAAATTGACTTGATGATAGGGTCCATGAGGGTCCATGGAGCATATTAGGTTATGCTTTGAAGCATTGGCTCATGCCCAGAGGAAAATTTCCATCTGGAGGCCCTGGTCAACCAAAACCCTAATTTGGTGACACTGGTGATCTTGAGGCTTAATCCACTCAGAATGCTGCAACCTTGCGCTTGATTCTTGCTGTGGGACTCCTCTTGATCCATTGTGGATGTTTGAGAGGTTAGACAAGTTTGAAGATCATGTCAACTCTTGATTGATCCTTTGTCTAAGGCTTAGAGAGGGCTTGAAACCCTAATTTTTTATAGTAGTGAATGCTCACCCATCTTTGGGGAGACTGATGAGGCATGATGGTTCATCCATATTGTGATGATGATTTTCCCAATGATGGGAAATCTAAGTGGTCAAAATTTGGGGTATGACACTCCCCTTTTTCCAAAGGAAAGTCTTTCTATTGACCGCAAGGTCATAGATAGCTCATTCCCTTTTAACTTAGCCTTCCCAAGAGATATCCATTAATCTCTTATAACTCTTAAATCTTTCAATCCCTTCACAAGAGATAGCCATTAATCTCTTCTCCTTCACCAACCTTTAACCCTTCATAATCCTTTCCCAAGAGATAGCCATTAATCTCTTCTCCTAAACAATCAATCCTCACAAGCTTTGCTTTCAAGCTTTTCACCCTACTTCCGCTTGGAACCTTGACCACAGTCAAGAGTTCCTCACCCCCATTGAGGTGAACTATGGTTGCTCTGATTCTTTAGTCAGATACGTAGGCACAAGATGCGACGTCTTGGCGAGCATACTTAGTGTATATACCCTTAGGTCTTTTACCTTAGCACATTTCCCTTAACAAGCAAACATAACATAACACAAACTTAAACAAGAGGTTCCTGTAGAGTACTACAGATACTTAGGGTGCTAATACCTTCCCTTAGTATAACCAACCCCCGAACCTAGATTCTCTTATTAGGGTTTTCGTTTTTTACCCTTTCCTTTGGACAAATAAAAGCTCGGTGGTGAATTTCATGTTTTGTGATTCAAGTTAATTAATAGCTTGATATCTGATTCTCACCGCAACAGAAAATGGCGACTTCACTGGGGATGTCCCCTAAAAGGGTTAAGCCCACCTTGTTTGTCTTTGTGTTATTTATATGTTTGCTTGCTTGTATACTTGTATATTTTGTATATCTGTATATATATGCCTGTTGTGCTTGGGTTTTCTGTATGCAGGGTTGCTACTTTGAGTGGTGAGGATAAGTCCTAACCCGGACTTGAGCGTACACTTATGATAGGACGATGGTATATTTAAGGAGGCTTTGAGGGAGTCGATTCCCAAAAAAGTTGACTTGAGACACCATCACTCAGTGAGGCCCTCTTGAGAGTCTAGTCATGTTGAACGAGTTTATTCGTGAAAACGTGCTACTCTCGACATATGTGTCATCGATACTGAGAACCGTAGTTACCTTTAACCCCACTTGGCCTTTTAGGACGTAGTGCGGTGACCATGAGGGAGTCTATTTCTGAAATGGTTGTCACGTGATACTACACTCGGACGAGACTCTCTTGAGAATATTATTGACTACTAAGTTATTCGAGAAATCCACAATATCCGAAAGATGGGTTGTTGACTCTGGGAACTTCTTAGAACCCTGTTCTACGGATACAAAAACCCTAGTACACACTCTGTGATTAATTCTTTACCCAGACTCCATGATTTGATCTCGAACCTTTGATCCTGCTATCCTGTTTTCATTGCATTGCATATCATTTGCATCTTTGCATGTTTCATTGCATGCGTCTGTTTGTCCAGTTACTCATCTCCAGCTGTCTCTATATTCCAGTGTTGCTTGTGAGTCGTCAAGTTGATTCCTCGACACCGATAATGGACTAGAACTAACTACAGACGCAAGATGTCAGAGCAAGAGGCACACAATGCTGAGGTCCGAATGGAGATCGATGACCTTAAGTCGAGCATGACTAAACTAAATGAGATGCTTCAAGTTTTGATTGCTAGAGGAGAACCTCCCCAAAGGACTGTCATCCAAGAAGTTTCAAGTGCTGAACCTCCACCGGTTCAAATGCCACCGTCAACTTGGCCCGAGTTTGGTTTACCACACAACTATTCTCCGCCGATTGTATCTACTTCTATGCCTGTATTTCAAGCTCCTGTTTTTGCCGAGCCCAAACCTACAGTCCATGCGGTTCCACAGACTGTTTGAGCTTCTTTTGAGAATCCCCTCTTTGAGTACAATGCTGCCAATGCTCAGGGAGAAGACTGTGAAGACTTTGTTGAACCTGAAGTTGTTCGTGAGCAATTTCAGACCTTAGACAAAAGACTCAAAGTTGTTGAAGGTACTGACAACATGTGCTTAGTGTTTGATCTTGTTGTGCCTGCTAAGTTCAAAACTCCAGAATTTGTGAAATACAAGGGCCATTCTTGTCCAAGGGCTCATTTGGTCATGTATTGTCGCAAGATGGCTGCTTATACCAAAAATCAGAAGCTGCTTATCCACAGTTTTCAGGATAGCTTGAGTAGGGCATCACTCAAATGGTATATGGGTCTTGAGCAAAACTCCATTCACTGCTTCCAAGATCTTGTAAATGCCTTCATGAAGTAGTATAAATATAACCTTGACATGGCTCCTGATCGTCGCCAACTGCAAAATATGACTCAACATGAGAAGGAATCATTTAAGGAGTATGCTCAGCGCTGGAGAGAGCTGTCTTCCCAAGTTGAACCTCCTTTGGCTGAGAAAGAATTGACTAGAATGTTCATGGATACCCTGTCCCCATTTTATTGGGAGAAGATGATTAGAAGTGTTTCCTCCAACTTCACTGATTTGGTTACCATCGGCCAAAGACTCGAGGCAGCTCTTAAGAAAGGAAAAGTGTCAAAAGCTGTTGAATATTCCAATGCTATGAAGAAATCCTATGGGAACTTTCAGAGGAAAAGGGAATATCAGACTAACGCCGTAATGGTTGAAGTGAGAAGGCCTCGACCTCAATATGTTATTCACCCTACTGTTGCTGCTGTCACTCCCGTGGTTACTACTCCACTACTAGCTCAAGCTTCCCAACATCCAACTGCAGGACAGAACCAGTACCGTAATAGGAATAAATTTAATCATATTCCCATGACATACACCGAGCTTTATCCTGGTTTGGTTTAACAAAGTTTGATTACCACAAGGCCTTTGCCTCCTCCTCCAAATCCTCTTCCAGCTGGCTATAGGGCTGATCTTCATTGTGAATACCATCAAGGTGGTGCAGGCCATAACTTGGAAGGTTGCTTTGCTTTGAAGGCTAAAGTACAAGAGCTGATGAGAAACAAAATCCTCTCCTTTAAGGACAATCCCAATATTCAGAAAAACCCTCTGCCAGGGCACACCAAGTGAAGCTTCAGTCGACCTCAGCCCAGTTACTTCTAAAAGACAGGACAGCTCATCCTTGTGTTTGATTAGTCACTAGGCCTTGTTTCTTATTGTTTGCATTTTCCTTATTTTGTAATAGTTGTTTGCTTTCAAATTATGTTTGTACTTTCAAAATTAATGAAATGAGCATTGCAACTTTTGATTCAATTCATTTGTGTTTGCTATTTACTTCTTAATGCTTTTTCTTTCAAGAAAAATAAAAGAATTCTCTTGTCCACTTTCTTTTGATTATGCAAAGATTGGAGGGAGGATAATGAAAACGTTATACTCATAATTGTTGTTGGTATATTTTCAAATCAAAACTTTGCTGACGATGTAAGGCATTATTTCAATCCCCAAACAGTGGAGAAATAAGGAAGATAACCCCTCGTCAACCCCTTTGAGCCTTGAAGTAGAAGTTTCTTTTCTTTAGAAATAAAAACCCGTAATTTTAACCTGGGGCAGAGTAGCTCTCAGTAACTTGATTGTGCATTCAAATACAAGAGTGTCATGCAAGGCACCTTTCAACAAAAGGTTGCATTCACAATTTTCCTTCGCACACAGCAAGCAGGTGTCAAAGATGTCTTTCAAATCAGAAGCCAATGATGGTTCACTGTAATCATTAAGCCAAAACATTCACAACCTTTCAACTCTTCCAGACTAAATGAATAAATGTTGTACAAATTGTTCCCAATGTGATAAATGAAGAAGAGTCGTCAAGAAATACTTACTCAAAGAATGAGCCGAGTCCCTTTCGAGGCAAAAGCTAAGAAAGGTGTGAAGTTCATGACCTTACCTTATACAAAGAGAAATAAGAACAAGCTTGTATGACAAACAATTTTGTAAGGAAGCAGTGACTGCCACACTACAAAAAAATTGACTTTTAGTGACAGCCAAATGGCGTAGGTAAATGTCTATTTTCCGTAGGTATAGCCTAAAATACTTATACCTACGGAACATTTTTTCGTGACATATAATTTTCTATACCTACAGATATTTTTCGTCACCAAAGGCTATAGTGACAGAAAATTTCCGTCGCGTAGGCTATAGCTACGGATTTTAAGCTGTTGGTATAAACTTTTTTTTTATAATTATGGTATAAACATTTAGTTATACCTACAGAAATTTTCCGTAACAATTTGTTATCCTCGCCATTTGGTAGAAATCATGGATCAACAATTGTGGAAATTAATGGTCAAAATGCATTCTTGTTTTTCTTGGATACAACAGCTTCCTAAAAATCATCATTTCCCTTAATAAATTTCAAAATAATTTTTTTTTTACTTATACACACTCTATAAAAAAAATAGAGAAACAAATTGTATGTTGAAACCGGTATGTTGAAACTTTAAACCTTACAATTTTACTTATAAATGTTTACAAGAAACATAAATCAGATGCTTTTGTTCACCAGTCTTACAAACTTAAAATTAATGATAATTGTATAATGTCAATTCTAGAATATTTAATGATAATTATATCATGTCAATTCTACAGTACTTTAGAGAATTATACTAATAACCAAAAAAGATAATTTTGAAATCATAAAATAAGCATACAAGTTCCAACCAAAAACAAATTGTGTCCATTTCATAGCCTATGACTTCCATCTTCAAGTGTTCGTCAAGTCTCCCATTCTAATTAACTTTTAAGCTTCACCTACAACAAATTAAAATAGAAAGATGAATTATAAAACAATTTAACATAGATATAATGACTTCTAAAATTATAAACAACTCTAGTGAGAATTACTTAATACCATTTTCATTATCTTCATTATTGTCTGGACTTGGAGTGTTCAAATGGTTATGAGCGCTAGAAGCATCAGTAACTTGTCTAGCAGCTTGCATTATGTCATTCACATCTTGTCCAAAAAAATTATTTTGAATTAAGGTAATGACATTTGCTAACAAGCCCTCCATATGTTTAACTCTATCACGTAACTCTTCATTTTCAGACACATAAGTCTTTGATTTTTTAGATTTAGGAAACTTGCCCATACATCGCACGCGTCCCTTCTTCGCAGCTCCTTGTACTTTAGAAAATATGTCATCCTTCCAAGGCATAGAACCATGCAAATTTGGGGTTGATTGAGATGACTCGGCCTCATTACTATATTTGTTTAGTTCTTCCTGCAAAGTGAAAATATTGTGTCATGTTGATTGTTATTCAATGGATACATCCACTCAACAATTATGAAAGGACTCAACCCATCAACTACCTACTCCTACAGATATGGAAGGTATGAAGCTTCCAAGTTAGATGCTTTAATAACTAACTTTTATAAAAAGTTGAGGAAGAACTTGTTTTCTAAAGTGATACTGATAACTATTTTGTTCCATTGATGTTCTAGTAACTCGGTTGATTGGAGTGAACAAATCAAATTTTCAACTCCACCTTCAGGAGGATCGGACGCGCTGAAATTTGTTGCATTTGGTGATATGGGAAAGACCCCTCTCGATGCTTCAGAAGAACATTACATTCAGGTAAATTGATAGCTCAAATGAAATAGAATTTATAACTGAAATGCATATTTGGACAACTGGTGAACTATGAATCACTTATTTGGACACAAACATTGGACATGACACGACAATGACACAGTAAAATTTAAGAAAATGAAAATGATTGAATCTAATCATATGTGCAAGAGTTGGGTCATTCTTCGACATAAACAAGTGTCAAACACCGAAATCTGAATTATCTGTGTTATATGGAAATATTTGACTATTTTGATGGATTTCATTGGACTTCACAAAAAATATTGTACCAATATGTATTCACCAGCGTGATCTTGTTTTTCATGTAGCCTAGAGCTTTATCAGTTATAAAAGCTATAGCTAATGAAGTGGATTCCAACAATGTAAACTCGGTTTTTCATATTGGAGACATAAGCTATGCGACTAGTTTTCATGGTGTCCAACTATATATCACTACAAGAAAATTGGAAGATTACGACGGTTATTTTGGAAGGTTACGACGGTTAAAACCGTCGTAATTTTCAAGTCACGACGGTTGCAACACTGTCGTAGAAACGTGCGTCACGAGGCTGTTTTACGACGGTTTGTAAAACTGTCGCTCCAACTGCCGTAACATTCCGCGATGATTTTGAAACAGCCTCAAATATATGATTACGACGGTTATAGCCGCCATAATTATATAATATATATATATTTCAATGAAAATAACGACGGTTGTAACCGCCATAATTAAATAATATATATTTCATTTAAAATAACGACGGTTGTAACCGCCGTTAATTATATTATTTTTAAAAAAAAAAAAAATTTCTACATTAGCTGATTGAAAGAGAATTTACAAAAGTTACTATACAATAGCTGAGAAATTCATACATATACAATTAGTATAATGTAATTAACTCTAACACTAACAATTTGTACAATCAGCATATCAAAGAATGATTAAAACTAATCAAAGTGTTAAACTAAACTACTATGTAAATAAATAAATCACAATTTGGTCGCTTTTTCAACGAGAAGTTATTACAAATGATACATACTGATCCATCTGATGTAGTGTTGTTTGGCATCACCATTTGTGATACATTACGAATAGATGAAATTGTGATGCTTATATAAAATTCTCACTTTCACAACATCTGAAGAATCCACTGCGTGCAACTCAGGGGTGGAAGCAGTTGAAGGAAACGAGGCAACAGAGTCTTTCTCTATACTATGTTGGGAAACATTGTCGACTGCTCTAATTTTAATTGAGGCACTGAAATATCAAACGCAGAGTGTAAATAAAATTAGACTTGTTGAGTTTTAAATAAATCACCATTCTGAACAAAATTGGGCACCTATAATGTGTTTATTACATACCTTGGACAGAATTGAACAAAAGGGAGACAGACAGCATTTGATGTTTTAGTTTATTACATACCTTGGAGAGAAGAAAGAGTTTGCTTGATCCCTATCACAAACACCCACCAAACTGCTAATAAGATAACTACTCAAGAGAAGAGAAAAGAAAAGAAGTGTAAAGTTGACAACTTTCAAGATTGAGAAGACAAGCTTTGCATAAACATCAATTGCGATAAATGACATTGACAGCATTTGTTGAGGAGATTGTAGTGCCCCTGAACTAATCCCCTTTGTGGATAAGCAATGTGCAACTACGATTTCCTGGAAAGAAGATAAAAAATAGTGTAAGTCAAAATGAAAATCCTAGCCAAAAGTATGAAAAAGTTAGCTGTATGGAGAAAGAAAAGCCACCGTCAACAGACGGAAAAAGTGATATGTCATATCATCCCCCTTAAGCAGCCCACTCTGATGCAACTGTACGATGAAGTGGGTATCATATGTATCAATGGCATCAGGAAGTTCACATATCCTATACCATTGAGCAAACAACATGGACACCTACAACGAATACATAAGTAATCATTAGAAGCTTCAAGTTAAGCTAGTACTTTGGTTCCATATAAATCTTTGGAGTTAGGATCTCTCTAATACCAAATGACATATTAGATATTATATAATAAGACGGGATAAGACTTAAGAACCGAGCTAAATGATATTTATATACCAAAATATAAAAACATACAACTTACACGGACAATTAAGCATACTCTATTTACTAATATATTCTATTACCAACAGGATGTGATCCCTCTTAAAGATGATCCAGATTGCATCTATGCAAATACAAGGGAAATATAAAAAAAACAATTTGAGATTGCATTTACATAGAGTTGGGAAAAAATGTCATGTGAGAAACTATACAACACAATTTATGTTGTCATATGTAGAGATAAAATAAAAGGGAGGAAAATCTATTCCTTATGAAGGAAAAATAGAGAAAATAAATAGATATTTTAATACAAATGTATGTTAAAACCATTGAACACATTTAAGTGCAGAATTAAGGCGTTTAAAATTTACCAACAATTTATCCTATGGATTATCTGAACGGTGACGCAGTATGAGAAGCATCAATATAGAATATTAGGTTTTCCCTCTTTCTCAAGTGGTTTTTTAGCAGTAAAAAAAATTCAGCCACTACCAAAAATTCAGAAATATTTGGTTCCAAATTGCAATTCTTATGCTCGAGATGAGCCAGATATCTTTTCATTAGTTTTCAATGCAATAGAAATTCAGAGAAATTGAACTCTTGATTATCTTCTTCATTCTCCTGTTTCCACTTATAGAGAAGTTGAAAAAGGTGTCTCTTATGGGAATGGAAGACGGGAAATTAGGATTAAGAGGGGACAACAGTAGTTCTAGAAAGAGGGTGAGTGGAGAGAAAAGGAAGGGATATAATTTGTTATTTGTACAGCCAATTTAGCTTGGGCTCTTAGTTTTGAGAATTAAGAGATATTTCTCTGTACTATATACATTCTGTTATCCTCTTGTTGTCACGTCTTTTGTGTAGTCACTGTTTCAGTAAAGATTCTTTACTTCATAAATCAAAGGAGTATTTCCTTTTATCGGTGTTAATTTCTATCACACAACATAAAGACATGACAAATAATTTCAAATATACCTGCTCACGGAATCCACCAGGATCAGGTTTGACAGAATCTACAATGTTGAACTCTTCCCTGTTTGTAACTAGCAGACTAGGACCCTGTTTTTGATGAGGGGCGGAGAAAATATCATGTTTCACAATAATAAAAGTAAACAAACACATGAAACAATGGAGCAGTTGAAATATTAATCTCATATAACCTTATTGTCTCTAGATTGCGTGATTTGTCCTCCTTTCCAGCATTACTAGCAGATAAAGCAACAGGATTCTTGATCATCTCAATGAGTTGTTGCAACGATTCAGGGTATCCAGGCTTTGTAGCAAGCTGAAATTAAAATATGGTAAGATACTCAATGATGGCAAAAAACAAAGCCACTCAAATTTATAAACACAAACCTTTGCCAAAGCATCGATAAGATTGTGAAGTTCTGAAACAACTTTTGGTTCCTCAATGACCAGGGTTTGAAGAAGAGAGATTGAAAACTCCGTAGCAGCCTCTGTGCGTTTAGCCAGTGAAGTTGTTAGATTATAAAAATATAAAAAGGGTAAAACAATGGAAGGTATTTTTTGGGCATACTGTTTCTTCCCCCGTCAATAAGTTTTGCCATGTGAACATTGTACTCTGTTAGATTTAGTAGTTCACTGCGGATGAGACCAACAGTAATATCTTTATTGTATTTCCTCTCTTCATCTGAGTAAATTACCTGCAAGAATCATACAATACATGTGCAAATAAATTATACACAAGACCTCGGTTGGAATATATGCCTTAAGTTAGCTGCATTTTATTTTATTTCTGTAAATTAACTAGTAGTTAGCTCCTTGATTATTGGTTGTATTATCAACTATGCCTAAGATCAGTGTCCTAAAACTGTGCATGGATGGTATTAGGGCCAAAAGAAAATATCATTTGTAAATTGTAACTGCAATTTATGTTGTTAATTTCTTAAACTTTACTTCGCTTCTTTTACTGGTAGCATTAGAAGAAACCTAAACCATCAAAATTATAGAATGAAATTCAAAACACATAGCACGTGGAATTTTCTTTATAAAAACTAGTAGTGATGGCCTTGAATTTTCATTATAAAATTTTGGTACATATAACTAAAAGATAAAATAGAAAGGAATGACAAAAATTAGGCTTTTGACACATAAAATTCCAGTAAATCTACTTGATTGGAGGCAACTTTCAATGAACGAAACATACCCAACTAGTAAGCTCCTTGACAGCAAGCTTGCAAACATCACGAATGGCAGTCAAGATTGCAAGATACGCATAAACATGAACGTTGTTTGAAGCATTGTCATATAAACCCTTGAAAACCTGTTTTGATATTAGAAAATTGATAAATAATAAAGTAATTTTCAAATAGAGAATACTTTGATGATCATTCTTGGTCCTTCAACTGAAAGTGGGATGTTATGCGTAAGGCACGCAATTAAAACACACAACTAAGGAAGAACCAAATACTGATCAATGGATAATATATCTCGCATCATGCATTCAGTATAATTTATGAAACACGGAACTTTGCAGAAGAAAACAAACCTTTTGAGCCACAGCTAAAGCTGCCTCATCTCGACTAACACATCTGAGTATGATTTCAAGAACCTCAAAAATGACTCCCTAAATATAAGTAGAACCAAAACAAATATTAAAACTTGGGGAAATGATCTGTCTAGAAAGAAACAGAAATAATCCAGGCAGAACAAGAAAAGTTATAGTTGTGGTATCCTCACGTATTTGCAAATTAGCTCAGAAGTAATGTATAATTAAGAAAGTACCAAAAGTGAAACAAAACATTATACCTGTATTTCTGCCTCCCTCGAATCATTGTTGACCAGAGCCTCCAACTGACAACCGAACACATGCTATTAATAAACATCTATAACAAACTCGAAATGAAAATAGTCACGCAAAAAAAAACCAACAATTCATGGCATAACTGATGAGATGATTCTGTTTCATATATTATTCTATAACAATACTACATGAAAACCTATAGGATTAGCTTCAAGGCACTACTGGAAGATGCCAAGCAAGCCTAGTATTAGAGTTATATCTTAGGATATGAAAAATCAGCACTATAGAATAATTAAGGCCAGCCTTAATTTAATAGAATAAGAAAAGTTTATCACTATAGAACAATTAAGTTTATCCTTAAATGTAGAGCTTGAATGATTCAACTCTTGAATAAGAAATAACTCTAATACCTAGTAGCAGCCTCAAGTCCAATAGATATAATGAAGTGTAGTGCAGAGATAGACAAGCTGATCAGAAAACCATAAGAAAGTTAGAAATTAGTGGTTTTAGTTTCTCCTAAAATATAATCTATTGCGTGATGTAACCATATAGAAAATAATAAAAACTTGAGTAAGCATATATTGAAATCAAAATATGTTACCATATAGAGAGAACTGATGTCTCCAACTCCGGATTGGGAAGAAGTCCAGCTAGCAAAAGAGTCACCTCACATGCCCACCATTTGAGACTGAAAGAAGACGAACAATTATAGATGACATATGTATCTATATGTGGTAAAATAAGTAACCATGTTGGCTAAATCATGAATGGTTGTGCCAAATTTTTTTTAACTTTGAGAGTAATATTCATGACTTGTTTTGATTAAGGAGAAAAGAAAAGGAGAGCAATAAGAAATAGTTACCAAACCATAGCAGCAGAAGGAACAGCAAGGGAAAAGAATTCTCTAAATCCAAGGAAAGCTTTCTTGGAAAATGGCACACGTGTTCTCTCACAAGCCGAAGAATACCCTATATATAGTTATTTAAAATCTAAATTACAAGGTAAGTTTGTTTATAATAGATTTATAATGGCTTTGGTCTTCTGTAGATCACACTTACATCCGAAACACCAGCAGGCTTCGCCCTAAACTATGGGTCTGTCACACTAAATAACAAATGCTGTATAACACACACAAACACCAACACGAGTTAACATGTACAATTCCAACATTTGACAAAAGTACCAGAAGAAAGTAACATTGGTGTAAATTTATGTATCACCCATAATTCCAAATAACTTCAAAATTATAAAATGTTCATAATTACAAAATCCAAACCTAAGTATATAAGATTAACAGCAGTAATCCCACAAAGGGATAAAAGCGAAAATTTCAAAATTGAATTTTTTTCCAAATGAAGAACACAGTGGGAGGAAGAAAACCTTAAAAGCATACTTCGGGTTTCCAGGATCTTTCTTATAAGCATCAAGGATTGCCTGGTTAAAAAAATAGATAACAAGCAAGATTAATCAATACAAAATTGAAATTGAAAATAATTTGAGGAGTGTAGGTAAAAATAATATACTTGAATATCACGATCAGCTAGAGAGAATGGAACTGGAGTCACGTTAGCCAATTGAGTTGTCAATTGAGAATTTGGGAATGGCGTAGCTTGAGGCGCTTGCAGAGAATTCTGAAATCCGAAACCAGTAGAAGGTGATTGTTGAAAGAGTGAAGTTTGTTGCTGCTGTTGCTGTTGAGAAGAGAATGGTGAGGAGAATAGGGAAGAACCGCCGAAAGTAGGAGTAGAAGAAGCCCCAAAAGCAGGGGTTGAAGAAGGGGTTCCGAAATCTGGGGTACTGAAACCTGGAGTGGAATATGGAGTACCGAAATTTGGGGTACCGAATGCAAGTGTTGTAGAAGGGGTTCCGAAGAGGGAAGGAGAAGATTGAGCTCCAAACATGGTGTTGTGCGGCGTGTGGACGATGAGATGGGAGTTTGAGAATTGTGTGTGTGATTCAAGTTCTAAACAGAAGGCGCGCTTGGACTCTAGGTGTTTGATGAATGGAACTTTTGATTTTTCACTTAAAATCGTATATTTTTAATAATAATTTTATAATATATATATTAACATTATTACCAAAATTAATTTTAATAAAATTTAATTATTTATATAATAAAACAGAAAATATTTTACTATTATTTTAGACAAAAATATTAAGCTACATTGTCATGAAAATTATAATACTTATAATAATTATTTATTAAATTAATTAATAAAATTGAAAAGGTTGGAAAATAAAAATGAAAGAAAAAAGTGAGAAATTAAAGGAATAAAAAAAATAGTGATTATGATTGGCTAAAGTAATTGCGACAGTTCGCCTTAACTGTCGCGAGTGTGGAAAGAGGGTGGTTCTTTGGTAACTGTCGCAATTATTTTATACAACATGCCTAAAAAATCAGCGACGGTTGGCTCAAACCGTCGTGAGAACTGTCGTAGTCCAGGAATAAGGACGGTTTTTTGATAATTGTTGCAAAAAAATCTACGACAGTTGCCCCTAACTGTCGTGACAACCGTCGCAATCCAGGAATAAGGACGGTTTTGTGATAACTGTCGCAACTCAAGTGTCGTAAATCTCCTTTTTTCTTGTAGTGTATAGTTTTGAATTGTAATTATATGCCATTCATCTTTTTTTTAAGAAATTCATCATTTTGAGGAATGCTATAGCTTAGTCTTGTTCTGTTTTTTATGCAGTAGATTAACCTGTGATATATATGCATTAGTCTTGTTCTGTTTTTTATGCAGTAGATTAACCTGTGATATATATATATATATATATATATATATATATATATATATATATATATATATGCAGTAGTCTTGTTCTATTTTTTATGCAGTAGGAATGCAGTAGATTAATTATAAGACTTTTGTTAATGTATCACAGCTTAGTCTTGTTTAAAAAATAGGTGTCCAAATTGTAACAAATTTCTTTTTGATTAATTAATGTATCACAGATTTCAGACATTTAAAATTCTTATCATGCTAATTCAGTAGCCTTTTTCAGTATCATAGAAACAAAACTCAATTTCAATCTTGCTAACTCAGTTTCATAGAAAAAAAAACTCATTCTCAATCATCTATTCTAAGTTTCAATAATGCTAAGTCAGTTTCATAGAAGCCAAACTTACAATCAATTTTGCAGCTTTTTCATTGACAATTGACCCGTCTTTACGAGTGCGAGTTTCGACATAAATTTCTTGATGATCAGGCAACACTCCTTTGCCCTTTTTCATCTAAAATCAAACATACAAGTATATGTTAATTGTTTTTTAAATACAATTCACCCCATGAAAAGTACAACAAAATGAATCAAACCTTTTCATCAATAAGTTTTGGGAGACTTTTTGTACCCATGCAATGGACATCTTCAAACTTGGCACAATTTTGCTTATTAATTTTACTTATTTTCTGCAAAATAGTCAAAATAATAAACATTTTAATGTATGACTCAAAATATGTATAACTTACTTGTCAAAATAATAAACATTTTAATGTATGACTCATAATATGTATAACTTACTTGTCCATCATCGGAGAACCAATAATGAACCAACTCACGATATTGATCTTTGTCAACCCTATGATCGGGTATTGTTGATGCAACTTCTTCTTCTGTTTTACTCGGATCATATGCCATTGCCTTTAGATCACCCTTCCATTGCCTCCACTTCTCATTCAACTCGGATTTTATCATTTCTCGTGTTAATTCATTTATTGGAGGAACAAACTCAAATTTACTCTACATAGTGAGATGTTAAATAAAAAAGTATAAGTTATATTAAATGTACAATCATAATATATACCTCTACTACTTCCATTGCATACACAATTTATTTAAATCTATAATCATAATATATACCTCTACTACGTTTAGCATATCATCCACGTATTCTTTAGGCATTTTTTTCCAGTTTTTGATATTGATGGGAGCATATTGATGCCTTCTACCCACACTACCTATGAAAAGAGTAAATGTTGTAGCTTCCTCACCAATTGGCCGACCATGTTTATCCAAATTAACAATTATGAAATCATCTTCCATTTGCCATACATCTAACAATCTTGTTGGACCTCTTGTCCATTTAGGTTCTACACCCACAAGTAAAACAAAATACATAATTAAAATTAATGAAATTATTGAATGAACCATTATAGAAAAATAAATTATGCTTCATAAAAGACAAAACAACTTCAAAAAAAAAGTAACAGGGACAATTAAACTAAACCAAATAATGAAACCAAATAAGAAATACCTTTTGCAATTTGTTCTTCTTCAGCTTCTATGTCGGAAGGAATGGAGTGAGACTCTATAGACTCAGGTATGACACTATTTGTATGACTAGGACCTGAATGAGTTTCTGCAACAATATTTCCTTGCACATTGGTTGAGTTGGTATTTGTAGGAATAGACTGCATTCCTTCATTATCACTAGCTCGATGCCTAATATTCAATTTTTTTCTTCGAGCCATTGCTGATCTAAATATAAAAATATATTTTAAATAATCGCAACTCAATATGTTAGCACAAAAAGGAATATTAAAAGGTAAAAAGCAACTAGAATGAAAAGTACATCTAAAATTAGAGTACATGTAAGTTCAAAGACTACACAACCTAAGTAAAATATTAAAGTACTCATAACACCTAAGAAGCAACCATAATATAATGATATAAAGAGTACACAAAACCTGAGAAACCATCAAGTTCAAAGAGAACATCGATTCTACAAGATAAGACATAAGAAAATAAAAATAACACCAAAATTTCTCAAAATTAATCATAACTAAAACAAATTTTCCCACTCTTCCTCCTCATCCTCGTCTTTATCATCACCATCACCATCAACATCCACGACAACTTCAAAGAAATTATTATCGTCCTCAACTTCAAGCCTAACCAAATCATTAACATCGTGTGTAACTTCACTTGAATCGTGCATTACTTGCTTGTGAATTTCTTCAATTTCGTTGCATTCGTCATCACCCATATCATAAACATCTCTAACCTTTGCATCCAGAACAGCAGCCCAATCCTTGTTTCTCTCATCATATACATAAAACACTTTTTTAGTTTGTGATGCAAAAACAAATGGGTCATCACAAATATCTTTTCCGGTATGTTTCAAATATTTGAAATTTACAAGTGTTATCCCAAACTTATCTTTCTTGATACCTTTTTTAATATCAACCCAATCACATTTAAACAACACAGCCTTGTACTTGCCAGAATAATCCAACTGGAAAATATCAGTTATTGCCCCATAATAATTAACTTCGTCTTTTGAAGTCTTGGTATTTACAACTACTCCACTATTTTGTGTTTTCAAGTACCTCTCTCTCATCTTTGTGTGGAATCTAAAACCATTAACTACATAACCAGTGTATCTTCTAACATACTCGAATGGTCCACGAGCTAACCATCTAAGTTGATGAGTAACTTGTGGGCTCCCTTCTTCATCCAAGAGATGGATCTAAAGTATTTAATGAAAATATAGTAAGGTCAAATAAAAAACAATCACTAAAATTTTAATTTCTTTAACTCTTAAATGCTCACCCATTTTTTAAACCAATCGGTAAATTTTCGACCATGTTGTTTGTCAATTTCATGTTGTGACAATCGTCGCGGTCGACTCTGTCTCTTAAGAAGTGCAATGTGCTCTCTAAAAATTATAAAAGTGGAATTAAAAAAGTTACAAAAAAAAAATATGATTATAAAACTAAAATATAATTCATGTCTTACTCTATATATGGAGCAATTGCGTCACAATTAGAAAGCACATATCTATGTGCTTGTGTTAACTCTTTCTCGTCAAGTTTAGTTCCACTCACTTTCTTACGCTTCCCTAATTGTAACTTTTGTTTTCTCTTCTTTCCCAAGGGTCTTCCAATAGGATGTAAAAAGGTATCATTATGTTTCAATGTAGAATCCATTTGATCATCATTTCTACTAGGTCGATTCAATCTAGTTTCCACTCCAGAAAGATATTGTGAACAAAATGTTAAACATTCATTAGCCAAAAAAGCTTCTGCAATTGATCCCTCTGGATGTGCTCTATTACGTACAAAAGACTTAAGTGTAAGAAGAAACCTGAAAGTGAGTTTACTTTATATATCATGCTCTTAGCATCCAAATAAATCTCTTAACAAATTTAATTATACAAATTGTTGATAAATATATGATGCATACCTCTCAATAGGATACATCCATCGATATTGTACTGGTCCAGCAACTTTTGCTTCATTTGCCAAATGAATTACCAGATGCATCATCACGGTAAAAAATGAAGGTGGGAAAATTCACTACGCCAAAAATAGGAATAGACAGCACCAAAAAGACAGCGCTTTTATAAAAAAGCGCTGCTAAAAAGAATAAAAAAATTTCGCTAAAAAAAAGCGCCGTAAAAGACAGGCTTTAGAAAGCGCTTTCCAAAAAGCGCTGTAAAAGAATGTAAAAGAGTGCCACCTTAGACAGCGCTGCTATAGGTATCACTTTAGAGAGCGCTTTTAAAAAGCGCTGTCTAAAGGCCACCTTAGAAAGCGCTTTTAGAAAGCGCTCTAATAGGGCTCAATTTCTTTTTATTTTAGAAAGCGCTTTCTAAGAAAAAGCGCCCTCTAAAGTCATTTACTAATTATACTTAAAAACATCAAGAATCACAAAAAATGGCAAAAGGGGGGGTCGAACCCACGCCCTTTAGGTAGAGAAAGGAATTTTAAATTATATTAATATATCAAATTATATTTAATATATTTAAATTATATATTTTAACTTATTTAAATTATATTTAATATATATAAATTATATTAATATATAATTTAAAATATATTAATTTAAAATATACTTTAAATTATATTAATATATCAAATTATATTTAATATATTTAAATTATATTTTAATTTATTTTAAATTATATTTTAAATTATTCAAATAATATATTTAAGTATATACGTTTTAAATACAAACATTTTAACTTATTTAAATTATATTTAATATATATAAATTATATTAATATATAATTTAAAATATACTTTAAATTATATTAATATATCAAATTATATTTAATATATTTAAATTATATTAAATTATATTTTAAATTTTTTTAAATTATATTTAAAATTATTCAAATAAAATATTTAAATATATTTGTTTTAAATACAAACATTTTAACTTATTTAAATTATATTAAATACATATAAATTATATTAATATATAATTTAAAATATACTTTAAATTGTATTAATATATCAAATTATATTTAATATATTTAAAGTATATTAAATTATATTTTAATTTATTTTAAATTATATTTAAAATTATTCAAATAATATATTTAAATATATATGTTTTAAATACAAACATTTTAACTTATTGAAATTATATTTAATATATATAAATTATATTAATATATAATTTAAAATATACTTTAAATTATATTAATATATCAAATTATATTTAATATATTTAAATTATATTAAAATATATATTTATTGAGTGAGAAGAAACAATGGATGAGGGCGTAGTACCGCTGGTCAAGGAGGTTTGTTTATGTGTTTGCCATGCTTTGAGTTTGGGGTTCGAATCCCCCTCGCCCCAGACTCATTTTTAGATTTTTTGACATTTTCAAGTAAACCTTAGACAGCGCTTTAAGAAAAGCGCCCTCTAAGGTCTTTAAATCTCCTCACTTTAGAAAGCGCTTTTTAAGGAAAGCGCCCTCTAAGGTCTTTAAGTCTCCTGACTTTAGAAAGCGCTTTTTAAGGAAAGTGCCCTCTAAGGTCATTTATTAATTAAAATATAAAACACATTTCATTTCATTTTCTGAAACTGCGCGCTTCTAATCATTTTCTTCTCTCTTTCTTGTCTGAAACCCTTTCTCGTTCATTGTCGTGACCACTGTTGCCGTCGTTTTGCTGCCGTCGTGGCGAAGAAGAGGTACATTGTTCTTACTTCTAACATTGTTCGTTGTTGCATGTTATTGTTGTTCGTTGTTGTTATTCGTTGTTCGTTGTTACTTCTACTGCAACTTCTTCTTTTTTTTAAACTATTTTTGTTGATGTTTAAACTATTATTGTCCGTTGTTCGTTGTTCTTGTTGTAAGTATTCATTAACAAGAATTAGGTAAAACTGATTGAAATGTAGGTTGGTTTGAAATGTAGGTTAAACTATTTTTGTTGATGTTTAAATGATTGTTGTAGTATTGAACTGGTATTGTGTGGATGGTGTGGATTGTTGTGGATTTTGTTGATGTTTAAATGTAGGTTCTTGTTGTAGGTTAAATGATTGTTGTAGTATTGAACTGGTATTAGAATGATAATGTGGTGACTTAATTGAGCTATGGCATGCTTGTAATTTGAAACAGAACTGTTAGTGATTGAAATGGATTTGTTAGCATAATGGAAATGTGATTGATGTTATTGAATTGCAACTAAGCTAATGTTAGGAGTGGTTAATTATACTAAAAAGAATTAGGAACTGTTAATTATTTGAAAGATGGTGGCCTTGTGCTAGTTTGTCAACTTGAATTGTATATTAATCAAGATGTTGACATGTTGTGATGCATAATAATTTTGAATGCTATGTAAGATTGTTTTGGTGTGAAGTTTGGACTGTTTGGAAAATGAATTGTTGCAATGTGAAGAATTAAAAAAACTAGACTGTTGATGATAAAGTTAGTGAAGTAGGTTAAATTGATACTAGAGAGTTAGTGAACTTATTCTTTTGTTGCTATTAAATGTTGGTATTTGACTGTTATTTCTTTCTTACAGGTAAAATGTCTAATAACCAGGAAGACACCCACGAGACACATGATTCAGAGGAAGCTCAGAATGAAGCTTCGAATGTAGAACATGAAATAAAAAGAGGAAAAACCATTATGAAGAGCATCATCCGTGCTAGAGATAAGGGGATGAGATTTGATGTACATTGGAGTCAACAGAAACAACTAGTTGAGCCTAACGGTTCAATGTTGGCTTCATACATTGGTTCACTCGTCCGTCAGCATATTCCAATCACTTCTGATAATTGGAGGAGTAAAGCGTTGGATGCCGGTAAAGAAAAGATATGGACCGAGATAGAGGTACTTACCAAATATGAATGATGTTATTAGATTTTTGTTGACGATTAAGTCTTTAATTTACTTATACTAACACACTTTATATATGTTTATATGTGTATGTTTTTTTGTAGAGGTCCTTTAATATTGAAGAAACCCGGAAAAAGTATTGTCTTCAATTGGCCGGAAAGAGACACAGAGGGTTTAGAGCCTTGTTATCAAACAAGTATCTTAGGGATGAAGACAAAAAATTTTTTGAAGGAGAACTTCCACCGTTGTATGCGGATTTGATTACACCGGAAGAATGGAGCCTTTTTGTAGACAAACGGAAAACCGAAGAATTCAATGTAATGTTATCTTGTCATGTCTATTGATTGTGTTATATATTTGTTTCATTAGTTTGTTTTGATATGACTTAAACTTGTTTATCCAGAAATTGAGTGTCATTAACCGCGAAAGAGCATCAAAGCCCGCGTATCCATACAAAAAGGGGCGTTTGGGATATGCACAGTTACAACAAAAATTGGTAAGTATATATATTAATGCTATGATTTTATTCATTGTATTATTGTGTTATAATTGATGAAATTAGTACATATCTAAATGTGTAGTTAGAAGAGTCTAAAAGTGAAGAATCATCACTTCCGGACCATGTATTGTGGAAGGAAGCTCGCGTGGGTAAGGGTGGAGCTGTTACAGAAGATGTTCAACATGTTTATGAAGAATGTGTAAGTATAACATTATGTCTCAAAGTTAATTGAAATTTTATTAAATTATAATTAATTTTTAATCCCCACTAATTATTTTCGATATGTCAATGAATTTCAGGAGAATATATCTAAATCCATACCCGCAGATGAGGCTGATTGCAGGAGCATTCTTAGTCGAGTACTAAATGCTCCTGAGTATCCCGGTCGGGTGAGAGGTAAAGGATTTGGTGTGACTCCATCATCCTTGTATAAGCAATCAAAGAAAAAAAATCCCACCAACCAAGAAATCATGCAAACTATGATGACACTACAAGCGAAAATCCAAGCATTAGAGCAGGATAAAGAGAGATATGAGGCGGAAAGGCGCGGTTCCGGTTTGAAAGATGCTAGTGACAAAGCTAGTATCAATTCTCCAATTAAAATTCCCGAGGTAATTAGTACATAATTAACACATTTATTTTATTTGACCTTTATACATATTAACAGTTACATATTTATTATTGCTTCAGGGCATTTCGTCTTGCCAGCTGTATTTGTCGTTTCCGACTTATCGCATGGTTGGCAAGGGAAAAGTGCATAACTTTGCGGGAGCGTTACTTCACCATCATCCGCTCCCACAAGGTTATCTGAAAGTGTCGGTTGATATCGCTTTAGATACGGATGCGTTACTACCGATACCAGACTCGGTTTCAGAGGTTACATTGCTGCGGGATGCAATAGGTTCGTTTGTTGCATGGCCGTTAGACCTCATTTTCATAGGTGATGAGGTATGTTGAAAACCATTACGAATCTCTTAGTATTCAAATGTCAATTCTGAATGATTATGAAAATCATTCTGAACCATTACTTACATTTTTTTTCATGGTAATGTTAGACTCCTACAAAACCCGCAGCAAAGAATAAAGGGGTTTTGCTGCAAAACGAGTCTGTTGAATCACACAGAGAGGTAGCTTTTAAGTGTTATTCAATTATCCGAATTCATGATTTTCTACTTTACCTAACTTATATGATTGTTAGGTTACTGCTCAACCTTCCCAACAGACCGGCAAGAAAAAAGCTCCTACAAGGACTGTGAAGGAAAAAAGTAGACCTCACTTTCAGACGTGTCTAGGAACACTTTTGGAAATGTCAGATTTGATGCAAGGTGTTATTCGTCAAATCAACATGGACGAAGGTGTTTTTGGTTTTCCTCATTCCGAGATAATCGGAAAAGAGGACATGGAGCAGGTTCTGAATCATACTGAATTAGGCATCGGTGTTATGCATTCATACATCTGGTACTCCAATCAATCTATTATTTATTTAGTTGAACAATTTATTTACACATTTCAATGATAATAGTCTAATGTTTATTATGTTTTTATTTAAGGTGCACGTATGAAAAATTATTGCAGGGGACGAATTTGGCAAACAAATTCCGTTTCATCTCTTGCAGCCTTGTGAATGCACCGAGAATTGGTACGAATGCAATTGACGTAAGAGACCACTTACTTGAGCGATTTACGGCCTGCACCACAGAATGTCTGTTTCTTTTACCGTATAATACTGGAAACGGGTAAGATTTTCATTATAATTTCATTCTAATCTTTAATTTGTATCTTTTGCGTACAAATTATCCATCTAAACTTTTGTTATACTTTATAGTGGACACTGGTTGTTGGTTGCAATTAATCCTATTATAGAAGTGGTCTATTATCTTAATTCATTGGATACTGATTGGTCCACATATCAGAATATGAAGGATGTGGTTGACACGTAAGTGAGACTGTTCGTAATATTCGTGTGTATTTGTATATCTAATTATTTCTGTGACATTGTTCTAAGTTTACGTTTTTCTTTTATAGAGCTATACTACTATACCGTGCACAAAGAGAGACTCGAGTAGCACGGGCTAGGTCAACCAATATTACATGGGTCAAAGTGGAGGTATATTAATTTTCACAATATTGCTTATTAGTGATGCTACTTAATAACACAAAACATCTATATATTATTTCTTATTTATTTGTCTATGTGTAGTGCCCTCGTCAGCGTAATGGCATAGACTGCGGGCACTTCGTTTTGAGGTTCATGAGAGAAATCATTCAAATGGACCAATTGGAGATTCCTAAAAGGGTATGCATGGTTTTATAACTTAGGATTTATTTTAATATTTATCGGATATGTCATATAATTTATTATTTTTAACTAAATAATGCGTATTTTGTTTTGTTATGTAGTATTTCGAAGATATGGCGTGTTCTTCTTACACAAGGAAACAATTGAATTATATTACGGAAGAATTGTGCGAATTCTTTCTTCTAAACAAAATTTATTGAATGTATAGTTTTGGGAATGTAAATTTTAGTTTTGTGAATATAAGAAAATTCTGTTGTAAATTCAATTCTGTTGTAAATTCTAGTTTTGAGAATAGAAGGAAACTCTGTGTTTATTGAAATGTATATGAATTCTGTTGTTCAAGAATTCTATTTATTGAAATGTAAAGAATTCTGTTGTTGCAAGAAATTCTATAAGAAATGCAGGTTTGAAACTAAGCAGGTATCTGCATAAAAAAAATGGTTAAAATGGGATTTTTAAAAATAATCTTTAAAATTATACGTAGACAAAAGAGAGCGCTTTTGAGGAAAAAGCGCTTTCTAAAGTTATAGAAAAAAAAGCAATAAAATTATAGGTATACTTTAGAGAGCGCTTTTAAGAAAAAAGCGCACACTAAAATCCTATTTAGAGAGCGCTTTTAGGGAAAAAGCGCTCTCTAAAGTTATATTAAAAAAATCATTTCCATATACATTAGACAGCGCTTTTAAAAAGCGTTGTCTAAAGCCCCATTTTAGAGAGCGCTTTTTCATAAATAAAAAAGCGCTGTCTTTACCTACGACAGCGCTGGCTTAGACAGCGCTTTTAAGCGCTGTCATAGGCAAAAAAAGCGCCCTTTTTTCCCTTGTTTGGCGTAGTGATTGTTTCTAGATGACAAAGTGTTATGGCTATTTTGGACTCCAATTGTGCTAGAAATTCCACATTAAGTACCTTAGAACAAATTTGCTTGAAGAAAGTACAAAGATCAATCAAAACCGAAGTGACTTTATCTGACAATGAACCCCTTAATGCTATCAGAAGAAGTTCTTGCATCAAAACATGACAATCATAACTTTTTAAGCCAAATATCTTTCGTTGCTTCACTTGCACACAACGTGGGATGCTTGATGAACATTCATCTGGACATTTTACATTCTTGAGGATGCTTAAAAACGAATCTTTTTCTTTGTTAGTCATCTGATAGCATGCTCTAGGAAAAAGTAATGTACGACTTTTAGGGCTCGGTTGAGGATGAAGAATACTTCTTATGCCCATATCTACAAGGTCAGCTCGCGCCTTATAATTATCTTTGGATTTTCCTTCTAGGTTTAACAATGTACCAATGATGTTATCACACACATTCTTTTCAATGTGCATCACATCAAGATTATGACGCAATACATTATATTGCCAATAAAGCAATGTGAAGAAAATGCTCTTCTTTTTCCAAGGTCGTGCCCCATTCTCTAAACCTTCTTCTCTAGATTTATCTATTTGCCTTAAAATATCATCCCCGTCAAGTATTTTAGGAGGATTCCTCAACTCATGTGTTCCATCAAAATCCTTACCATTCAATCTCCACTTATGTTTAGGAGCTAACCAACGACGATGACACATGTAGCAAAATTTTTTACCGTTAGATAACCATCGTGAGTTAGTTTCAATACCACAACATGGACATGCATATTGACCCTTAGTACTCCATCCAGAAAGGTTAGCATATGCTGGAAAGTCATTGATAGTCCACATTATAGCAGCATGAAGTTGAAATTTCTCTCTCTTATAGGCATCATAAGTTTCAATTCCATCATTCCATAAATCTTGCAGCTCTTCTACTAATGGTTGTAGATAAATATCAATGTTATTTCCTAGACTTTTAGGACCAGGAATTAGTAGTGATAACATGAAGAATGATTGTTTCATGCACATCCAAGGAGGAAGATTATAAGGAATGAGAATGACAGGCCAAGTGCTGTGATTAATACTCATAGTCTTGAAAGGATTGAACCCGTGAGAAGCCACTCCTAGTTGAACATTACGAGGATTTGATGAAAATGTGGGATATCGAGCGTCAAACTCCTTCCAAGCAATGGAGTCAGCTGGATGCCTAAGAGAACCATCATTCAATCTACCATCATGGTGCCATATCATCGATTCAGCAACTTCGGAGGACATGAACAATCTTTGTAGCCTTGGTTTCAATGGAAACCATCGAAGTATTTTTGCAGGTAAGTTCTTTCTCTTTTCAAAAGTCTCCATTTTGTTAGCTTGTGCATCTTCATTTGTTGTTTTCCACCTTGACATGCCACACTTTGGACATACTTGATCTTTGGCATATCTATCCCGATATAATATGCAATCATTAGGGCACGCGTGGATCTTCTCATAACCCAAACCTAACCCTGAAATCATCTTCTTTGTTTCATAATATGACTTTGGCAAAACATTTTCCTCTGGAAAAGCATCTCTTAGTAAATCTAACAACATAGAGAATGACTTGTCACTCCATCCATGAAGGCACTTTAAATGATACAAATGTACCATAAATGAGAGCTTGCTATACTTCTTACAATTTGGGTAGAGCTTTTCCTCATTCTCCTTCACCAATTGGTAAAACTTTGTGTTTTCTCCGCACTTAGAGCTTTCTCCAACTTCTGGATTTCTTTCACATTCACCAAAAGTCGGCTCTTCCATCGAATGAACTCCAAAAACATCATGAATTAATCCGTCCATGTCATGTTCCATTTCTACATGTTCAGTTGTGCTACTTGAAGTTGTAGGCTTCTCACCATGAAATATCCATTGTCTATAACCTATAAGAAATCCACGTCGTGGATCAGTTAAGTGTTCTCGCACACCTGTGCGAGACTGTTCATGACAGTTGGCACATATTGTACAAGGGCACAATATTTTTCTTTTGGTTTTCGAACTTCGAAAAGCAAATTCAAGAAATTCATCAACCCCTTGAATATATTCTTTACTTTGTTTTGATGGATCACACATCCATTCTCTATGAGCCATTAGACAATTAACTGAAAAATAATCATAATAGATGATAAGACAATACAATAAAATTGAATTTAAAATGATAATATTAAATGCATTTACTCTATGCATATTCATTCAAAGAGTAAAATAGAGAAAAAATATAAATTTTTATGGAAAAAACTGCCTATTCTATGTATGTGCAGTAAACTAATGATACTGAAAATGAACACACTACTAGTATTATTGCTAATAAATTTCCTCCATGTGATACAAGGCTCGAGGGCCCACAAGGAATGGACAATGCAATGAATACCACTTGTCCAATTTCTGATTAACCAGTAACAATCCCTACCCGACCCCAACATGTACAAATACTAGCCAGTGCTACTAAAGGACAAAACATTGTCCTTTCCAATTCCCACACACAACCACACGGTACTCCATGCAAACCCCACACGGTACTATCATGTCTACCTAAGAAGATTATTTACTGTGTATAAGTACTAGTGATGCTAAAAGTTGAAACAATGGCATTTTAAAAAAATCGAACAAAACAGGAACTCTGTATATAACAGGAACTCTCAATCAACAACGTTGACTCAAGATTTTTATTGAGGAACTGTTGCTGTAGCATATCTTTTCCTATCATCACTTAGAAGCAATATCAAAGCAAAATGCAAAATTGGTACTGGTGTTACTATGTTTCTATGCTGCAGGTTTTGGTTTTTCGTGGGGGCCACTTACCTGGTTAATTCCGAGTGAAATTTTTCCCTTGAAAATCAGATCAACAGGACAAAGTATAGCAGTAGGAGTACAATTCATAACCTTGTCAGCAAATTAAAAAATGATGATTGTGTTGATGTAGAAAAACTCTAGCAAATGCTTACCCAATTATATTAGTGTGTATTATATAAATTTTGTGTTGGGATATGCTTAGATGGATTTTCAAGTTTATGACAGAAACATATAGATATATTCATTTCTATAGAGACTATCAAGGGTGAAGTGAACGTGTAGTTTATTCTTACCAACACACCAAGCATTTCTAGATATGGAATTCTACCAATTGTGTACTAAACATGTCGATACATTGTTTAGTAGCCATAACAGTGACAACATAGGAGCGTGGTGTTCTAATCCAAAAGAATGTATGGGAATTCAAGTAGGAGACATTTCAGATTCGAGGAAAAATTGTGGTTAGACACGGATGGCTGCATAACTGGCTGTATAGAGTAAAGAGGATCCAGGGGCAGACGTAACATTAAGTCTCTGATAGTGTTAGTAACACGACAAGGTTACTGATGCATCTGATCTTGATCCAAAAAGATGCTGTGAGATTTTATTAGTAGGTGGTCTCAGACAGAGGTTCAATGCACATAACAGATTAGGTCGGTCTTTTATATTCTATTAGGCTATGGTGTCAAATTGGAGGTAGCTAACGCTTCTGGTACAGTGTGTGATGAATTAGTACTGGGAGGTTGGGTTATCATTAATTGTTCTGGTGTAAAGGGGTAGCTTAGTCTTGTTCTATTTTTTATGCAGTAGGAATGCTATTACATTGGTCTTGGTGATGTTAACATACGGCATATCTTATGCCCTTGTAACCAGTTGGAGTGTTTTATTTTGAAACAGCCAAAAAGATTTATTATTAATGCTGCCATAAGCTATGCCAAAAGATACAAAGTCCAGTGCAAAAAACACCAAAACCTCCCCACACTGTCACCAAAACAGAACACAAAACACCACCAATATGCCTACCACCCACTATTCTACAGCAACATAAGAACTCCAACAGGCACAAAGCCAAGACCAACACAACCACCATTACAAAACTAAACTGCTACTGCTACACCAGAAAAATTCAATGACAGTAGCAGAAACACTAAGGCATAATGCAAAGACACTAATGGTACCAAAACATCTATGTAGCTAGGCTGAAGCACAACAACAGAAACACATAACAACACTCCGAGGATACTCAGGCACGACGCAAAAGCCGACTACTAATCAAAAGCCAACCAACTCCTGAGTCGGCCCCGACCCCATCAAAACACCAGCTGCTCCACGACAAACACACCACCACGACAAGGCCAAAAATAACACCAAATCCCCTTCTAACTATACCAGCCAGCCAAAGGAATCCCCTCAAACCAGACTATCAGAATATTGACCCAATTGAGCCAGTCCCTATGAAACTCTAATACAGCACCACTACCAAGAAGTTCCACCAAACTACCTAATTCCCACCAGTGAGGACTAACCATCAATAGACCCTCATGGCTGCTGGCCACAATACTCACCCAAGCTCCTCACAGAAAGTTCCAGCACATACTACTCAAAGAACCAGCCTGATGTTTTAATTACTGCCAACACTTCAACAACTTATTCTCTAACCAGACCCAAAGCAATCTCTCACCTATTTACTTTAACCAGAGAGACCAAAACTCCCAGATACTCCACATCAACACCCTTCAACCTGGATCAAACAGTTCATACTTTAATCACCACCACCAACTAATGTCGCTCTTCACCTTTCTGCCTAGAAAATCTTACTACTCCCCCACCACCCAAACTAACCCGCACATGTGTAGGAATTATCAAACGATATTTTTTCAATATGACTAAATATACATGAATCTTAGTTGTACCCTCAAATACACAAATCTATCAATTTTTCAGAACTTTGTAAATTCAATAGTTAGTTAGTTGTAACTCTGTTAAACAATAAGAAACTTCAAGCATTCCATTTGTCCCCTATTCTAGAGTTGATAGTTCTACTTATCAACTAACTTGTGTTTAAATAGTTTCACCCTGCTCACAATATATATGTTTTTATGAAATAACAGTAAAGGGTGCACGATGTCGACGATGTTGTAAAACTTGATCCAAACAACTTATACTCGATCCAAACAACTTATATAATTATCCAAAAAGAATGACCTACACAAATGTTATCGAAAGATTAGAATACCTGATCGTATCGATGTCGGCGATGCAGAGGCGATGCCAGAATTATTTGACAAGCTAAAACTGCAAAGCAAACATGGATTAGTTTTAGACACAAACAATCTAAGAAAAACCCCTAATAAAAACCCATTGAATATAACACAAACTCATTCTTATAAAAGTTATGCAATTTTTTTAACAAATTACAAGAAAAATACAAATAAGTGTGATTCATGAGAGAGAAAACTAAAACTAAGAAACAATTCATTCAAAACTCTAAATTAATGAACACTAAACAAAACATGGAAATAAAGAACTAAAACAATGAAAGAAAATGTATACCGCTATGAGAAGTAAAGCAAGGGATTTGTCGGTAAGCATAGATTTGTATGAGAATCGACGGTTGATAGAAAGAAGAAAAAAGGGATAGTGCGGTTTGGGTAGCTGATAGAAAGAAGATGAAGCGTGATTGAGGTTTGGAAAAAAATTTAGGTTTACCATTAGCGGTATATGAAAAAATTTCAGTGATATTCGCGCCATACATATTTCTATTTTTATTTTGTTTTTTCTTTAATTTTTATTTTTTATTTTTTAAATAGTTTTCAGTAAAGTGGTTAGTATATTTTGGACATATAAATAACCTATACCTACGGTAGATTCTGCCGTCACTAAAAACTTCCGTAGGTAAATGTCAGTTCTTTTGTAGTGCCATCTCAAATCCCTTGACTTCTGAACCATCATCATTATCATCATCAGTGCAATTCCTAACCTATGGGAACCTGAGTGTAAAGTCTGAGTTAACTGAGCTTAGGATTGGAAGTTCATCATGTAGATTGGGTGGGCACAAATAAAGTTTGAGCCTTTATCCTTTGTTTCTTAAACCGTGAACCAGACCACGTTACAACCCTCAAAAGACCTAACTGAAGCAGGGTTATTTTGAAAGCATACTACAGCAAGGTTGCGTAAACTGACTCCCAAAGATCTTTGCATATCATCTATTTTGGCATCATACATTTTACTTTGAATGTCTTGAACCGCCGTGTTCAGACCAATGACTCATTTTGTTTTGCATCTTTCAAAAAAATGATTTTGATTTCAAAAGTTGCATGAACTCTAAAATTACCATGTTTGTACAAATACTTTTGTTTGCAAAATGGCTTTTCTCTCAAGGAATTTTCAAACAAATAAGAAACTTGGTCGGTGATCCAATCAGGGGCAAGTTCCTTCCAGATCCTGTTGAGAATAGTTCAAGATTTGTTCAGTGCAGGTCCTTCTCGGAATTGGTTTATCTAGACTTTCAAAACTCATGTTGGGGCAAGCTTTCCCAGTGTATAGTAAAACAATCATCTTTAAGACACATACTGGGGCAAGCTTTCCAAGAGCACCATAAACAATCATGTTAAGACTCAGACAAACTGAAGCAATGATCAGTTCTTCTACAACAGTCAGCTAATCTGGGCAAGTTACTTGAAGAATCCCCAAGCAGCACTTCATCCTTCCTACAAGGATCATCAACTTGATACAGTTTACTAGTGTGGCAATGATGTGTTCAACAGTAGCATCTCTAGTCCTAGGCAGAATGGCAATGATCTCTGTGTTGAGGAATCAGTCATGTCCTTCTCACCAAAAAAGTCGAGTTGAGTCGTCGACATCTGCATTTTCATTTGATCCTATTCTCTGCATAATTCATATACATATGCATATCATGAGTGTTTCATCCTCATTTTCATTTCTCCCGAGGTCGTGTCATTATCCACGTCTTACCTTGTGGTCAAAATCCAATCAAAACATTACCTAACCTTTCATTTAGTGCCATTCCTGAATGTTGTCGTTTCCTTGAGCATCTAGTCCTGTTGATAGATGTTTGTATTCTTTCACTCCGGTGCTATTCCTGGATCTTTATATTCTTTCATTCTAGTGCCATTCCTGGATGTCTGTCTCTTTTGATCTCTAGTGTCATTCCTGGATATCTTACTCCTCTTGTTTCTCCCAGTGCTATTCCTGGAAGTTTCGCCCACCTTCTGTAATCCCCATCAAATATGCTTGGATATCTTTCAGTTTCATTTCTGAAAGTCTTACCTGTTCATTCAGTGTCATTCCTAGATGATTTTCCTCCTTTGCATTCAGTGCCATTCCTGGATGTCTTTCTTACTATCATTCGATACCCTTCCTGAATATAGTAATTTGCCTTTGCTTTCAGTGTTATTCCTGAAAGTTCACAGTCATTCAATTTTGTCTTGGATATTGTGATTTCTTTTCATCCAATGCCTTCTTGGATTACCCTTGTTTGTTCACTTTTATCTAAAGCCATTATTAGATATTGTGAGTTATACCTTTCATTCAAAGCTATTATTGGATGTCCGGTTTCTCTACCATCTGATGCCTTTCCGGATGTGTCTCTCTTTCTGATGTTTTTCCAGATCGAGTCTCTGTTCACTTTTATCTAAAGCCATTATTAGATATTGTGAGTTATACCTTTCATTCAAAGCTATTATTGGATGTCCGGTTTCTCTACCATCTGATGCCTTTCCGGATGTGTCTCTCTTTCTGATGTTTTTCCAGATCGAGTCTTTGTTCACTTTTATCTAAAGCCATTAGTAGATATTATGAGTTATACCTTTCATTCAAAGCCATTATTGGATGTTCGGTTTCACTACCATCTGATGCCTTTTCGGATGTGTCTCTCTTTTTGATGTTTTTCTAGATCGAGTCTTTGTTCACTTTTATCTAAAGCCATTATTAGATATTGTGAGTTATACCTTTCATTCAAAGCCATTATTGGATGTCCGGTTTCTCTACCATCTGATGCCTTTTCGGATGTGTCTCTCTTTCTAATGTTTTTCCAGATCGAGTCTTTGTTCACTTTTATCTAAAGCCATTATTAGATATTGTGAGTTATACCTTTCATTCAAAGCCATTATTGGATGTCTGGTTTCTCTACCATCTGATGTCTTTCCGGATGTGTCTCTCTTTCTGGTGTTTTTTCCAGATTGAGTCTTTGTTCATTTTTATCTAAAGCCATTATTAGATATTGTAATTTATACCTTTCATTCAAAGCCATTATTGGATGTCTAGTTTCTTTACCATCCGATGCCTTTTCGGATGTGTCTCTTTATCTGATGTTTTTCCATATCGAGTCTTTGTTCACTTTTATCTAAAGCCATTATTAGATATTGTGATTTATACCTTTCATTCAATGCCATTATTGGATGTCTGGTTTCTCTACCATCCGATGCCATTCCGGATGTGTCTCTCTATCTGATGTTTTTCCAGATCGAGTCTTTGTTCACATTCATCCAAAGCCATTATTAGATATTGTTATTTGTACCTTTCGTTCAAAGCCATTATTGGATGACTGGTTTCTTTGCATTCAATGTCATTCTTGAATGTAGTCTCTGTTCACATTCATCTAAAGCCATTATTAGATATTGTGATTTGTACCTTTCGTTCAAAGCCGTCATTGAATGTCTGGTGTCCTTTTATCCAATGCCTTCTTGGATTACCCTTGTTTTCTCACTTTCATCTGATGCCTTCTCAGATTTAACATTTTATCTCATTCTTATATGATGCTTTCTCAGATATTATGATTTGTACCCTTCATTCAAAGCCATTATTGGATGACTGGTTTCTTTACATCCAATGCTTTCTTGGATCCCTGCTTTGTTCACTTTTATCTAAAGCCATTATTAGATATGGTGATTTGTACCTTTCATTCAAAGCCATTATTGGATGTTCGGTTTCCTTTGTCGTCTGATGTTTTTCCAGATGTGCATTTCTCTGTCTTTTCTGGCTTTTCTTGAAGATCCCGTTTGAACTCTTCTGTATAAGAAAATCTTAGAAAATCTTTTGTTGATGTCTATCCTTTTATTTCAAATTGATCCCCAGAGGAGATCATGTCTTCTTTCTGGTTCCATGCCCAGTAAAGAGTGTGCTTTTATTTTCCCCAGTGTTTCCTCAACGTCTCCCCATTGAGTCTCTTATGTTGGTTAGTTTGTATCCCCTGTGAGTTTTCCTCAGGGATACTAACCTTCATCTTTTCCCAGTAAGCTCTCTGGTGGTTTGCTCTTTATCTTTGGTGTCTGATCTGTCTACACCTTTGTATCTATCATGATATCATATCATCATACTAGAAATTCATAGCATGTCAGTATTTGCATGTCTGCTGCTTGTCCTTAGCATCTGCATTCCATCTAAGGGAAAAAATTTCAGTTTGCTATATTTAAACACCTTTCATCTTGATGCCCCGAGGATTTTCATTCCTCGTGCCATCCGGTAAAGCTATTTAAATAGGGGCAATTGTTGTACCTCAAATTTTACCCCATAGATGTCATAACATCTTGCATTGACATTTCGGTTCAATCATCTATGCATTGTCAACTAACCATTTCATTTTGCAAGTTTGTTTCTTCTGTGAAAAGCCAGAACTTATACAAAGAAGAGAGTAGGGTCTCCTAAACCATGCTCTCACATGATTCAAGATATCCTAGGTACTCTGAGGCCCCAAATGCAACTATTGAGCTCATCTACATCCTAAAAGTCTTAATCAACAAGAATTCAAGTGTGAGTGGCTCTCATTACCAAGTGCCTCGAGCCACAAGTTCACCTTACCTCCAATTAGGGTTTTGTGATGACAAGACAATCATGGCTCTGATTTTTTATCAAGAGTTGTTCTCAAACCCTAGGACTTGATTCCACATGATAGAAGACATCCCTGGAGACCATCATTGAGCCTTAGATATGATTAAAGAAGCAAGATCATCAGAAATCATTCCAGTGCATTCACAATTGAAATTAGGGTTTTAACTGAGGCCCTAATCCTCGAGATTTTGATCCAAAATGAAACATCCAAAGCCTTAATCCATCATGACATGTCTCATTGATTATTTAGTGTATGAAAGATCAGGTCTTAGGAAGTTTCTTGCAAAGGAAGCAAGGTTTGGTTCATGAAACTTTTCAAATGTGGAAATTTCACTACTTGTGCCAAAATTGAAACAGTCATAACTTTCAAACCACACATCCAAATTGAGTGACTCAAAGCTCAAATGGAAGCTATTTCCATGATATTCAAAACATATTAGAGGACCCTCTTCCAAAAAATGCTTGGTTTTTGAGTTACAAGACTTGGAAGATAAATCACCCTTTGGGACTTGGTGAAATTTCAGCTTTTTCACCCTTATTTGCACACGACTTCAACTCAACTTTTCATATAGTTCCAAGCTTCAAATCAAAAATCCTTGATCATGAAAGTTGTAGAGGGAATTGAGGGCTTTCCAAAAAGTACTTGGACTCCTCAATCCATTGAGTGAGCTGGGAGTTTTGAAGCTTCAAAGTTGGAGGTTTCATTTCTTAAAACCCAAGAAACCAACTTTTGCATATTGACTCAAAACCTCTCCTATGCACCAAAGCTCCACATTTCTGGGTTTTAAAAGTGAATTTTGTGATATTAGGACCTGAGCCACGAATTTGCAAAGTGATTCACATTAAAATAATGCTTTATGTCATATGTATGCAACTTGTACAAGGAAAGAGAAACTTTTCAAGGGAAACAAATATTGTTTATTCATTGAGCTTCTCACCAATCACTTCTCACCAGCTTGTGCTCAGTGTTCAGAGATACTTGGAGATCTTGGTTCAGCAAACACAATATCCCACACGATGGAAAAGGGCAGATTTGGCATAATGTGCAACTTTGGCCATACCTTGAGTTCTTGACTTTTCCCTATAAATAGCAGGATGTTTTCATTCATTGGACACCAACATTCTTCACTTACACACTCTAAATCTCTGGTCTTGGCAAGTAAAGAAAATGAGTAAGTCATCTTGGAGGCTGGTGCTAAGTGGAGAGAGCAAGTTAGTTTAACTATGTACGCTACATGTTTGGTTTCTTTCCGCATTCATATTGATATATCATTCTGTCAGCATACATGTCTTGCATCTGGAGCTACCATGATTAGTTTAAAATATGAATATTGATGTTGCTCCCATCGCCAATTTGGATGGTGCAAGGTTGATGATTCCTGATGTTAGTTTGTTAGACTCATTTTGCTATTTCTAGTGGCATAAGGTTTGTTGTGTGGCTGTCATAACATTTTTGTTTGTTTTATCATTTAACTTTGTTCTTACTATGCTATGAGCCTGTTCCATTTGGTTTCCTTTTGCACTTGATCAGATGACTGTGTGGAGAATTTGGTTTGAGTTTATGGGTTGATGGTAATACTTGTCTTTGAAAACCTCTTTGTATGATTATATGTTTAGTTTTGACATCATGATTAATATTGTTATGAACTTGCCTTACCACAATGATGGAATTTACTTACTCAACTGATCCAAGTTGTTTTACTTCATATTAACATGGTTTAATAGCAGCTGGTCTGTGACTCGTAAGGCTGGTATGGATGTTATAGTTTTGTGCTATTTTTGAAACTATTAGTTATAGTAGGGTTGGTGCAAGATATGTCAAGTTCCCATGAATCTTGGTTTGGCACTGTCAAAAGGCTAAAGATGTGATCATGGTGCCCTCATGCTAAGATTCACTTGGTTGTAAACGCCCTCAAGACATGTAGCAGAATCTATTTAGGTATATCTTGAAGTTCACTTTTGCTTTGTTGTTTTGCTTGTTTCAAGGCTCTTAAACTTGAGCCACAGGATACTTGGTAATTCCCTTTCTTTCTCACCATATTCCAAGGTTGTTTACCTTTGTTATGCATCCACCATAAATATGTTGTACTTGAGTTCTTGTTTTGTTTTGCAAACGACAATGTGAACTGGAAATGATTTGGTTCATGGCACCTTAACACTGCTAGTCCTTGTTAAGTATGGAATGTGCAAATAAGTCTTGTATTCTGACGAAACATAGGTAGATTATCACTGCTATCTTTAGACTCATGCTTGGTTAGGTGAGTATGTGATGACATTTTTGTTCCTCCATTCTCTACTGTATATGCATGTCTAGTTGATATCTCTAAATCCCTTATCAGATTTAGGTTGGCATGTGTAGAGATTTAAGTCTGCTCATTTTGAAATGCCATGCCAATTTGTATGATCATTCTGTTTTGAAGGAAGCTTAGAGTTCCAGTCTAGCTTAGATAGCATTGCAGTCTGATAACCTGAATGATTAATTTGGTTTTGTGTGAAACCACTTTCACTGCCAGTTTGTGATAAAGTGGAATGCCTATTTGCTTTTGTCTTTAAGATGGTTTGAATGGAGGACTAATGTTTAAGTTTGAATAATGGTATTGAAATTAATTTCAAGAGGTTGTTTAAGTCAGCATAGATAAATCATCACGATGGTAAGCATTGGCTGGTAGTAGTTCATAGGGAATTTTGAACGCGTGAAGGTTTAAATATTTGTGGGCTGGGCTCATACACTGGATGTATGGCCACCCCAGTGGTAGATAACATGCGCGTGAACCAAAGGGACTGGGGTTCAAATCCCTCTCGCCCCTGTCCTTTTTATATTATTTTCTGAAATCATCCTTGTTTTACATATATTGCATTGTTGTTATGATTTGTTAAGGCGTGTGTACTGGTTGAGTTGATAGGAGTTTTTTACTGCAAGTGCAATGGCTCGGGTTCAACACTCATGGGAGGCCTTTCTCCTAATTTTGTATCACTTGTTCATTTTATATTTTTAATTCATGCTTTAAATTCAATAATTCATAACTTGATCATTTTCTATTCTTTTTTGCCCATTCTTTTTTCCAATTACTCCTTAATGAATCCACTTTTTGAACATAAAAAGAAATTGATGGAAATGAATATTTTTGAGGTACTTATTCATGTGGGAAGTGGAAGGCCTTTTAGAATTTTTGTAATGAATACTCTTGACTTCTTTCATTATTTTATCATGTTATCTTGTTCATTTTGACCTAGTGATGCCTAATGCATATGGTTCTAACCTTGTATAGCATTGTGAGCTTGGTTTCACTTTGATATCTTGTTGTTTAATGTTTTGTTCTCATATAAATATCTTTACAAACTTCTTGCCCATAAGAATTGTTATTCTACCTTTTTTCCAAAGGAAAGTCTTTCTATTGACCGCAAGGTCATAGATAGCTCATTCCCTTTTAACTTAGCCTTCCCAAAAGATAGCCATTAATCTCTTATAACTCTTAAACCTTTCAATCCCTTCACAAGAGATAGCCATTAATCTCTTATAACTCTTAAACCTTTCAATCCCTTCACAAGAGATAGCCATTAATCTCTTCTCCTTCACCAACCTTTCACCCTTCACAATCCTTTCCCAAGAGATAGCCATTAATCTCTTCTCCTAAACAATCAATCCTCACAAGCTTTGCTTTCAAGCTTTTCACCCTACTTCCCCTTGGAACCTTGACCATAGTCAAGAGTTCCTCACCCCTATTGAGGTGAACTACGGTTGCTCTGATTCTTTAGTCAGATACGTAGGCACAAGATGCGACGTCTTGGCGAGCATCCTTAGTGTATATACCCTTAGGTCTTTTACCTTACCACATTTCCCTTAACAAGCAAACATAACATAACACAGACTTAAACAAGAGGTTCCTGTAGAGTACTACAGATACTTAGGGTACTAATACCTTCCCTTAGTATAATCAACCCCCGAACCTAGATTTTCTTATTAGGGTTTTCGTTCTTTACCCTTTCCTTTGGATAAATAAAAGCTCGGTGGTGAATTTCATGTTTTGTGATTCAAGTTAATTATTATCTTGATATCCGATTCTCACCGCAACACTTTTTAATGTAGAGAGAAAATGAACAATCAGAGAAATCATTATAAATACGTTATTCCTCTTCTTACCATCACACAAGCAGCATCATTGAAGAGGAATAATCAAAATGAGTTCCAACAATGCAGTCCAGGTCTAACAAACTGTTGATGTTCAACAACCTGTCCAGGTTAAAGATGTTGTAGAGGTCCAAGAAGTTGTCCAGGTCATAGAGGCTGTAGAGGTCCAATAAGTTGTCCAGCCCGAACAAGCTGTACAGACCCAACAGGCGGTCACCTTGAAAGGAATACGAACCAGGAGGAGAATAAGGAGATCAAGAAGAAAGAGAAAGAGGATAGCTATGGTCGATTCAGATGATGATGACGTAGCACCGTATAGTTGGAGTAACTTTATGTCAGCTAGAGCATTTAGATTTGATAATTAAAACTTAAAAGTGTCTTTGTTCTCTTCAATATTCAGGAGTTTTAGATGTATTAAATATGAAACTTGCACTTGTGAAACATTTTGTTGTCTTCAATATGGCGCACACTTCTTATTAAAAGTACTTGAATGAAAACTTTATCATAAACGTGAGTTGTATTTTCTGCTGTGATATGATGAACAATAATACAGGTTAAAAAATGGGATTATATATAAAAGCATGATGAAATTTGTTAATCCTGCAGAATATATAACAACGGTTATACATCATAACCGTTATAATATCTCGCGCGTTGTCCAGAAAAAAAAAATCAAAACGGCGCAGCTAGGAATCGAACCTAGGACCATTAATTTTATCTTAACGATCCTTTGGAAAAGCCGTTGTGATAGGGAGCACGCTTTCCAGATTATTACAACGGTTTCTGGGCCATCATATTAAGTATCATATATACAACGACACTCTACATAACAACGCCTGCATCCGTGTGATTATATATCTTTCTCAACTGTTGTCAAATGGGTTTTCCGTAGTAGTGAACCCTATTTTCTACCTTAGTATTTCTCAATTTCTCCAACTTTGAATATAGTAATTTCACAAACCTAAGGTGTTTAGACGTATTATCTAATCCCCTTAGATAACTCCAAAAGTTTCCCAAAGACCCTAAATCCTTATTTATCTCTTTAGCTCAAAAATTCTCAAGATAGTCACACAACAATAACAAAAGAGATGCATATTTATAATTACTAAAATCCAACAGATCCATAATAAATCCCAAAAGCATAACCCAAACTGGAAATACCAAAAATACGCAAATCGAGAAAATTGACAAGATGATCAAAAAAACTCGGAACCCATATGAACTGACTAGCCTTACTGTGGAACGCCACTATCGAAGGTTGTTGCACCTACGACTCATGTTGCCGCCACGTGCACTTCTTATTCCAATCACTAATTAGAAAAAACTTCACCACGCGCTACCACCTAACTCGTCAGGCCATCACCGTTGCAGGCCTCCACCCTCGGTTGGTCTCTGTCATCGCCCCACTGCTCCATCATCCCTACCTCCGATTTTTTTCAAATGTTTGGAGATAACCTTCGCTTAAAACTCTTTCACATTAACGATCCTTGCGACTTTATGGGCAAATTTTTGACTTTATGGTTTATCCAATCTTCAGATTTGTTTTCTTTCTTTTTATCACTTAAGGTTTTAAGGCATACTTCAACAATCACCACCTTGACTTGAAACTAGGGTGAGGTCAATTTAACCATCAACCACTTGTTTCTCTATATCATATTAAAACACTATTCAATAACCTAGATCAAGTTGAAGCCAACCTTGAACCTTGATCTTGCCATTTGTATCCACTTGTTTCCAATTACCTTTTTGTGATAAGGCAATCTAACAAGCCTACAATGATGATTTTTCAGCCATCGTTGACTCCACCTGCTTTCGAATTCCTCTCTAAAGGTCCTTGTTTCTGAACTTTGTAACCCTTTAGGCACATTCAAAGCATAACACCTAAAGATAGCATAATCGTCCCTTTGAGATGCTACAATCTTCCTTATTACCTTATCACAAGTCAAATGATAACCAAAAGTCTTTGTTAGCGTTTCCTCACTTCTACTAGTATCCATAGTAGGAAACTTTGCCTCAAATTAAGTTTTCTCTGACATAATTTCTAAAAGCTTCATCCCTTAGTTTTTACTCTTCTTCCTCTTACGGGACTCTCTGCCAACCAAGTAAGTTGCTTTGGCACCAGCCTTACCTCAAAAACCCAATGATAACTCATCAGTCTCATGAGGTTTTATCCCTTGTCTTATGCAAAACTCGTTAAAGTGTTCGGAAACAACCTCCAAGAAATCATCATGCCTTTACCTCAAATCTCATAACTTATTCTTTTCATGAAAGCCTTCACTAACTGATAATGAATGAGCAACAACATTTGAACTTTCTAAAATATATATGCCACATGTTTTAGACCTTTTAAATATGATCACCTCATTATATGAAATCTTCAACACCCCCACGTTGAACTTTAGTGCAATAACTAGATTATCAAACATGCTTATATATAACAAATTTCACCAGAGTTCTAGAACATACTCACATTGAGGAGAAGAAACTTACGATCATCGTACATTTGAAGTCTAACCATACAAATACAATGAACCTTGCAATCCTTATTGTCACCAAGGAGAACTGCTCCACCTTGCTCTAGCTTCAAAGTCTCAAAGTAATATTTTCTTAGACACGTGTGATAAGAGCAGCCTGATTCTATGACTGAAATATCTTCAGTCTCCAAACTCGACACCACTAGTGCACCAACACTATCATAACCATCCTCATCTAAGGCAACCATAATTTGAATATAATCATCATTGTCTTTTCTATCGGAACAATCCCTTTTAAAGTGACCAATTTTCTAACAATTATAGCATTTTTTACGTTTGACTTGTAAAACCTTTTTGAATTGGACATCCCTCTATGCTCACTTCCTCCTCTTGAGACACTTAAGCCTTCACCACAATCATAATTATTTAAATATTTCACCTTTGAAAATTCTTTGGATCTCACAGCCATCTGAACTTCGACCATAATAATAATATCGTCCTTACTATAAAGAAGGGAATCCTTAAAGTACTCAAAGGATATGAGTAATGAGCTCAACAAGAGTAGAACCTTGTCCTCGTCATTAATATTCACCTCAATATTATCCATATCATTAATAATCGTATGAAACTATATCAACTATTCCACTATGGATTTGTTCACCATCATTCAGAATGAATAGAGTTGTTGTTTCTGACACAATTTGTGAGCCAAAGACTTGGTCATATACAATGATTCAAGTTTCTCCTATATCGAAACATCAGTTTGTACCCTAGTGACTTCTCTTAAAACTTTGTCTCTGATGCACAAGATAATGATACTTCTAGCCTTATCCATCATCTCAGTATTCTCTAATTTAGTTAAGTGTGCAAGCATGGATGCCTCACCCTTCAAGCCTTCAATAAACTTCTCTTGAGTTAAAATTACTTGCATATTTACTTTTATCAACCCAAAATAGTTGTCTCTGGAAAACTTATTGATCTCTCATTTAGCCATGGTGCTCACTTGTAGACAATACCCATTTGCCACACGATGGACTTCACTTGTTGTGAAACTTATAAAATAATTAAAACCACTTCTAAGTAAGTATTCAGAGTTCAATCACACCAAAAAATTTGATGTGTGAGGTAAAGAAAAATGACAACCAAAATAAATGACATTCAGCAATAGTAACTTTCAATTCAATAAAATAGTGAATTAACTGGGTAGATGTAAATAAGGCAAGAAACACACAAAGTTTGTCTACCCACTTTAATCAAATGATCTACGTCTGGGAGAGAGTAGCTCTCCAATTCCTTATACTCCAAAAGTTATTACAAGGGATTACAAATGAGTTACAAGAAAATATCCTTTCACGTTCCCAAAAACTACACAAGTGTTTCTCAATCTCCTCAACTTTCAATATGGTAATTACACAAACCCAAGGTGTTTAGAAGTATTATCTAACCCCCTTAGATAACTCCAAAGGTTTCCCAAAGGCCCTATACCCTTATTTCTCTTTTAATCTCTAAATTTCTAAAGATTATCACAGAATAATAACATAAGAGATGCATATTTATAATTCCTAAAACCCAACAAATCTATAACAAATCCAAAAAGCATACCCCAGTAACCAATGGATCCACGAACCAAACTTGAAAAACCGAAAACACATCAACCGATAAAATTGACAAGATGATTCGAAAAAACTCGAAACTCGTAGGGGCTGACCCACCCAACATCAGATTGCCACCATTGACAACCGCCACGCCGATCATCGTTGACTTCAACTTCCTCCGCACATATTTCCATGGTTGTCGACCGATCACCAACGCCATCCCGCAGCTCTGGCGGGGCCAGTTAGATTTTAGTCTGGTTTTCGACAAAAACTTTTGGTGAGAACTCTTTCATGGTAACAACTTCTTCTGGCAACTTTCTGGATGACTCTTCGATTTTATGGTTTATGCAATCATCAGATATATTTTCTTTATCTTGTTCGCCGTCATTCTGACATGACGCAAGCATACGACAATGTCAAAGTAGTATAAAAAGTTGTCAAACTTGAGAGACTAATTATCTGATTGTAGAATTCTATTTTATTGGTGTGTAGCTAAAGTGACCAAAAATTGGGATGTGAATGATTTTTGCGTTTAGAAATAAAAAGATTTAAACAAACAGTGTTTATGACTCTGATTCATGCATCTTATCCTCTAGCAAACCCTAGTTTTGTTACGAGAATAAAGCTAATTTTGTAGAAAACCGAAAAGGGTGGACAACACACATTTTCGTCAGCATGTTACCTTCCTCTGATCAAATACGATACCCATTTTTGTCGGTGCAGTGTACTTGTTTAGAGACTGTTTTCAAAGCAACCATTAATAAAAAATTACTTTCTCTGTCGAATAGTTTACACACTTTCGGAGCCTCAATCTGACAGTTCGGTGTTACTAATTACGATATCGCACTACACCCTTTTAGCGTATGGGTGATATCTATTTCATTCCTACTTACATAGAGAAGTTAAATATATGTAATATTTAAAACATTGTGATGATAATTATTAAGTGTACTAATTTAATCAAAGTGATTAAATTTATAATTTTGTCTCCACAAGTTCTTATATTCTTAATTCACTTTTTTCATCTGACAGCATACATTTTTCTTCTTCTTGTTTGCTTACATCTCCTCCTTCATCGACTACTTCCCGTTGATATTTGACTTGTCTCTCAACTTTTTAATCCCTAGGACTATCCAACATATTCCCGCTATCCAATGTTCTTGTTGGATGCTTCAATGTTTGAGTAGGCCTTCACTTTAGCATGATGTTGCGTTTGTCCCGTCTGATCAAATGAAGGAGTTTGAGATGAATGGCCTTGGTCTCATGACATATTTATTGAAGTGTAATCCAATTTCACATTTAATTTGCATTTAGATTTTAATTTCAGTTTCATTTAGTTTTTCTAATGGTATAAATACTGAACTCAAGTTTCAGTTTGTAACCATTTTTTTGTAACCATTTTCAGTTGAGTAAGAAAGTTAGTTAGAATTCTCTATCTTCCATCTTCTTCTTCTTTATTCTTGTGCACCAATAATTGGTATCTAGAGCTCCATATCTGATTCAGGAATGGGAAACACCAGTGCACGTGAGGCGCGCGTGATTGATTTTTTCCATTCAATTCACGGTGAATTAAAGATCTGAATCAAAACATAATCAAATTTCTTGATTCTGAGGGATTGTGAAACACGAGTGTTTGTGAGATCTGAGTGAATTTTCACAAGAATGAAGTTGAACGGAGAAAATGGTAGCTTGAACACAAAGCTTCCAACTATTTAATGGAAAGAATTGGAATCGGTGGATGATTCAAATGCGTGTGTTATTTGGCTCAAAAATATGTTCTTGATCTCTTCAGTGATGGTTAAATGGCGGTTGCAGCAGATGCAACGAAAGCACAGAGAAACACAAAAAGAGAAACGAGGAAGAAGGATACGAATGTGTTTGAGAAGATCACTGATTCAACAAAGACGAAGGCTACGTGGGATAGAATGGTACGGTGCTACGACAGTGATGCATCAGTGAAGAAGGTGAAGCTTCAATCTCTACGTAAGCAATATGAGAATCTCAACATGATGAACAATGAGAAGGTACCTGATTACATCTACATATTGATTTTGATAAAAAAATGAGATGAAATCTTTTGGAGAAACTCTCTCTAAACAAGTAACCATTAAAAAGGTACTGAGATCACTTACTCCTCAATTTAATTACATTGTTGTAGTAATTGAACACTCTAAGGACCTCAGCACCATGTGAATTAAAGAGTTGCATACTAGTCTAGAGGCAAAAGAGTTGTGTGTGACTGAGAGAAACTATGAAAGAGAGGTAGAACAAACTACAAAAAAGTCTCCTGGTAAGAAGAATCATAAGTAGTCTTGGTCAGAGGCCAAAAAGAGACATGGTGGTGGTTATAAGAAGTCAAAAGCCTCCAACTTTAATGAGAAGAAACATCATAAGGGAAAGGAGAAGTTTGAAAAGAAAAAGGTTTAATGGTAATGTTGTGAGAAGTTTGACCACTTTGTTGCTGGCTGTTGGTCAAACAAGGAAAGGAAATAAGAAGAAGCAAACATAGCCAGAGGAAATTATGATGATGATGAACTTGTGTTATTGGGGTATTTTGAATTCGATGGTGGATATTTGGTAGACTGGTGGAAGCAAACAATGGATGATTGATTTTGACACTAGAAAGATGACAAAGATCAGATGTGCTGATGATAAGTACCTTAATGATGAAGGAATGTGAAATGTCAAAGTCAGAGTGAAGAATGGAAAAATTGTTCGGATCAAGGATGTTTGGTATATTCCTGGCATGAAGAGCAATTTAATGAGTGTAGGTCAGCTAATTGAGAAAGGGTTCTCAATTACTATGAAGGACAATCTCTTGAAGTTATACAATTCTGGTGGTGGATGTGAGTACAACTCATCAGAGTTCAGACGGTTTTGTGAAAAGAATTGAGTTAAACATAAGGTGACTACTCCATATACTCCACAACACAATGGTCTTGCTGAAAGAAGAAACGTGACTCTACTTGATATGACAAGGAGCATGTTGAAGGATAAAAAGTTCCCTCACATATTGTGGGAGAAGTTGTTGCCACTACAACATATGTGCTCAACATGTGTTCAACCAAGAAGCTGAAGATAACTATTTCTTTTGAGAAGTGGACTGGAGATAAGCAAAGCGTGAGTCATTTTAGAGTATTTGGTTTTGTTTGTTACAAACAAGTTCCAAGTGCTACTAGAAAGAAGCTGGATGATAGAATAAAAGTAATGTTACTGATTAGGTACCACAGTACATGTGCTTATATGCTTTATTGTCCAGTCACTAATAAGGTGGAAGTCAGCAGAGATGTTATTATGAAGGAAACAGAAGCATGGGATTGGGCTATGTCAGATCCAACTCTAGTGCCGTGTTAACACCTAAGTTAACTTCTGAATATATTTCATACTCTGAAGGAGAAAGTGCCTCTGAAGATGAGTCTGAAGAAGACTCTGAAGGATATTCTTCCTCTGAAGATAAGTTTGAAGAAGACTCTGAAGGTGAATCTAATTTTGATCCAGATTCTGATGATGATCCAAACTCTGGTGGTAATCATGACTCTGAAGGTAGTCATGCTTTTAAAGGTTGTTCAGCCTCTGAAGGTAGTTCAGCATCTGATACTGTTCCAACATATGAAGAAGATTCTAAACAAGTTCATAGGCCACAAAAAATTAGACAAATACCAAGATGATTTACAGAGTTTGATATGTTGCAAGATACTGAGATATACTCGGGAGGGTAAGTCATTCAGTGTGCCATGTTGGTAGACTCTGAACTAGTTAGTACCGAAGATCTCAAAAAGAAAGTGTGGCTGAATTCCACCAAAGAAGAACTTGAGGCTATAGAAAGAAACAAAACTTGGGAGTTGACTGAGTTTCCAAAGAACAAGAAAACCATCAGCATGAAATGGGTGTATAAGTTGAAACTAAAGCCAGATGGATCAATTGGCAAACATAAAGCAAGGTTAGTAGCTAGAGGATTTCTAAAGAAATCTGTATTAGATTATTTTGAGGTGTTTGCGCCTGTAGTTAGGAGTGAAACAATCAAATTGGTGATTGATTTAACTGCTAATAGAAATTGGCCTCTGATGCATTTTGATGTGAAATCTTCATTTTGATAAGTGCTAAATTGTAGTGATTTTGAGTGTAAATAATTGGCACTTATCAACTTAATTATACTAATAAACCTCAACTTTAGTGTATGTTTTGTGTAGTTTACATTATAGTGTGTAATATGCGTAATCATGTACATATCTTTGAGTTTGATAGTTTTTCTCTCATTTTTGTAGGAATACAAGTAATGATATATTGTCATTATCTTATAGAGCATTGAATAAGATTTCTAACGCTTCCGACCACGCGTAAAATGGAGTTACGGTTCTCAAGTTATGGTCGAAACAAGTTCTGAGTTTGCTGTCATGTTCCCTGTGCGAACTGGAGGCGAGCAAGATCGCCAAGAGTTCCCCCAGCAAACCCAAGGCTAACAAAAATTGCCCCGAAGCGTGGAAAAACACTGTTTTGGCAGAAGTTAGATTTAGGATGTTCGCAGTGTGAACCGGTGTTCGCCCAGCAAGCACGTGAACCCATTTTTGTCTATAAAGTCACATTTTCAGTTTTTTTTAGGTTATCTTTTGGGAGCCTTTGGACCCAATTGATCTGAACCATATTCTTTAGTAGTTTTAGCTTAGAAACAACACATGGATGATGCATCTAGATGATTCAGAGCCAAATCATACTTCAATCGGAGATGACAAACCGTGAGAAGTTCAATCGGAGATGACAAACCGTGAGAAATTTGTTCTTCTTCCTTCTTCTCTTTGTATTTATCATTGTGTTGGGGTTGTTGTATGTATGTTTACTTAGATTGTATGTTCATCTATGAATCTTTGTATAAAATCCCTTTTACAAACTTAATCGATGTTATCTTTGATTTAATATCTATCTTAATGGGTTTGGATCGCTATAGACATATACTTTTCAAACTCGACCTAAGATGATGATCTATTGGCTATGGGAAATGGTCTAAATATTTACGTGTGTGTATCGGAGCTTAATGCTCCAAGTTGTTTTGTCGCGTGAGATAGCACCTTCAAAAGAACGTTGTTGATCTCTCGGACTTTGCGTTAGACATAACCTTCTTTTGTGAGTGATATGTGGGGGGTTTGACGAGTATTAGGGTGAGTGCATTTGATCAATAGGTTTTTTCTCGTACATGATGGGTATAAGGAAATGCAACTCCTAATGAGTTTCTCCTTTCTAAAGAATGTGTTTATTTATTTTCTTTTATGCTTTTAATTTCCGCATGTTACCCTTGGAGAACCATTTCAAACCCAAGCTTAGATACGTGGAGATTTTCGAACGGCATTCTTTCCCTCGAACCGATCCCTGTGGAGACGACATAAATCCCGGAGGGAATTCTTTTGAAAGTAATTTTTGCTTGCCACTTTACCGCTTCAACACATTTCTGAATGGTCCTTTACAAGAGGAAGTTTATGTGTCACAACCTTGTGTATATGTGAAAAAGAATCAAGAAGGGATGGTGTACAAGTTGCATAATGCCTTGTATGGACTGAAACAAGCTTCTAGAGCTTGGAATATGAAAATTGATTCATGTATCAAGCTTCGAGGATTCAGAAAATGTGAGATGGATTATGGTGTTTATCTTCAGAACACGTCTGATATGAATATGATTCTGGTGTGTCTCTGTGTTGATAACATATTTCTAACAGGGAGTTATTCATGAGATAGTCAAGTTGAAAAAGGTGCTGATGAATGAGTTTGAGATGACTGTTCTAGGAAATGTGGCATATTTTCTAGGTATGGAGATTATAGACTCTGATAAGGGTATAATTTTGCATTAACTGAAGTATGAACTTGAGCTTCTGAAGAGATTTGAACTAATAAATTGCAAGTCTGCAATCACACCTACAGAAACAAATCACAAGCTGGATTATGATGTTGAGGGTGATGATGTAGATGCTACAACATTTAAACAATTGGTAGGATCATTAAGTTATCTCTATAACACGAGACTTGCCATCTGAAGTGCAGTTGGAATGGTGAGTAGGTTTATGAACAAACCAAAGTGGTCACATTATCAAATTGTTGTTAGGATACTGAGGTATATTAAGGGGATTCTGAGGTATGTAGTTTTGTTCCTTTCTGGTGCTAAATATGATTCAGTGTTGATATGCTATTCAGACTCTGATTTTTGTGGAGACAGAGTTGACAAAAGAAGTACTTCTAGATATATCTTCAAGTATTTGGGAGGTTCCATTTCTTAGTGCTCCAAGAAGAAACTAGTGGTTACATTGTCAACTTATGAAGCCGAGTACATTGTGGGTGCTTTGTCTACGTGTCGAGTTGTTTGGATTATGAACTTATTGCAGGATCTGAAGATCAAGTTAAGCAAGCCTATGAGATTGATGATTGACAACAAATAAGCTATAAGCCTTGCCAAGAATCCAGTGTTGCGTGTAAGGAGCAAGCACATTAACATGAAGTTTCATTTTCTGCGCAATCAGATTTAGAATGGAGTGCTTGAAGCTGCTCACTGTAGCACTCAGAAGCAACTTCCAGATGTGTTGACTAAAGCTATCAAGACTGAACACTTTATCCATTTGAGGGATGGAATTGGTGTTGTTGATTTTAGTCTTGAATGTGGATTAAGGGATGGTTTTGAGGTGTAATCCAAATTCACATTTAAGTTGCATTTAGATTTTAATTTGAGTTTCATTTAGTTGTTTTTATGGTATAAATATTGAAATCAAGTTTCAGTTTGTAACCAATTTTTTGTAACCATTTTCAGTTGCGAAAGAAAGTTGGTTAGAATTTTCTCTCTTCCATCATCTTCTTCTTCCTCATTGTTGTGCACCAACTATATTTCCTTTGCATTGGGTTTCACAAGTCCAAAAAGAGGTTGCTCATGCGTCAAAGAAGGTATGCATTTGAGATATTGAATAAGTTTTAAATGGAGCACTGTAAGGTGCCTATTACCCCTACAGAATCAGGGTTGCTACTTTCTAAGAATGAAGATGAGTGTGATATTAATCAAATAAAACACAGGAGGTTGATTGGATCATTGTGGTAATTGTTCAATACGAGACCGAACTTGACATATAGCATGGGCATAGTGAGCGGATTTATCAGGAAGCCAAAGGCATCACACTTGCAGCTGTCAAGAGAATTCTAAGATACATCAAAGGTTCAATTGACTGGGAAATTCTATTTCCTGCAACAGACAGAGGTAAAAGTTGCAAATTACTCGATTATACTGACTCAAACTAGAGTGCAGATAAAAATGATAGAAAATACATTGATGGATACATCTTAATGTATGTAGAAACACCTATCTCTTGGTGCTTTAAGAAGGAACCAGTTGTGCTTCTCTCTTCTTGTGAGTTTGAGTACATTGCAGCGTCTATGTGTGCGTGTCAAACTGTATGGTTTATGAATTTGATGAATGAGTTATGCATTAAAGAGAATGAAGTTGTGACATTAATGATAGAAAATGTTTCAGCTATAAACCTTTCCAAGAACCCCATTGCACATGGGAGAAACAAGTATATAAAAATGAGATTTTACTACTTGTGAGTGCTTGCACGTGGAGAAAATTTGAAATTAAGGTACTACACAAGTGAAGATCAAGTGGCCGGTTATCACATGTTCTAGTAGCTAGGTAATGAGTTTTGCATAAACGATTAACAGAAGTGCATAACCAATTACCATTTGAGGCACTAAATTTTGCGTAATCCATTACAAAAGACGTATAATCGGTTACAAGCTTGAAAGTTTGTTTATTTATTTGATTAGCCACATTTGGGTTGTTATAGTGATCACAATTTTACCCAATTCTCTCGTTCTCTCACTCACTCCACACTTTTCATAATTGTTATCTTGTGGTTCGCCCCCAACAATTTGTAATAAATAAATACAAATTGTGTCTAAAAGTTAAAAAGTTGTATAATTGATGGAATTAAAAACAAGTTTATACTTAAACCATATTTTAATACTTTAGTATCGTATCCATCTTCAATATAATGGTTACGTATATAATATTTCCACCGACCACTGCATGATCTATATAATAAAGCAAATTCTGTGTTTCCCATAAAGCATGTTACATTGCACTGGACATGTTATCCCACTTTACGTTTAAATTTATAATACGTAAGTCTAAATACTAAACTTATATATTGTTACAACTCGACATGTTTATTATTCCATCCCATGTATGCATCTTTTGTGAATATTATATATTAGCTACTAGTGCATTTTTATCAAACTTTTTGTTTAGCGAGCATGTTTATCATAATTATAATTAAAATGGGGCAATATATAAACACCAATCTCACCGTTGGAGCTTCCATTCATTCAACAGCACAACAAAAACAAACACACAAAGACGCAGCTAGCATAATTAGTCTCTGTGGTTGGTTAAGGTTTCATATGGCGTTTATAGAGCGTAATGTGTCAAATGATGGAAAACGTGTGATGACTCTGCAACAGTTCAAGCAGTGGTTAAAGACATCGTTCGATGCAAATGGCGATGGTCGGATCAGCAAAGATGAACTCCGCGAGGTATTGAGGATCACCGGCGGCCTCTTTGCTTCGTGGAAGAGTAACAAGGTCTTGAAATCAGTTGATGACAACCATGACGGTTTCATTGATGATAACGAATTCATTAACCTTGCACACTTGGTAGAGAAGAACTTGAACATAAGAATCACAAAGTAAATTTTTTTGTATATAAAGTTGATTTGGGTATTGTTTTTTCTTAACTATAATGAGAGAATCTGTTGAGGACTATTCGCCCACCATTTCTTTTAACTATTTCTGTCTCTAGTACTCTTTGATGGTTTATTATATTATTGCAAATGATTGTTAGAACTTATGATTTGAATTGAGCATGCACTTGACTTCACATTCATGTGATTATGTATATACTTTATGAATTGGACAAACATCACAACCAATCAAGTTAGTTACTTGTTGAAGAACATTGCATAACCCTATTAAAGATTATCCCAAGCATTTTAAACTTTCTTGAGTTTCTCATCATCGGCATAACCCTTTTCAAGATTATCCCAAGCCTTTATCAATGAAGTAACATTCTCAAGTTTTCTAAAAATAGACTGTGTTAGTACATTGATGGATGAAGAACATTGCCTTTCAATCATTCTTCTTGAATTCTTTGTGGATCATCAAATGCTTTGTCGGCAAGGGATTGCAAATCAGCCTAAACCACTTCCATCACATCTTAAAAATCAAATATCATCTTCAATAACTTGCTCCACTGATTTCAATTCTTGTTGTCAAGAATTGGTAACTTCCTGTCGAAGTTATTATCAAAACTCTCCCTAGAGTTTGCCATCTTCACTCAATGATCAAGAACAACAAAAAGACACTAGAATCTTAGCAATTTCAGACCCCCAAATTTGAGGCTCTGAATACCACTTGATGGAACTCATGATCAAACACACAAGAAAGGAAGAAAGAAAATTCATTTTAATTAGTTATGCACTTCATATTTTAAGATCACCGTGTGATTATTGATACATTGACCTACAATGCACTAATGAGTTAATTACTTTCTAAGCAACTAAGTTAACTAACTATTTACTCACAATCAAGTAACTCACTAATTATTATGTGGTCATACTCATATACATAAATATCCAATGCAATTGAACTCGTTCTTCATGGGATCACCACCATCGACACGACAAACTGCTTGGTGAAAAAAAAAACAAAGGTTGTATCTAATATTCACAGCATCAATTTTCAGGAAGTGCTGATGTTTAAGCAAGATGCAGTTGAAAATTTTCACGTACTTCCATGAATTCTCTACCAATGTAATGTAATTCAAATCGCCAATAATCCATCGGCACAAGTTAACATTAGAATGATGCTCTTGTCATGGGGCTTAGCAGCACATCAGCTGTATGAAACAAAATTTATCAAAATGGCAAAAAACGTGTGCATAGACAAAAAGCGCACATACATAATAATGATTCTATTAGAAAATCAAACTTACCTATTTAGCTTCTACACTTCTACAAGGAACAGCACAGCCTTCTTCCATCCGCGCACCAGACAAAGATGATTGACCAATGAATGTCAAAAAGCCCTACAATATTTATTAGAAAGGGGGCAACTTCCAGAAGTTCCATGAATTGTAATCCTCCTGTAACCAATGTTCAGCAAGAACAACAAGGCCCCAAAAAAGTTACATCATAAACAAATCCTAACGGCATCAGAGAGAGAGAGAGAGGGAGGGAGGGAGAGAAAAGACCTGTTCATATGAGTTTGTAGGGGGAAACATTCCATTCACGAGAGTGTGAAGAGAAGTGTATGAATTTGTGTCTAAATACCGTCGGTTTATAGAAATCTCACCCTGAAAACTTAGATATAACTATATGAGAATAGAAGTTTGGCAGAGCATATTCAAGAATTTTTAGTATTTATTTATTGTAAGATGATATGAGAGATTCATTACCTTGGGATTAATAATGAATATTTTTCCTTTAGGGATTCCAACCTTAAGGTAGCTGATTTCATCGGTATCTCTATTTCCAAAACCAGCATAGAACGGATTGCAATCAGGAGGAAAAAGTGCCCTGATATCCTGGATGCATTAAAATTCGAGTTTTTAACATAACAATGACCATACTGAAAATATTTAAATCATGTGAAACGTAAAAACAGAAACCAGACCTCTAAACATGAAATTTTGAACTCGTGCGGAGCCCTGAGGATAACTGAAAATAGAAAGAAAAAATATAAATATCACACTCTGAAATATGGTAAAGGTATGATCAGGGCACTCCGGACTCAAAGCTTTGATCAGTTTAAGACTTTGATTTACATAATAAGAACTGAATCGCATAATAGAACTTAAATAAATGAGTATGATAAGAAAATTAAGTGTAAGAGAGGATGTGTGAGGAAAACTAATATAGAGACAAGTTGACTAAATACCTTCTCTATATAAAGAAGGAAAAAGTCCGTCGGGGGAAATAACAACTGGACCATCTGGTAAGACTTTCCCATTCTGTATAATAACAAAACAAACAGGAGAATGTAAACAGGCTTCTTTTGTCTTTGTTTGTTCCAATGTTGACATATATTTCAAATTTTTTGTATCACCTGGTTAAGGTTGAATAGGAATTGTCTGGTGTTATGTGCTTGAGAAATTGCACGAGCACTGAGAAAAAGTAACTGGTAGCCATTTTCCTGTGATGTGGAATAGAAAAGGTAAAATTACATAAAGATGCACCAAAAGATAGCTCCAGACTTTAAAACAGAACAAAACATAGCATATTATAATAATCTCAAAACATGTGACGACACGTTTAGGATAAGCAAACCTTGATATCTGAAAATAAATGAGCAACACCAGTCTGTGACCAGTCAATCCCAACTAAAGGCATGAATTGACCTAGAACATCTGACCTGTTAGACATAAAACAAGAGAAAGATATTAACATTGTCGGATCATAAATAGAATTAAGCTCCGGACAAAGGTATATCTGGATGTTAAAAATACTTGCAGGAAGGAACCAAAAAAACTTGAAATTCTACAAGCATACTGTCCAGAGTTCATCAATCATCGTGCCAACTGAATTCTAAAGAACCAGTACTTGCATATATGAAATTCTACCTTCTCAGCTTAAACTTGACCACGACATTTCTAATACCAAGAACTTTCCACAATAGTATTTCATAAATTGTCAATCAATTTGATCTTAAAGGTATGATGATAATAGTTGAAGTATTGAGTGAATAATTTGGCCAATTTTTACACACTGCGTTGTCATATATCAGAAGAATGTATCTGTTGATAGACACACTGCCTTTGATTAAAAAACTTATCGGCAAGCTCTAGAGAAATTCATCGAAGCTCTAGAGACATAGATAGGAGACACTATATGGAACCATTGATTCACTCTGTCAATATTTCAACAAGATTGCTGCTGAGGAACTTTTTTTTTTTTTTTGGATATACAAACTTCCAAAGCATTTTAATTGTATTGGAAAATAAAGAGTATAACTCAGTTAGTTTAAGTCAGTTAGATTCTCTTTGAATCTGTTTGTAATAGCCTACTTGACAGTTCTCAATTAGAACAGAATAGTGAATAGCTTAGCTAAATAATAATATAAGACACTTTTTCCTGTTGTACTTGTAAGAGAGACAGATTGATCAATACAATTTAGAAGTTTACGTTTTCCTGTTGTACTTGAAAAAGAAAGTGACTATCAAGAAAATGAATATTAACCAATGCCCTGTCAGAATACAAAATGTATGTGGAAAACAGTTTCCTTTTCAATAAAATATATCTGTACCTTGTAATTGTCCCATCCACGTCTGATATCACTATGCGAGTATTCCATTTCCACAAAAATATTCGAGCATCAATCTAACATAAATCAAACAATAATAAAAGAAAGATTTCAATAAGATAACAACAAAAATACGAAAGGAGAAGTTATAGGAAGTCCCTCCATATCTAAGTTCTAACTATCTTAATTATTGTAGTGACTGCACGATTTTATGACTACTCTGAATTCGGATGCAGGAATCTTATAATGATTTTCATCACATTTGGTGAGAGATATTGTAAACCAACCTAGTTAAATAAGAACAAGAGAAATTCTCCCATATTAAAGTATCGTTGTAATCCTACTACATACAGAGGAGATCTTTGTTTGAATTATTATATCTTTTGATTTTTGTCTTTCAAATTTATTAAGATGGTTTTTAACATTTAAAACTGCACTACCATTCTTCTTCACTTATTCTATTTTTTTTTTTTTATCTCCCAAGAGAAGTAAGCTTTGTCAGCAAACAGCAATAATGAAAAATTGCATTCATTACTAACCTGCCGCATCCCCATCATAGGTGTAGAGAAACCGAAGGTTATTGTGTTCCTCCCTTCGTTCAGATTCAAGGATGACAATTGTTCAGACGTCGGAGTATTTACACTAACCTTCTTAACAGAACGATCCCTTCGGCCAATATTGACAGTCTGAGATTTTTGAAACTTTGCCCTGCTTCCAACATCCGCAACATCAGAAATGCCACAATCCGTTACCGGCCTCTCGAGATGGACACTCCAAGTAACTCCCTCAGGTTTTCCACCCTAAACAATAACTATAATGTATCAATATCAACAACCAAAACAGAACACCCTTTTAAGTCTCCACAATTTTGCTTGCTCAATTCACCTATTCCTATTCTCATAAAGTAAAGGCTCTAACAATATCGAGAAATAAATTAGCATCATTTACCTCAGGTAGCTGCAGAGTTCTAGCGTGCACAACCTCATCACGGACATGAACTTCTCCACATACTTCACTTGCAAGGCGAAGAACCTCGCCAGATTCTTCAGTCTTGCCTTTCTCCTTGTCCAAGTTATCACCTTGAGTCTTCTTTCTTTCCCGATAGGGAAGTTCATCAAAAGTGAGATTTGTAGACCACCTTAAATCCAACAACTTAGCTGCAATTTCAGCACGCTCCACTAAATCCGCATCCGCATGTTCACCATCACCATCATCAGAACTCGGCCCAAATACAAGCCTACACATTCTCGAACGGCGAGAACCAGACCTATCTACAACCGAATCCTCCGAACGAAAGTTACAACTTTTGGACTTAAATTGCCTCTTATTACTACCTCTCACTTGAATATCATCATAACACCACATAGATCCTATCCCATCTTCTTCTTCATCTCGCCCCTCTTGCTCTTCTTCTTCTCCTTCCTCATGTTGCGAATTCCCATGAAGAAAAAAAGCCTCCCCTTTAGGACTCAAACACATATGAAAATCCGTTTCAACCCCATTAACACTAACACTAACCTTAACCTTCTCCCTCTTCGCCGCCTTCATAACCCTATGAAACTTCCCAAATCTAACATACCAAGGAGAAGATTTAAAGCTCCCATCTTTCTGTTGAACAACAATAATATCAACAGCACCGCCGAACGGAAGAAACGGCCCCGAAACATTGCACACGCCGCGTCTTATATAACCTCCTAACCTCCCCCAAGCTTGCATGTTGCTAAATTAACGTTGTTTCTTACAATTCTTAAAATCCTCTAACCTAATAAAACACAATTGAATTTCCAAAACAACCTAAAACATACGAGTTTCTGGTAATTAAATAAAAAATGAAAGCATATTCGGTTTGAATTATTCGAATGTGCTAACAAATTGATGAATTATTCATATGAGAAATGAGAATATTCTTAAGCAAATTGAAATGAATTTGAATAAATATATAATAATACTTGCGAGTAATAAATTTAAGGTTTAAAGTTTCAAGTATCAATCGCTGTCAAGATCTGTGAATGCAATGGCGGGACCCACCATTGATGATTTTTGGTAGATGAAGGAAGCTACGTCGGTGATAGCGACGGGAAGAAGACGACGCTTCTTTTTTTTTTGGAAATTGGGGGTTTGTGTGATTTTGTGCTACCACCATTACCGTAGCTGCGTTACCGTTGCGGATTTTTGTTGTTACAGAAGAGTTTACTTTAAATATGTTTTTTTTCTAAGGAAAGAGTTGAAATAGGTTGAGATGTTGTAATAGTATTTGGAATAATTTGTTTTTTTTTTTTTCTAAATAAAATAAAATCCAAATTTATTTTGATTAACCATCTCAATTGAGAATTTAGGTCCATACTCAGGTAAAAGAAATGAAATTTTTTTATGTATCTTATGTGTTACTAGGTATCACGTGAAAATATAAAAATATCTTCAGTTTTAGGAATGTATCTTAAGAACTTTTCAACATCTAGATTGTTAGTAATTGGAGAGATATCTTTGTAAATTATCAGTCTGTTTTTTTTTTTTTGCTTTTCGTGCTTGCGGATTTTTTGTACTAATTGTATGGTTTATTACAGGCATAATGGCTAATAGAGGCAGCTGACTGAGGCATGAGAGGATTGCACAGCATGTATCAACCTGGAGGGAGAAGAATCAGGTTTCAGAGGCTCATGTTCACTCTAGTCCGGTTCATGCGGAGCCATCGACTTATGGGGCTCATGTTTCTCCAGCTTCTTCTTCTTCTTGTAGGAGGCGGGTGTCACCTACTGACGCTTTATTGCCTCCATCCTCCCGCAGGCGACATGTTTCACCTATTTAGGCGTCAGAGGTACCCAAGTCACCACTGATACCTGAGGCACCAGTGCCACCCCATGTACCTAAGGGACCTCATGCTGATGAGCCACTACCACCTCAGATTGATGAGGTTACTGATCCAGGGTCATCTCAGACCGGTGAGGATGATGAGCCAGTGCCACCTCATGCTTTTAGAGGAAGGCCCTGTTGAGTTGTCACTACTTCCTTTGTACCCATACCATACTGCAAGACATATCTGGGATAAAGAGGTAAAATTAGTTTGATTTATTATTTTTATATTACATTTATTATTATATTACAAGTTTCTGACATGGATTTATTTTTTTGCAGGATCGTCATCCGCTGAAGTTTATTAACCATGGGCGAAAGATTGGTTGTTTTCCTCAGCCGAATGTCGAGTGGTTTCAGGCTGCTTTATCCCTGTCTAGGATGAAGGACTTGGACATGACCAGTTATATTATGATCAACCACGAAAAGCTTAATGAATTTGTGGAGAGATGGCACATCGAGACCTCCTCATTTCATTTATCGCTTAGTTGCAATGAGGAATTCAAACCCGCGTAGTTTTATGCAAGACAATGATTTTAATGAACGAATGTTTAGGTCGCATTCTAGCGTCAAAATGTTGGCTTGAATGCTCGCGGGGGAGGCTTAAGTACTTGTTTATATCGCGGTATAACAGACTAAACATTGTTCTTTTTGAAAAGGTTTTCAATCGCACGGGGGCAAGATAATATGTTTGATTTGTTATGCGTTTTTAAGGCAAATGACGAATGCTCGGTAGGAGTAAGACATGTGCCTCAGGATTGATTATTTGAGGTTTTCATTGAATGCAAGACTCCAATGTTTCTTTTTCAGTCAAGGTGTTTATAAATTTTGTTTAATGGAAAATGAACGCTCGGTAAAAATGATATGTGTGCCTCGGGGCCGAGTGTTCAAGGTTTTCATGGAATTATAGACTTCAATGTTCCTATTTTGTCTAAGTTTAAATTAAGTGTTTTAGAACAAAAGAAAGAAAAATCACCTAATTCTAAGACGTGTGCCTCAGGATGAACATAACGTAATCGAACCAAAAATTTACATACATAAAAACATCATATGTTCATCAGTCACAACAGATATTAAGAACACAAATCATTGTCGTAAGTTGTCGTCAGAGCTGCAAGTTATTTGTGGAGGCTGATAGGTGAGAAGTGTTGAAGCTTGAGTGGATGAAAAAAAGAAGAGTCACAACATTGAAGTTAGTCCATCTTGAAGAGTTTCTCCGTAATATGATTCAATCGTGCAACATCTACACCTACTTAATGTGTCTTGAATCACTTCCTTGAACTTTGCTAAGGATTTTATTAAACTGTACCGCAAAAATAACAAGGACAATGCCAGGAGAAGCTAAGGGTTCACATGAATGAAGTTTTTTGTGTGAGATATAAAGATGTATTTTTTTTTCAGTTTTTGGATTGTGAGCTTGGATAGAAAAAAGGGTAGTCGCCGTGTACAAAGGGAGGCTGCACTTTGTGTGTTTTAGTTGTTAGGGATGGAGGAAAGAGTTGCGAACATGAGTCGCGCGTGGTCGTCGGTTTGGTAGGTGGAGTTTGGATGTGGTTTTGGCTGTTGTAATACCCTAATTTTTACCCCTAAGATCCCACATGTCTTTTTGCATCTCATACCACAAACAAGATCACAAGCTTTGGTTCTCTTTCCCTCCTCTAAAGGTGTGTTCTTGAGTGAGATTGCCAAGCACCCGTTTTCTTTTGTTTATTTGATGTTTGTATTTTTTTTTATTTACTAACCATTAATTAAAATCCAAAAATATGCTTGCTTTTCCTTTATTAACTTTTTCAGGAAGAATTTGGATCAAGGATATCAAAATCAGTCCCTCGGCTCGAATGAATTTCATCTGAACAAAGTCAAAGTTGATCTGCAATTAATTCAAAAATTATCTGATCAAGAGTTTCCAAGTTTTAATTAATTATTATTCAAGAGACTCCAAGGTTCATGTGTTTATGCCTTCTTTGACGAGCAAAAGAATCGAGCCGAACCACATCAGTGTACTAAAAAAGGGCATTTTTTAAAAATTTACACTGAGTAACCGGTTACCCTATAGTGAGTAACTGGTTACCCTCGTGAAAATTTGAAAAAGGGCAGCAAATTTAAATTCAGCAATTGGCACCAATTTTCATCATTTTGATCACATGTGGAATATTCTAGACTATCTCATTTTAATTCCCTACATCATCATAATTAATTCCTACCATACACCTCCACTAATCACCACTCTTTTGATAATTTCCCTCCAAATTCAAATTCCACGCCTAATTTTCATTTCCAAACCAAATTCTAAACCACCAATTTTTCCAAGCCTAAATTCTATAAATAGAGGCTTCATTTCATTCATTTCACAAGCTTTTGATAGCCAGCAAACCTCTTGCAAATTCTATCCCTAACCACAAATTTCACTAAAGCTCATTTTTCTTCTTTTGAAAGTTAACAAGAATTCACATTGAATCTTGTTCAACTTTGAGCTAAACCTTCATCCAAACTTGTTTTCTTCATCAATTCTCATAGATCAAGGCTTTGGTGTTTGGATCTTGAAGCCATTTGAAGGAATTTTCATATTTGAAGTGGTAATTCATCTTTCACCATTGTTGAAGCTTCATCTTCATCTTCCATAATGTAGATCTTTGGAGATCTTTGTTACTTGATCCTTTGGATCTTGTAATTGTGTTTAATTGCTGGTTTTCACTGTTGTTTTACTTAAAATTTCATGCAACTTCAGTCCATGATCATAAGGTGTTTGTAAAAAGGTTTGAAAGATGATCATGCTGAATTTTGCACATATTTTTGGCTCTGCGTGCAGAGTAACCGGATATCATCTGGTAAGTAACCGGTTACTCTAAGTCAGAATGCAGTTTTTGCCTTGTTTTTGGGGCTGTTTTGGTTTTTCTTCCTCCTTCTCCCCCTTTCTTCTTGTTTTAGCCTTGAAATGCATTGTTGAGATTAATTTCTCTTCAATTTCAATGGACTTTGGATATGGTTGAAGTAATTAAATATTCATTAGTTCAAATCTATCTTTTAATGAATTGTTGAATTCATTTGTGGTGCTTTGAATTAGTGATATGTTTTCACACTTAAACTTATCAATTAAAGGTGATTGAACTTGAAGATGAAAGGATCTTGAAAGTGTAATTCAATTTGGCTTTCTCTTCATCTATTTCTTTTTATTTTGATCGATGAAAGTCTTATGGATTTTAGAATTTCTTTGTTGAATTCTTGATCAAGACTAGATTGTTACCTATTTTCTTTTCGTGAGGTATTGCTTTCGGATGACGATTTACATATCGTTCATCTAGCATCACTACGCCAAAAATGATTTTTCGCAGCACAACAAAGACAACGCTTTTTGGCAGAAGTGCTGCTATATGTTTCGCTAAAAACAAAAATAAAAAACGAAAGAAAAAAGCGTTGCTATATGGGGGACATAAGACAGCGCTTTTGAAAAGCGCTGCTAAAGCCCTAAGGCAGGTGAACTTTAGAAAGCGTTTTATGAAAAGCGCTGCTAAAGGGTTACCATAAGGCAGTGCTTTTGAAAAGCGCTGCTAAAGGCCTTTCGTACAACACGTTTTAGCCAGCACTTTTGGAAAGCGCTGCTAAAGGCCTTTCATTTTTCCCACATTAGAAAGCGCTTTTACCTCCAAAGCGCTGCTAAAGGCCTAACATAAGAAATCGTTTTCTAAAAGCGCTGCTAAAGGTCTTTTAAAATATTAAAATTAAAACAGATTCTGATATCCCTCTATTTTCATTTCGACCATTTCTATTTCGCCCTAACTCTCGCTACTGTTTATCATCGTCTTCATCTTCTGCAAACTAAACTCCCTCCGTCCTCCATCGTTTCTGCAAACAAAACTCCCTCCGTTCGTGGCTTCAATCCGTTCGTGGCTTCCCTCCGTCCTTTCTGCTACCGTCGTACCTCCGTTTGAGGTTTTTACTCCCCTTTTTTCTGGTTTTCTCTCCAATAATGGAAATGTCTAATATTCTCCATTGTTGATTGTTTCTCTGCTGTTTCTGTGAGATAAAGAAGTTGTATTATTAGTTGTTGATGTTAGGTTTTCATTTTTTGATTTGTAGTAGTTAGTGATTAATTAGAAAAGTGATTAAATAGAAAAGTTATTAATTAGTAGAAGTTAGTATAGTGATTATTGTGTAAAATGTGATTAGTTTTTAGAAGTTAGTTTAATGATTAATTTGTAGAATAGTAGAAGTTAATTAGTATAGAGTATAATTTGTAGAATACTGATTAATGTGTAAAATTTATAGAATAGTGATTAATTAGAAAAGTCAAGGTAGTTAAGAGTGTTGTAGAAGTTAGATTGTTGAGGTTGTTATAGGGCTCTTTGTAAAGTTAATAGGAATATTTATCAGAAAATTTTAGTGATGTAAGAATTTGGTTGTTGATTGAAAATGATGATGAAATTAGTTGTTAATTGAACTAGTGATTGAATTTATTTTGAGAGTTGATTGAAAATAATTATAAAATTAATTGTTATTTTGATAGTTGATTGAAAATGATAAATAGTGATTGAATTTTTAATTGAATTTGAATTGATGATAGAACTTTGAAGTTAATTGAACTTAAGCGTTGAAGTTGTTTTTTTTTTTTACAATGTTGAGTTGAAACATTAAGTGTTGATGTGTCATTTCATATTTGATTATGGATTATATTATGTTCAACAGATTACGGATTATGGATTATGGATTTATATGTGTTTTTCTTTATTATAGGTAAAATGGCTACTAATGAGGAGAACTCGCATGATACTTTCAAGAATGATCCAAAAGAATCAGTTCAAGATGCGGAAGGAGATATTTCAAGAGGAATAACAATCATGAAAGGAGTTATTCGTGCTAGAGACAAGGGAATAAAATACGACGTTCATTGGAATGAAACAGGTCAACTAATTGAGCCTAATGGCGCAATGTTGACTAGTTACATTGGTGCACTTGTCCGTTCACTAGTTCCTATTACTTGTGACATTGGCGAAATCAACAGTTGAAACCCGCCAAAGATAAAATATGGAGTGAGATATAGGTACTATATGTGATGTTATTTGTTATTTTTGACGATTATATTTTTAAATTAATTATACTATCGCACTTTATTTGTTATTGTGGAGATCTTTTAACATTGGTGATGAGAAGCAAAAATATTGTCTTCAATTAGCCGAAAAAAGTCTTAGAGGGTTCCGAGCATTTTTATCCAACAAGTTTCTGAGGGATGCCCAAGGAAAGTTTGTTGAAGCAGAATGCCCGAAGAAGTATACGGACTTGATTGCACCCGAAGAATGGGACACTGTTGTCGCCAAACGAAGAACTGAAGAATTCCACGTAATCTTAATTTAATTTATCATGAACATTGTATTATATTCATGTAGTTATTGCATGTGTTCTGATATGACTTATAATTGTTTATGCAGCTTGTGAGTGGCGTAAATCGTCCAAGAGCCTCGAAACCCGCGTATCCATACAAGAAAGGACGTTTGGGATATGCATGCTTGGAACAAAAAATCGTAAGTATATATAATTGCTATGGTCTTTTTGTATTATTATTCATCCTAATTCTTGACTTAATGTGTAGCTTGCAAAGGAGAAAAGTGAAGAAACAACTCTTCCGGAGCATGTTTTGTGGAAGGCTGCCCATGTGGGAAAGGATGGAGTTGTTACTGAAGGTGTTCAACAAGTTTTTGAACAATGTGTAAGTATAACGTTATTTGTTTAATTAGATAGAAAGTTCTTGTTTATCTAATATATTTATGCGTTGCTCTGAAATTGAATTTCAGAAGACTCTATCTCAGTCCTTAACTCTCACGGAAGACCAGGATTGCAGGAGCATACTGAGTCGAGTATTAAATGTTCCTGAGTATTCCGGTCGTGTGAGGGGTAAGGGATTTGGGGTCACTTTATCATCCTTTTATAAGCGTCCAAAGAGCCAAAATCCTAGCAATAAACAAGTGATGGAAGCCATGGAAGAATTAAGAGCTCAAGTTCGTGAATTACAAAAGTATAAGGAAAAATATATGTCAGAAAGGCGTGGTTTAGAGTTTAATGATACTAGTGACAAAGGTAGTATTAATTGTCAACAGAAACTTCCCGAGGTAATTACATATGCTTATTATGAAATTAATTTAGCACAAATTTTTCAATATATACACATTAAAACTGTTAATTCTATATTCAAATGTTTTACTAACTTATATGATTTTTAGATTCATGCCCAAGAGTTGCAAAGAACAGGAAGTCAGAATAGGAAGCCAGAATTAGGCAACACGTCCAACCAAAAAAAGATTCTTGCAAGGACCGGGACAAAAAAAGCAATTGTATCTCGATTTAGCTCGTCTCTTGAAACACTTGTAGGAACATCGAATTTGATGGACGGTGGTATTCGTGAAATACCTATGGAGGAAGGTATTTTTGGTTATTCTTATTCAGAAACAATTTCTAAAGAGGATTTGGATCAGATTTTTAATCATTCTGAATTAGGCATCGGTGTTATGCATACATACATCAGGTATTTCGATTAACTCTCTTTAATTAATTTGGAAGTTGCCGACCATAAGTTGAATATTAGAATGGTTAATTGATAAAGTCTTGTGTATAATTATGAAATATAAGGCCTATATATGGTGATTGAAGTATATAATTATGTAATATTGTGAATTGAGGTATATAAGGCCTATGTTGAATAAAGGCTTGTGAATTGAAGTATATAATTATGATAAGTTTTGATAAAAAATTATGTTATACAGGTTTGTTAATATACAGGTCTATTATATGATTTTTTTTAAAAAAGCTTTCTTAAAAAAAGGAATTTTAGCAGCGCTTTTGACACAAAACGCATCCAAAACAAATAATTTTTAAAACAATTTACGTGTACAAAAGACAACGCTTTTACTGAAAAAGCGCTGCCAAAAGTGGAACTAAAGAAAGCACTTTTCCAAAAAAAGCACTGCGTAAAGTATTACGCAGAGACACATTAGAAAGCGCTTTAAAAAGTATTGCCTAAAGGAGAACAAAAAACAACGCTTTTAGTGGAAAAGCGCTGCCTAAAGGGGACCTAAGGCAGTGCTTTTGCATTTACAAAAGCGTTGTCTTTACCTTTAGCAGCGCCACCTTTGACAGTGCTTTAAAGCGCTGCTAAAGGAAAAAAAAAGCGCTGCTAAAGGTCTCTTTTGGCGTAGTGCATGCATTAGCACATATATCATTTTGACCGGCGTCATTGTAGGGTAATTACTACGTAAATTACTCAGCAATTGCTTAACATAGCCCTACACTTGTCCCTTTTTATCCAATTCGGAACTTGATATTTCGTGGCCCGAACCTTTTGGTTGCATAAGCCCAATGTTGGTTGATCTTTTGTATTAGGTTCAAAATCTTTGGGGCTTGTGGTTGTAGAGGCTTTGATTCTATCAATCTTCTAACAAATCTTCATTAACCTTGACCTAAGTACATTGTTTAATCACTATAGTTCATGACGCGAAACAGAATCCTCGGTGAAGGCTTATGGCACTAGAGCCTTATGCTACTAATTACTAACTTCTAACTTTATGTTTCCTTCTCGCTCCCTATCTCTCTTTATTTTTTTTATGCTTTTATATTGTCATATATCATATCATGTTTATGTTTGTGTCATTTTTCTTTTGTCAACTTGGACCATATTATCTTGTGCTTTTGTTTTTCTTTTGTCCATTTAGACTAAAAAACATTAATAAAGGCTTAAACCACTAAAAGACTTGTGCTCTTATTTGTTGGACTATGGCCACTATCCCTTGCATTGGCGGATCTCTACTCTTAGACTTCTTGGCTTGATTATGGACTTATGGACTTAGACTTAGGACTTTCTCCCTTGTGCTTTGGACCATTATGGAGTCACTACTACAAAACGCGTAAACAACGACGCAATGCTCACAACGATTCATCCCTACACCGTTGTGACATATCTAAACTAAGGCGCGATTGTATTTTATTTGTTTATTGAATAAAAATTATTTGTATATAACAACGGTTGATAAACCAACTGTGGTGATTATCTGTATATAACAACGGTTGATAAACCAACCGTGGTGATACCATCAAGCTTTCATGTGTTCAAACCTCAGCGCCATCATATATATTATTTCTTTTATGTTAAGGCGCGACTTTTCTTTTTTATTTACTTTTAAATTAAAAAATAAAATTTATGACTATGGTGGTTTATTTACACCGTTGTGATATATTTTGTATGTTTTTTATAATTTTTAATTCTAAATATAACTCTGGCGCTTTAATATGAAATTTCGTTATGAAAGTAATATATCATAACGGTTTTGTGGTGTTGATCGTCGTAGTAGCCTTTCAATATATTCCAAGCTAGCTAGTTTCATTCTCTCTTCAGTATCATTTTTTCCATTGAAAATGGAAACTAGACGAAACGATACACGATTTCAACCCTAAACCCTAACGTTCAATACTGTGAAACAATACACGATTTCTACCAAAGCTTGCATCATCAGTATCCATTCTTCACCGTGTTGTTGTCATTTTCGTCATCATCGTCACGATCGTTACGGAAGGAAGATTACGCACCTACCAACACCGTCGTCATCATCGTCACCGTCGAGAAGGAAGATAACAACAACATCGTCGTTGTCGTACGGAAGGAAGACAATAACAACACCAACACCAACATCGTTTACTTAGTCGTCACGTTTAGGGTACGTAAAATACCCTCCTCATGCATCTACAGTAAACTCATTTGCCATTGTTGTTCATGTTGTTGTTGTTTATGTTCTTGTTGTTCATGTTTTTGTTGTTCATGTTGTTGTTGTTGTTGTTGTTTATGTTCTTGTTGTTCATGTTGTTGTTGTTGTTGTTGTTGTTTTTGAACATAGATGTCGACCTTGTCGAGGTCTACATCAGGAAGCAGCGAAGATGCTCAAACGATTGAGTGTTCTGCGAATACAATTCAAACGATTGATACTCAATCGAGAAGATCACAAAGAGGTGTCACAATGATGCCCTAATTCACATCATTCCGCAACTCATCAAGTGTAAAAATTCCGATCGAGTTTGATTCGCACTACAGATTAGTGGATTGTCTATATTACACTACTTTTAGGAGTTATGTTGCGTTCCTTGCACGTAGCAAAGTCAGTATACTGATTGATGATTGGAGAGAAGTGGATGTTAATGTCAAAGACAGCATATGGACAGACGTTAAGGTATTTCATACTATAATTTTCATATATTTGATATCACTACCTATAGTTTCTAATTCATACTTATATATTGATTTAATGTAGTTGAATTTTGAGTTTACCGATGACTCAAAATTGAAAAGAAAGTGGATAACTTATGCCGGTGTTTATTGGAGGGGATTTAAGTCTGGCTCACGGCTGACTACATTACGAAGCCTAAGAGCGGTCTTTAACCTCCATGGATTCGGTATAGTTTTTTATTGAAGAAGATGTGGCGCAAGTTTGCGAAGAAACGCCGTTCTGAGGAATTCAAGGTTAATACTAGTCTTATGTAACCTATGATGTTATGCTAATGAGTTATAGATACTAATCATACACATTTTTCACTATGTTAATAACAGGCTAAAAGCGAAGTAGGAATTCAGAACAAGGCGAAAAACATGTACCCCCATAGATTGTCTCGTGGGGGTTACAGGAAACTTGAGAAGAGGATAATTCGGGAAAAACAACAAGAAGGAGGAGATAGTGACATCCCATCTCCACCTTCAAGACATGAGAAATGGAAGAGGGCTCGATTAAGACCTAATGGAGAGTACACCTCTGAGGCTTCAAGAGTAGTTGCTGAGAAAATTGTAAGTATATGTTTTGTTTAAATGCGTTTGCTTATGTAAGTTGCTCATGAGTTGTTATTTAAGTTCATTTGCTTATGTAAGTTGCTCATGTTGTGTAGGATAATTTGGTTGTGGCGGCCCGTGAAGGCACATTTGTTTCGGAAGCACGGCATGACATATTAGTCGAAGCTATCAGAACAGCTGAGCATGGAGGTCGTGTCTGTGGTGTTGGAGATGGTGTCGGCTTGAGGTCATACTTTGGATCTCAAAGAAGAAGCACCGAAACCGCTGAATTTCTTGCTCAACGACAAAAGATTGAGAATGTTGATAAGCAATTGGCAGAGCAAAGGAGGTTGTTTGAAGAGGAAAGGGAAAAAAGGGAGAAAGAAGTGGAAAAGTTACAAGAGTTGTATTCGGTATGTGTCGTAAATCGCGCTTATTTTTGTATGATATATATTGTATGTTCTAATTGAATATATTGTGCTTGTTTTTGTTTTATGTTCTAATTGAATGTTATGATGTAGAGATTAAGTGAAAACCTCGAACAACGAACTAATAAAGATCAACGTTGTGTTGGTGATGATCAAACTCCAAGTAGAAGTGTCGTAAATCACGCTTCTACTAAAGGAAGTAATTGTACAGACCCTCCCACTGTAGATAACTGCAATGGGATATTGAACCCTAGTCCAAATGAAATAACAAGTTTATACTTGTCCACTGCATCAACAGACCTTGCGCAAGCTCTCCCGCTAGAACATTGCCCGAAATTGGAGTTAGTGTATTACAGTCCTGAAGATGTGAGGGATTTTCTCGCAGGATATAAGTTGCTTGACATAGCTATTTTGCAAGTTTGGTGCACGTAAGTATATAGTCGAATATACATGTCATTATAGAACATTATAATTTTTTGTATTTTCTCCATTAATTTATTCATTTTCTTTGACCATTTAGGTACATTCATCGTGTTTGTATAGAATTGAATAAATCGAGTACCTATGAAATCTTGGAGCGAAGTTTTCTTTCTTGGGCATATAATGATAAAAATATCAGAGAAAAGTACTTGAAAGACCAGCTAAATGGCGGAGGAAAAGAATGTTACCTTGCACCATTCCTCTGTGGGTTAGTATTGTTGTAATTTATTTCTATATTTTATATTTAGTTTTGTTTTAGTAACAACTAATAATATATATATATATATATATATATATATATATATATATATATATATATATATATATATATATATATATATATATATTCTCGTATTCATTCACTGGTCATTGGCAATTGATCATAATATCGTTTAGGACAAATACGGTGACATTACTGTGTTCCTTGCATGATCCACTCCACAAACCAATGAAAGATCTTGTATTAACGTAAGTGTCTTTGTTTAATATCATTTTCTTTGGCATGTTCATGTAATTAGTTTATCATGTAATATGTTTAATTCAATTTTCAATGTGCAATATTGTGGAGCAAGTTAATATAATGAATAATGTTAGAAAAAAGCCCACATACCTTGCTCCTAAAGTAAGTGGCCCGATTACCTGTTTATTTCATTTACATTCATGCATGTGTGGTTGTATTCATGTTTTTATATTCATGTAATTTGTAGACGAGGAAACAACCCGGGACTTACGAGTGTGGGTATTATGTCATGAAACACATGTTAAACATTGTCCTTGCGGGCACTGTTGATTCATGGGATACGGTATGTATGCCATAAAATGTTTACATATATTAATATATAAGTTGACTGTTGAATTATTATCATGCATATGATCTTCAATTTTTTGCTCTTTCTTATGTAGATGTTTAACGATGAAACCTCCTTCCCCGTTAAGGACTTTGTGGATCTTCGTAAACGTTGGGCGTATATCCACAATGCGCTTAAGGGTGCTCCTGCTGTTTGATATATCAGCAACATTTTTTGATGCACATATTTTTGGATTTTGATGCACAAAATGTGAACAATAGTTTTGGCTTTTGATGCACATAATGAAATCAATAATATAGGAAGAATTTGGCTTTTTATGCACATATAATGTTAGCAGTTTAAATCTCTGATTCATTTAGCTTTTGATGTAAATTTCTTTTGATGTAAATTCTCTGATTCATTTATAAGGATAAAATATAGGAACAATTGTGTTTGATGCACATATTGTGTTTGCATGTAAACAGAAGCTGTTTTGACAGGATAAAATATAGGAAGAATTTGATAAGCAGATAATTTTTATATTTAAAACAGGTTGTTTTTGGTAGCGGTTATAAAATCTAACCGTAATTGTATGTCAAACGCTGACCATAATAATATAAATAAAAAATGTTGTTGCTGAGAATCGAACCAGATCACCTTTAGTTATATCACAACGGTTGAGTAAACTAACCATTGTGAAATGGTGCGCGCATACTGGAATATAACAACGGTCCCAGGACCGTCATTGTACGTACCTCATATACAACAACACTCTACATAACAACGCCTTCGCCCCCGTTATTATATGTCATTTCCAACCGTTGTTAAATGGGTTTTTCGTAGTAGTGAGTTGGATATTCTAGCCTTTATTTGGCTTGCTTATTGGCTCAAGAGGATGACATTATTTTCTTATTATGCTTTGAAGAGTGCCTCCATGTGGTTAGATCTTTTTCACCTTAGCTTTTATTTTATGCACTAGGATAGTCACTTCTTCTCCACCCCTTCTTAGATTTTCAAAATCTCCTATCTTTTTCAAAATCTTCTTGCTTTCAAAACTTGAAACCGCTTTCATAATAAAACCTTGACTTTGGTCAAGTGATTTTTTTTTAAACTTTGTTTTCTTTAATAAATGTCAATCCATGTTAATTATATTTTTACCATTTCAAAACAGATATAAAAAAATACAAAACTCATTCAAATTTTTTGTGCTTTGTGCACTTTTTTTCTTTTAAACCTTTCAAAAAGAATTAGACATGAGTCAGTTTTTTGATGAGATGTAAAGCTCCTAACCATGGTATTTTGGGTAAAGTATGGTTATTTTCCACTTTGATGTTGAAGTGATAGTCTTGTTGATTTTAATCCAAGCACATCCTCCATCTTAATGTGATACAAATGCCTCTTTCCCATACCTTTGGGTAATTAATTGAGTATTCTCTCTTGAGAATGACAGGTTGTCTTTTCAAGATAAAATGAATCATAACCAATAAATTTTGTTATTTGTACCATGAATTACGAGGTTTTGATCCTACATTGCACTTCGTGGGTACGTAGGCATGAGGCGATAAGTCTCTCCAAACACAAAAATCTTAAAAAAATATTTCTCTCGTCATCCCTCCCAATCTCTTTTCAAGCAAACCTTTTCAAACTAAAAGCGATAGATATTTCAAAGGGTTCCTATAGAGTACTATAGACGTTTTGGGTGCTAATACCTTCCCATTGCATAACCAACCCCCCTTACCCATTCTCTATTTGTTCTTGTTTTTTAGAACTCCTTAGGTTTTGTTCTCTTATTCCTTTCCTTTCTTTGGATAAAAATAAAAGTGCGGTGGCGACTCTTGTTTTTTTTTTTTGAGTTAAGTTAATCAATAGCTTACACTCACAAATTTCCCCGTTACAGAAAAGTGGCGACTCTGCTGGGGAATTGCCCCTTGAGGGGTTTAGCCTACTTTGATTTATTTAACACTTTTTGTTTGATTAGTTTGTTACTTGTTTGTTTTGTTTGGGAGTTCCTCTGTGTGTGAGACAGGTCCTATACCCGGACCAGAGTGTACTTTGAGATAGGAGGATGGTATAGTCAAGGGAGCTTTGAGGGAGTCGAGTCCCGAAAAAGCAGAACTTAAGAATCTATCCACTCGGTGGTTGCCCCTTTGGAATTACTGATGTTGATCGAGCGATCGTTGAAGGCATTACTTTTTCCATAGAAGCCGATAACACCGAGGACCGTACTAACCTTTAACCCATCTTAGCCTTTTTAGGATCGTGGCGCGGAAGCTATGAGGATGCAAATCCGACTTAGCTGTTACACGATGCCACACTCAGGTTAGATTCTCTTGAGGATAACTACCAACCTCCGAGTAAATCGGTGCGCTGGTGTGTCTGATAGTGGATTGTGGACCCTGGGCACTCTATTAGAACCACAGTTTTCTACAGGTACAGTGAAGAAAAAACCTTAGTACATACCTTTGTAGGATTGGTTCTTACCCTTGGCTTCATGCTCGTGACTTGAACCTTGACCCGTGGCTTTGTGTGATCTTGTTTGTGGTTGTTGCATTCATGCATTCATGCATTCATGAGCATTTTCCTAGAAGGTTTCAAGGAACTTAAAGGTGTTATTGCAAACATTGTAGGTACTTTTGTTATGGATTTTGGAAGGAGAAGTACAAGGAAGTACACTTTCAAGAGTCCTAAGTTAAGGGGTTTGAGAGAGCTAGGATATTTGGTTGCTGATACCGAGAAGTTCGAATCCAGATATGGAAGGCTTTTATCTCTCTTGAAGGTTGATATGGCTGAAGGATTGCTTGCTACTTTGGTTCAGTTCTATGACCCTTTGCTTCATTGTTTTACCTTTCCTGATTATCAGTTGGTACCTACGCTAGAGGAGTTTTCTCTCCTGCTTGGTTTGCTTGTTCATGGTCAGATTTTCTCTGGTTTTGATCCCGCTCCCAAGCATCACGTTATTGCGAAGGCTACTCACTTGAAGGTTTCTGAGATTAAGGCTCGCATGGATACCAAAGGAAAGATTCTTGGGTTACCCGCTAAGTTCTTGATGGATAGAGCTCATCACTTTGCTAGTGTGAAGGACACAGTTGCTTTTGAGGCTATTCTTGCCTTGCTCATTTATGGAATGTTCCTCTTCCTGAATGTTGAAAACTTTTTCGACATCAACGCTATTCAGATCTTCTTGATTGGGAATCCGGTTCCTACTTTGCTTGCTGATGCTTACCATTCTATTCACCTCCGGATTTTCCATGGTGAAGGGATGATTATATGTTGTGCGCCTTTTCTCTACAAGTGGTTTGTTTCTCACTTGCCAAAGTATGCAGCCTTCTGGAACCTCACGGATGGTTTATTGATAGTTGTGGTGATTTTCCCAACGTGCTTCTTCTTGGTAACAAGGGAGGAATCAGCTACAATCCGGTGTTGGCTCGTCGTCAGTTGGGATATCCTTTGCAAGAGGTACCAAAGAACATCCATTTGGCTAGTCTCTTTTTCAAAGAAGATGAATCTCAGGTTGCCCTCAAGAGAGAAATTGTGGAAGCTTGGCACAACATTCATAGAAAAGGAAAGGAAAGTTTGGGAAATCTGAATTATGTCTCTTCGGAACCTTACCTCCAGTGGGTTAAAAATAGAGCTATTACTTTGAAGATGCCTTATGCACGTCAAGAGCCTTTATCTCTAACTGCTAAGAAGCCTATCCTCTACTTTATGGAAGACACAGAGAAGCTTCAGATCTCTTTAGGCGAGATACAACAAGAGAGAGATGTTTGGAAGAACAAGTATCAGATTGTTGAGTTAGAGAATGCAAGACTTCAAGAGCATTTCAAGAAGAAGAATGAAGAGGAAGTCGCCAACAAGAAGAGAAAGGTGCAAGAGGATTTATTTTCCTCTCGCATTCAGCAAGTTTCCGATATTCCGATGAGTTCATAATCTCCTTGGAAGTTGATCATCGATCAGTTGTTGATTGAGAAGACTCAGATGCAGGCCCGCATCATGAAGTTGGAAGAGAGAGATGGGACTTCTTCTCATGAGTTTCTCTAGGGATCTAGTTTACTTTATTCTCTATTGTTTTAGGATTCTTGAATTTGTACTTCCAAGATGTAATATTTTGCATCATTAATGAATGAGATTTTAGTATTTCAAATAACAATGTTTGCGATATGCCTTATAATTCCTTAAAAATTTGCATTTGCACTTGCACATCAAGCATCATTCTGCATTGTTTCTTGCCTTTTCCAGGTGTCTTATTGTTTCTTTTAGTCTTTATACAGCCAAGCTGAGTCACCGATATTATACTTGGGCTAATCAGAAGAGAAAGATGGATCAACTGCAACAAGAGAACTTTGAACTCCGTGAAGAGGTTTCGACTCTGAAGGACAATCTTGAGAGATTGGCAGTTATGATGAAGAGCTTGGTGGCTGATCAGAGTGTCCATCCTGCTTCAAAGATGAATGATCCCAGATTTCTGGAAATCGAGGAAGGAGTTCGCAACTTCGAGGAGAAATTAAAGACGATGAAATGACCCAATGCATCTAGCTTTAAGGCTCATGACTTGTGTCTGGTTCTGGATGTGGTTATTCCTCTTAAGTTTAAAATGCCTGTCTTTGAAATGTACAAGGGTGCTAGTTGTCCAAAGTACCATTTGACGATGTTCTGTCGAAAAATGACTGCTTATATCGACAACAATAAGATGATGATCCACTGCTTTCAAGAGAGTCTATGTGGTCCATCCTTGATGTGGTACATGAAATTAGAAAGGAACCATATCCAGTCATGGGAAGATCTAGCCGATGCTTTTGTGAAACAGTACGATTACTATTTGGATACGCAATCTGTTCCGGTGGAATCTGTGACGATTACTCAGAATCAACCACTTCCTATTCCTCAGACTCCTGTGTCAAGCTTCTTTGGTTGATATGCATGTCAATTTGTGTAGGATTACCTATTATGAGCATGATCATGATTCTTACAAATTCTGCTCTGTGAATCCCCGAGGATGTTCTGTTGTGAAGAGAGATCTCTAAGATATGTTGGATCAAAGATTGCTTCATATTACTAGAGAGAGGGCTGATGACACTAAATTATACTGTATTTTCGACTCTGATTTCACATGCATATTAGTTTTTTTTATTTTTTTATGCCTTGTTATTGTTATGTTTTCCTTTTTTTTCAGGTTTTTAATAAAATCGAGGTCCCAGACGAAAAAGGATGCAAAAGGAGCTAGAATTCAAGTTTGGCAGCAATTTACTCTGGTCGCTTCTCTTGTCGCGGGCGCCCCAGGGTAGGCGACGACGTGTCCCATGATCTCCACAACTCAACTGCCACGTTCCCACGATCAGTACTCACCTTTGCCGTTTTCTTCTTGTCGCGGGCGCGGTAGGCCTGTCGCGGGCGCGACAAGGCAAAATTTGTTCCCGCCCATTTTTCAAGCCAAGGTCACTTTTGTCTTTGCACCATGCCAACTTTGCCTATAAATACTCTCAGAACTCGAATTTTAGGATTATCCAATCTTAGTTTACTTCACCCTAGGCATAAATTTCACTCTTGTAAAGCGGTAATCTTCTCACATCGAGGAGTTATTGCACTGTGTGTGATCGAGTTTGTAATCAAGTCTTGGAGTGTCTGTAATCAAGTTGGAGCACTTTGGTAGAAGTAATCCTGCCAGCATTTTCTTTTCCGTACATTGTACCAGATTTAAAGACTCCGCTTTGGAGCAGGTTTTATTTTAATCGCATTTACTTTCATTTATTTCTTGCACTTGCTTTATTTTGTTTATTTATTGTTTTGCCTTACTTTTCAAAACTTTACTTTTCAAAAGACTTAATTCCATACATGATAAGAATTAATATGACTGTTATAACTACCATGGCTGGCTAAGTTTTAGATAGGTAAGAATGTAAAGACCATAATCACCATAATACGTCTATATGTTAATAGAAATACTTAAGGGCTGTTTTAATCTTTAACACAAGTTTTCTGTACTTAAAAGCAATGTTGGGTAAGATCGAAAGCCGTCCAACCCTTTGTGAACTTGTTTAGTTCTCAACTGATCAAATACAGCGAAAGCGCTTTGCTCATTCGAGTAGGGATTTTTAACACTTTAGAAAAGAGATTTTAAAACTATTTTCGGACGCGTTAGTGAGATTAGAATCTGGTTCATTTTGAACCTCTTTAGTTTAGAGATTTCAGGTCAAAATACTTTTCTGTTTAGTTTAGAATTTACATTTCTTAAAAGTAAGTTTTCCATGACTCTAACGCAATGCGCGCCTTTTTATAAGTGACAATAAAGGGGTTAGTTTAGAGGGTAAACTTGGTTCTGACTACGCGAAAGCGACAGTTCCTGTTAAATTGAATTCTTTTCTTAAAATAGAAGATATTGTCCGTAAGTAGTTCTGTTGATGAATATAGAAATATTATCGGTTATGAGAATTACATTCAAGCCTATTGTTTTGTCCGAATTTTATTACCTCGTCATTTACTTTTATTTATTTTCCTCTGCATTAGTAAAACCTGAATTGAACTGCCTTAGATAAGCACTGTAACAAACAGAATTCGTTAGATCGACATTTGGTCTCTGTGGATACGATAACTTTTTATATTACTCTGACGCTATTCGTACACTTGCGAATACAACGCATCAAGTTTTTGGCGCCGTTGCCGGGGACCAATTTCGCCGAATTTCGAATTTCGTTTGTTATCACCGTTTAGACTAGGGCCGCACGAACTGGTCGATGCGAAGATCTCGTAGCTCAAGTAGTGTAATAGATCCTTTAGTGGAACCAGAACGTTACGCTCGCACACGACTTTGGCTTCGTCGAATTGAGCAAGCTATGGCCGAAGATCGTAACCAAAGACCCCTTAAGGAATTCGCTCAGCCTGCTGACGAAGAACCGAGCTCTAGTATAGTTAACCCTACCATACCTGCCAATAATTTTGAACTAAAACCGTCCCTATTACAACTAGTTCAACAAAACCAATTCGCAGGACTACCATCTGAAAACCCAAACCAACATCTAAAAGTCTTTATCCAGTTGTTAAGCACCTTTAAGACCAATGGTGCTAGTCCTGAGGCGATTCGTTTAAGACTATTTCCCTTTTCCCTTAGAGACAAAGCCCTAACTTGGTTAGATTCCCTTCCATCCAATTCTATAACAACATGGGAAGACCTTAGGAGAACATTCCTTTCTAGATACTTTCCCCCAAGCAAAACAGCCGTTCTCCGAAACCAAATAACAAGATTTACCCAAAACCAAGGAGAATCGCTATTTGAAGCTTGGGAGAGGTATAAAGACCTTCTAAGGGCTTGTCCACACCACGGTTTGGAGCAATGGTTGATTATACATACCTTTTACCACTGACTTCATTATAACACAAAGATGTCCATCGACGCTGCCGCTGGCGGTGCCCTGATGAACAAACCCTATCCTGACGCTTGTGGTCTCATTGAAGATATGGCTCAAAACCATCATCAATGGGGAAACGAAAGAGCAACAGTGGAAAAGAAAGAAGCCCAAGGAGGTAAACATGAGGTAAGCTCTATAGACATGATGCAAGCCAAAATGGATGCTATGGCCCTCAAGATCGATCAAATGTACGCACAACCAACCGCTGCAGCAGCAGTAGTATCGGATTGCGAACTTTGTGGTACTAAAGGTCATCAATTAGCTGACTGCCATCTGTTAAACGAGACTAACCCAGACCCAGTCAACTATGCCCAAGGAAACCCGTTCTCAAATACTTACAACCCTGGATGGAGGAATCACCCTAATTTTTCCTACAAAAATAATAACCCTATCCAAAGCAAAGCACCTCCGAGATCAACCAACAATCAAGCACCTAGACAAAACCAACTTATGCAAGCAGTGCCACCTAAGCCAAATATTGAGAAAGTGCTAAATGATTTTATGACAGCACAAGCCCAGCAAAACAAAGAATTCCTAAATCAGAATATTCATGTGAATGAGCTGCTTACTCAACTAGGAACCAAAATGGACCAAATGGCCACCCACATCAAGATGCTTGAAACCCAGATCTCTCAGGTAGCCTTAAAGCAGGCACCCCAAACTACTCCTGGAGGACAATTTCCTGGACAACCTCAACAGAACCCTCGAGGGCAAGCTAACGTTGTTACCTTACGAAGTGGAACCACTTATGAAGGGCCTAAAAACCCGACATTGAGTGACTCCGAAATTTCCAAAAAGGATGCTACCCCCGAAGGTGAGAAACTCGTAGAAATTGAGAAACCAAAAGACAAAGATAAAGGAGAAGTTACGGACGAAGCTTCAACACCCCCTCAGCCATACAAACCACCAATTCCCTATCCACAAAGACTTAAACAAACTAAGATCAATGACCAATTCCAGAAGTTTGTTAAAGTTATAGAAAAACTCCATGTAGAGATTCCTTTTACAGAAGCCATCACCCAAATACCATCTTATACTAAATTCCTGAAGGACATCCTCACCAATAAACGTAGACTTGACGATCCAAAACCAGTGGAGTGTAATTCCATTTCCGAGAACAAACTTGCCAAAAAAGACAAAGATCCGGGGAATTTCTCCATACCTTGTATTTTGGGGAATCATGTCATAGATAAAGCCTTTCTGGACTTAGGAGCCAGTGTAAGCCTAATGGCCCTCGCAGTTTGTGAACGATTGAAACTAGGAGATTTGCAACCTACTAAGATGTCTCTCCAATTAGCTGACAGATCTATAAAATACCATGTAGGCGTATTAGAAGACATCCCAGTTCGAATAGGCAAGTTGTTCATTTCCACCGACTTCGTCGTAATGGACATCAAAGAAGATAAAGATATCCCAATCCTCCTAGGTAGACCCTTCCTATCAACTGCAGGAGCCATAATAGATGTCAAGAAAGGAAAATTGACTTTTGAGGTAGGTAACGAAAAAATAGAGTTTGTCATAGCAAAGTTTCTCACAGCACCAGTAATAGGAGATGCATGTTATACAGTTGATGTCATTGATGAATATGTCCGTGAACTTAACCAGGAAGAACCAATAGAAAGAATAAAACTACCTTTAACGCCCATTGAGAAAGATGATGACAGTATGGAACCCTACATAGATGATAACCTTTTTGAATGTTTATCCTTAACTCCAGATCCTATACAAAACCCCAGCAAACCAACCTTAGAATTAAAAGAATTACCCAAGAATCTAAGATATGAGTTTTTAGACAAAGAAATGGACAGACCAGTTATAGTCAGTGCCGTTCTGAACCAAAATGAAACAAACCAACTCTTAGATGTCTTGCAAAGATATCCCTCAGCACTAGGGTACGACATCTCAGATCTTAAAGGAATAAGTCCATCCGTGTACATGCACCGGATTTCACTTGAAGAAGATGCTAAACCTTCGAGAGAACACCAAAGAAGGATTAACCCCATAATGAGCGAGGTAGTTAAGAAGGAAGTTATTAAGTTGTTGGAAGCAGGGATAATATATCAGATCTCGGACAGTAAATGGGTAAGCCTTGTGCATGTAGTACCTAAAAAGGGAGGCATCACCGTGGTACAGAACGAAAAAGGTGAGCACGTTACAAAACAGATAGAAGGAGGTTGGCGTATGTGCATAGATTACAGAAAGTTAAACAAAGCCACTAGGAAATACCATTTCCCATTGCCTTTTATAGATCAGATGTTGGAACGTCTAGCTAGACATTCCTACTTCTGTTACCTCGACGGATATTCAGGTTTTTTCCAAATTCCTATACACCCTGATGACCAAGAGAAAACAACCTTCACATGCCCATATGGAACTTTCGCCTATAGACGTATGCCTTTCGGACTCTGTAATGCCCCAGCAACTTTCCAACGTTGCATGATGTCAATCTTCGCTGATTATCTTGATGGAATTATGGAAGTATTCATGGACGATTTCTCAGTCTGCGGATTCGATTTCAATAACTGTCTAGTCAACCTTGAAAAGATCTTGAAGAGATGTGTCGAAGTAAACCTGGTATTAAATTGGGAGAAATGTCACTTCATGGTCACTGAAGGTATAGTTCTAGGACATATCGTTTTTGAAAAAGGCATTGAAGTTGATAAAACCAAGATCGAGGTGATAGAGAATCTTAAACCACCCAAAACAATTAGAGAAGTTCGGAGTTTTCTTGGACATGCTGGATTTTACCGGCGTTTCATTAAAAACTTCTCTAAGATCACTAAACCTTTGACAGGTCTTCTGATGAAAGATGCCGAGTTCATTTTTGATGAAAAATGCAACGAAGCATTCAACCTTTTAAAACAAGCTTTAATCTCAGCACCCATTATGCAACCACCAGATTGGACAAAACCTTTTGAAATCATGTGTGATGCTAGTGATTACGCTGTAGGAGCAGTGCTATGGAAAAGATCTGATAAGAAGTTACATGTGATTTACTACACCAGTAGAACTCTAGATGCCGCTCAGCTAAACTATGCAACCACAGAAAAAGAACTCCTAGCCATAGTTTTCGCCATAGACAAATTTAGATCCTATTTGGTGGGAGCCAAAATAATTGTTTACACTGATCATGCCGCCATCCGATACCTTTTGAATAAAAAGGATGCTAAACCTAGATTACTCCGGTGCATACTTTTATTGCAAGAATTTAACCTTGATATCAGAGATAAGAAAGGCACCGAGAATATAGTTGCCGATCACCTTTCCAGGCTTGAGTTCTTGAAACCTGATGTAGTACCCATAAATGATGACTTTGCTTATGACAGGTTAATCGCTAAGCTAGATGCCATTGGAGATGTAAGTTTAGAAACCTTAGAAGATTCTGAAAAATCCTTAGCGGTAAATAATGTACCTTGGTATGCATATTTTGTTAACTATCTTGCTGCAGATACAATACCTCCTGACCTCAGCTATCAGTAGAAAAAGAAGTTCTTCAATGACGTTAAACATTTCTATTGGGACGAACCACTCCTTTTTAAGAGAGGTACTGACGGAATCTTTCGCCGGTGTATTCCAGAGGAAGAAGTGCACCATATCATAGAACATTGTCACTCAACACCCTACGGAGGACACGCAAGCACATCTAAGACTCACGCTAAGATCTTACAAGCTGGTCTTTATTGGCCAACTATATGGCGTGATGTTCATACATATATAACAAAGTGTGACCCATGTCAACGCTCCGGAAACATCTCGAGGAGAAATGAAATGCCATTAAGAAACATTCAAGAAGTAGAACTTTTTGATGTTTGGGGAATCCACTTTATGGGACCTTTTCCATCATCCTTAGGAAACAAATATATTTTAGTCGCTGTCGATTACGTGTCCAAATGGATTGAAGCTATAGCTGCACCCACAAACGACACCCGAGTGGTGATTAAGATGTTCAAGCAGAATATATTCCCTAGATTCAGAGTTCCCAGGCTAGTCATAAGTGATGGAGGATCACATTTTATATCTAGGATTTTTGACAAATTGTTGAGGAAGTATGGAGTTAAACATAGAGTAGCCACACCTTACCACCCGCAAACCAGTGGGAAAGTAGAAGTATCCAATAGAGAGATCAAGCATATCTTAGAAAAAACTGTCTCGATATCCAGAAAGGATTGGTCACAGAAGATTTCAGAAGCACTGTGGGCCTACAGGACAGCCTATAAGATTCCCATTGGAACAACCCCTTACCAACTAGTCTACGGAAAATCATGTCACTTCCTTTGAATTGGAACACAAAGCATATTGGGCCATCAGAACTTTAAATTTTGATTACTTAGCAGCTGGTGAGAAACGCATCTTAGACATACATAAGTTAGAAGAGCTCCGACAATCAGCCTATGAAAATGCCATCATATATAAAGAGAGAACCAAAGCATGGCATGACAAGAAGATCGTCGAGAAAGACTTCAACATAGGTGACCCTGTTCTTCTATACAATTCAAGACTGCGACTTTTTCCAGGTAAGCTTCGATCTAGATGGACGGGCCCGTTCGAAGTTTCCAAAGTCCTAAAATCCGGGGCAGTGGAAATTAAGAACAAATCTTGCAGTCCGTTCATTGTAAATGGACAAAGGCTTAAGCATTATGAAGGAGGTGACATTCCAGCATACTAATCCAGGTTCACGTTAACAGACCCACCTATCCTCGCACCAGATACATGACTTGAACTCGTCGAGCTAACGACGTTAAGCAAGCGCTGCATGGGAGGCAACCCATGGTTCTTTTCCTTTTCGTATTTATTTTCTTTCCATTTATTTTGATTTACGTTTGTTTGTTTGTTTGTACATATATGTCTAACTCGTTTGGTGTGTTTGATTTCAGGGCCTGTTTTTTTTTTCCTAACCTTTTCTTTCAGGATGCCACCAGTCGATGACATGCACGTGACCTTTAGAGACGACGCCCAGAGAGAGCCCAGTGTCCGATACTTGACCCACCAGTTCAAATGGGACCAGTACGCTGATGATTTGTATCCCACCTATAGGAACCTCACTCTGGAGTTCCTCAGCTCTTTCTCCTATGATCCGTACTTGGGACCAGATGGCCACACCAGCTTCAGGTTATTTGGCAAAGAGTATTCGTTCACCCATACTGAGTTCGGTGATCTTCTTGGATTTGAGACTGGAGTTGGCGCTATCCCTGAGCTGCCCATGGGTTACTTCATGAGTAGAGACGTGGAGAAATTCTGGAGTGACATCTCTGGAGGTAGAGGCCCTGACCCTGATACTCACATTTCGCAGGTTATCCATAACCCAGCTCTTCGATACTTTCAGATGATCATTGCCCATACATTCTTTGGGAGAGCAGATGCTGATGACAACGTTACTGAGGAGGACATATTTTTCATGTTTTGTGCGAATCAGTCGCATCGTTTAGCTTGTGGTAACTTTATGCTGTATTCTTTTAGTGGTGTTGCCACCTGGGCAGGAGGACATATACATGTAGGAGGTAATGTGACTGCAATTGCTGCTGCTCTAGGCCTTGGCCGAAAGCTATTTCATTTGACTCCCTACTGCAGCCATACCACCATGGATATTGATTTTTGTTTAGATCGGGGGCTGATGAGAAGGAACTCCTTTAATCCCTCTCAGTTCAGACTCCTGATCGACGGTGAGACCATACATCATTTCACTTTGCCAGATCCTGTTATGACCAGTGTCCATGACCCAGCAAACTGGACATATGCCTTAGAAGGACACAGTGAGACGGTGGACGCACCACGACCCTGCCCAGAGCCAGAGTACGTTCCAGCTCCACCACCTGACAGGACCACGGTGTGGTCAAATAATCATTCATTAGGTACTCCAGATATGCAGACCCAGATGGCGATGATGCGCCAAGAGATAGCAGATCTTCGACAGACTCTTGTTGACCTACACCTGGGGATGGAAGTGTCAGAGCTGACCCACGCTACTGAGTACGATGTGCTGTATGAAGACATGGCGGAGCTCCGTCGTGAGATAGCAAGACTCCGTGGAGATGACCAGACTGATGACCAAACATCTTGATTTCCATTTTCGTATTATTTACTATATTTCTTATGCATTCATTTACTTCCAGTATCACCCAGACATATTTCCTACAATTTGCATTTGATATATTTCCGATTTATATTAAGGTTTGAGTTTTTTATGTTTATATGCTAATTTTTTCTTTTATTTTATTTTGGTAAAATATTTAAGAAAAAAATTTATTATAAAAGATATATATGCTTGTGAAAATTTTGTGCAAAACTACATTTTTAGGACATATGGAATGCTAAAAAGACCCCCCAAGGCCAAATGAAGGACAAAAAGCCCATTCAAAAAGACAAATTGAGGCCCATCAGCGGATTTGCTCTCGTCGTGCCCGCGGCAGCGTCCTTGTAAAATCGGGACAGAACCTCCATTTCCACCATTTTTGAAACTCCAACCTTTTCAAACCCATTTTTTCCCTCCGAAAAATCCCTATAAAACCCCATTGAAATTCATATCTCTAGCATTCACCAATCGTCTCTTAACTTTCCATTTCAATTTCCATCAACAAAAACCTTAAAAATCCAGCCTTTATCATACCACTTTTCTTCCACCCTCTTCACCATCTTCATCAATGGAGTTTAATGGAGTCATTCTTCGGGAAGGACAATCCGGGAATAGGCAGAGGCGGCAACTTCAAAAGCTTCAGGATCGAGAAATTCTCTCGACGAGGTATGTCGACGATACTTGCTTGCACGCTTTAGGGGTTCATCATAGCGTTTTCCATATGTTAGACTTTGTAGGTTTAGGCACTGTTTTCACCACAAAAGAACCCACCTATGAGAGGATGACGGTTGAGTTTTTGAGTTCATTGGTTTATACCGTTCATCCCGACACTGCTAGCACAGTCGGTACCGTGCATTTTAGACTGTTTGCTATTGAGTATCAGTTCAGTACCGATGAACTAGCAGGTCTATTGGGATTCCCTCATGGGGAGGGTGCTGTTTGTGAGGCTCCTTCAGATGCTGAATGGTCAATTGGGATATTCGCCTTCTGGCGCAGGTTGTCAGATACTATTGTTGATTCCTTTAAGGGAATACTCGCCTCGACCATTCATAACCCGGCCATAAGAATTTTCAGATATCTTTTGGCATGCTTTATTTTTGGCCGGGAGAATCAAAACAAAGTTAATAGCAAAGAACTTTTGTTCTTCAAGGATGCCTCACAAATGTAAGAATCAATCCGGTTCCATTTATGATCGCCCACATGTGCTTAACGGTAAATAAGGGTGGACCGATAGTTTTTGGCGGATTGATTACGTCTATTGCTCGGGCACTAAATTTGAATGATGAGATAGCTACTTTAGAACCACTGCCCCCTTGCACAATTAATTTAAAATTTCTGAAAGACATGAAATTGTGCCGATCGAGGAGGGCTGGTGGTTATGAGTTGATTATTCACGGGGTAGCCGTCGAATCAATTGTTATGTCGTGTAGTAGACGTACGGATGTACGATTCGAGAGGAATTGGATCTATGACCTTACTGCCCCACCTTTTCTAGGTCCAATTCCTCCTAATGTCCATGACAATGAGGGGCCTGACACAGATGATGAGTATGACCATAGAGAGCGTGTGTCCCCCCCTCGTCCTACACAATCACACACCGCACCATCTTCTTCTAACACTTTTGCAGGAGGTGCTCCCGGATTTTATATTACGGAGGAGATGTGGCGAGACCATATGGCTAGAGAAGCACGACATGAAGACCTGCTCTCTTCCATTTAACAACAGATGGCGGACCAGATGAGCTTTATACAAGAGTCGCAACGGAGAGCGGACCAATCTTACGAGACCATCTCCCGTACTCTGCTTGCGATCACCACTGAGCAGTCCCGTCAACAGCAATATAACCATCAGCACTTTCAACTTATGGAGGCCACTCAGGGTTTCATCTTAGGTAACCTTCATGAGGTGAAAGCTGCTCAGACAGAATTGCAGGCTAGGATGGACCAGCGAGACCATCACCGTAGCAGATCCCGTTGTTCCGAGCGTTTAGCACAGGGCGGCGAGGGCACCAGCGGTCCTCACTAGTTTTGCCAGGTTCCTTTCTCCTTAGCTTACTTCGAAACATTGGGGACAATGTTTGATTTAAGTGTGGGAGGAGATTTTATCGTTTTTATTTCCGTCGTTTTAGTAGTTTGTTTTTTCCTTCAGTTATTTACTTTTGTTTCTGTTTTAGAAAATGCATGTGTTTGAAGAGTCATTAGTATAAGTATATTTTTTTTTGTTCACCTTCATTTTTTCCCACATATTTTAACCCCAAAAACAAAAAAAAAAATAAAAAAAATAAAAAAAATAATTTTTTTTAGAAAAAAAGTGTTGTTCTGAAAATTTTCTGGACTTTAAGACAGGTTTGGGTTAGGATGCGGTGACTTGGGAGAACCTTCGAAACATCAGTATCGTCCTTACACCATGAACTTCGTAAATATAAGAAACACACCTGAACCCCTATGTACCATGGCCCTAATTTCATTTCAAAATCATCCTTAGTAGTTTATTTCAGCAATCAGCTCTGGCCTAAACATGTTCTAAGTAGGAGACCGACGAATATAAGTGACTGATCTGAGTGCAAGAAAAAAGCAAAAAGAAAAAAATTTATTTTTTATCTGCACCGTTGCTTTATTTTGTTCAAAAAAAAAAAGTAATAAGATGTTTAGCTTGCTCATTTCAGTTGGTTCAGAGGTATCTGGCGCTGAACTCGGTAGGGCGGATTACGATCCGATCCCCCACAACTGCACTTGAGAGGAATAAAAGGATTTTACACAGTTCCTTGTGCCAGAAATCCAGTATGAAAAGATCAGAATCACTAACAGGTCACTCTACATGAAGCATGTGCGGAAAACGGGCTTAATGTGATTGCGCTTGAATGAAAAGGACTCAAAAGAGATGGAAAATGAAGGTCTAAGTATTGTGGGATATAATGGGTTGATGAGTATAGGAGCGAAGTTTATGTCCGTATTTGCGGATTAGTGTCATCACGATGCCCTTGGTTCACTCAGTTAGTACAGACCACTGCATCCAGACTCGGACTTAGAAGCCCTTTTCGCCCAAAAATCATCGATCGACACTGACTTTTCTATGAGCTTTAAATGTTTTGCTTGAGGACAAGCAAAGGTCTAAGTGTGGGAGAATTTGATGACACTAAATTATACTGTATTTTCGACTCTGATTTCACATGCATATTAGTTTTTTTTATTTTTTTATGCCTTGTTATTGTTATGTTTTCCTTTTTTTTCTTCAGGTTTTTAATAAAATCGAGGTCCTAGACGAAAAAGGATGCAAAAGGAGCTAGAATTCAAGTTTGGCAGCAATTTACTCTGGTCGCTTCTCTTGTCGCGGGCGCCCCAGGGTAGGCGACGACGTGTCCCATGATCTCCACAACTCAACTGCCACGTTCCCACGATCAATACTCACCTTTGCCGTTTTCTTCTTGTCGCGGGCGCGGTAGGCCTGTCGCTGGCGCGACAAGGCAAAATTTGTTCCCGCCCATTTTTCAACCCAAGGTCACTTTTGTCTTTGCACCATGCCAACTTTGCCTATAAATACTCTCAGAACTCGAATTTTAGGATTATCCAATCTTAGTTTACTTCACCCTAGGCATAAATTTCACTCTTGTAAAGCGGTAATCTTCTCACATCGAGGAGTTATTGCACTGTGTGTGATCGAGTTTGTAATCAAGTCTTGGAGTGTCTGTAATCAAGTTGGAGCACTTTGGTAGAAGTAATCCTGCCAGCATTTTCTTTTCCGTACATTGTACCAGATTTAAAGACTCCGCTTTGGAGCAGGTTTTATTTTAATCGCATTTACTTTCATTTATTTCTTGCACTTGCTTTATTTTGGTTATTTATTGTCTTGCCTTACTTTTCAAAACTTTACTTTTCAAAAGACTTAATTCCATACATGATAAGAATTAATATGACTGTTATAACTACCATGGCTGGCTAAGTTTTAGATAGGTAAGAATGTAAAGACCATAATCACCGTAATACGTCTATATGTTAATAGAAATACTTAAGGGCTGTTTTAATCTTTAACACAAGTTTTCTGTACTTAAAAGCAATATTGGGTAAGATCGAAAGCCGTCTAACCCTTTGTGAACTTGTTTAGTTCTCAACTGATCAAATACAGCGAAAGTGCTTTGCTCAGTCGAGTAAGGATTTTTAACACTTTAGAAAAGAGATTTTAAAACTATTTTCGGACGCGTTAGTGGGATTAGAATCTGGTTCATTTTGAACCTCTTTAGTTTAGAGATTTCAGGTCAAAATACTTTTCTGTTTAGTTTAGAATTTACATTTCTTGAAAGTAAGTTTTCCATGACTCTAACGCAATGCGTGCCTTTTTATAAGTGACAATAAAGGGGTTAGTTTAGAGGGTAAACTTGGTTCTGACTACGCGAAAGCGACAGTTCCTGTTAAATTGAATTCTTTTCTTAAAATAGAAGATATTGCCCGTAAGTAGTTCTGTTGATGAATATAGAAATATTATCGGTTATGAGAATTACATTCAAGCCTATTGTTTTGTCTGAATTTTATTACCTCGTCATTTACTTTTATTTATTTTCCTCTGCATTAGTAAACCCTGAATTGAACTGCCCTAGATAAGCACTGTAACAAACAGAATTCGTTAGATCGACATTTGGTCTCTGTGGATACGATAACTTTTTATATTACTCTGACGCGATTCGTACACTTACGAATACAACGCATCAAGGGCTGATGTTGATCCTGAAGTAAATGTCCTAATTCTGCATTTCAAGATACTGGAACCATTGGTAGTTACTTACAATAATCATAAGTTTTCTGCCTCTCCCTTGGTCGTTCCCAAACAAGAGTTATGCTGTCATGATGAAGAGGAAGTGCATTGACCCCTGGTGGTCGTGTTGTTGCTTTTATGTTTCCCAAGAAAGTCCAGGATGTTCTTTCAAATTCAAGCTGACACAGTTTCCTGAGACTATTAGTTCATCTACTGCAATTTCACTTGTAATATTTTATGTTTGTTAATGTTGTGTTTACATGTAGAATTTGTTTGTTTTGAATATTAATTTTAATGCAACAAGTATGTTTGTCTTGAAGTGATCCATTCGCATTCGCTCATAATTTGTTTTCTGCATTTGCAATACCAACTTCTTGTTTAAACTCTTGGAGGGAGGATGATGAAGTGAAAACGCAAAATTTCTGGTTGTGTGCTTTTGAATAAGACACTGCTGATGATGTAAGGAATTGTTTCAAATTCCCAAACACCAGAGATATAAGGAAGATAATCCCTTGTTAACCCCTTTGAGTCTTGAAGTAGGAGTTTCTTTTCTAAATGAAAAAACCCTCACATTTAACCTTGGGGCAGGGTAGTCTTCAGTTAATTTGACCAAGTGTCCAAATTTCAAATGGAGTGTGCATCTAAGGACCGACCATAATGGTTATCCCTCATTCCAAAGGGAAGAGGCATTCACAACCCTTTTAACAAGTCAGATAAGCCAATGTCACATGATTTGTTCAAAAAAAAGAAATCAAAAGAAAAATAAAAGCCCGCTAAGTCGTAAGACTTGTGACTTAGACAAAAATTAGGGCATCCCACTGGACATCGAAAAATTCAAAAGAATTAGTCCAGGAAAAAGTCAGGGAAAAACAAAAGAATGAAAAGCGCAAAAAGCAAAAAGAAAGGATTGCAAAGAAAAATCCTGAACAAATCTGTGTGACTACAGACAAAAGGGTGACTGTTATTCCCCGAAAAAACCTCATTGGTTTCTCAATCATCACAAAATCCCTTTGAGAGACAAACATTTGTGCCAAATTAGTTGGATGTAGGACTAAAGAACATCACGGAGAATGGGTGGGTATAAATAAACTTTGAGCCGAAAAATCCTTCTTTCTGAAAACCATGAACCATTCCACATTATAACCCTCAAAAGACCTAATTGAAGCAGAGTTTATTTTGAATGCATACTTTAACGAGATAGCGTTCCTGACTCCCATGAGTTGCGCTAAAAGATCTTTGTTGGTATTGCATGTACATTCAAAAATCAATGTCGTATCTAAACTAGTGATTCATTCACAAGGTTTTGCGACATCTTTTCAGTAAAAACTTCAAGATTAACATGTCTATTGCATTAGAATTATCATTCTCAGAATTAACATTTTCTGCTTGCATACATTTGTTTGACATCATAAAAACTTAAATTTGAGCATCAGTGATTAGTCTAATCTTTTGAGGCCTGAAACTAGAGCTGTCAAAATGGGCTACCCGGCCCTAAACGGGCCGACCCTGATGGGCTCGGGCTTTTTAGGGTTGGGCCAAAAAAACCCATTTCTAATATGGGCTCGAAAATTACTACCTGAGCCCGGTCCTAGATGGGCTTCGGACTACCCGGCCCTAAATGGGCTTCAGGCTACCCGGCCCTAAATGGGTTTTTTTTAATAAAAAAATAAATAAAAATGCCATAATATTTATTATAAATAAAATTAAAAATTATATTATTTTAAACATAATATATTTTTATAATACATTTTTAAGTACTATATTATCTTTTATTAATACTATAATGTGTTTTTAAATACAATACATGTCTAAATTGTATAAAATAATACTTGAATATTTAACATAAGGGAAACTAATAGAATACGAGAAAAATGTGTTGATTATATTAATGTATAATATTTAAAAGAAAAATATTGAATATAATATATATATATATATATATATATATATAATTTAGTGAGGTGAGAAAAATCAATGTGTTATTTTGGATTAAGATAATATAAGTATTAGTATTACTTTTAAAAATTTATAGTGATATGGGCCTAACGAGCTACCCACGACCCATATGGGCTAGCCCTAATGGGTAGCGGGCTTTTTAGGGCTGGGCTAAAAAGGCCCTGAAAAATATGGGCTCTAATTTTAAGGCCCAAGCCCTATGATTCTTCGGGCCTGGTGGGCCGGCCCATGTGGGCTAGCCCATTTTGACGGCTCTACCTGAAACTGTGATGAGTAATTGGCAAATCATTTCAAGGATGATCATATCAAGGGACATGTTTCCTGAAGGCTTTGTTAAGTATAAGCAAGTTTGTATTGCCCGATTGATGCTTTCACATGGAGCAAAGTTTTAAGACTCTGTTGATCAAAGAGCATGCCGAGTTCAGTTAATCAGGGGAAGTTACGTCAAGATTCGATGAATCTCTCAAAGAGTTTGAAGACACTGGGGCACATTATCTCAAGTCCTTATGGTACAAAGTTTCCTTTCGATGTAAAATCCTCCGTGGATCATGCAGTCTGGGGCAAAAGTTGTTAATTCAAAATTCTCCGAAGCAGAGCTCGATCTTATGAATTCAATCAAGCTCACTTTCCTTCCCAGTAAAGTTGCCCAGATTATTCAGTATCCTCCTCCGAAGGATTTCATGATTTATCTCCAGCTATGAGCAATGGTGAAGGATTTTATCTTCATAAATGTTTGGAAGACTTGTTTGGTTTGTGATTATCTCAGCAAGATCTTTCTTTCCCCTGAGCGGAGTTACTCTTGGGATCCCCTGGATGAATTCCAAATCATTCCTCAAATAGAGAATATTGCTCCCTGAACAAGAAGTGTTGGTATTGTTGTCATTTGTTAAGGAGCTCGTTGTGGTATTAGGTGTTAAATGGTTGATGGATAGTTTGTTAATGTGAGGAGAGGCAGATAAGAGTTTATCGGTGAGGTGATGGAGCTTCAAGGGAAGATGATGATGGTTGTTAGTTGGTGTAGAATCTAAGAGAGGAAGGTGGAAGAAGGTTTTTATGAGAGGGGATAAGGGCGTGTTTGTATTTGTTATATAAAGAAGCTCGAATACTGGAATGCTGAGAGAGACTTTCTAAAAAAAAGGGAGAGTAGTTGGGGAAATGGAGAGAGAGAGAGAGAGAGAGAGAGAACTAACGTATGAGTTTTTTGTGGAAAGGGGATAGTTACATGTGTGTGGCTCATAGTGAATGGAATGATTTATGCGTGTATACCCCCTTCGTCAAGATGAGTGGATCTCCTGCAGGTCTTTATCCTTCAACGTGAAAAAGAACTCTCTCTCAATTTCTATTTTTCCATATTTTTTAACCTTGAGAGAGAGAGAGAGAGAGGGAGAGAGATAGACAGATAGAGAGAGAGAGATGTGAAGGAGGTTGACGCATGCTAGCTGACGAATCTCCGTCAAGTGGGAGTTTATTTTTCCATTCCACTTTTCTTCATTTTGATTGGTGGAGTATGATAGAAGTGGATAGGGATCCATGTGAATTGATGGGAATAATTGGGGCCTTTGATTATTGTTCTGGACTGGGCCGGCACCTGGCCATCCGTCGGGCAGGCCCAACCAAATACTGGTGTGGCCTAATAAGACCCAAGTCTACCCAGTTGTCGAGCACATGCTATGTCGGGCAGAGGCAGCATACGCCGAGGAGAGGCCATACCTTTCTCCATGATCTCCACGTACTCCTCCTCACGAGGACACGTCACCATGTAACCTCCCACCTCTGAAAGAATCGGAATGCCCTTCTTCCGGAGATCTCGAGACCGTTACCCCAGGGCGAAGACCACGTGCTGGTCTTCTTTATGCCACGTAAAACCTGGCAGTCACCTGGATTAGGCCTTGCAATCCAGCCTAGTGCAGGTGACTGTTTGCCCCGCACTAGGGGCAGCCTATAAATATCCTCTCGCTTGAGAGGGTCAGGTCACACAATATTTTCTAACTCACGCTTTGCTTTTCTGTACTTGCTTACTCCCGTTTCTTGACTTTGGCATCGGAGTACCTTACAGGTACACCCCCGACTGTTCCATCACCACCGGAGTTGCTGATCTCACGACGTTGCTGGCCACTGGTTCCTTTCTGATCAGGTACGATCAATGGCGCCGTCTGTGGGAACTCTTGCTTCCCCGTTTTCCTCTTTGTAAAACCAAAGCAATCTTTACTTTTTCTGACAACCATGGCCAGCTCCCAGCCTGGGAACAAGACTCCGGATACCGCCTTCACGCTGCTCGACGACGGAGACCACCGCGAGGACAACGCGGTCGTCCATGTTAAAGAAGGCGACGTGATGGACGGGCTAACTGCCTCCCCTTCCTCTGAAAATGTGGTCTACAACATCGCTCAACAAGACAGCTCCACCGTTGTCTACCAGCCAATCGCCGCGCCACCAAACGCTGATCTGGGCACGGTGACCCTATTCGCCTTGATCAACCAGACCAACCAATTGATCGCCCAGCAGAACGTGAGGATCGAAGCACTCGAGAGTGGGAGACCACAACGCTCTTCCCCGTGAAGACATCGTCGCCCACCATCTCCCAGCCGTTCTCCTTCCCCGCGAAGGACGCCGCCAGTGGATTCTCACAGCACCTCCCCATAACCTGCAGGCCGCCGACCGCGCCTGGAATAACCCCAGCTGGTGGTCGCCCAGAAGCGTCATCGCTCCCCTCTTCCGAAGGAGCAACCACGTTCCCCAACCAAGAAGAAGAGCAAAGCTGATGGCGAAAAGCCGAAGAGTCGTCCGAGGACCTCCCCGCGGCGACACGGTCACGATAGGGGCCACCACTCCCCGTCACGGTCACCAATCAGGAGTGACGAGGATGACCAGCAGACTTCACTGTCCAGGGAGATTTTGGAGACCCCGCTACCTGTGGGGATGGAGAAACCCCCATCCTTGGGAACCTACGACAGCATTTCCGACCCCGACGATCATGTCGAGAGCTTCAAGGCTATGCTCAACTATAGGAATGTTTGGGGAGCCATTAAGTGCAGGCTCTTACCGACCACCCTCAGGAAAGGTGCCATGACTTGCTACAAAAGCCTTGCACTAGAATCCGTCACATCCTGGAAACAACTGAAAAAACAGTTCTCCAAGCATTTTACTGCATCTCGCCGCCACCCGAAGATGGTGGCCTCTTTGGAAGGCATCTTCCAAGGGAGGAATGAATCTCTCAGAGACTACATTGAGTGATTCTACCGAGAAGCTGTCGAGGTCCACACCACCGAAGACATGAAGAAGTTCCTGATAGTGCGGGGACTACGTCACGAGACCGAGTTCGCCAAGTCTATGGGCATCCATAGACCCCGCAACTTAGAAGACCTCCTTCACCGAGCTCAGTTGTACATCGAGTTCGAAGAGTCAGAGGCCGCCCAAATTTCCCTCGACTCACGACGCCGGGATGGCCCCCGCGGCCACAGAGATGAAGGCTCTCCTGCCCCCCGGTGTGGAGGAGAGAGAAGTCGTGAAGGCCGTCCCAAGGACTCTCGCGAGCCGAGGGGTTCAGCTGGCCGGTTTATGGAGTACACTCCTCTCAACGCTCCCCACGAGCGAATTCTCCCCGGGTGCGCCAACTCGGAATTTCATAAAGGGGGTATCCACTTTCTAAAGCCGACGCCCCCCAAATCAAACACTGACAAGTCCAAATACTGCAGGTTCCACCAGAGCCACGGGCATGTCACCAAAGATTGCATCCACCTCAAGGATGCAATTAAGATCCTAATCAAGGAAGGGCATCTTAAGCAGTATACCAAAAGGAATGACGCTCCTTGTCCAGATGCCCAGGACACACAAAGCGTCGAGGAGACGACACCTCTCACCGGAGAAAACTGACTGCAAGTCGCCCTCAGCATCACTCGACCCGAGGAATTTTACGTCCCCAAGGGAATTGAGGACCCCGAGGCAGTTCATAGCATGTGGGTGAGCTTCCCCCCTAAAGACCCCGTCACTACCCGCAACACGTGGGAAAGCTTCCCCACGGCGATGGTCATATCCGGCAGAGGCTTCGAGAAGGTCTCCGTTGGGTCGATCAAGCGGAAGTTTGACGAGATGGAATCTGCGACCTCAGCGCGAACCACCACTTTTGAGAAGGTGCAAGGGAGATCAAACCCCATCACCTTCTACCTCGAGCAGCGGCCAGGCGGAGCGCCCAACGCCACCATCCCCCTCCTAATCCGGGCGCAGATGGAAAATGTTGACGTTCGCAGAATCCTGGTCGATCAAGGGAGTTCGGTGGACATCATGTACGCCCACCTCCTCGAGACCCTCCGGCTCGACGAAAAACATATGACCCATTATGTGGGCTCGGATCAACAAGGGTTCAACGACACCACCACCAGACCGTGGGGCTATGTTGAACTGATGGTCACTTTCGAGAGTGAGGACACTGCCCGACAAGTCAAGACCCTCTTCTTGGTGGTCGAATGCCCGTCCCTCTACAATTGCATCCTGGGGAGGACCACTCTGGCCGAACTCACGGCAGTACCATCTACAGTCAATCTGAAGATGAAGTACTACACGGCCAGAGGCCGGGTCGTCACTATGCACGGGGACATTGAAGCTGCCAGGAGGTGCTTCGATGCTGCAACCCAGGGCCTGAGTTCCATTAACACCAAACCCAAGACCGGAGAGAAGTTATCCTCGGACGCAGTGCAAAAGCCGCTCCCACGCGTCAACGCGGTCCACCTCGACAGGCGGTTCCCGGGCGAGCAGGAAGAAGGTGGGGCAGCGGACAACGACCTCCTAGATGAAGGTAACGAGCAGCCTCTCCACCCAACGCACCCCATCTCAGACGGAGACTTCGAGCTCATCGCCCTCGGAGACGATCCAGACCAGAGCTAGAAGATTGACACTGGACTCCTCGACCTAGAGAAGAAGCAGCTGAAGGCATATCCCTGAGAGAATGCTGATCTGTTCACGTGGAGCACATCCGAGATGCCTGGCCTCGACCCATAGGTGGCCTGCCATTAGCTCACTGTAGATCCGGCCGCTAGGGCAATAGTACAACATAGGCGTAGGCAGTCTCCCGAAAAAGCGGAGGTTGCTGAAAAAGCTATAAAAGACCTCTTAGAGGGAAATTTCATTTCAGAGGCCAGGTACACAACCTGGCTGTCCAACGTTGTACTTGTCTAAAAGAATAATGGAAAATGGAGGATATGTGTTGACTATACCGACCTTAACCGGGCATGCTCGAAAGATTCTTATCCTTTGCCTAACATCGACCAGCTGGTCGACAATTCTGCAGGTTTCAAACTATTATCCTTCATGGACGCCTACTCGGGGTACAACCAAATCCCCATGGCTAAGGCTGACAAGCAGTACACCGCCTTCATGACCGAGTCGGGTAATTACTACTACAACGTAATGTCCTTCGGCCTGAAGAACGCCGGTGCGACCTACCAGCGGATGATGAACAAAGTCTTCTAGGGAGAGATCGGCGACATGCTCGAGGTCTACATGGACGACATGATCGTCAAATCCGCAGAAGAAGTCGACCACGCTGCCCATCTCAAGAAAGTCTTCAACACGGTGAGGAAATGCAAGATGAGGTTCAACCCCGATAAATGCATCTTGGGCGTTCGGGCGGGCAAGTTCCTCAGTTTCTACCTCACAGAGCGAGGAATCAAGGCAAACCCCGACAGGTGAAGGGCGTTCTCCGAGATCTTGACCCCGAACTCGAAGAAGTCGATACAGTCGCTAAACGGGATACTGACCGCGCTTTCCCGCTTTGTCGCCAAATCTTCACAGTACGCACTCCCATTTTTCAATCTTCTACGACAGAAAGCCACTTTCGAAAGGGAGCTATGACCTGGTATAAAAATCTTCCCCAGGGCTCGATCACCTCGTGGAGGAATCTAAAAAACTAGTTTGCCCGACATTTCGCCATTTCCAAGAGTCATCCCAAGTCGGAAGCCAAGCTCGAAGGCATTATCCAGGGCAAAGATGAGCCCCTTTGGGCATATATTGAGAGATTTAACAAGGAGGCAGTAGAGATCCACACAACGGATCACATGAAGAAGTACCTCCTCGAAAAGGGGCTAAGGCCAAATAGTGATTTCTGAAAAGCGGTGGGTATCGAAATGCCTCATTCTATGGTCGAACTCCTCCTCAAGGCTCAAGCTTACATCCAATATGAGGAAAAAGAAACTGCTTACAAAGCTTAGGATTTGAGGAACCAGGAGAATTCAAAGGCGTCAAAAAAGGATGAGTCAGAAGCTCCCTGACGCGATAAAGAGAGACGACGAGATGACCGTCCCCGTGAACATAAAGGACATGTTAGTCCCATTACTGAGTATACCTTGCTAACAGCTCCCCACGAGCGCATCCTCTCTGAATGCATCAACACCGAGTTTAAGCAAGGTGGTGTCCGTTTCCCTAAACCGACAGCATCGAAGGGCAACACTGACAGAAGCAAGTATTGCCGCTTTCATCGTAGTCATGGCCACGTGGCTGAAGATTATGTCCATCTAAAGGACTCCATCGAGATCCTCATCAAGGAGGGTGATTTAAAGCAGTACACGAAGAAGGGAGAAACCCCCCGACAAGAGACGTCTGAGTCTAAGAAGAAGGAAATAGAAGCTTCACCTTCTAGTCCTCCCCCACAAGTAGCCATGTCCGTTTCGCGGCCAGAGGATTTCTTTGTCCCCGAATATCTCGAGGACCCTCCATATTTCGCCGCACACAGCTCTTGGGAGGCCTTCCCAACTGCGATGGTCATCTCTTGTGGTGGGTATAATTAGCTCACAGTGGGATCAATCAAAAGGAAGTTTGATCGGCTGATCGATTGTAGCCATGACCGACCGTCTACACTTGAGAAGTTCCGAGGACGCTCTCAGCCCATCACGTTTTATTGTGAAGAACTCACTAGAGGCTCCCCCAACTCGCACATCCCTCTACTCATCAGGGCCAAATTGACTAACACATATGTCTGAGGAATCCTGGTCGACCAGGGTAGTTCGGTGGACATTATGTATACCAGCTTGTTCTGCGCGCTTAAGCTCGATCAGAAGAACTTATCTCCGTACGTAGGCTCAGACTTGCAGGGATTCAATTGGGCTACAGCCAGGCCTTGAGGGTACGTGGAAATCTTAGTCACCTTCAGGGGGAAAGAGGCCTCCAAAATGATTAAAACACAATTCCTGGTCGTTGTCTGTTCCTCTTTGTACCAGTGTATTATGGAAAGGCCAACCCTTGTCGAGATGATCGCCGTTCTGTCCACAGTTCATCTCAAGATGAAATACTACACCGAGAAGGGTCACGTCGCCACCTTGCATGGGGACATTGAAGCTGCAAGAAGATGTTTCGAGGCAGCTACCAGGGGGCAGAATTTAATTGGCACAACACCAAAAGCCGTCAAATGGGTAAGAGACTGTCACGGTGAAAATTGGATACCATAGTTATTTGTTAACTAGGATCGCATTTTTAATGTCACCACCGGTCTTTGATTTTATCCAAGGGAAGGGAGAAAAACCGAATTCCCACAATGTAATGCAAATGCACTAAGATTCTAAGTTCGGGGGTTGGTTATACCTAGGGAAGGTGTTAGCATCCTAGATATCTGTAGTACTCTACAGGAACCTCTTGATTTTATCTTATGTTATTTGTTATCTGTTTTGCTAAGGGTTTAAGGGTAGGTGATTTATTATTTTTTTAATCCTAAGCGTGCTCGACAAGATATCGCATCTTGTGCCTACATATCCTGTCAGGAGGGAATCAGAGCACTTGTAGTTCCTTATTAAGGATACTAAATGTTTTAAAGGTTTAGGAGAAGAAGATGAGTCAACATCTTAAGAAAGACCACCATAGTTTTGAAAATGTTTGTATTTTGTGGGGTATGGGATTGTATGTCCCTTTCTTTGAGATGATTAACATCTAATTCTCTTGTGTGGAGAATTAGGTAGGCTAAAGTTTGATTAAATAATCAAAATTGTGGGGGGACTAACCTAGGAAATCTATCCTAAGTTGTCCAATAGTCTTAACTTAAGGGTGTCGATTATGAATGCAAATGATGTGCACCATGCACAATAACATGGTTATCATGCATGGAATTTTCCCTTGGATATTAATGTGATTAAATTATTGTTATTTAGGCAAGGGTGCTAGCAAAGTGGTGCTAGACTTTTGTCTTGTGATCGGTAGGTTGAATGCGATGCCCGAAGGCGATCGACTTATATGGGTGGAAAATTGGCTCGACGTTGGATCGAGAGTTTTAATTTTTGAAAGGGCTTAGACATACAAAGCATACATTCAAATAGAGACATGGTAAACAGATAAACACGCAAGCGTACACTCGGGCGCGAGAGATTCTAAATGAGTTTGATTTATTGAGAAAAAAAGTTGATTTGGTTTTAAGGTTTTAAGAATTAAGTTAAGGATTACTTTAATAATTAAAAGGGGTTAAAGATTTTTATTAATAAAAAATGGATTTAATTATTTTTTAAAGTTTTATTTTAATTTTTTAAAGTTATACTAACAATTAATAAAGTTTTCTTATTAATTAAAAAAGATTTTAATTTTAGTATTTTTATAAAAGTTTTTATTATTATTAAAAAGGTTTATCTTTTAAAAAGAGTCTTATAAAATCTATAAAAAAAGAGTTTATTTTGTTATAAAATTTATATTATACTAAACTTATTATAAAAGGTTTATTATTTATTTAAAAAAAGGGTTTTATTATTTTAAAGAAAAGGTTATATTATATTTTAATTTTATTATTAAAAGTAAGTTCTATGTTTACTATTAAAAAAGATTATTTGCTTTTATTAAAAGAAAAAACTAAGGACGGATGGGTTACGTGCGCGCTGAGGGAGAGAGGGTCCATCATGGACCCTCAAATCAAGTCCGTTTGATCCCTAAAACCAACAATCTAACGGTAGAAAAGGGGGGAACACGATAAGTGAGGTGTGTGCATGTGTACATGATTATTGAAAACGTAAATCCAGAAAGAAAAGAGGAGAAGTGCTCCAAAGCTCTCACGATTCTCTCTCTCTCTCTCTCGTATCCTCTCTAAAAATAAAAGTTGAGAAACCCTAAATCACCGCCGCTGCCTCTCGTCTCTCCCAATCTCTCATCTCACTCAATCAAACAAAAATCAAACAAATAAACCCCACCCCCAGCAAACCCTAACCCCAATTTACAATATCATCAGATTACATATTAAAATTATGAGCAAAAGGAGATAAAGGCGAAAACGATGGAGTGAAACGGAAGAAGTTCGCAGCGATGGCGGGGTGGTCGTTGACGAGCGGCTTTTCACAAATAAGTTGAAAATTCCTCCCTTTCTCCACTCTGCGTTGTAAGCTGCGTGTGTGTGGTTTGCTTCAATCCTTTGGCCTTGCGGGTTGCACGTATGTATGCGATTCTGATGAATGGTTTGTGGTGGCGATGAGGAATCTTGATTCTGAGCCTTCTGGGATATTGTTATTGTATATTCTGAATCAATGGTGATGTTTAATTATTTTGGTTTTGGATTTCTGAAAAAAAAAAGTGGATTATTGATGATGGTTTTGGTTATTTTTGAGCTGTGTTTGATGACTGATTTGTTTTTTTTCTGGTCTGTTTGATATGAACTGATGCTTTTGATATGAGCTGGTGGATTGTTGTGTAAAGTTTGATGGATAGTTTGTATAAGAGTTTTTTTTGCCCCTCCCTGCGTGTTGTGTATGTATCCTTTTATATAGACTTTAAGAATCAGGGATTTAATTCCCACATAAACTTGCTAAATCTTGTTTTGGAAATGACTTAAAACTGTTCTGATTGTGCTTGGAGCTCATTTGAGGCATGTTTGGACGTGTCTGCTATAATTAGGAAAGTTTTGAAATTGTTGTCTGAGAATTGTCTGAGTAGCATTGATGATGATTTTGTCTGGAATATGTTGATTCTGTATTGAAAGACATTTGAAAACTTGTCGTATTCGTTTGATCTCTTCATGAATACTTGATTCATACTTGCAATATCTGATTTGGAAATAAATTGATGGTGCCTGATAATGGTTCTCCTTGTCTTGAAGTATATTATTTTGGGAACGGAAGATATCTGGCTTATGGAAAGTTTTTAGCCTTGTCTTAACATGTCAGATTATTGTCTTGGGGAAGTTTGAAATTGTTTTGGAAATATTGGATTGGTCACGATTTGCTTCTGCTTTAATTCAAGCTTGCTTTACGAAGGAGATTTTGTGCCAACATGTTTGTGAACCTTGCTTATTGATTACCTTATCATTTCTTTCTACGCTTTGTGATTCAAACTTGCCGTTGATTACTGATTAAGGATGCGGACATTATGTTGTAAATCCTCTTGAATTCTGGCTTTTATGTGTTTTTATCGTGTTCTGTTATGTTGAATTGGTATCCATGTGCATTTGGAATGTTACTTTTCAATCATATCTGACGTGAACTTTTTCTTCCAAATCCATGTTCTACAGGATTTTTGGATTCAGCTAGAGGATAAACCTCTTCAACCATTATTCCAGGCTTCATCGATTCGCCACTCTTCATGCCCTTTGATAAGTTTTTTTCATTTGTATTTTGTTTTTTGAACGGTCTAAGTATGCCTTTGTGTTTTCTCGAGCTTTCAATGATTAGGGATAAAATGGTTCTCTGCAGCACTCTCATTCTTGGATAAAAGATAGAATTCACATTGACGAGGACCAACCAACAACTATGCCTCTTCACCGCTGTGACTTGGACGCAGGCCGTTTCGACCAATTTTGACAGGTATGAACCCTTTGATCTTCATATGTTCTCTTATGATTAACAAACTCTTTGTAGTTCTGATAAATTCTTCGGGAAGTTTTTCGTTTTCGGTTTATTTATATCTGTAAATTGTCGACTGTGATTTTGAAAGGCTTCTAATTACAATTGCCATCGTTCTGAAGCCCTTACGTGTTTTAACGGGATTTCTTATTTACTTTGGCATGTGGATTGCTTGGAGACTTCATGGATTGCTGTTGCCGGTAACTGACAATTTATTGAGGTAAAATTGGAAGCATTTGAAAAAGTTCTGGAGCTGATAGGATGCTTGGAAATCGAACGCGTGATGGTAAGGCTCTGATTCATGAATTTGTTCTATCAATAATTTATCACCATAATCATGTCCTTCTATTCTCATTCGTGTATCCGATGCTAGACCATTGCCATTGCACAATTACTTTTATTTCATCCTTGTTGACAGTGATCGTCGAGAGCGGGGTTTGCCACGTGAATGCTGAAGAATTCAAGTTTGGTTGAAATGGTATTGTTCACGTAACTTCTCTTTGTAACTTTTTTAGCAACACTTGAAGTTGGATGCTTAGAATTTTGAGTGAATTTGTAACAGGTTGTTGCACCCCAAATTTTACCCTTAGATATTCTGATCTCATGCATATCATTTTAAGCCAATCTTTTTGCATATTACCCAATTGGTCAGCTAAAATAAATTTTTGTTTTGGATTTACAGTCGAGTCTGTCAAACTAAAAGTCAGTTCCGATTAATTTCAAAATTTGACAAAATGCTGTATTTTTCCGAATAGTATATTTTTTGTTGATCATTCTGGTATATTTATTTTATTTTTTTCGAGCACTTCGATGCCGATCCAATTATTTGTTTTTACCGTTTTATTTCTATTTCTAATTTAATAATCATTTTAATTATTCAGTTTTTACTTTTTATTTTATTATTTTTAATAGTGGATACTTTTTCTTATTTTATACTTAATTTTAAATTTTAACTTTAATTTGAATTTTTATTTTATTCGATTTTCTCAAGCTTGATAGATAAGTTTCAAAGAATTTCTGATCATATAGTACATAAAGTAGATTTTGTTCTTTTTTTGGGCAATAGTATGCACACCTAACAGCTTTCACCTTTTCTAGCTTTCATGCAGCACCCTAACACACTTTTGGAGATTTACTGCACCACAAGCATAACACGCAGGTTCCCCGTATTATCCCTTCCTTATTTTAAAAAAATTAAAAAAAAAACAACAAAACCTAAACAAATAGACATAAAGAGGAGGCCACCCTACTGGAAACCTCAGTTCTCTCACCAATTGATTTTGAAACGTTAGAAAAAGAGACTTAACTCTATGGAACTGGACTCACACACAGACCTTCACCAAGAACTCATACCATGCTAAGCTCCTAAAAACCATTCACTTAATTCCCATTTTTAACCATACAATTCGGACCCTTCTCAAAAGAACAACAACAACAATTAAAACACCACAACAACTCACAAACATCTCTGCTCTCCACAAAATCACCCCAAACTTTGAGATTTCGTGAGTTTCCTTTATGTCAATACACTAACAACCAAAGCAGCCTCTCACCACATAAATACTCAAAGCAAGATGGATGTGAACTCGTGAGTAAAACAAGAGGGAACCAGGAGCTGTGGCCATCGCATCCATAGTCAAATAATTCGTAGGTACCCCCTGCGAACCGCGAATTGGTTCGTGAGTACCGGTTCGCGGTACTTTTGCGAATTGGTTCACACGAATTCGTGTAGAATTCACGTAAAATGAAGTACCCACGAACCAAATATAAATTTCAAGTTTAAATGAGACAATAATAGTCAAATAAACTAGAAATTAAAAAAAAACTTTTCAACTAATTTTTTAATTATGATAATGTCTTTATCACTTTGATAAAAGTGAATATTAATGATCATCATCAATTAAAATAAAACAATTGTGAGCTGATATAAGAGTAATGAGTATATACTAGCTATTTATAACTGATTTTTCAAAGTAGTGTTAATAAAATAGTCGATGTGGGACTATGAAGTCTTTCTCCCAACCAATTTTTATTATAAGTAAACAAATTTTTTAATAATAGCGTACCGACTATTATATTTGAACGTACCACGAACCCAAATACCGTACCGACTATGTATACCCCTCACGTACCGAATTCTTAGAGAGTTGCGAACCGCGTACCCGAATTCGTACCACGTACCGAAACGAATTGCGAACCATGTGACTATGATCGCATCAACACCAACCGAGGAAAAGCTTGAGTTAAGCTGAGTTCGTAAGCTCCAAGAGTCAAGAAGGTAGCTACACTGTCCGAGCTAGGAACATCACCATCTTTGAAAAAGGAGTTCAATAGACTCTCCATCAGTAAGTCCTTCTATTCCCTAGTCATAATCTTAATGCCTTCATAATCATTGTAAAACCTTATTTGAGAAATACCACATGTCTTGCTATTCATTTGAGTTGATTTTGAATAATGATAGGGGTGTTTAGTTGAGTCTGCACTGTGTTCTAGAGGTTCTGTCCAAGTTTTGAATAGGTGTTGTTGTGTCTTTTTTTTCAAGCCCTAGTTGCTAGTTTACCTGGGATAGATGTTTAGTTATATTCTACTATGAGAGTACTACAGAACGATGCTTTATTTCGTGAGTTTCGGTTAAGATTCGAGGTCGCAATAGATTGGTCGAGGAGAGGATCAGCCATAGGAACGCTGTTGGTTTCCACGATGAACTCATGAGACTGGTTCATGTTGCATGGGAAAGAATAAGACGTGGCAAGGTGCGATAGGCCCGGCATTTGTTTTGTCACATAGCCTTTAAAATTTCAAGTGACCGGTTGACAAGGTTATACATGGTTTTGTACATGTTACTTTCCATTTCTTTTTTTCTTCTCTCTTTTTTTTTTCGCTGATGCTCATTTCTTTTAGGTTGTGGGCCTTAAATGAAAATTGCTAACTCACCTCCCCAGCCCATGTGCCTAACCAAACCGAGCTCACCGTGTTCTAACCATACACACCCCTCATTTATTGTACTCTTCATTTGTTTGTTTTAAAATATTTTTCTAAACATATCAATCTTAAATTTTAAATTGTTAGTTTGCTATTTTTGATTTTATCTAACCATTTTAAATTTCTTATTGTTTTTACTTCTATTTTATTTTCTAATTTTTAGGGCCTATGATATTAAAAAGCCACGATTTTCATTGATTTACTTTACTAAAAAATCGTGATGACTATGAGGCCGTTTTTGTTTATTTTATCGGTCAATGAAAATCTAATTAAAAAGGTATTCGATTTATCGATCTAAAATCCTTATTTAGATGAGACCGGCTTTATTTTCACTTTGAGCTCATTTTCTTTCATTTGGGCCTATGACATTAACAAAATCATGACTTTGATTTATCTTAAAATCACTAAAAAAGTCTTGACAAGTATGAGGCCATTTTTTGTTTATTTTTTGGTAAATGAAAATCTAATAGGAAGGTATTCGATTTCGATCTAAATCCTTATTTAGATGAGACCGATTTTATTTTCATTTCGAGCCCGTTTCTTTATTTTTGGGCCGATGATATTACAGAAATCATGACTTAGTCGATTTATCAAATTACTAAAAGTCGTGATATGTATGAGGCCACCTTCATTATTTTATCGGTCGATGAAAGTCGAATATCATAGATTATTGGTTTCTCGATTAAGTCATGATTAAGACAAGACCGACTTTATTTCTACTTCATTCTGTATTTTCTTATATCTTCATTTTCATTTTTGACCGATGAAGTCTTTCTATTCACGAACGTTGTTAGCGAAGCGACGAACCTTCATTATTTCAAATCTGTAGTGAGTGATCATTGAGATTTCTTTCTATACTTTGAGATCGTGATAGGTTACCTTCGACTAATCAACGAGAGTTTGTGATTTAAGACGAGGTCTTCACCTTTTCTTTTCGTGTGGCACGATTTCATCGGAGAATGATCTTCTATATCATTTCTCTATCGTGTCTTAACACAAAGATCAAATTGTGCATCTTCCTATAGTATGGTCTTCCTCATAGACCGTACTACGACGGATCAACACTACATTGGACCCGATTCATCGATCCAATAAATTAACCAACAATCACTAAATTTACTTTCAGTCAATATATATATATATATATATATATATATATATATATATATATATATATATATATATATATATATATATCTTGATTTATTCTTTATGTCGATTATTATCCTTGTTAATATTATCATTGTTCATATTTATATCTTGTGTATATTGTACATTTTATTTGTTCATTTAAAATACACTAATAAATATCGAAACCTTAAAAAACTCAATTGACCGGACTGTGGTTACTATTGTGTTTTAGACTGAGGACTTAGATTTAGGACTTTTACCCTATGCTCTTGGAGTTGGTATTCTGGTATTCGGATCTTGCTTGGCTGGTCAGTGGCCCATCAGCGGGAAGTGTTTATGCACTATTCTGGTCAGATCTTTCCATCTCTTGCTCATTTATATTGATGCATTGTTATCTCATGATGTCTGCTTGTATATATGTTTGCCTGACATTGTTTTAGCATTCTAGCATGTTAAGCATGATACTATGTGTTTACTGTATATACCATGTTCATATTTTGTTCATTCTATCTTGATCATGTTCATGTTCATATCCTGTTCATATTATCTGGATTATATCTTTATTCATATTCACACTGTTTATATCATATTCATGATTGTTCACTGTATATTCATGCTTGATTTTTGACCCTCATTCCAAAGGAAAGATCTTTACTTGGATTCCTAAGTCACAAACTTTTCCCATTTCATCCTTGGCCTCATAAGAGCCGTTTCCCTCATAGTTTAGTAATAGGATTGAGTTATCATGAACTCCATGTGATTCTCACTATCATGAGAACTCACTTTACCTTTTACTCATACTTACAGAGTTATCATGAACTCTGTGTGGTTCTCACTATCATGAGAATTCACTTCCTCCCTTCATAACGTAGACTTAGAGAGTTATCGTGGACTCTACGTGAGCTTATGCTCATTCCCTTTGGAACGTTGGCCATAGTCAATGTTTCCTTTTCTTTCACCCTTAGTTAGGTGAACTACGGTTGCTCTGATTCTTTAGTCAGATATGTAGGCACAAGATGCGACGTCTTGGCGAGCAAGACTTAGTGTACATACTTAGGTCTTTACCTTAGTCTTAGCAGATTACCTTTAGCAAGCAAACATAACTTAACACAAACTTAGCAAGAGGTTCTCGTAGAGTACTACGGATACTTAGGGTGCTAATACCTTCCCTTTGTATAATCAACCCCCGAACCTTAGATCTCCCCCTTTTAGGTTTTTTTTAACGATCTTGAACCTTTCCTTTGGATAAATCAAAGTTGGTTGTAAAAGAAAATGATACAAGTTAATTAATAGCATGTTATCCGATTTTCACCGCAACAGAAATGGCGACTTCACCGGGGATTCTTATTTTTGAGGGTTAAGCCCACCTTGTTTTGTTTATGTTATTTATGCTTGTTTGCTATACTTGCACATATCTGTATATATCTGTATACCTGTTTTGCTTGGATCTTCTGTGTGCAGGGTGTTACTTTGAGTGGTGAGATAAGTCCTAACCCGGACTTGAGTGCACTTGTTATAGGACGATGGTATTCAAGGAGGCTTTGAGGGAGTCGAATCCTGAAAAGTTGAAATCAGAACACCATCACTCAGTTGAGGCTCTCTCGAGAGTCTAGTTATGTTAAACGAATCCGTTCGTGAAAGCGTGCTACTCTCGACCTAGGAGCCCATGATATTGAGAACCGTAGTTACCAAACCCCACTTGGCCTTTTAGGATGTAGTGCGGTGACCATGATGGAGTCTATTTCTGAATTGGTTGTCACGCGATACTACACTCAGACGAGATCCTCTTGAGAATTTTATTGATTACCAAGTCATCTGGGAAAACCTTAAAATCCGAAAGATGGGTTGTCGACTCTGGGAACTTTTTAGAACCCTGTTCTGCAGATGAAAACCCATAGTACACACCTTTTGGGACGGGTAGACCATGGCTCCATGCTTGTGATCTTCAAACCTAGGTCCTCTCTTGTTTGTGTGTGCATATCTGTGAATATCTGTATATGTTTGTTTGTGCATATCTGTGAATGCCGGTGTACATATGTTGTGCTTGTGTGCTTTTACGTGTGCATATATCTATGTTTTGTGTGCCCGTGTTTGTGCGTTGCATACATCTCCTCGCATCCATTAATGATTTCAAAGAACTCAGAAGTTCTTTTCTTTGCGAAGATCCTTAGAGATCATGGATTTTAAAACAAAACTCTTCAGTTTCCAAAATGTTCGCAGTTGGCCTTTGAGTTCCTTGAAACCATTTGGCTTGCATTAGCATTGCGTTCTCATTGCATGTCATTTGCATTGCATTTGCATTTCTCAGCCTTGAGTCTTGTTCGTCCTTTGTCTGTAACCCAGGCGGCTTCCTGAAGCCATCATTAGACTTAAAGTAGCTTTTGAAGTTGTCTTTTTCAGACTCGTCCGTTGTGACCACCACGCTGGGGCACAGAGGCATTCAGCTGAAGACTTAGGGTACTCAGAAGCCAGGTTCAGACTTTGTTTCACTCTGATATGTTCTCATTCACGCCTCAAGGCGTCCAAATCAGCAAACCTTTGCCTAATCAGACAGGTTCATCAGACTCTGAGGTGGGAGAATTTTCTGAGAGTATGTGTGAAGATGATTCTCAAGCGGATCTCGACAATCAACCCTGAAGATGACTATCTCAACTTGGCTGATTAAGAAGGAAATTTCAATTCCCTAAAGCTGGCAATCATTTGGCTATTTAGCATTTTTGTTGTATTTTCTTTGCATGTTTGAATTATATTTGCTTATAAACATTGTTGTACTTTCAAATTGGCAAGCTTAATGAAATGTTTGTGCATCTTTTGATTAAGTCCATTCATTTCACTCATTTACTTTTGTGTTCATAAAGAGAAAAAACAGACAAATTTTTTCCCATATAAATCCTTTTGTTCAAGCAAAGATTGGGGAGGAAGATGAAAATATTATCCATAATTGTTGTGGTATGCTTTTGATTAAACCTTGTCGAGGATGTAAGGCATTGTTTCAATTCCCAAACACTGGAGAAATAAGGAAGATGATCCCTCGTTAACTGAAATTCTGGTATCAGACGTGTGATGTTAAGGTGTGATGTCACAACAACACACTCTGCACAATGGACAGCAATAACAGTAAAATAACACCAAGAATTATTGACCCAGTTTGGTTACAACCAACCTACTCTGGGGGCTACCAAGCCAGGGATGGAATTCACTACTTGTAGATATAATTTACAGACTCAACAACCCGTTGACAATCTCCTAAACTTATACTCTACTAATGACTTCCTACCTAAGAAACTACTTAGGTATGAGAACACCACTCAATCCCTTACAAACACTCAAAGAAACCACTTTGAGTACCCTTGATCTTACTTCACAGCTTCGATCAAATCACACAACTCTCTTTGCTTCACAGCTTTAGAGAGGACAGAAACTTAACACCTATTCAAACCCTAGAATAGTGTAAATACAACTCGTACAAAATACTCAAGACACTCAGCCTATGCTCTTGATCTTCTCTCTGTATTTCTGTCGCTTTTTTCCTTTGGTTTTGTGCGCTTTATATAGCTCCTGAATTGGGCTTGGACTTGTCACAATATTTGATCAGATTTGTTAATTAAAACTGAATCTTCAAAACAGATTTTATCCCCAAAATCTTTTTAAATCTTCAACCTTTTAATTCTCCAACAGACCTGCAATCAAATCTCCCATGTAACAGAAAATATCTATCCCAAGATATTCTCATCCAATGAGTCAATCACTCTCCACAATTCCAGCTAATACGCGTACCCGAATAACCTGCTGTTGTTATTAATTCTGCAGGTCTGATGTTACAACATCACCTGTGTGACATCAGACATCCAACTTCAGCAATTAACCACTTAACACAGCCCAGTGTTAAGACTTCAATGTTACAACATCAGCACCTTGACATCAACATTGAATATCCTTTGTTTTACCAAAATTCCAGCCAATCCAGGAACTATCAATCTCCCCATTTGGCTAATTTTTGCTAAAACAATCTCTGCACTCTGCAATCAACTTCTGCACTCTGTACCTTCAGAGATTTCAACAGCGGAATAATCTTCAATCAATTTGAAACTTTACAATCAGCAGCAGTTTGACAATCTTCCAAGTCTTCAACACTTTATCTGCTGCAGCACCATCTTCATTATTGACAACAGCCAATTGGTGCACCCCCTCTAAAGCATGAACCAGCATCACAACTGTTCAGTAGCTCACAATGTGTAGAACTTTTCTCCCGCTTGATATCTGCTTGGCTGCACTCTTCAAATGTCAAAACTCCCCCTTAATGCAGCACCAACCTTTTCAACTAAACACCTTTTAGCAACATCAATTTAACTCCCTCTTATTATCTGCATCACATTAGCATATGGCAATAATACTCTTGACTATCTTGGCTATGTTCTCCCCCTTTTTAGCCATAATTAGGCAACCTTTAGTTAGAAGCCCTATTAACTATAGTCAGTATACCCTAGCTCTCATTGTCAGCCTCTCAATTAGTAAACAGGAAAAACAAATCATAGAAGGAAACTAAAACCATAACCAGTGCATAAAACAACACAATATTCAAATTACAAACCAAGCATAGCAAAAACTATACTAATACAAAACTAATATCTAAGGACAGCAGATAGAGATTAGTCTTCATTCGAGCTGGTACCATCAGCATCTTCTTCACCCTCATCTGACCTGGAATCCTCAGTGTCACCATTCCCATTGTCTTCCCCCTGTTCCAAGTCTTTAATCATCTGCTCAATCTTCATTTTCCTGTCAGTGCTGGTCTTGATAACCATATCAAGATCCTTGCAGGTCGCCCTTAATTCTTTAATCAGCTCAGATTTTGTACTGACCTTCTTAATCCTAGAGCTTGATGTTGTAACAATGTCTGGAACATGACTCCCAGCAAACAGTTTGGGATGCAAAGATAAAGCTGATTCCCTCTTACATGCTACCTCTGAGCTGGTTAAGATACCAGGATGTTGATCCAAGATCATTCCACATATAAGGGAAGGGAATGATATAGGCATTTTGATGGCATTGGTGGCACCATGCTTTACTACTTGATCAAATATATAGCTTCCATAGTTGAGCTTGACCTTTTTCCCTACAGCATAGATGAACCTTCCTAATCCCAAAGTTATAGTGGTTTTGTGATTAGTAGGTACCCAGTTGGCCGCACCAATTCTGTACAATATAGCATACTTGATACTGAGTTTGCTGGCTGTTAATTTATTTTTCAGTGGCCACACCTTAACTTGAGTAGCAGTAATCTCTCTACACACTTCATTATCAGTCACCTCCAGCTCACACTCCTCTTGGTCATCTCGTCCCAGATATTTATTGACAGTACTGGGAGAGAAGTCAATACACTGTCCCCTAACAAACACCTTCATGTAGTTCACACTTCTATTGTCAGAAATGTCTATGGGAATGTTCACAACAAATTCCTTAACAAGTCCACTATAGCACTTGGAGAATCTGGTCACAGTCTTTAGAAGTCCAGCTCCATGAATGAGGTCCATAATTTCTTTCATCTCCAAGACATCTTTTCCAAGCTCCCTTTCCAGAGCTAACCTTCTTTGGCACATAAACTTCCACAAAGATGCACTGCTCGCATAATGGAAGGATATGTTGTCCACTGGCACTTCAGGCACCTTATCAGAAATTCTCTTTAGAATGGTCTTTCTGACTGGTGTGATGTCATGGACATCTTTCTCAACTTCATCCTCAGACTCAGATTCTTCTCTAACCTTTCTCTTTTTGGAAGGTGTAACAACCTTGCTCCAAGGTTTTGTGGGACCAACAACAGTTCTCTTCTTTCCTTCAGTAGGCTTCTTGGGAGAGGATTCATTGATCTTCCCTTTCCTTGTCTGTAATCTCTTGGCAATACTTGGAACAGCATTTCCAATGACTTCATTGTCAGATAAGTCATCCACATTGATCACCTCCTCACTCTTTTCTTTTTCAGGAGTAGTTCTATCATTAATTTCCTCATGCACATCTTCTTCTTCTCCTCCTCTTTCAGAATCCTCAATGATAGACACGGCATGTCTATGAAGATCAGATTCTTCTCCTTGCATGTCTACCTTTTCTGCTGGCATCTGATTCAACGGTACAGAAATTCCTTTCATAGGTATTCCTTTGTCCAGTATTTTGGTTGCCAGATTACCCATACTCTTATCAACATCAAACTTTTCCACCACAGTTTGAGACGCGGATGACCTAGGTGATGATTTATCACTAAATAGGACACTGGTAACTAGCTTCTTTGTTTCACTATTTTTAAAAGTAGTTGCAGCCCTTTTTGAAGCAAGTTTAGAAGGTCTAGGTTTACCTGATTCTGGTAACATTACGGAGATGGGTTGAATATTCAGAGCTTCGTCTTTAGAGTACTCATTTGTAGAAACCCTAGCGTTATTCCGCGATGAACTTTTAGAAGGAGATGTTGTTTGCTTTGACATGGTTCCTTTGAGGGAGTACAAAGTAAGATGATTCTTCTTGTTGAGGGGGACGAATGGAAGGAAGAAATACTCTTTGATGAACCGTGATTTTGCTGTACTAGAGAATGATGGTCTGAGGTATGGCGCTAGCTTTTCAGTATTTAAAGACCAATTACTAATTTGCTCCCTCCATAAATACTTTCCTTTTAAAACACTCACATCAGAACTTGTTAACTTTGAGTGACCTTTCAGCATCCTGATGTCACAGTCTGATGTTATAACATCAACATCATTAGTTGAATTCCCTTCAAGAGAAATCCACTGATAGCAATTGTCTTTGGTTCTGGCACCCTTCATAACAACCTGATTATGTTCATCAGAAACCACACAATCATCCTTAGTGTAGTTTACCTTGTAACCTTCATCACATAATTGGCTTATGATGATCAAATTTGCACTTAAGCCATTAACAAACATAACATTGTCAAGTTCAGGTCTATCATCACCTTGCACTTTCCCAACTCCTGCAACAACACCTTTTCCTCCATTGCCAAATATGACCTCATAAGAGGGACAAGGTCTAAGATCATCAAACATGGATCTACATCCAGACATGTGCTTGGAACACCCACTGTCGAAATACCATGTTCCTTCTTTATCACCCATGTGAGCCAACAAACACTTCACCTTCTCCTTAGGTACCCATTGTTTAACAACTTTGGGCCTGTGCTCTCTCCATCTGTTTTGAGGCTGAGGGTATCCATGCAGCTTGTAGCAAGAGTACTGCATATGTCCAAATCTTCCACAATAGTAGCATCTCACCCTTTCATCTCTGAATCTTCTGCCATGATGAGATTGCCTATGCTGCCATCCATAATGTGGTCTCCTCCTACCATAACTGCCCTGCCATCTATTCTGTTGATATCTTCTCCCATAAGACGGCTGAGAATGCTGTTTCCTGGATTGTCTCCCATGATGGTGTGGCTTTCTTCTTCCATATACATAAGGAACAACATTGGTGTATCCATAACCATACCCATACCAGTTGTCCTGATGTTGAGACATCTGATGAGACATGTGCTGTTTGAACTGAGCAGCTTGCATGCTCTCATGGTATTGTGGGGGCATATACTGACTAGCTCCCTGTGGCTGCTTTCTCTTCTGATAGGGACTAGTCTTCTTCTCAATCTTCTTAGGTTGTGAAACATCAGCTTTCTTAGGGGTAGGATCCTGCTTCTTTAGCTGATGTTGAGATGAAGGTTGTGACACTTCCTTCTTTGAACCTGAAGTGCTTCCTTCTGAAGTTCCCTTGTCCTCAGCCATATAACCTATCCCAGCTTTATCTCCAGCAGCTTTTTCTGACTGAAGTATCTTGTCAAGTGTGTCTGTACCACAGCTTAGCATCCTAACAGACTTGGTCATTTGATCAAGATGAGCTCTAACTAGCACTACTTCATTTTCAAGATCAGTCTTTTCATTCTCTAGCTGAGTAATCTGTTGCTTGTGGCACTTGTTTTCTTGACAAATCTCAGCACTTTTTAAACATAGCTCTTGATAGGTGGATGCCAACTCCTCATAAGTTACTTCTCCATCACTAGAATCATCATCAGAAACAACAACTCCTGTTAAAGCTCTCACATGCTTTGCTGACTCGCCTTCACTTTCACTATCAGAGTCAGACCAGGAAACTGTCATGCCCTTTTTCTGCTTTTTCAAGAAGGTGGGACATTCTTTCTTGACATGTCCATACCCTTCGCACTCAAAGCACTGCACTCCTTTATCTTGGGCAGTTTTCTCTTCATCCTTCTTGCTGGTGTTAGAAGTCATGTTCTTGACATTAGGCCTGGAGTTATTATTCATTCTCTTGAATACTTTGGTGAACTGTCTTCCCAACATCACTATGGCCTGAGACAGATCCTCCTGGGATTCAGATTTCTTCCCTTTATCTTCTTCACCATTTGTCACTAGGGCTATACTCTTTGGCTTCTTTTCTGGTTCTTCCTCATTCAACCCAAGCTCAAAGGTTTGAAGAGATCCAATGAGCTCATCTACTCTCATCTTGCTGATGTCTTGAGCTTCTTCAATAGCAGTCACTTTCATCTTGTACCTCTTAGGTAGTGACCTCAGGATCTTCCTCACGAGCTTTTCTTCTGACATCTTCTCTCCAAGAGCACTAGATGCATTGGCCAGCTCAAGAACACTCATGTGGAAATCATGAATAGTCTCATCTTCCTTCATCTTCAGGCTTTCAAATTTTGATGTTAAAATCTGAAGTCGTGACATCTTGACTCTAGATGTTCCTTCATGAGTAGCCTGCAAGATATCCCATACTTCTTTAGCAACTTCACAGGTATTGATTAACCTGAAGATGTTTTTATCCACTCCATTGAAGATAGCATTCAGAGCTTTGGAATTTCCAAGGGCAAGCTCATCTTCCTCCTTGGTCCACTCTTCTTCAGGCTTTAGCTTAGAGGTGCCTTCTTTATCTTTACCAGCATCATCCTTCTCACACATGACAGGTGCTTTCCACTCTTTAATAACAGCCTTCCAAGCCCTACTGTCCAAGGATTTTAAGAAGGTGGTCATCCTTGGCTTCCAATAGTCATAATTGGATCCATCCAAAATAGGGGGTCTATTGACGAATCCTCCAACTTCTTTGTCCATCTTTTCACCAGAAAGTAACTTCCCTAGATCTCACCCAGAGACAGACAGGATGCCTGCTCTGATACCAATTGAAATTCTGGTATCAGACGTGTGATGTTAAGGTGTGATGTCACAACAACACACTCTGCACAATGGACAGCAATAACAGTAAAATAACACCAAGAATTGTCGACCCAGTTCGGTTACAACTAACCTACTCTGGGGGCTACCAAGCCAGGGATGGAATTCACTACTTGTAGATATAATTTACAGACTCAACAACCCGTTGACAATCTCCTAAACTTATACTCTACTAATGACTTCCTACCTAAGAAACCACTTAGGTATGAGAACACCACTCAATCCCTTACAAACACTCAAAGAAACCACTTTGAGTACCCTTGATCTTACTTCACAGCTTCGATCAAATCACACAACTCTCTTTGCTTCACAGCTTTAGAGAGGACAGAAACTTAACACCTATTCAAACCCTAGAATAGTGTAAATACAACTCGTACAAAATACTCAAGACACTCAGCCTATGCTCTTGATCTTCTCTCTATATTTCTGTCGCTTTTTTCCTTTGGTTTTGTGCGCTTTATATAGCTCCTGAATTGGGCTTGGACTTGTCACAATATTTGATCAGATTTGTTAATTAAAACTGAATCTTCAAAACAGATTTTATCCCCAAAATCTTTTTAAATCTTCAACCTTTTAATTCTCCAGCAGACCTGCAATCAAATCTCCCATGTAACAGAAAATATCTATCCCAAGATATTCTCATCAAATGAGTCAACCACTCTCCACAATTCCAGCTAATACGCGTACCTGAATAACCTGCTGTTGTTATTAATTCTGCAGGTCTGATGTTACAACATCACCTGTGAGACATCAGACATCCAACTTCAGCAATTAACCACTTAACACAGCCCAGTGTTAAGACTTCAATGTTACAACATCAGCACCTTGACATCAACATTGAATATCCTTTGTTTTACCAAAATTCCAGCCAATCCAGGAACTATCATTAACCCTTCGAGCCTAGAAGTAGGAGTTTTCTTTTCTTACAAAAAAAAAACCCTTAAATCTCAACCTTGGGGTGGGTAGTTCTCAGTTTAACTTGGTTATGCATTCGAATGCAATCGCTTCATGCAAGACACCAGTCAGCTCTCTCAAATCAAATGAGTTAGCGTTTGTACAAGTTATTCCTCCAAACAGCAAATAAGGAAGGATCGTAAAAAAAAAAATCCTTAATCAAAGAATGAGCCGAGTCCCTTTCAAGGCAAACGCCAAGAAAGATGGGAAGCCCAGAACTTTGCCTTATACAAAAAGAACTTGTACAGCGGCCAAAAAAAGGAGTTTCAAAGCAACAATCAAACAAAAAGGAAGTCCTAACCACAAACAAAGAAAGGTATCATGTCCTCAATCAAATCAAAAGAAGAGGTATCGTGACCTCAACCAGCAAAGACACGGGGAAGTCTCAAAGTCTCAAAGATTAACCAAATTCTGCGAGGGAGTACTGACTATCCAAGGTGTCTAAATCATCATCAATGATCATCAGCTCGTTCCTAGTCTGTAGGAACCTGAATGTAGAGCTTAAGTTAACTAAGCTTAGGACTGGAGTTCATCACGAAGATGGGGTGGGTACCAAATAAACTTTGAGCCTTTATCTTTGTTTCATAAAACCGTGAACCAAGCCACGTTACAACCCTTAAAAGACCTAATTGAGGTAAGGTTGTTTTGAAAGCATACTACAACAAGGTTGATTAACCTGACTCCTAATGATCTTTGCTAGTTGTGTGTGTTGATCACTTCATCTGTCATTCTGTAAATGACCAGATCCAATTTGTTTTTAATTACTTAATCATTCCATTGTGCGTGTTTCATTAATAAAACTTGATTTCAAAAGCTTGCATGAAATTTTGCACTGAAATTGCCAATTTTAAGCGAACAATACTTGTTTTTGAAATGATTCGACATCAAAGGAATCCCGACAAATGCAGTCAGCAAGGGAATTTGATTTGATAAAGGAAGCTCAGTCCAGGGGCAACCAAGAGCGAAGAATTTGCCAGACCACCGCCCTAATAGCCAAGAATCAGGGGCAGAACTCTTCAGGGTTCAGAATATTGGGGCAAGCTTTCTTGAGGTCGTTTTATGACAAGTTTGGACTCCAATGACCCATCAACAGGGGCAAGTTTGTTCCCCAGTTGTTTCTACCACAGTTTAAAGGACTTTTTACTGCAAATACAGTTGAACTGGGGCAGTTATGTCAAGACTCATGGACCTCTCCAAGAGTTTGAAGATGTTGAAGTGTTTGGTATTTCAATTCTTCTGTAAAATCCTCTCACAGATCAATAAATCAGAGGCAATCAGGTCGAGATTCAACAAATCTCTAAAAGACAACCAGTCTGGGGCATCTCCTTCACAGACCAACCAAGCTGGTAGGGGCAAGTCTGTTCCCCAATTGTCATCAACCAGTCAGAAGAACTAATTCAAGGACTTTGTTGTGTAGACACTATTAATCTTGGGCTTTGTACAAGATACCAAAACACTCCGTGATGAGTATAAACTATCAGACATCCTCCTCTTAGGCTTTGTATGATGATCCTCCCATATGGAGTCAGTCAGTCAGATAGCCTCCTCTTAGGCTTTGTATAATGATTTTCCCCAGCGGAACCCCATTAACCTCTTAACTTCAATCTTGGGTTTCGATCAAGACACATAACTAGTTCACGGGCTCTGTCGTGTAAAGCAGTCAATCAGGGGCAGTTATGTCGAGATTCGATGAATCTCTCCAAGAGTTTGAAGATATTGAAACACCTTGTATGCCAATTCTTCTATAAAATCCTCTTGATGTATTCTTCTGACAGACCATGTACCCTGGGACAGATGAGTTATGCAGAACTACTCAGCTTTTGTGGCGTCTCTGCCAGCTCCCAGTAAGTTGTCTCTTCAGCTAATCTTGGCATTTCCCAATGGATCGCTTCTCTCCAATGAAGAAATTAAACTCATGATGATATTCCTAGTAAAGTCAAGATGCTATATCAAGTGGAGTACTCTTTCCCCCAGAGAAGGACATAACCTTGAAGTAAAGCTACTTCACCCCCAGTGATGGTCCAATCTGATGTGTTTGGCTGAGTATCCTTGTCGAGATGTTTGTTTCATCTCCAGTTTCGCTTCTTGTCTGTTTTGTCAGCATAAGCTTAAGCATGGCATAAGCACTCATATGCATATCATATTATCACTTTTGCTACATTGTTTCGGGTGTTTACCTGTGTTGTTCACTTTGGCGTTTATCTCCCCAAGTGACTGGGTTTGTCTATTCATTCCAATAGAAGTCAGCCCTAGGCATAAATTGCCCATTCCTTCTGAATTCCCCACAGAGTTTTATCCTCGTGGATGATGGCTACTTCAGTTATCTTTTCCACATTTGGATTAGATAAATCCCCATTTGAATTCATTCCTCAATTGGAGTCTTGTTTGACCGTTTCTTTCTAGCTTGTTCCTAGATTGAACTTTGATCCCTGACAGATGTGGTTTCTGAGCCCATCTTGAATGTGCATTTATTTTGCACCGTTGTCTCGCAGGAAGAATCTTTTACAGATCCCCATTGAAGACATGTTTAGTTTCTCCAACAGTGTTGTAATACCAATATCTTTTTGGAAGTTATGCCCAACGACAAATTTCAATCATCTTGAGAAGTTTGTTTTGCTATCATTACCTCTACAACGATAAGTGGTCATCTATCTCACGAGAAGCTTATCCGTCCTTGAATTCACCTTCAATCAATCATTTTCCATCAACCTGCTTGACATGATCCCTATTTGAGGTGTTTCTTCCAGTCGATCTTTTTGATAAAGTGTTCAAAAGTCCAGCTTATACTGGTACGCAGAGTTGTTTCTGCCTTTTATGGCTTCTCTTGAAGATTCCGTTTGAACTCTTCATTATAAGAATCTCCAGGAAATCTGTTTATCCTTTTGTTTCACATTGATCCCCAAGTGGAGATCACGTCTTCTTCCTGTCTTCATACTCTTTGACAATGTGAGCCTTTATTTCACCAGTAAAGTGAAGACATTCCTGGTTTATCTTAAACCTTTGGCTAAGCTATACTTATGTCCGATCTTCACCTTTGAGTGTCAGATCTTGATTCCTTGTGCAGTATTCCCCAAGAAGTCTAACATTAAGTCCAGTCATCGCTGGCATCTTTCCTGTTGTTTAAAACCGTTCCTGTTTGAATCGTGTCAAACTTGAACCTAAAGTCCAATTATCGTTGGCACCGTCTTTGGTTTGAATCAAGTCACCTTAGGCTTTTAAGATCTTGTTCTTGTTTGAATCGTGTCAAACCTGAACCGAGTCCTTGTTCGAAGCGTGTCGGACATTGTCTCTTGTTTTAAGATCTTGTTCTTGTTTGAATCGTGTCAAACTTGAACCGAGTCCTTGTTCGAATCGTGTCGAACATTGTCTCTTGTTTTAGGATCTTGTTCTTGTTTGAATCGTGTCAAACTTGAACCGAGTCCTTGTTCGAATCGTGTCAAACATTGTCTCTTATTTTAGGATCTTGTTCTTGTTTGAATCGTGTCAAACTTGAACCGAGTCCTTGTTCGAATCGTGTCGAATATTGTCTCTTGTCTTAAGATCCCGTTCCTATTTGAATCGTGTCAAACTTGAACCCAAAGTCCAATTATCGTTGGCACCGTCTTTGGTTTGAATCGAGTCACCTTAGGCTTTTATTTCAATTTGTTCCTGTTTGAATCGTGTCAAGCTTGAACCTAAAGTCTAGTCATCGCTGGCATCCACCATAAATGGAACCATCTTGTTATCTCAACCAATACATTTTGGTACCCATTGGTTCATTAACCTTATTTACAGCAAAGGTCCAGTCACCTTTCATCATCTGACGCAGAGTTTACCTCTGTCTTTTCTGGCTTTTCTTGAAGATCCCGTTTGAACTCTTCGGTATAGGAAATCCCCAGAAAATCTTTGTAGGATGTCTATCTTTTTATTTCAAACTGATCCCCTGTGGTGATCATGTATTCTTTCTGGTTTCATGCCCAGTAAGAATGTGTCTTTTCCCCAGTATCGTCCAGTTACTTTTGAACCGCGTCGTCTACCTTCCTGGATCTTTCCCCAGTGGAGAACACCTCTCTGGTGTCCTTTCTCCAGTAAGAACTCGTAGGGTTTCCCCTCAGTTTTTCTATCCCCAGTGTTTCCTTGGAGTCTCCCCAGTAAGTCTCTTTTGTCTGTTAGCTTGTATCCCCAGTGAGTTTACCTCATGGATACTAGCCTTCATCCTTCTCCGGTGTTATCCACCTGTGTGTGTTTGCTTTCGTTGTTGATTGCATTTTTGTACTATCATGACATCATACCATCATACTAGAAGTTCATAGCATGTCCGTATCCTAGACTAGTTTGGTTCATATCATTGCATATCAGCGTATCTAAGGGCAAAATTTTCGGTTATCCATATTTAAATATCTTTCACCATCTTTCCATATCCCTTGTCATTCGGTGAAAATATTTAAATAGGGGCAACTGTTGCACCCCAAATTTTACCCTTAGATATTCTGATCTCATGCATATCATTTTAAGCCAATCTTTTTGCATATTACCCAATTGGTCAGCTAAAATAAATTTTTGTTTTGGATTTACAGTCGAGTCTGTCAAACTAAAAGTCAGTTCCGATTAATTTCAAAATTTGACAAAATGCTGTATTTTTCCGAATAGTATATTTTTTGTTGATCATTCTGGTATATTTATTTTATTTTTTTCGAGCACTTCGATGTCGATCCAATTATTTGTTTTTACCGTTTTATTTCTATTTCTAATTTAATAATCATTTTAATTATTCAGTTTTTACTTTTTATTTTATTATTTTTAATAGTGGATACTTTTTCTTATTTTATACTTAATTTTAAATTTTAACTTTAATTTGAATTTTTATTTTATTCGATTTTCTCAAGCTTGATAGATAAGTTTCAAAGAATTTCTGATCATATAGTACATAAAGTAGATTTTGTTCTTTTTTTGAGCAATAGTATGCACACCTAGCAGCTTTCACCTTTTCCAGCTTTCATGCAGCACCCTAACACACTTTTGGAGATTTACTGCACCACAAGCATAACACGCAGATTCCCCGTATTATCCCTTCCTTATTTTAAAAAAATTAAAAAAAAAATAACAAAACCTAAACAAATAGACATAAAGAGGAGGCCGCCCTACTGGAAACCTCAGTTCTCTCACCAATTGAATTTGAAACGTTAGAAAAAGAGACTTAACTCTATGGAACTTGACTCACACACAGACCTTCACCAAGAACTCATACCATGCTAAGCTCCTAAAAACCATTCACTTAATTCCCACTTTTAACCATACAATTCAGACCCTTCTCAAAAGAACAACAACAACAATTAAAACACCACAACAACTCACAGACATCTCTGCTATCCACAAAATCACCCCAAACTTTGTGATTTCGTGAGTTTCCTTTATGTCAATACACTAACAACCAAAGCAGCCTCTCACCACATAAATACTCAAAGCAAGATGGATGTGAACTCGTGAGTAAAACAAGATGGAACCAGGAGCTGTGGCCATCGCATCAACACCAACCGAGGAAAAGCTTGAGTTAAGCTGAGTTCGTAAGCTCCAAGAGTCAAGAAGGTAGCTACACTGTCCGAGCTAGGAACATCACCATCTTTGAAAAAGGAGTTCAATAGACTCTCCATCAGTAAGTCCTCCTATTCCCTAGTCATAATCTTAATGCCTTCATAATCATTGTACAATCTTATTTGAGAAATACCACATGTCTTGCTATTCATTTGAGTTGATTTTGAATAATGATAGGGGTGTTTAGTTGAGTCTGCACTGTGTTCTAGAGGTTCTGTCCAAGTTTTGAATAGGTGTTGTTGTGTCTTTTTTTTCAAGCCCTAGTTGCTAGTTTACCTGGGATAGATGTTTAGTTATATTCTACTATGAGAGCACTACAAAACGATGCTTTATTTCGTGAGTTTCGGTTAAGATTCGAGGTCGCAATAGATTGGACGAGGTGAGGATCAGCCATAGGAACGCTGCTGGTTTCCACGATGAACTCATGAGACTGGTTCATGTTGCATGGGAAAGAAGAAGACGTGGCAAGGTGCGATAGGCCCGGCATTTGTTTTGTCACATAGCCTTTAAAATTTCAAGTGATCGGTTGACAAGGTTATACATGGTTTTGTACATGTTACTTTCCATTTCTTTTTTTCTTCTCTCTTTTTTTTTTCGCTGATGCTCATTTCTTTTAGGTCGTGGGCCTTAAATGAAAATTGCTAACTCACCTCCCCAGCCCATGTGCCTAGCCAAACCGAGCTCACCGTGTTCTAACCAAACACACCTCTCATTTATTTTACTCTTCATTTGTTTGTTTTAAAATATTTTTCTAAACATTTCAATCTTAAATTTTAAATTGTTAGTTTGCTATTTTTGATTTTATCTAACCATTGTAAATTTCTTATTGTTTTTACTTCTATTTTAGTTTCTAATTTTTAGGGCCTATGATATTAAAAAGCCACGATTTTTATTGATTTACTTTACTAAAAAATCGTGATGACTATGAGGCCGTTTTTGTTTATTTTATCGGTCAATGAAAATATAATTAAAAAGGTATTCGATTTATCGATCTAAAATCCTTATTTAGATGAGACCGGCTTTATTTTCACTTTGAGCTCATTTTCTTTCATTTGGGCCTATGACATTAACAAAATCATGACTTTGATTTATCTTAAAATCTCTAAAAAAGTCTTGACAAGTATGAGGCCATTTTTTGTTTATTTTTTGGTCAATGAAAATCTAATAGGAAGGTATTCGATTTCGATCTAAATCCTTATTTAGATGAGACCGATTTTATTTTCATTTCGAGCCCGTTTCTTTATTTTTGGGCCGATGATATTACAGAAATCATGACTTAGTCGATTTATCAAATTACTAAAAGTCGTGATATGTATGAGGCCACCTTCATTATTTTATCGGTCGATGAAAGTCGAATATCATAGATTATCAGTTTCTCGATTAAATCATGATTAAGACGAGACCGACTTTATTTCTACTTCATTCTGTATTTTCTTATATCTTCATTTTCATTTTTGACCGATGAAGTCTTTCTATTCACGAACGTTGTTAGCGAAGCGACGAACCTTCATTATTTCAAATCTGTAGTGAGTGATCATTGAGATTTCTTTCTATACTTTGAGATCGTGATAGGTTACCTTCGACTAATCAACGAGAGTTTGTGATTTAAGACGAGGTCTTCACCTTTTCTTTTCGTGTGGCACGATTTCATCGGAGAATGATCTTCTATATCATTTCACTATCGTGTCTTAACATAAAGATCAAATTGTGCATCCTCCTATAGTATGGTCTTCCTCATAGACCGTACTATGACGGATCAGCACTACATTGGACCCGATTCATCGATCCAATAAATTAACCAACAATCACTAAATTTACTTTCAGTCAATATATATATATATATATATATATATATATATATATATATCTTTATTTATTCTTTATGTCGATTATTATCCTTGTTAATATTATCATTGTTCATATTTATATCTTGTGTATATTGTACATTTTATTTGTTCATTTAAAATACACTAATAAATATCGAAACCCTAAAAAACTCAATTGACCGGACTGTGGTTACTATTGTGTTTTGGACTGAGGACTTAGATTTAGGACTTTTACCCTATGCTCTTGGAGTTGGTATTCTGGTATTCGGATCTTGCTTGGCTGGTCAGTGGCCCATCAGTGGGAAGTGTTTATGCACTATTCTAGTCAGATATTTCTATCTCTTGCTCATTTATATTGATGCATTTTTATCTCTTGATGTCTGCTTGTATATATGTTTGCCTGACATTGTTTTAGCATTCTAGCATGTTAAGCATGATACTATGTGTTTACTGTATATACCATGTTCATATCTTGTTCATTCTATCTTGATCATGTTCATGTTCATATCCTGTTCATATTATCTGGATTATATCTTTATTCATATTCACACTATTTATATCATATTCATGATTGTTCACTGTATATTCATGCTTGATTTTTGACCCTCCTTCCAAAGGAAAGATCTTTACTTTGATTCCTAAGTCACAAACTTTTCCCATTTCATCCTTGGCCTCATAAGAGTCGTTTCCCTCATAGTTTAGTAATAGGATGGAGTTATCATGAACTCCATGTGATTCTCACTATCATGAGAACTCACTTTACCTTTTACTCATACTTACAGAGATATCATGAACTCTGTGTGGTTCTCACTATCATGAGAATTCACTTCCTCCCTTCATAACGTAGACTTAGAGAGTTATCGTGGACTCTACGTGAGCTTATGCTCATTCCCTTTGGAACGTTGGCCATAGTCAATATTTCCTTTTCTTTCACCCTTAGTTAGGTGAACTACGGTTGCTCTGATTCTTTAGTCAGATACGTAGGCACAAGATACGACGTCTTGGCGAGCAAGACTTAGTGTACATACTTAGGTCTTTACCTTAGTCTTAGCAGATTACCTTTAGCAAGCAAACATAACTTAACACAAACTTAACAAGAGGTTCTCGTAGAGTACTACGGATACTTAGGGTGCTAATACCTTCCCTTTGTATAATCAACCCCCGAACCTTAGATCTCCCCCCTTTAGGTTTTTTTTAACGATCTTGAACCTTTCCTTTGGATAAATCAAATTCGGTTGTAAAAGAAAATGATACAAGTTAATTAATAGCTTGTTATCCGATTTTCACCGCAACACATGTGGTTTGCTGTGATGGCTTATTAGGATTGGAGAGATAGCCATGTTTGAATAAAAGCTGAGATATTTTGATTCCTTGTCGTGACATATCGCTGTTGAAATTTCTAAATTTATTTTATCAAGTCTTTCCATTTCCACACAGTACATGGCCATATTTGTGATTTCAAATTTTTGTTTCGGACAGGTAATGGCGGCAAGGTCTAATGTTATGATTCAGGCGTAATGTATCAGCATAGGAACTCTCAAAGTAAATAATTCTTCACAGTCCACCAATATTATGATTCTGAGGGTTATTTCTATCAAGTAAGTGACAGTTGCTCGAGCGACATGAGTTCTGTCTCTGGCTGCCAACGAGCTGCAAGCCATCCCAAGCTTTATGACGTGACAAGGTCTGTACAAATCAAATCCTTGCCAGAACACCATGTTATGCATAACGTATTGTCTTCTTGATGGAGGTAAGGAAGCGTGACATGTCATTATTAGAGGCTGTAAAATCTGGGGAGCTTATCATCGTTGATTCTGCGTAAATTATGGTCCACTTTTATGCCAACTAAACCCCTTGATTTTAGATGTATTGAAAGATACTAGTAAACACTTTTATTGGAATTACTCTTTATGTAAAGAATACTTGTATTTGTAAAAGGACTTTCGACTTGTACATTGTGAATATTTCTCACGGAAATAAATGGAGTTTGTCTTGTAAAGACAATGATTCTTGCAAATTGTAAACCTTGAACTTGATGAACTTAGCCACATGGAAATACTGTCATGCGGAACACTTCTTTTGAATTTGTAATTTGGATGTTTGTAATTTTGCATCAAATGTGATACATGTCTTTGAGTCCTACGTTGGATTTGTTTCATCTTCTAGGATTGAATTTCAATTGGAAAAAAAGGTAGCCTGAATCGTTATTATAGGATTTGAGTTTTTGATTTGGTAATTCAGTATAGAAATTGAACTAAATTTGAAACTTTGTATGCTTTGGATATAAATCTTCCAAAGTGGCCTTGAGATAACTTGAACCTCTTCGAAGCAAACTTGAAACTAAAGTTACGAACCAAATGGGTCTAAAATGATTTGGAACTTGAAATGAAACTAAGTCTTGCAAACTTAAAAAAAAACCTTGAACCCAATTGATTTTCATGAGAAAATGCCTTGTAAATATAGCTTGTACTTCAACATGAACTCGAATTTTGTAAAAATTATATATTTCCACGAGTTTTGGAAGTATAGGGCATGGGCCTTTGTAATAGACATAAAGACTAAAATCTTCAACTAAACCGGCTATAGCATTCTGCCTCTTTAACGTCAATGTTAACAAACGAAACTTTAAGAATTTGTAAAAACTACTCAAACTTTCCACAAATGGTCACAACATCTTGAGCCTTTAATTCCAAATGATCTTCAAACTTGCTTGAAGAATACTTGACAGCTTCAAGAAACAAATATTCTTCTTGAAACAGAGGGCATAAACTTCATGCTGGAACCACATGGAGATGATGTAGGATTTTTAGGCTTGATCTTGTAAACTTGCAGCAACAACGGACTTGAATTTGCATTCTGGGTTTCAACCTTCTAATTCCTTCAAATTGAACTTCCATTACTTAAGAACATAACATCACTGAGCAAACATGTCTCCTAAATCTTGAGGAGCTGACAGAGAGGGAAAAGGCTTGGTAGTGGTTTAGGGACCAGAAATTGGAAGGGCACAGTCTCACGGGAATCCACACGTATCTTGCAAAGACCAGAGAACCTCCACAAACACACACACAACACAGTCTTCAAGACCTCGAGCCTTCTGCAGCAACACCTGTCCTAAAAAACAAACAGACGAAGCTAGATAAAGCGGTTAGTTATGCACGAATGATGTACCTAATATGTTATGCAAAGAACACAGCGGGGATATTAGGGTCAAAAATTAGGGTGCGACAGATGCCCCTATTTAAGTTTCTCCTATTCATAGATATGGAGATCGAAATCTTCGTCTCGACGAGATAGGAGGGACTTAAATACAAACATGCACAAATTTTTGGCCCTAAGATGCCGCCAAATGCACATGATATGATATGAAAATGATATGAATGCAAGACAAGGGAAAGCAAGACAAAGATCCTGTGAGGGCTAATGTCACAGGGGATCACCGATGCTAAAACACAAAGAGAGAGAGACCCGACGAGGACAACTCAGCGAGACAAGACTCCAAGGGGACAGATCTAACTCCACTGAGGGAAAGAGACTACCAACTGACAATCACAGGGTAGCTTAAACATATGGCAAGAGACTTGAAAAGAAGGATAACCTACTACCAACCGCTGGTAGCCTAAGCGTAGGTATCCAGTTGAAATAAAAGGGCATATATTACCTACTATCCCACACGATAGCCTAAGCAGAGGTAATAAATTGGGGAGGAAAGATCACCTACTACCAAACATGGTAGCCTGAGCATAGGTGTCCGACCCAAAAGAAAGGTGTGTTACCTACGATCAAGCATATGATAGCCTAAGCCAGGTAAACACAAGAAGGAAAGATGACCTACTACCACCACGGTAGCCTAAGCGAGGCATCTGACCCAAAAAGGGTGTGTTATCTACTATCAAGCATATGATAGCCTAAGCCAGGTAAACACAAGAAGGAAAGATGACCTACTACCACCACGGTAGCCTAAGCGAGGCATCTGACCCAAAAAGGGTGTGTTACCTACTATTAAGCATATGATAGCCTAGGCCACGTAAACACAAGAAGGAAAGATGACCTACTACCACCACGGTAGCCTAAGCGAGGCATCTGACCCAAAAAGGGTGTGTTACCTACTATCAAGCATATGATAGCCTAAGCCAAGTAAACACAAGAAGGAAAGATGACCTACTACCACCACGGTAGCCTAAGCGAGGCATCTGACCAAAGTACAGACATATTACCTACTATCCCCACGATAGCCTAGGCAGAGGTAATAGACTGAAATGAGCTTCAACGATCAAGATGATGATTCAGCTTCCTTAAGTGTTCCGTTCAGGAAGAGTAAATACTTTCCCACGTCCCAAGGTTATATGCCACGGGCAAGTCTTGAAAAGATGTTGTGAGGTTCTCTGCCTCGAGCAAAGTCTTGAATTTAAGTGCTGCGAGGATGTATGCCACGAGCAAAGTCTTGAAAAGATGTTGTGAGGTTCTCTGCCTCAAACAAAATCTTGAACTCCCCACCCTCTTTAAAGAGATATCATCCGGTGGGAGTAATTTGAATAGTGGATTCACTGGAGATAGCCATTGTAGAGCGATATTGCTGTAGTTGAAATTTCAGTGAAGTAAATAGAATTCTTGCAACGGGAGTTCTCGAATAAAGAGAATGACTGTAAAGTCTTCAATAAGTTTCTCTGACGGATTTCCGGGGATGTAACATCTGACGGAGAATAAATGGAAATCTTGATAATTTGTTGGGGATAGACAAACTGTCTTGAGGAGACTGCCATTTGTCGTAGAAATCTTGATAATCAAACTGCTCAAATAAAGAGCTGCTACTTGTTGTCTGGGTGTAAATCCCTTAAAAATGTAGTAGTCATTGTTGGAGAAATAATTTATGTCTTCCATAGAGATCTCCAAGTAAGCTCTTCTTGGGGAGACAAAGTGCAAAATAAATGCACGCTTAGTCCGGGCTCAATATCTCAGAAATATCCAAAATTGTGATTGTCAGGGACCAAAGTTCAATCCAGGAAATAACTGGAGAGAAACGGTCAAACAAGGACTCCATCCATTGAGAATTGAACTCAACGGGTTTATCTTTATCCAAAAATGGAAAAGAAAACTAAAGCAACCATCTTCCACGAGGATCGAGCTCAATGGGGAATTAGAAAGTATGTGCTTTTTCTGCCTAGGGCTGACGACTCTACTTGGAGGGAGCAGACAAACCCAAATCACTTGGGGATAAACACGACCAAAGTGAAAGAACAAAATAAGCAACAAAAAAAAACAGGATGTAAAATGCGCACATGCCATGAATCTATATGAAAGAATGCCATGCTATGCTTATGCTGACAAAACGACAAAGAGAAAGAAAACCGGAGACGAAAACAAGCATCTCGATATGGATACTCGGCCGATCTTTGCAATATAAGAAGCATCACTGGAGATGAATGGAAAGCCATATATGGAAACAAATCCCACTTCACAGCTTCAAACTTTCTCTGGGGAAAAGAGAGCACTCCACTTGGGGATAAACATCATGACTTCACTTAGGATTGTCAAAATGAACCTTGTGATTCCGTTGGGGATGAGAAGATTCACTGGGAATGAATCAAATCTATGGAGGATAAAATAAATATCCACTGTGAATTGAAGTAGTCTTGAATGAAAGTTGTAACTGGATAAAATAAATATCCACTTCGTCGGGGAAGCTTGGATCAATAGTAGTTGAAAATATCAGAGATAACACTTCGAGGGGATGAAATAAACATCCGTTTTCACTGGAGAAGATTAAGGTAGTGAGAAAATCCAATGAGGAGTGAAATAAACACTCACCTCGCTAGGGAAGGTTGAAACCAAAGAAGTTCACTGAGGATTCTTAGGTTGTCGACTGCGGAAATCTTGCGTCCAACGTTCCATAACTTCTTGAAGTAGAGGTTCACGGGGGAATAGTCATGACTATTTGTAGCAAAGACTTACTGGGGAGTCGTCACATTACCTGGGATAGAAACTCTTTAAGGATGGGTAAAGAATGTTGTGAGGACAGGATAGTTCTGCATTGATGACTTGTATGGTAGTCGCCATTTTGAACAACAAGTGCTGTGAATGGGGAAAATAATCTTCGCTTCTCAAAATGCCCCAGATCAAATGGTTTATGAGAGGAAATCGTCTCAAGAGGATTTTACAGAAAACTTGGTACCCAACTGTTCCAATGTTTTTGAACACTTTGAGAGATTTGTCAAATCTCGACGTAACTGGCCCGGATCGACTGTGTTCTGTATATGAATCTTCGAACTTGGAGAGATTTATCAAATCTCAACTTAACTGCCCCAGATTGACGGTATTCTGTACAACTGGATCTTCCAATTTGGAGAGATTTATCAAATCTCGACGTAACCGCCCCAGATTAACTGTATTCTGAGTCTTCAAAGCTTGGAGAGATTTATCAAATCTCGACATAACTATCCCAGACTGACGGAGCTATGCATAATTGAGTCTTCAAACTCTTTGAGAGATTTATCAAATCTCGACGTAACTGCCCCAGATTGAAGATGTTCTGTAAAACCGAGTCTTCGAACTTGCCCCTTGGGTTAGTCCGTGAAAGAACAACTGGGAAACAACTTGCCCCTGGATACGGTCATCTTTTTGAAATGATCCGCCATTTACTCATCAGAGTTTCAAATTTCACAAGATTTAGCTCATCGATGATGCTCGTATGCTAGCTTCTATGATGTCAAGCAATGTTAGCAAGCAGAAAAATGTTAATTTTGAAACTGCTAATGCAACATATGTTTGTCTTGAAGTTTTTATTTAAAAATATTTTGGTGGTTAAACTACCGATTTTATAATGCCAGCAAAAATTTTTTTTAGCATAGCTCATAGGAGTCAGGAAACGATATCTCAATGAGTGTGCTTTTGAAATAAACCTTGCTTCAATTAGGACTTTTAAAGGTCGTACCATGGATTGGTTCATGGTTTAAGAAACAAAGGATATAAGGCTCAAAGTTTGTTTGTGCCCACCCAATCTTCGTGATATTTTACTCCTTTTTTTTTTGCAAATTACCCTGCCCCAGGTTAAGAATGAGGGTTTTTTTGATTTGGAAGAGAAAACTCCTACTTCAAATGCTCAAATGGGTTAACAAGGGTCTATCTCCTTATGCCTCCAGTGTTTAGGGATTTGAAAAAAATGCCTCATATCATTAGCGGAGTTTTATTCAAAAGCATACAACAAGAGATCTCGCGTTTGATTTCGTCATCCTCCATTCAGTTCTCTGCCAAGGCAAGAGATTGGGCAGCATTGGCATTATAAAATAGCATTTTAAAAAAAAAGAGTGAAACGAATGTATTTCTTCAAAACAAACATTGTTCATTGCATAAATCATTCAAAATAACAAGTTCTTACACGCAAATAACAAATGCATTAACAAATAAAAACATCACATGCGAAAACCAGTCAATTAACTAAAGCTTTGAGGAGTCTGTCTCAATCTGAGCTTATGGTTTTCACATTAGGTCTAGAGTCTCAAAAAACAAGACACCACTTCGCATTAGCCTTTGTACTTCATGTTTCAAAGGAAAACAGTCTTCGATGTCGTGTCCGGGCGCACCTTGATGGAAAGCACAACGAGCTTCGGGCTTATACCACCACGGGAGATCCTCCGGGATGGGTGGCGGAGCTCGTGTCTGCACCAGATTCCTTTGTATCAAGTGCGGATACGATTTCGCATAGGTCATCGGAATCGGATCAAACTGCCTTTGAACGCGGTTTTGATTGTTGAATGGTAGACGAGCCTGTGGTTGATAAGCAGGAGTGTTGGTGACATGAGATGTAGCAGCAATATGTTGAGGTCGCTGATACCTTCTTCTAGATCGGCCGTGATGCACAACACTTACTTCTTGCTCCTTCCCTTTGAGCAAACCTTCTCTATGATCCTTAGAGCTGTTAGGAATGTCACTGGGAATCTTAAAAATGGGTATTGGCATGACTTCAGAAATCCCGGTCTTTTGAAACGGAGTCTGAGAGATATTAGGAGAAGGTTGACTTCGAAAAGCAATCAGAGTTTCAATCAAAGCAGAGAGCCTCTCCACACCAGCCCTCAAAGCAGTCACTTCCTTGCAGAGTTCACGATTTTCCTGCTCAATGTTGTCCATCATTCCTCTTTGATTGGCCTGAGTATCGTATCGAAGATGTTTGACTGAGAAGAGAAACACGAATGAGAATCTGGAATGCAAAGGAATGCAAATGCAAATGATGCGTATGATGCAACAAGATTCATGGAACTCGGCTATTTATAATCATCATGGAACATCAAGAGACTCGAAAAAAAAATTAAAAACGATTACGATAACCAATATCCAGAATATTAAAACAGATTTATTAATAACGCGTCGGTACACTTTCCAAAAGTCATAACGGAGAAGCTAAATAAAATCTAATAATGATGGATCTAAGGAGACTCTTCCAACGGTCTTCTTGAATCCTTTGACTTCTTTCTTCCAACTGAGCTTCTTCTAGAATAAGCTTGTGCACGATCAATTTCCAGAGTTGACTGATGACTTAGAATGGAATATGACGTCTTGAGCTTTCTGCTTATTGCAAAAAAATAGCTCCTTTCTGATAAACCTTCTTTTGTAGTCATCTTAGCTTGAATATTAACCAGAGATAGGAAATGAGTTTTTGTCTTAAATTAGTAACTCCATCAGCTGAGGAAATTCTTCATGAGTTGATACCAACTAGTAATCAGGAATAGTGAAAAACTGTAGTAGAATGGAGATGATAGCTTCCCAGTTTGGTTTTGAACCTTTCTTCATTTGTTAGCAAGGTCTCCAGTCCCCTTAGATCGTCCAGGTTATGATTCTTGTAAAGGTACTTCAACGTTTATTTTATTTTTTATTTTTTAGAGTCCATGATATCTTTATGATGTTTATAAACAAGACTAAGTTCCATGAATCTTTATGATATGATGCTTATGAATGTAGGGATGCAAACACACAAAGCACAAAGCACAAGCAAAACAAACAGGCAAAAAGTCCTAGGTTTGAAAGGTCGCAGCATGGAGCCAAGGTCTAACCATCCCAATAGGTGTGTACTATGGTTTCAAATGTACCTGCCAAACGGGTTCTACAAAGTTCCCAGAGTCTACAACCCATCTTTCGGATATTATCGATTTCCCAAATCACTTGGTAGTCAATAATATTCTCAAGAGAATCTCGTCTGAGTGTAGTATCGCATAGCGACTATTGCAGAAATAAATTCCTGCATAGTCCCCGCACTACATCCTAATAGGCCAAGTTGGGTTAAAGGTAACTACGGTCCCCAGTCTCGATGGCCTTTAGTTCGAAATAATAGCGTCTTCACGAATAGACTCGTTGGACAAAATTAAATTCGAGAGGGCCTAGACTGAGTGGTGAAGTCTCAATTCAACTTCTTCAGGAATCGACTCCCTTAAAGTATCCTTGAATTTTCACCGTTCCTATCATAATTTTCACTCTAGTCCGGGTGTAGGACTTTGTCTCACCACACAAGTAATAACCCAAGCAAACATAACAGATAACAAATATATAACAAAAACATAATTAATCAAGTTAGGGGGAACCCTCTTATGAGTGTCCCTAGTGAAGTCGCCATTTCTGTCACGGTGAAAATTGGATACCATAGTTATTTGTTAACTAGGATCGCATTTTTAATGTCACCACCGGTCTTTGATTTTATCCAAGGGAAGGGAGAAAAACCGAATTCCCATAATGCAATGCAAATGCACTAAGATCCTAAGTTCGGGGGTTGGTTATACCTAGGGAAGGTGTTAGCATCCTAGATATTTGTAGTACTCTACAGGAACCTCTTGATTTTATTTTATGTTATTTGTTATCTGTTTTGCTAAGGGTTTAAGGGTAGGTGATTTATTATTTTTTTAATCCTAAGCGTGCTCGACAAGATATCGCATCTTGTGCCTACATATCCTGTCAGGAGGGAATCAGAGCACGTTTAGTTCCTTATTAAGGATACTAAATGTTTTAAAGGTTTAGGAGAGGAAGATGAGTCATCATCTTAAGAAAGACCACCACAGTTTTGAAAATGTTTGTATTTTGTGGGGTATGAGATTGTATGTCCCTTTCTTTGAGATGATTAACATCTAATTCTCTTATGTGGAGAATTAGGTAGGCTAAAGTTTGATTAAATAATCAAAATTGTGGGGGGACTAACCTAGAAAATCTATCCTAAGTTGTCTAATAGTCTTAACTTAAGGGTGTCGATTATGAATGCAAATGATGTGCAGCATGCACAATAACATGGTTATCATGCATGGGATTTTCCCTTGGATATTAATGCGATTAAATTATTGTTATTTAGGCGAGGGTGCTAGCAAAGTGATGCTAGACTTATGTCTTGTGATCGGTAGGTTGAATGCGATGCCCGAAGGCGATCGACTTATATGGGTGGAAAATTGGCTCGACGTTGGATCGAGAGTTTTAATTTTTGAAAGGGCTTAGACATACAAAGCATCCATTCAAATAGAGGCATGGTAAACAGATAAACACGCAAGCGTACACTCGGGCGCGAGAGATTCTAAATGAGTTTGATTTATTGAGAAAAATAGTTGATTTGGTTTTAAGGTTTCAAGAATTAAGTTAAGGATTACTTTAATAATTAAAAGGGGTTAAAGATTTTTATTAATAAAAAAAGGATTTAATTATTTTTTAAAGTTTTATTTTAATTTTTTAAAGTTATTCTAACAATTAATAAAGTTTTCTTATTAATTAAAAAAGATTTTAATTTTAGTATTTTTATAAAAGTTTTTATTATTATTAAAAAGGTTTATCTTTTAAAAAGGGTCTTATAAAATCTATTAAAAAAGGGTTATAAAAAAGAGTTTATTTTTTTATAAAATTTATATTATGCTAAACTTATTATAAAAGGTTTATTATTTATTTAAAAAAAGGGTTTTATTATTTTAAAGAAAAAGGTTATATTATATTTTAATTTTATTATTAAAAGTAAGTTCTATGTTTACTATTAAAAAAGATTATTTGCTTTTATTAAAAGAAAAAACTAAGGACGGATGGGTTACGTGTGCGCTGAGGGAGAGAGGGTCCATCATGGACCCTCAAATCAAGTCCGTTTGATCCCTAAAACCAATAATCTAACGGTAGAAAAGGGGGGAACACGATAAGTGAGGTGTGTGCATGTGTACATGATTATTGAAAACGTAAATCCATAAAGAAAAGAGGAGAAGTGCTCCAAAGCACTCACGATTCTCTCTCTCTCGTATCCTCTCTAAAAAAAAAGTTGAGAAACCCTAAATCATCGCCGCTACCTCTCGTCTCTCCCAATCTCTCGTCTCACTCGATCAAACAAAAATCAAACAAATAAACCCCACCCCTAGCAAACCCTAACCCCAATTTACTATATCATCAGATTACATATTACAATTTTGAGCAAAAGAAGATAAAGGCGAAAGCGATAGAGTGAAACGGAAGAAGTTCGGAGCGATGGCGGGGTGGTCGTTGACGAGCGGCTTTTCACAGATAAGTTGAAAATTCCTCTCTTTCTCCACTCTGCATTGTAAGCTGCGTGTGTGTGGTTTGCTTCAATCCTTTGGCCTTGCGGGTTGTACGTATGTATGCGATTCTGATGAATGGTTTGTGGTGGCGATGAGGAATCTTGATTCTGAGCCTTCTGGGATATTGTTGTTGTATATTCTGAATCGATGGTGATGTTTGATTATTTTGGTTTTGGATTTCTGAAAAAAAGTGGATTATTGATGATGGTTTTGGTTATTTTTGAGCTGTGTTTGATGACTGGTTTGTTTTTTTTTCTGGTGTGTTTGATATGAACTGATGCGTTCGATATGAGCTGGTGGATTGTTGTGTAAAGTTTGATGGATAGTTTGTATAAGAGTTTTTTTTTGCCCCTCCCTGCGTGTTGTGTATGTATCCTTTTATATAGATTTTAAGAATCAGGGATTTAATTCCCACATAAACTTGCTAAATCTTATTTTGGAAATGACTTAAAACTGTTCTGATTGTGCTTGGAGCTCGTTTGAGGCATGTTTGGACGTGTCTGCTATAATTAGGAAAGTTTTGAAATTGTTGTCTGAGAATTGTCTGAGTAGCATTGATGATGATTTTGTCTGGAATATGTTGATTCTATATTGAAAGACATTTGAAAACTTGTCGTATTCGTTTGATCTCTTCATGAATACTTGATTCATACTTACATTATCTGATTTGGAAATAAATTGATGGTGCCTGATAATGGTTCTCCTTGTCTTGAAGTATATTGTTTTGGGAACGGAAGATATCTGGCTTATGGAAAGTTTTTAGCCTTGTCTTAACATGTCAGATTATTGTCTTGGGGAAGTTTGAAATTGTTTTGGAAATATTGGATTGGTCAAGATTTGCTTCTGCTTCAATTCAAGCTTGCTTTACGAAGGAGATTTTGTGCCAACATGTTTGTGAACCTTGCTTATTGATTACCTTATCATTTCTTTCTACGCTTTGTGATTCAAACTTGCCGTTGATTACTGATTAAGGATGCAGACATTATGTTGTAAATCCTCTTGAATTCTTGCTTTTATGTGTTTTTATCGTGTTCTGTTATGTTGAATTGGTATCCATATGCATTTGGAATGTTACTTTTCAATCATATCTGACGTGAACATTTTCTTCCAAATCCATGTTCTACAGGATTTTTGGATTCAGCTAGAGGATAAACCTCTTCAACCATTATTCCAGGCTTCATCGATGCGCCACTCTTCATGCCCTGTGATAAGTTTTTTTCATTTGTATTTTGTTTTTTGAACGGTCTAAGTATGCCTTTGTGCTTTCTCGAGCTTTCAATGATTAGGGATAAAATGGTTCTCTGCAGCACTCTCATTCTTGGATAAAAGATAGAATTCACATTGACGAGGACCAACCAACAACTATGCCTGTTCATCGCTGTGACTTGGACGCATGCCGTTTCGACCAATTTTGACAGGTATGAACCCTTTGATCTTCATATGTTCTCTTATGATTAACAAACTCTTTGTAGTTCTGATAAATTCTTCGGGAAGTTTTTCGTTTTCGGTTTATTTATATCTGTAAATTGTCGACTGTGATTTTGAAAGGCTTCTAATTAAAATTGCCATCGTTCTGAAGCCCTTACGTGTTTTAATGGGATTTTTTATTTACTTTGGCGTGTGGATTGCTTGGAGACTTCATGGATTGCTGTTGCCGATAACTGACAATTTATTGAGGTAAAATTGGAAGCATTTGAAAAAGTTCTGGAGCTGATAGGATGCTTGGAAATCGAACGCGTGATGGTAAGGCTCTGATTCATGAATTTGTTCTATCAATAATTTATCACCATAATAATGTCCTTCTATTCTCATTCGTGTATCCGATGCTAGACCATTGCCATTGCACAATTACTTTCATTTCATCCTTGTTGACAGTGATCGTCGAGAGCGGGGTCTGCCATGTGAATGCTGAAGAATTCAAGTTTAGTTGAAATGGCATTGTTCACGTAACTTCTCTTTGTAACTTTTTTAGCAACACTTGAAGTTGGATGCTTAGAATTTTGAGTGAATTTGTAACAGGTGGTTTGCTGTGATGGCTTATTAGGATTGGAGAGATAGCCATGTTTGAATAAAAGATGAGATATTTTGATTCCTTGTCGTGACATATCGCTGTTGAAATTTCTAAATTTATTTTATCAAGTCTTTCCATTTCCACACAGTACATGGCCATATTGGTGATTTCGAATTTTTGTTTCGGACAGGTAATGGCGGCAAGGTCTAATGTTATGATTCAGGCGTGATGTATCAGCATAGGAACTCTCAAAGTAAATAATTCTTCACAGTCCACCAATATTATGATTCTGAGGGTTATTTCTATCAACTAAGTGACAGTTGCTCGAGCGACATGAGTTCTGTCTTGGGCTTCCAACGAGCTGCAAGCCATCCCAAGCTTTATGACGTGACAAGGTCTGTACAAATCAGATCCTTGCCAGAACACCATGTTATGCATAACGTATTGTCTTCTTGATGGAGGTAAGGAAGCGTGACATGTCATTATTAGAGGCTGTAAAATCTGGGGAGCTTATCATCGTTCATTCTGCGCAAATTATGGTCCACTTTTATGCCAACTAAACCCCTTGATTTTGGATGTATTGATAGATACTAGTAAACACTTGTATTGGAAATACTCTTTATGTAAAGAATACTTGTATTTGTAAAAGGACTTTCGACTTGTACATTGTGAATATTTCTCACGGAAATAAATGGAGTTTGTCTTGTAAAGACAATGATTCTTGCAAATTGTAAACCTTGAACTTGATGAACTTAGCCACATGGAAATACTGTCATGCGAAACACTTCTTTTGAATTTGTAATTTGGATGTTTCTAATTTTTGCATCAAATGTGATACATGTCTTTGAGTCCTACGTTGGATTTGTTTCATCTTCTAGGATTGAATTTCAATTGGAAAAAAAGGTAGCCTGAATCGTTATTATAGGATTTGAGTTTTTGATTTGGTAATTCAGTATAGAAATTGAACTAAATTTGAAACTTTGTATGCTCTGGATATAAATCTTCCAAAGTGGCCTTGAGATAACTTGAACCTCTTCGAAGCAAACTTGAAACTAAAGTTACGAACCAAATGGGTCTAAAATGATTTGGAACTTGAAATGAAACTAAGTCTTGCAAACTTAAACAAAAACCTTGAACCCAATTGATTTTCATGAGAAAATGCCTTGTAAATATAACTTGTACTTCAACATGAACTCGAATTTTGTAAAAATTATATATTTCCATGAGTTTTGGAAGTATAGGGCATGGGCCTTTGTATTAGACATAAAGACTAAAATCTTCAACTAAACCGGCTATAGCATTCTGCCTCTTTAACGTCAATGTTAACAAACGAAACTTTAAGAATTTGTAAAGACTACTCAAACTTTCCACAAATGGTCACAACATCTTGAGCCTTTAATTCCAAATGATCTTCAAACTTGCTTGAAGAATACTTGACAGCTTCAAGAAACAAATGTTCTTCTTGAAACAGAGGGCATGAACTTCATGCTGGAACCACATGGAGATGATGTAGGATTTTTAGGCTTGATCTTGTAAACTTGCAGCAACAACGGACTTGAATTTGCATTCTGGGTTTCAACCTTCTAATTCCTTCAAATTGAACTTCCATTACTTAAGAACATAACATCACTGAGCAAACACATCTCCTAAATCTTGAGGAGCTGACAGAGGGGGAAAAGGCTTGGTAGTGGTTTAGGGACCAGAAATTGGAAGGGCACAGTCTCACGGGAATCCACACGCATCTTGCAAAGACCAGAGAACCTCCACAAACACACACACAACACAGTCTTCAAGACCTCGAGCCTTCTGCAGCAACACCTGTCCTAAAAAACAAACAGACGAAGCTAGATAAAGCGGTTAGTTATGCATAAATGATGTACCTAATTGTCGCTCCCAGGATTTTCATCTAGGTACAAACGCGAAAGTGGCGCGGAACACAGAGTCGCCAGCCGTGTAAATTTATCCCAAGAGAGGGAAAAGGAACACCGCATAAACCTGAGGAAGAGGGAAAGGAATGGTCATCACAACCATTGCCTGGGTTCGGGAGTCGGTTACGCGAGGGGAAGGTATTAGCACCCCACGCGTACATCGTACTCGATGGGATCCACGCTTGTTTTCTATTCTAAGGGTGAGTTATCCTAACATCTAGGGCTGCACTAAACGGGGGAGGGAAAAACAAAGACAGACTCGGTAGGACGTCGACGTCCTAGGCCTACGTACTCCCTTTGTGCAATGGGAAATTCAGAGTCAACGTAGTTCGGACCAAGCTCTTTTTTTGTTTTTTATGAGCGACGTTAAGTTCGCGTCCGGCAGTTAGGGTCGATGCCTGTTTGCGACTCAGACGGAAAGTAACGTTCCCTTTTTGAAAATAGCCTTTAGTTTGACGATCCCGAAGGAAAAAAAAGGTATGAAGTTTGTTTGTATTTTTTAGGACAGAAGTGACTTGAGTTAGTTCACGACTCCACTTGAACTAAAGTCTATGACACGGGAACGAATGCGTCGCATGGTCGTCCCCAATGAGACGTATGCTCAACACTCTAGAAGAGAGAAGGGGGACCCCTCAATCTTCATTTCCTATGTTTAAGGCTTGTGTGCAAGGCAAGTCGACCTTATTAAGTATCTTAGAAATGTTTTGAGATGAGAAGAGGGACTCAAAAGAAAAGAAAGAACACTACGGGGAAAATCTATCCTAATATTATCATGCAAAGATGGCCCTAAGGGGAGGTTTAGAGGGAGACTACCCTATGGAATTTAGCCCTAATGTTATCATGCAAAGGTGGCCCTAAGGGGAGGTTTGACAACAACCTAAGCCTAAAGAAAAGCAAAGATGGGAGAAAGAAGGAGTGAAAGTGGACATGGATAACTATCCACACCCTCAAATAACTTACCTCAGCCCCTGCATAAAAGGTTAGTACAAACAGATATAAGTGATAATAAGAGAAATGAAACTCAAACAAATCACAAACCAAAGAGAGATAGTTATAAACCAAATGGAACTCAACCAAGACAGAATGTGGATGACCTAAACATGAATTATGAAGTCAAAGAAGCAAACCCATATGATGGCACAAGTGCCTTCTCAAACAAGTAATCAGACATGATCAAGGATGTGCGTACAAGAAGACCTCAAACAAAGAGCAATCTCACAATTAGCAAAACATCTTCTAAAATTACCGGATTAAAACTTAACACACCTCAACAAGTGGAAAACAACATGTCAAAAGCTCATGCCAAAATTCCCCAGATATATCACTCAAACAATTATGCAAAGTCAAATGAGAATCATGGTTCAATATGCAAATGAAATGAGTAAAATGCAATATGAAATGATTTTAAAAATGAGAGAAAAGTGTTTTAATGCAATTCAATATGTTGGGGAAACAGTGCAAAAAGAATGAGTTCCAAACGTTTTATGGATGATGAGAAACAAATTCTACAATGCAATGTGTGCAAAATGAAACAAATTCAAAAAGAAATTAATAAAATAATTAATTCAGATGCCAAAAATAAAATAAAATAATAAAATAAAATTTGGGAAAATTTTATAAAACTATAAATATAATTCATGAATTTTTTGGGAATTTTTTAATGCAACTATCTATTTTTAAAAATTAAAATGCAAAACAATAATTAAATGAAAAGAGGAAATAATTAAAGTAAGCATGGGGTGCAAATAGCAGCTAGAACACGTTGAAAATGATAATGGGCTTAAATGGGGGGGGGGGGGGGGGTGCGGAAAGCAAGCCCAATCTACTGAAATCCAACAGAAAAAAATAAAAGGAACACGTGCTCCCAGTCAAATGATTTGACTCAGTACCAACCATAGGATCAATCCAACGCCCCCAGTCAGTCAACACAAACACAAGGTAGTCAAGATAGACGCTCCAGATTAAGCAATACACCATAATAAACATACACACGCACACACTAAATCACCCAGAATTTAAAATAAAACGCACGTGAGAGGCACACAGAATTTTAATGCGTTGGCATCAATTAGACCACATGATTAATCAGACGCACGTAAATAAGTCAATAATTCAGAAATTAATCAAGATGAGCAGTTAGGATTGCACACACATGATAGTTAACATAGGCTAGCAAACACACGAACCATTAAATTAAAACATATTTTTAAAAGACGTGGCAATGTATAGACCGTCAAATCTGGCTAATGGACGGCCAGGATTTCATCTTCCCCACAAACCCTACCTCGCCAGAGAAAGAAAACCAGACGCCGGAGCCCTAGCTCCGGTCGTCCCTTCCGGTGACCTGCAACTCAAAAGAACCCAGAAAATGAAAACAAGTATACCTTCTTGACCAGAATTTCACCAGGATCAATAATATCACATCAAAAATCACAAATAATGCATCAATAAGGAGATTCGAATGAAACAAAGTTAGGTCCAAAACTTTCAAACTCACGAAACAATCAAATCATACGTCCAAACTCAAAACAAAATACATAGACATCATCAGTGACAACCACAGATCATTATGCATGTCAAAAATTTGAGTTCTAAGATCATGAAAAATGCCACTAACTTGAGATCAAGCAACACGTATCCTTGCTGTTAGTTTCAAATGAGGGTTGCTTCGTGCTCTATGAATCCCAAGGGTTCAGATTGTGAAAGAAGTTTTGGAAAAACTCTTGTGGATTGTGAGATTCAAAACAATGAAGAATTAGGGTTGAAAGTTTTGTTCTCCTCAAAATCACGTGTCCTCTCCCTCAACCAGTGCATGAGTAAGCTTAAATACATAGGGTTAATCCACTGATAATCACTTGGGCCTTGTTAATTCCTCACTTAATGAGTTTAGAGTGATTTTGGAAATTTGCATAATGTGAAATACACCCTCCTCCATGCATGTACACCCAAGCATTCTATGATGGATCACTTATATTACAATTTCTAATCACACCTGTATGGAATTTGGGCCTTGAGATGTCTTGGTTTATGAATTTTCAATGATCTTGCAATTTTGCATAATGGGAAATAAGTGATGAATAAGCCATGCAATCTCTTGATCCAACGGCCAAAAATGATCCTTATGGGAGGTACTTTGATGTTAGAATGTGACATGAAGCAATGGAACCAAATATAGGTCACTATGTCCCAAAATGCAAAAGTTGTGAAAATGGAACCATGAGAAAACCCTAAAAACCACTTTGCCTTCTTTTGATCATAACTTGAGTTTCACAAATGATATGGAGACCATCTAGTACTTGTTGGAAAGGGGAGAAAAAGATCTTCAACTTTCATGTTTGAGGAAAATTTACTTGAAGCTTCTTTGATGATGAAAAGTCAAGTTGAATGTAGTGTAAAAACTTGCCCAAAATGGAAACTTTCAAATTATAGGTCATTTCCATATTTAGTAACTTTTGTATCAACCCTTGATTCTTGATAAATGGTATGAAACTTGACCCTTGAAAACCATATGAGGATGTGAGACCTTGAAAACCTTGAAGAGAACCTCAAAATTTCACAGTTGACTTCCCCTCACACTATTGACTTTTCCCCTAATTCTCCTGATTCCCAATCCATTGGCCAATTGAATCTCTTATGAACCAAATTGATGGATAATTTTCCATTCCTAGATACTTAGGGACCCAAGGAATACCATAGAATCAAGTATTGCCCAAAAAAAATAGAAATAAACTGACTTTATAGCAAACCCTAATTTTGGTACCCTCAGTCTAGGAGGAAATAGCACAGTCTCCAAATCCGAATTCCTCTGAATATGATGTGTATCCTCTCCAACAAAGATAAGATATGCCATTTGGTGATGATAAAAACCCAAGAAGCTTGAATAAACCCAATAATCTCAAAATCCTAATTTCTGCACTGGTTAGGAGAGAGTGATCCACTTGAGATCTCTTGGACAATATAAGGACTCTTGCTTGACCCTTTGAGGGACATCTTCTCCTCTTGAACTGCCTCAGGCACCTTGACCCCATTCTAAGAACCAATGATATGCACACATGATAATGCAAAAAATGAAATGAAACATAAGCCAGTTAATACTAAAGTAAAGAGAGCAAATTTTGGGGTGCTACAGCTGCCCCTATTCAATCAACTTGGTCCTGAAGGTATGATAGCAACGGCTGTCATGCGTTCAAAGGATTCACGGGGATTGAATACCAAAAGAAACCTGAAATTTGCAATCCTCAAAGGAGGGACGAATCCACTGGGGAACAAGCAATAAATGCTGCACTTGTCACAACACGTACGAGTGTTGGAAAACAACACGAACAATGTATTGGAATGTCACGAAATAAACACAAACGAGTGTTAGCTATGCTGGGGATAAACACGGACGGGTGTCAAGGAGTCAACAATATCAGATACGAACAGGGTACCTAAAAGATACACGGACGGGTGTAAAAAGGTTCAATACAGACGGGTATCGAAAAGGTACACGGACGGGTGTAAAAAGATTCAATACGGACGGGTATCGAAAAGATACACGGACGAGTGTAAAAAGATTCAATACGGACGGGTATCGAGAAGGTACACGGACGGGTGTAAAAAGGATTCAGTACGGACGGGTACTGAAAAGGTACACGGATGGGTGTAGAAGGGTAAATTCACTGGGGATTGATCTCGCTGGGGAATGGAAGGCAACACGGACGGGTGTCATCCAAAGGTCAATACGGACGGGTATCGAAATCAAAGGTTCAAACACGGACGAGTGCTGAAAGGACACGGACGGGCGTCCAAAGTCAATACGGACGGGCATTGAAATGAAAGGCTCAAACACGGACGGGTGCAGAAAGGACACGGACGGGCGTCCAAAGTCAATACGGACGGGCATTGAAACAAAAGTTCAAACACGAACGGGTGCTGAAAGGACACAGACGGGTGCCAAATGTCAATACGGACGGTCATTGAAACAAAAGTTCAAACACGGACGGGTGCTGAAAGAACACGGACGGGTTCCAAATGTCAATACGGACGGGCATTGAAATGAAAGTTCAAACACGGACGGGTTCTGAAAGAACACGGACGGGTGCCAAATGTCAATACGGACGGGCATTGAAATGAAAGGTTCAAACACGGATGGGTGCTGAAAGAAAACACGGACGGGTGTCTGACGGAAAGAACCCTTGAGGGAATAAACCCAAGGACCACCTGGACGAAGGGGTAAAAATGAAATCATGGATTAACGCTCCTGGCAAACAACTCTGCAAGGGAATGTCAAATATTGCTTTGAATGACTAAACCTAACACTTATGGAGTAAAGTCGAATGATATTCTCCGAAATCTGCTTTTTTCCCGAAGAAGGAAAACTCAAACCTGGCTTATGCTTCGGATGCCTATGTTTGAATCATGCCATAATGCTCCACACGAAGTGGAAATGCTACGCATTTGAGGATGCAATGCAAATGGTTATGATATGTAAAAAGGGTCCCTCCAGCAAAATAAATGCTGGAGAGAAAAGACCAATTCAGCTGGGGATGACAAAAATAAATTGTCCTCTGAATCCAGGAACTCTGCTGAGAAGGATCACACTGACCGACTCTTTGGATCCACAACTTCTGCCGGGGATGAAATCCAGAAGCATGTACACTCTACCGGGGGTTACGTGTGACCTCTATTGAAGGTAACATCCAAAACCTGAGATATCTCCTCTGCCGGGGGAGTTGAGAATGAATGCCAATGACAGAACCAGAAGTCAGTTGCTGAGGATTGCTAATAACCAATGGGCTTAGAACCTGCTGGGGATGCCAGCCCATAATACCATCCTGCTTGGGGATACTGCTGAACTTAGCCTGCTGATGGGGAGAATGACTTTACTCCCACCTTGATGGGGATTAGAATATGACATTGTCGGTGAAAGCACGCTCCCTGACTGGATGGGGAAAGTGAACACCCTGATTCTGTGGGGAGACAACGTCTTGGTCCTGAGAAAATATTCCCCAAGTCTCCTGCTGGGGAAAGTCTGCTCTGCTGAGGAAAGGTGCAATCTCAATGCTGGGGAGAGCAACCCTACTGGGGGAGTACAATGCTGTTGCCCTGCAAGTCAAATAACAACAAATAGAATATGCCACAACATGACTATCACCAATAATTCCTAAGTAATTTCTACTGCTTTTCGTTATGCTCTGCAAAGCTCGAAGTTTTATATGCAATGTTTATCAAAAATATCAGACATTTTTGCAAACAATACAGTAAAAGTAAAACAAACAACGGAAAACTCTCTGAGTGAAATAAATATTTTATTGAGAAAAGTGGCCTGTAAATAGGCATTTACAATTGGAAGCAATTCCTAAAAAGAGGTAATTGTGCAAAAGCAAAAGGAAAATACACATGTCGGCAATGCGGGAACAGATATCCACCATGATTCGACTCAGCTATGACCCATATGTCTTGCTTATCCACAAATATCTTGACCTTTGAAGAGACTAATTGTACTGATTCCTTTCTTTCAGAATTTCCAGGTATTGAAAACGCTCACAGATCAAACGCAGACCATAACCTTTCGCTTATAAATCCCTAACTTTTTCCTGGATCGCCCTTTTCGGGTTTTTAATCCATCGGGATACCCATTTTTGCCAAAGTTGCCTTTTCAGGTTTTCAACTTTGCGGGTTTACACGTTTCTTTTTTACATTTTATCCCTAATTTTTTCCTGAACCTTTTCCTTTTTATGGTTCGTCGGGATGCCCCTTTTTTGCCTGGACTTTCTTTTTATGTCCAACGGGTCTCTTTTACGCGAAGTATTTTTTGATTACGTCTGCGTTCACAGGGGACGTAAAATCTTCGCCATCCATAGTTGAAAGTAGTAAGGCTCCACCAGAGAAAACCTTCTAACTACATACGGCCCCTCGTAGTTTGGAGTCCATTTGCCCCTGTGATCTGTCTGAGGAGGAAGGATCCTTTTCAAAACCAATTCACCTGTCTGAAAATTCCGAGGATGCACTTTCTGGTCAAAGGCGTGCTTCATCCTGCTCTGATACAACTGACCATGTGCGATGGCTGCCAATCTCTTTTCTTCAATAAGGTTCAACTGATCCAATCTGGAACGCACCCATTCAGCTTCATCAAGCTTCACATCTGCCAGAATTCTCAAAGACGGAATCTCAACCTCTAAGGGTAAAACTGCTTCCATACCATAGACCAATGAGAAAGGGGTTGCCCCAGTTGACGTACGCACCGAGGTACGGTAACCATGTAGGGCATAAGGTAGCATCTCATGCCAATCTTTATATGTCACCACCATTTTCTGCACAATCTTCTTGATATTCTTATTCGCTGCCTCAACAGCCCCATTCATCTTCGGACGATATGGAGAGGAATTATAATGTTCGATCTTGAAATTCTGACATAGTTCCTTCATCATCTTATTGTTCAAATTCGAGCCATTATCAGTGATGATTCTCTCCGAGACCCCATAACGACAGATGATGTCCTTCTTTATAAACCGGGCTACCACTTGCTTGGTGACGTTGGAGTACGAGGCTGCCTCCACCCACTTTGTGAAATAGTCAATGGCAACCAAAATGAAACGATTCCCATTGGAAGCAGTGGGCTCAATCTTTCCAATCATATCTATGCCCCACATCGCAAAAGGCCAAGGAGATGATAACACGTTTAGAGGCGTAGGCGGTACATGCATCTTATCTGCATAAATCTGGCATTTATGGCACTTTCGGGCGTACTTGAAACAATCAGACTCCATAGTCATCCAGTAATATCCTGCCCTCAACAACTTTCTAGCCATGGTGTGTCCGCTGGAATGAGTACCGAAAGAACCCTCGTGAACTTCCTCCATCAATAAGCCTGCCTCGTGTTCATCAACACAACGTAGCAGGACCATATCGAAGTTCCTCTTATATAACACATCATCCTTGTTCAGAAAGAAGTTTCCTGCCAACCTTCTCAGAGTCTTCTTATCCTTGGTGGAGGCACCCTCTGGATACTCCTGTCTCTTCAAAAAAGCCTTAATATCATGATACCACGGTTTGCCATCAGACACATCTTCAATTGCAAACACAAAAGCTGGTCTATCTAGGCGGATGATTCTAATCGAAGGAGTTTCATTCCAACGGTTCACCTTATACATGGATGCCAATGTCGCCAACGCATCAGCCATCTGATTCTCAGCTCGGGGCACATGATGAAAATTCACCCTATCAAAGAAAGGTAACAACCTTCTGGCATAGTTGTTATAAGGTACCAAATTTGCCTGACGAGTCTCCCATTCTCCTGTAATCTGATTAACTACCAACGCAGAATCACCATAGACATCGAGGTTCTTAATTCTCAAATCAATTGCTTCCTCTAACCCCATGATGCATGCTTCATACTCCGCCTCGTTGTTGGTACACACGAATGCTAGCCGGGCAGTGAAAGGTATATGAGAACCCATTGGGGTTGTAATAATTGCCCCAATTCCATTACCATATGAGTTGACAGCCCCATCAAAAATCATCTTCCACTGAGACCCAATCTCAGGTCCTTCGTCAGGCAGAGGCTCTTCACAATCTTTCATTTTCAGAAACATAACATGCTCGTCTGGAAATTCAAACTTCATTGGCTGATAATCCTCGACCGGCTGTTCAGCAAGATATTCTGACAGAACACTTCCCTTGATGGCCTTCTGAGAAACATACTGAATATCATATTCTGTCAAAACCATCTGCCAACGGGATATCCTTCCAGAAAGTGCTTGCTTCTCAAACACGTACTTAATCGGATCCATCTTCGAAATCAACAAGGTTGTGTGGTTTAACATATACTGCCTCAGGCGCTTGGCTGCCCAAGCGAGTGCACAACATGTATTTCCCAACATAGAGTATCTTGATTCGCAATCAGTGAACTTCTTACTCAGGTAGTAAATGGCGTGCTCCTTCCTACCTGTCTCGTCGTGTTGACCAAGCACACAACCCATCGAATTCTCAAGAACCGTAAGGTACATAATCAACGGTGTCCCAGACACCGGTGGCATAAGGACTGGAGGTTCCTGCAAATACGTCTTTATCCTTTCAAACGCCTCTCGATAATTTTCATTCCACCTGACTTCTTGATCCTTTCTTAACAACTTGAAAATTGGTTCACACGTGGCTGTCAGATGAGAGATGAACCTAGCAATGTAATTCAACCTCCCCAAGAAACCACGAACCTCTTTCTCTGTTCTTGGCTCAGGAATCTCTTGTATGGCTCTTATCTTGGCAGGATCAACCTCAATACCTCTTTCACTAACAATGAACCCAAACAATTTACCAGACCTCACGCCGAAAGTGCACTTGTTCGGATTCAATCTCGGCCTGAACTTCCTCAACCTTTCAAACAGTTTCTGGAGGTTTACCAAGTATTCTTCCTCTGTCTGTGACTTCGCGATCATGTCATCAACATAGACTTCAATCTCCTTGTGAATCATATCATGAAAGAGAGTCACCATTGCCCGCTGATAGGTTGCCCCAGCATTCTTCAATCCAAAGGGCATTACCTTGTAGCAAAATGTTCCCCACGGTGTTATGAACGTAGTCTTCTCCATGTCCTCTGGGGCCATTTTGATTTGGTTATACCCAGAGAAGCCATCCATGAAGGAAAATACAGAATATTGAGCAGTATTGTCTACTAACACGTCAATGTGGGGGAGCGGGAAATCATCCTTCGGGCTCGCCCTGTTCAAATCTCGGTAATCAACACACATCCTGACCTTCCCATCCTTCTTAGGTACAGGTACGATATTAGCAACCCACGGAGGATAATTTGTCACGGCAAGAAATCCGACGTCCAACTGTTTCTGAACCTCTTCCTTGATCTTGACAGCCATATCTGGTTTCATCCTTCTCAGTTTCTGCTTGACTGGAGTACAACCCTCTTTAAGCGGAAATCGGTGTGAAACAATGTCAGTGTCAAGCCCGGGCATGTCTTGGTAAGACCAGGCAAAGATATCCACGTACTCTCGAAGAAACTCAACCAATCTTCCTTTAACAGTGTCTTCCAAGGTAGTCCCAACCCTTACTTCTCGTTTAACGTCCTCGGTTCCCAGATTAACAGTCTCAACCTCCTCCTGATAAGGTAGAATAACCTTTTCCTCCTGTTTCAGTAGCCTGGCTAATTCTTCTGGTAAGTCACAGTCTTCGTCAGTCTCTTCTTCGGCTTGATAGATAGGATTGTCGAAGTCATATCGAGCCATAGCTAAGTCATGATGGGTGGAATCTGAACAAAGAAACATGCATGATGGATGTTTTATGCTTATTATGAGTGCAACAAACAAGAAAACACATTGCCATTTTGATGTGGGTTAATGCAAAAAGGTAAAAAACAGAAAAATAGGGATCAAAATATTTGAATGAAAAAACATCCTTTATTGATGATAAAAGTAGCAAATAAAACATCTAAGCCCTACAAATAAATATCACTACGTCTTGGGCAGAACGTAGGATTCAACATAACAGAAAACAAAAGTAAATTACTCCGGGCACGTCACTTGGATGACTTTCTCGAAAGACCAGTTGCCTAAGCTCTGACCAGGGGTGCAGGGACGGATCCACTCATCCATGTCACAGTCACTATCTCCTTCATCCTCAATAGCATTAACCTTATTAAAGAAAACCCCAGCACTTGTGAACCGAATCGGACCAGCATACTTGGGAGGCTCTTGAGCTCGTCGGGGTGGCTTGTACCCTAGTCCATGGGTATCCTGCTTTCTTTGAACATCAATGACACTGCCCCACTTCTGAGAACCACCACTTCGACTATAGGACGCGCCTCTTTGAAAGAGGACATTGGAACCTCTGGTTGTCTGACGACTTCAGGTTGGGCAACCACCTCAGGCTAACTGACTGCCTTTGGGGGTTCCTCGGGAATTTTCACAGCTTCAAAGGCTTGGCACAAAGGTTCCTGTACTTCACCATCTACCTCTACATACTTGAAGGTCAATAGGTGACTCACCATGATCTCTTCCTCACCACAAACTGTCACAACGTGGCCATCCACCATATACTTCAACTTCTGGTGCAGCGTAGATGTTACTGCTCCAGCACCATGGATCCAAGGGCGACCCAACAAACAACTATAGGCAGGCTGAATATCCATTAAGTAAAAGGTGGTGTTGAAAATCTCAGGACCCACCTTGATCGGCAGAACTAACTCTCCAAAAACTGACCTCTTGGAGCCATCAAAAGCACGTACCACCAAGTCACTTGGTGTACAAATCAACCCACGAGTATCTGTCGCTCCCAGGATTTTCATCCAGGTACAAACGCGAGAGTGGCGCGGAAATACAGAGTCGCCAGCCGTGTAAATTTATCCCAAGAGAGGGAAAGGGAACACCGCATAAACCTGAGGAAGAGGGAAAGGAATGGTCATCGCAACCATAGCCAGGGTTCGGGAGTCGGTTACGCGAGGGGAAGGTTCTAGCACCCCACGCGTCCATCGTACTCGATGGGATCCACGCTTGTTGTCTAATCTAAGGGTGAGTTATACTATCATCTAGGGTTGTACTAAAACAGGAAGGGAAGGACAAAGACCGACTCGGTAGGACGTCGACGTCCTAGGCCTACGTACCCCGTTTGTGCAATGGGGAATTCAGAGTCAACGTAGTTCGGACCAAGTTCTTTTTGTGTTTTTTATGAGCGACGTTAAGTCCACGTCCGGCAGTTAGGGTCGATGCCTATTTGCGACTCAGACGGAAAGTAACGTGCCCTTTTTGAAAATAGCCTTTAGTTTGACAATCCCGAAGGACAAAAAGGTTTGAAGTTGGTTTGTATTTTTTAGGACAGAAGTGGCTTAAGTTAGTTCCTAAGTTGCATTGCACCAAAGTCTAGGGCACATGGGCGAATACTTAACGCATCGTCCCAAGACAGGACGCTCGCTAAGCACTCTAGAAAGATGAGAGGAAGCCCCTCATTTCTCATTCCCCACGCTTAAGGCTCGTGCGTAATACAATTTATCCTTATTAAGTGTTTTAAAGAAATTTGAGATGAGAAGAGAGAAGACACAAGGGTAACTCTAAAGGGGGACTATGAATCCTAAAGTTATCATGCATGGGCGACCTACGGTTAGTGAGGTTTGATGACAACCTAAACCTAAAGGAAGAAGATGAGAGAAGGAAAGAGTAAGGGTGACCATGGATACTTATCCATACCCTTAAAGAACTTACCTTTGTCCCTGCATAAAAGGTTAGTACGAAACAGACATAAATAATATCAAGGCAAGTGAATATCAAACAATGGCAAACAATAGTGATAATAATCCAAACATGAACTCAAAGATCAAAGAAACAACCCCAAAGCAAATGGCACAAGTGCCTTTCAAACAAGGACCTAGGCATGATCAGAAATACACATATAAGCAGATCACAAGTGAAAATAAATCAAACAATTGGAGAAATAACTCCCAAAATTCCCAAATTAAATATCAAGGTTCCATAACCAGAGACAAACAACATACCAAAAATCCCTGCAAAAATTCAAAGTGTTAGTCATTCAATTAATCATACAAAATTCAGGTGAGAAATAGGGTTCAATGGCAAAAGAGGATCAGAATGCAATATGAAATAATAATTAAAAATTAAAGAAAAATGTTTTAATGCATTTTAGGATGTTATCTAATAGATGCAAAAAGAACGGATTAAAAATATTTTATAGATGAGGAGAAATAAAATAAACAAATTTATGTATGCATGATGTGAGTAATGCAAAAAGAGATTAACTAAATAATTAGTTTAGATGATAAAAATAAAATAAAAATAAAAAATAAAATTTGTGAAAATTTTATAAAATATTGAAAATGATGTATGAATTTTATGGGAATTTTTAAATGCAAGAATGTATTTTAAACAATTAAAATATGAAATATAATAATTGAAATAAAATAAAATGAAATAATATATAGGGGGTGCGTTAGTAAGGAAAACACGTTGGAATGGTGGTTGGGCCAGAGGGATGGGGTGTAAATAGCGAAGTCCAACCCAATAACTCATAAGAAAAATAACAAAAATAAAAATGGCCCACGTATGCACCTCAGTCAACCCAGTTGACTGGCTGCTTGCCATTGGATTGATCGGACGCGCTGCACTAAGCCAACCAAATTAAAAGTAAACGAATTGCAAGCACATGACTGGATGTACATGATAGTAACGGTGGGGTAATAAACATGGGATTAATTATTATAATTCAGAAAAAAATAAAAAGAAATAACATGTGGCCTCGTCTGGACCGTTGGATGAAGGGAACGGACGGCTGGGAAGTCGTCTTCCCCATTCAAACCCTTGCCGGACTGGTTCACCGGCCGCCACCGCCGGAATTAGGGCTCCGCCCTCTTCTCCGGCCACCTGCAACAAAGATGACACCAAAACGCACGTGCGAATACACTATCCCGCCCAGATTTTTGTCAGGAATTCGAATATGGCATCAAAATTCAAAAATAACCAATATATATTGAAAAACGAAGAGGTTAAGGTTAGGGCATAAAACTTCAAACACACCTAGCAAGAAATATACACGTCCAAACACCCCAAAACTTACATCAGCATGATCAGTGACAATCACACAACAATATGCATGCTTAAAAAATGAGTTTCACGATCATTAAAATCAACCCTAACCTGAGATGGCTCTACACGTGTACTTGCTTTTGGCTGCAAATGGTGGTTGGGTTGCACTTTAGAGAGCACCAGGAGAAGGTTTGTGGAAGAACATTTTGCAAAGACCTTGTGGATCGTGAGATTTGTTGAAAGAAAGCTTTAGGGTTCAAATTCTCCAATCCTCCAAATGTCACGTGTAAAGCTGCCCAACCAATGCATGAATAGGTTTAAATAGGCTAGGGTTTTCCCCTGATAGTGAATTGGGCTTGGGCAATTCCTTGTCTAATGATTTTTTTGAATAATTTTGGAAAATCACATTATGTGAATTACACCTCTCTCCATGCATGTATACTTAAGAATTCCATGATGGGTCACTTGCATTTGAATTGCTAATTACACCCATATTGGAATTGGGCCTTGAAAGTTTTTGATTCATGACTTTTAAACAATTTGGGAATTTTGAATAATGGAGAATAAGTGAATAATAACCCATGAAACCACTTGATTAAAAAGCCAAAAATGCTCCTTAGGGATTGTTCTTGGATGTTGGAACATGTCTTGAAGCAATGGAATTAATCATAGGTCCATATGTCCCAAAATCTAAAAGTTGTGAAAATGAAACCCTAAAAACCACTTTGCCTTCTTTTGATCATATCCTGAGTTTCACAAATGCTATGGAGACCCACTAGTACTTGTTGGAAAGAGGAGAAAAATATCTTCAACTTTCATGTTGGAGAAAAATTCATTTGAAGCTTCTTTGATGATGAAAAGTCAAGTTGAATGCAGTGCAGAAACTTGCCCAAAAAGGAAACTTCAAATTATAGGTCATTTCCATTTTTAGTAACTTTTGCACCAACTCCTGATTTTTGATATATGGCATGAAACTTGACTTTTGATGACCATATGAGGATGTGAGACCTTAAAACCCTTGGAGAGAACCTCAAAATTCCACAGTTGACTTCTCCTCTCACTGTTGACTTTTACCCCATTCACCTGATTTCCAATCCATTGGCCAATTGAACTTCTCCTGAACCAAACTGATGGACAACCTCCCATCCCTAGATACTTAGGTACGCAGGGAATACCATATAATCAAGTCTTGCCAAAAAAATCAGACATAAACTGACCTTATAGCAAACCCTAGTTTTGATACCCTCAGTCTAGGAGGAAATAACACAGTCTCCAAATCCAAATTCCTCTGAATATGATGTGTATCCTCTCCAACAAAGATAAGATGTGCCATTTGATGATGATAAAAACCCAAGGAGCTTGCCCATTGGAGCAATAAACCCAAGAATCTCAAAACCCTAATCCATGCACTGGTTAGGAGAGAATGATTGCCACTTTGTTAACCCTCAATTTCGACGCCAGACAAAATCAAAGTTATGCTAATGTTAAAAAATTATTTTTAATGTAAAGAAGGCTTCGACCTAACTTTTGAGAGGCCTGAGTCGAATAAATGTGGAGAAACCTTAAAAAATGGCTAAGTATGGAAAAGGTTCTTCGACCATGGGAATGTAGCGCTGCAGTGGTTATATTAAGATTGGAGGGAGTTTCCAATATTTGAAATTCAAATAAGAGCAGTTGTGGACGTGGGAACAGTTGAGATCGAGGGGAAGGCGCCAAAGTCCACACGTTCGAAGCAGTAACCACCACTGAGTAGTTATTTCTTAGCACTATAAATAGGAGTTGGTTCTATGTAAATGGGGTGTTCATATTTTTGTACAAGTTACTCTAAGAAACTCAAAGTACCCGCGTGTAGAGAAACGAGTTCGTGAGAATGTACGTAATGTAACACCATTGTCTTCATTAATCTAATTTATCTTCAGCATGTTTACTTTCCATGCCTTTACAGTTTCTTGAAATTTATCTTCCATGCCAAATTTATGTTCAAAGCCATTTAAACTTTCTGCGTTTTACTTTCGACTGCATTTTACATTCAAGCATTTAATCTTCAAACCTTTACTTTTCAAAGTCTTTCATTTTCAAGAACGTGAAGTTCTCCTTTAAATCAATTGCATTTATTTTCAAAGTCTTTTACTTTCCAGCACTTTACCTTCGACATCACTTTTACTATCCCAGCCTTTACTTTCCAAGAACGTGGAGTTCGTCGCATTTTACTTTCAAAACCTTTACTAATTCGACGCCTTTAATTTTTGCACCCTTTACTTGCATCACTTTAAATTTCCAGTTTTGACTTTACTTTATTGCCTGTAGTCGAACGTGGAGTTCAGTTAGAATTTATTTTCAGCATTGTCGAACGTAGAGTTCAGTTTACATTTTCTTTAAGTTATACTTGTCTCTCGAACTTAGCACATGTCCTAGGATTTGTGTGATCGATCCTGCAAGTTAAATCAATTTGCGTTTAGATTGATAGATCAGAGGTTTTTTACCAAAATTCACAGTAAACAAATTGGCTTGCCCATTAGAGCAATAAACCCAAGAATCTCAAAACCCTAATCCATGCACTGGTTAGGAGAGAATGATTGCCACTTGTGAACTCTTGATGATGTGATAGACCAAATAGGAGCTTCTTAGACTGCCTCAGGCACCTTGACCCCATGCTAAGAACCAATGATATGCACATATGATAATGCAACATGCAATGCAACATAAGCCAGTTAGTAATAAAGTAAGGAGGGCAAATTTTGGGGTGCTGCAGCTGCCCCTATTCAATCAACTTGGTCCTGAAGGTATGATAGCGACGGCTTTCAGACAATCAGGATGCACGGAGATTGAATACCAAAGAACCCGGAAATTTGCAATCCTCTGCTGGAGAATTAGCCATAAACGCTGTACTGTCGCAACGCAGACGAGTGGTAGCTATGCGGGGTATAGAGTCATCTCTGCTGATAAAGAGAATTGAAAAAGGAATATCGAAATATGCCATCCCTGCTGATAAAGGGAACTGACGAAAAGAATCTTCAAAAGATCGCTATCCCTGCTGACAAAGAGAACTTGCGAAATAAACATCCATCCCTGCTGATAAAGGGAACTGACGAAAGAAATCTCCAAAAGATTGCTATCCCTGCTGATAAAGAGAAACTAGCAAAACAAATGCCATCCCTGCTGATAAAGGGAAACTGACGAAAGAAAATCTTCAAGAGCTTGCTATCTCTGCTGATAAAGAGAAACTAGCAAAATAAATGCCATCCCTGCTGATAAAGGGAAACTGACGAAAGAAAATCTTCAAAAGATTGCTATCTCTGCTGATAAAGAGAAACTAGCAAAATAAATACCATCCCTGCTGATAAAGGGAAACTGACGAAAGAAAATCTTCAAAAGTTTGCTATCTCTGCTGATAAAGAGAAACTAGCAAAATAAATGTCATCCCTGCTGATAAAGGGAAACCGACGAAAGAAAATCTTTAAGAGCTTGCTATCTCTGCTGATAAAGAGAAACTAGCAAAATAAATGCAATCCCTGCAGATAAAGGGAAACTGACGAAAGAAAATCTTCAAAAGATTACTATCTCTGCTGATAAAGAGAAACTAGCAAAATAAATGCCATCCCTGCAGATAAAGGGAAACTGACGAAAGAAAATCTTCAAAAGTTTGCTATCTCTGCTGATAAAGAGAAACTAGCAAAATAAATGTCATCCCTGCTGATAAAGGGAAACTAGCAAAATAAATGCCATCCCTGCTGATAAAGGGAAACTGACGAAGAACTATCCAAAAGATCGCTATCTCTGCTGATAAAGAGAAACTAGCAAACTGATGCCATCCCTGCTGTTAAAGGGAAACTGACAAAGAACTATCCCAAAGATCGCTATCTCTGCTGATAAAGAGAAACTAGCAAACTGATGCAATCCCTGCTGATAAAGGGAAACTGACGAAGAACTATCTAAAAGATCGCTATCTCTGCTGATAAAGAGAAACTAGCAAACTGATGCCATCCCTGCTGATAAAGGGAAACTGACGAAGAACTATCCAAAAGATCGTTATCTCTGCTGATAAAGAGAAACTAGCAAACTGATTCCATCCCTGCTGATAAAGGGAAACTAGCAAAATAAATGCCATCCCTGCTGATAAAGGGAAACTGACGAAGAACTATCCAAAAGATCGCTATCTCTGCTGATAAAGAGAAACTAGCAAACCGATGCCATCCTTGCTGATAAAGGGAAACTAGCAAACTGATGCCATCCCTGCTGATAAAGGGAAACTAGCAAACTAAGTTCCATCCCTGCTGATAAAGGGAAACTGACGAAATAAATGCCATCCCTGCTGATAAAGGGAAACTGACGAAAGAAAATCTTCAAAAGATTGTTATCTCTGCTGATAAAGAGAAACTAGCAAAAATAATGCCATCCCTGCTGATAAAGGGAAACTGACGAAAGAAAATCTTCAAAAGCTTGCTATCTCTGCTGATAAAGAGAAACTAACAAACTAAATGCCATCCCTGCTGATAAAGGGAAACTGACGAAAGAAAATCTTCAAAAGATTGTTATCTCTGCTGATAAAGAGAAACTAACAAACTAAATCCCATCCCTGCTGATAAAGGGAAACTGACGAAGAACTATCCAAAAGATCGCTATCTCTGCTGATAAAGAGAAACTAGCAAACTGATGCCATCCCTGCTGATAAAGGGAAATTGACGAAGAACTATCCAAAAGATCGCTATCTCTGCTGATAAAGAGAAACTAGCAAACTGATGCCATCCCTGCTGATAAAGGGAAATTGACGAAGAACTATCCAAAAGATCCCTATCTCTGCTGATAAAGAGAAACTAGCAAACTGATGCCATCCCTGCTGATAAAGGGAAACTAGCAAAATAAATGCCATCCCTGCTGATAAAGGGAAACTGACGAAGAACTATCCAAAAGATCGCTATCTCTGCTGATAAAGAGAAACTAGCAAACCGATGCCATCCCTGCTGATAAAGGGAAACTAGCAAACTGATGCCATCCCTGCTGAAAAAGGGAAACTAGCAAAAAAAGTGCCATCCCTGCTGATAAAGGGAAACTGACGAAGAACTATCCAAAGAATCGTTATCTCTGCTGATAAAGAGAAACTAGCAAACTGATGCCATCCCTGCTGATAAAGGGAAACTAGCAAACTGATGCCATCCCTGCTGATAAAGGGAAACTAGCAAAATAAGTGCCATCCCTGCTGATAAAGGGAAACTGACAAAATAAATGCCATCCCTGCTAATAAAGGGAAACTGACGAAAGAAAATCTTCAAGAGCTTGCTATCTCTGCTGATAAAGAGAAACTAGCAAAACAAATGCCATCCCTGCTGATAAAGGGAAACTGACGAAAGAAAATCTTCAAAAGATCGCTATCTCTGCTGATAAAGAGAAACTAGCAAAATAAATGCCGACTTCACTGGGGATAACGAGAAACAAAACTTCTGGTTTAAACCACCTCTGGCAAACAAAATATGTCAAGCCAGAACGGGATTTCCCAAAAGAGAAAGGCCAGACAAACTTCTAACGGACCCATAATCCACAGATAATATGGCTCCGCCGGGGAAAGGAGAAGTCTAAATAAAAGACTCTGCCGGGGAGCACAAGTATGAGGAACGCATCCCTCCAAAATCTCCTGAGTTATGCCATCTTTGCTGGGAAAGAGAACTGGCAAAGAAAGTACCGAACCTGGCTTATGCTTCGAATGCAAATGTTTGAATAGTGGTGTAATGCTCCATACGAAATGGAAATGCTATGTGCTTGAGGATGCAATGCAAATGCTTATGATATGCAAAAAGGGTCCCTCCAGCAAAATAAATGCCGGAGAGAAAAGATCCATTCAGCTGGGGATGACAAAAATAAATTGCCCTCTGAATCTAGGAACTCTGTTGAGAAGGGTCATACGGATCGACTCTTCGGATCAACAACTTCTGCTGGGGATGAAATCCCGAGAGAACTACCGGGGACCCCACCTGTCTTTCATTGAAGGTAACATCCAAAACCAGTTAAGAATGAGTGCTAGTAACGAAACCGGAAGTCTGTTACTGAAAATTGCTAATATCCAATTGGCTTAGAACCTGCTGGGGAAAATAGTCCATGATACTAGCCTGCTTGGGGATACTGCTGATCTTAGCCTGCTGGCGGGGAGAATGACTTTACTTCCATCTTGCTGGGGACTAGAATATGACATTGTCGGCAAAAGTACACTTCCTGACTGGATGGGGGAAGTGAGCACCATGATTCTGTGCGGAAATAACGTCTTGATCCGGAGAAAATACCTCCCAAGTCTCCTGCTGGGAGAAGTCTGCTCTGCTGAGGAAAGTTTGTCCTGCTGGGGAAGGAGCAATCTCAATGCTGGGGAGAGCCAACTGCTGGGGATGTATAATCCATTGCCCTGCAACCTGACTTGTCTTTATGGTCATAAGCGGCTCTTTGAACTTTTCATCTCAAGAGGATTTTACAGAAGATTGGGCGTTCGCACTGCCCCAGGGTCTTCAAACTCTTGGAGAGATTTATCATATCTCGACATAACTGCCCCAGTCTTCATAATCCATGATGTACATTACCTCGAAATACTCTTCTTTAGTACCTCGAACCTTGAGGAGGTGTTCTCAATTAACCATTTTCAGGAGTGGATAATCTCCCACGCTCTAGAGGTGGCCTGCCCCAATATGAGCTTTGAAGTGACTTTGCCCCTGATCTCAGAATGAATGCCCCAGAATAACTGAATTTCGGAGAGTTTTCTCGACGTAACTGCCCCAGATTGGCTACATCTTATCACGACTTACTGGGGAGAGCCCACTCTACACTGAGTCTCTTGGCAGCATGCCCTTTGATATGATTGTCCTTCAGAATTTTCAAGCATCTCAACTTGGTAGGATCAAGCTTCTTGACTGACGTTCACTATGTAAGCTGCCATTGATGTTTAGGCACATGTATGCAAATAGAACAAGTTATTTATGAGAATGATAATCCTAATGCAACACTCATGTTAACCTTGAAGTTTTTATTGAAAATGCGTCGCCGAGCCTTGTGAATGAATCACTTGCTGGGATGCGACCTTGATTTTTGAATGGCAAAAACAATGCGCACATGCGATACCAACAAATCTTATTAGCACAACTCATAGGAGTCAGGAACGCTGTCCTGTTGAAGTACGTTTTCGGAATAAACCCTGTTTCAATTAGGAATTTTAAGGGTTGTAACATGGTCTGGTTCACGGTTTCAGAAAAAAGGATTTATGGCTCAAAATTTATCGGTGCCCACCCACTCTTCGTGATGTTCTTCAGTCCTATGTTCAGTTAATCTGACCCAAACGCTCATCTCTCCAAAAGTTTATGATTTTCAAGGAACCTATGCAACTAATGGTTTGACACCTAAGGAGGCTTTGGAGTGACAGTCACCCCTTTTTGTTTCTGTAATCACATGAATTTGTTCTTATCGAGGATTTTCTTTTGTAATGTTTTTCGCTTTTTCTTTCATTTGCCTTTTCTATCCCTGATTTTTGCCTGGACTGGCTCTTTTGAGCTTTTCGATTTTTAAGTCCAGTGGGATGCCCTAACTTTTGCATAAGTCGCTTGTTTTCAAGTTTCGACTTAGCGGGCTTTTCTCTTTTTTTTATTCCCCTTTTTCGAACAAAGCGTGTGACACTGGTTGTCTTACTTGCTTGAAAGGGTTGTGATTGCCTCACTCCTTGATTGTTGATGGATAACCATTGTGGTTTCACATCTCTCGCCCTCTTGACAGTGGGATAGAAGGTAATGGTTCCTCGGATGCACACTCTCCTTGGAATTTGAACGCTCGGTCAAACTAACTGACGCCTACCCTGCCCCTGGGTTAAGTATGAGGGTTTTTCCTTATGAAATAAATTCCTACTTCAAGGCTCAAAGGGGTTAACGAGGGTCTATCTCCCTTATATCTCCAGTGTTTAGGGGTTTGAAACAATGCCTGTACATCCTCAACAGGGTTCTATCCTTGAACATTCAACTAGAGATTTTGCGTTTTTGTCTCATCATCCTCCCTCAAGAGTTCTAAACAAGAGAATTGGTATTGCAGTGCATATAAACATTTAAGAGTGAAAACGAATGGATTACTTCAAGAAAAACATACTCATTGCATTAATAGCATCATTAAAAAAAACAAGTCTTACATGCATACGATGCTTTAACAAGAAATGAAAAAAAACTACAAATGAAAATGCAGTAAAGAAGCTGAAAATTGCCATTGCTGAGGAAGCTTAATTCTATCTGGACGTACTTGCAGACTGAGTGTTCATTTTAGAAAGGAGGCTTCCATTGATGTACATATCATCTTCAGTGAATACAATGATCTCCGAGTCTACCAAGTCTTGTACCTTGTGCTTGAATACATTACACTCATCAATTGTGTGCCCAAACGTTCCCGAGTGGAACTCGCACCTAGCAGTCATGTCATAATCTGGAGGAATAGGGTACGGTACCGGCGCAGTACTCCTCGTTTGAATCAGAGAGTCCTTGAGCAGACGAGTAAACAGCTGATTATAAGGGATAGGAATAGGATCAAATATCCTCTTGGGCCCTCTTGGTCTTGGTTGCCCCTGCTGCTAATAACTCTGCTGTTGGTGCTGATTTGGGCGCCTCACCTGCGCTTGCACTCTCCTTTCCACCTTTGGCTGAGGTACAAACAGAGGTTGCTGACGCAAAACTTCTGTAGCAAAATGCTGTGGAGAAAGTCCATGGCATGAGGTGGATCCTGCAAAGAGGGGAGGAGCATTCACTTCTTCTGCAACAATTGGGGTAACATCACCTTGTACATTCACGCCGCCCGACGTGAACTCAATTTCCCCTGCATCAATCAAATCCTGGACTCGGTGCTGAAAGGCCCTACATTCCTCCATGGTATGCCCTGGTGCCCCAGAATGGAAATCACAATGGGCTCTTGCATCATAGCCTGGTGGAGAATTACCGGTGAGAGGAGCCAAAGTCCTTTTCTGTACCAGTTGAAACTGAAGGAGATGCGGCAATAGTTGAGAATATGGCAAGGGAGCGGATGAAAAACTCTTTCAGACTTCTTCTGTCCCTGTGTACCCTTTTTTCCCTTAGGCTTCTCTTGGGAGCCGAGACCTAGCTGCTGTTGGGAAAGTTCTTGAACTTCTGCTTGTGGAAGAGACTCACGAGGTAATCCACGATTTAAATCAAATTCCAAAGAGATGGGAGGAGTAAGGATCTCTGTTGTGGAAGCGGGCACAGGATTGTCTTCCTTCTTCAACACTGTTTTCAAAATTTCTATGACCAAACCCATCTGAGTCTTCATCTGACTGATCTCCTCCCTTAGCATCCTCTGCTCCTGGAGCATGTCTTCCCCAAATTGCCTCATCTGAACCTTCAGTTCACTCAACTCAGCTTGAACTCGCTCCATGATCAACTCTTGAATGGCCTGAGGAGTTAAATCTGCAATTCTGAGATGAGAACAAGATAAGAATACCGGAGATAAACACCTGTCATGCAGAATGATTATGCAAAATGATTATGAATATGCAAATGCAAATTAACATGTTTGAAAATTCACAAGGCGATCCACCCCTTGGTTCCGGTTTAATAACAAGATATAATGGAACTTCTGCTCATATATTAAGAAAACCAGAGAAAAGCCAAATGTCAACAATCACAAATCCGAGATAATGAGTCTGAATGTAAGAACCATAGGTCCCAACCAACAAGCCTGGTGGTGATCCAAATACAATAAAAGAGAACAGGAAACTATGGCATATCATCAAAGTTTACAAGAGTCAATCCTCCCTATCCACTATGCTTTCTGCACCAGTCTTGAATCTCCTCGAACAGTTTTCTAGTGTCGGGATGCTTTGGTCTCTGAATTAGTCCTTGAATGAGAAGGTCTCTCCTGTGTATGATCCCATCCAAGTATCGGCAATGTAACTCCCAAGCATCTTCTCCAGTAGCTCCATCCATGCTAGGACCCTTATGTCTAGGTTTCTTCACTTCAGCTTGGACTTTCAGTTATTCCATGGAGGCTATGGCTTCATTGAGTCGACCCTCGACTACTTGTCTCTTGAATATCCCTGATAAGATCTCAGCGTCTTTCTTCTTGAGCGTCGACTTCAACTGATCAATCTTAGCTAGGTAGTCGTCTTCCTTTCTCTTATTCTCATCCATTGCAGTTTCCCGGTGATCATTGAACCTGTGAATCTTCAACAAAGCCTTGTCTAATTCCTCCTCCTTGGACTTGAGAACCTGACTGATACCATCCAAAGCTTGTTTCATCCTTTGTATGGATGCGACCATGTCAGCTAGCTCTTTTTCTGCCTTAGCAAGAAGCTCTGTCTTTAACTTGGCGGTATAAACAGCTTCACCCCGCTCATGCTTTCACTGATAAATCTCTCTTTTTAGCTCACTACTTTCTTCCCGCAGCTTTTCCTTTTCCGCCCACAACTTATCAAACTTCTCTATCTCAACTGTGGTAGGAGTCTCGATCACCAAAGGATACAAAGGTGGTTCCATTGGGAAGGGAAGAAGCTCCTCTTCTGCTCTCTTCTTAATCCACTCTTTATAGGAAGAAAAAGCCCGGTTATTGCATTTCCCGAATGACATTTTACCCTTCTTGGTTACCTGTTTCCAAGCATTCACAATCCCCCTCATCATCTCTTGATCCTCAATACCATTGAAGAATAAGGATTCTCTGATGTCTCTCTCATCAGGTGGACCTCTCAAAGGATAACCAAACTGCCTGATAACAAGGGAAGGATTATAGTTAATTCCACCTTTTTTCCCTATCAAGGGTACATTAGGGAATTCACCGCACTTGTAGATAATCTCCATTCCTAGCAAATCATGATTGATCCAAACAATGTTGTCAGCAGTCAAGCCCATAACCCTCTTTGACCATTTCAGAGAATCTTTCGTATCAACGAAAGCGCCAGATTCGGGGAGACGTCTCAGAAACCAAGTAGATAAGAGTGGTCCACAATAACTCACAGTTTTTCCACGCTTATTCTCATTCTTGTAGTGAACTCAGTGATACACATCACCTAGCAAGGTAGGTATAGGATTCTTCGAAATAAAGATTCTGACGGCGTGCATATCCACCAGATCAGGAATATTCGGAAACAGAACAATCCCATAGATACACATAGCCAGAATAGCTTGGAAAGCAGTCCAATTATTCTCTTTGACATGTATGCAAGCTTGATCAAACAGGAACTTCAATAGGAAACCCTTAACTCCTTGTTTTTCTTCAATATTACTGTTCAGAACGGATTCACTAATATGAAGAGCAACAACCATTTCTTTTATACCGGGGTGTTCTTCAGAAAAGAAAACTATATCATGCCTGATGGGGATTCCCAAAATAAATGAGAACTCCTCCAACGTTGGGGCCAAGATGTAGTCTGGGAAAGTGAAGCAACGCAGAGACGGATCGTAAAACTGAAGAAGTGTATGAATGGCATCCTTCTCATACTTGGAAATGTTGTAGACAAATTTCAGAAGTCTCCCATACCTTCCACTGAACTCTGTACGAACTCCGGAACCAGCCATATTAATCAGCTTGTGAATCAATGTCAAGGTCGGCTCTGGGAACGAATAGGCAACAGTCTTCTTCCTCTGGACATCCATGCTAAGGTAGCCTCAGAAAACCGGAATCAAGAGTAAGATGCAAGCCCTACAAAATGTCAAACATGTCAGAATGCAAGAAAAATGATATGCTCATGCAATCATGGGGTCAAGGCACACTGCTGGATGTGCTGTGCTGTTAGCTGAACGAGAACCACAACCCAGAAAACCAGAATTCCGAACCACTGAGATAACCAGGAACCCAAATAATCAGACATTGATGAGAAATCTAGAAAAACAGGGTAGGTTGAAGGTTTCGGTTACCTGCAAACCTGCAAACGCCCATCCCCTCTTACGTGTGGGTACTAGGATGTTCAGTATCCCGGGCTCTCAGGTCGAGAAATGATGATACGTTCACCATTTCTGGTTTGGCATCATCATCAATCGAGGAGGCCTCAACTGATTCTCCAAAGCCGAAGGCCCTCAGCTTTGGCACTGAGGTCGAGAAACAATAGTACATTCATCCCTCAGGGTACAGTACTATCGTCAATCGAGGAGTGCCTCCACTGATTCTCTTCAAAGCGTAGGGGTCATCCTATGCGAGTTCCAAAGCGGGCCCTCGGGTGCGAATGGGTTTGCCACAGGATGTGGTCTGCCACTGTCACCACTAAAGAGGGATGTTTCCACTAAGGTCCTCGATGAACGGTCACCAGAGTTGACAGCTCTCTAGATCAACACCTCAACATGCGCAAGACACACACGTTAGAATGCGTCCCAAGATAGCCTCGTCTGGTTGTGAATTTCGTGAACACACAAACGTACCAAGCGGGCACGTAGGTCCCACTACTTTCCACTCTAGTCCTAGGGTATACTCAAGCCTGGGTATTGAGCTTATCTCTCAGACCCACCCAACTTGCAAAACAAGAACAGCCAGCACAACACAGCAGTATGACAGTAATAAAAATGAAATGCAATGCAGAAAATACGGTAAAAATAAAATACAACAAATAAAACAAAACAAACATGAAGCACCCAAAGAGAACAAAGACAAGCACGCGCTAGGATTGACTCGCTTAGGGATGGACCAACATAGGTCAACCGGATTCCCCAGCAGAGTCGCCAGTTGTCGCTCCCAGGATTTTCATCCAGGTACAAACGCGAGAGTGGCGCGGAAAAACAGAGTCACCAGCCGTGTAAATTTATCCCAAGAGAGGGAAAGGGAACACCGCATAAACCTGAGGAAGAGGGAAAGGAATGGTCATCACAACCATAGCCTGGGTTCGGGAGTCGGTTACGCGAGGGGAAGGTGCTAGCACCCCACGCGTCCATCGTACTCGATGGGATCCACACTTGTTGTCTAATCTAAGGGTGAGTTATACTATCATCTAGGGCTGTACTAAAACGGGAAGGGAAGGACAAAGACCGACTCGGTAGGACGTCGACGTCCTAGGCCTACGTACCCCCTTTGTGCAATGGGGAATTCAGAGTCAACGTAGTTCGGACCAAGTTCTTTTTGTGTTTTTTATGAGCGACGTTAAGTCCATGTCCGGCAGTTAGGGTCGATGCCTGTTTGCGACTCAGACGGAAAGTAACGTGCCCTTTTTGAAAATAGCCTTTAGTTTGACAATCCCGAAGGACAAAAAGGTTTGAAGTTGGTTTGTATTTTTTAGGACAGAAGTGGCTTAAGTTAGTTCCTAAGTTGCATTGTACCAAAGTCTAGGGCACAGGGGCGAATACTTAACGCATCGTCCCAAGACAGGACACTCGCTAATCACTCTAGAAAGATGAGAGGAAGCCCCTCATTTCTCATTCCCCACGCTTAAGGCTCGTGCGCAATACAATTTATCCTTATTAAGTGTTTTAAAGAAATTTGAGATGAGAAGAGAGAAGACACAAGGGTAACTCTAAAAGGGGACTATGAATCCTAAAGTTATCATGCATGGGCGACCTATGGTTAGTGAGGTTTGACGACAACCTAAACCTAAAGGAAGAAGATGAGAGAAGGAAAGAGTAAGGGTGACCATGGATACTTATCCATACCCTTAAAGAACTTACCTTAGTCCCTGCATAAAAGGTTAGTATGAAACGGACATAAATAATATCAAGGCAAGTGAATATCAAACAATGGCAAACAATAGTGATAATAATCCAAACATGAACTCAAAGATCAAAGAAACAACCCCAAAGCAAATGGCACAAGTGCCTTTCAAACAAGGACCTAGGCATGATCAGAAATACACATATAAGCAGATCACAAGTGAAAATAAATGAAACAATTGGAGAAATAACTCCCAAAATTCCCAAATTAAATATCAAGGTTCCTCAACTAGAGACAAACAACATACCAAAAATCCCTGCAAAAATTCAAAGTGTTAGTCATTCAATTAATCATACAAAATTCAGGTGAGAAATAGGGTTCAATGGGCAAAAAAGAGGATCAGAATGCAATATGAAATAATAATTAAAAATGAAAGAAAAATGTTTTAATGCATTTTAGGATGTTATCTAATAGATGCAAAAAGAACGGATTAAAAATATTTTATAGATGAGGAGAAATAAAATAAACAAATTTATGTATGCATGATGTGAGTAATGCAAAAAGAGATTAACTAAATAATTAGTTTAGATGATAAAAATAAAATAAAAATAAAAAATAAAATTTGTGAAAATTTTATAAAATATTGAAAATGATGTATGAATTTTATGGGAATTTTTAAATGCAAGAATGTATTTTAAACAATTAAAATATGAAATATAATAATTGAAATAAAATAAAATGAAATAATATGTAGGGGGTGCGTTAGTAAGGAAAACACGTTGGAATGGTGGTTGGGCCAGAGGGATGGGGTGTAAATAGCGAAGTCCAACCCAATAACTCACCAGAAAAATAACAAAAATAAAAATGGCCCACGTATGGACCTCAGTCAACCCAGTTGACTGGCTGCTTGCCATTGGATTGATCGGACGCGCTGCACTAAGCCAACCAAATTAAAAGTAAACGAATTGCAAGCACATGATTGGATGTACATGATAGTAACGGTGGGGTAATAAACATGGGATTAATAATTATAATTCAGAAAGAAAAAAAAAGAAATAACATGTGGCCTCGTCTGGACCATTGGATGAAGGGAACAGACGGCTGGGAAGTCGTCTTCCCCATTCAAACCCTTGTCGGACTGGTTCACCGGCCGCCACCGCCGGAATTAGGGCTCCGCCCTCTTCTCCGGCCACCTGCAACAAAGATGACACCAAAACGCACGTGCGAATACACTATCCCGCCCAGATTTTCGTCAGGAATTCGAATATGGAATCAAAATTCAAAAATAACCAATATATATTGAAAAACGAAGAGGTTAAGGTTAGGGCATAAAACTTCAAACAGACCTAGCAAGCAATATACACGTCCAAACACCACAAAAATTACATCAGCATGATCAGTGACAATCACACAACAATATGCATGCTTAAAAAATGAGTTTCACGATAATCAAAATCAACCCTAACCTGAGATGGCTCCACACGTGTACTTGCTTTTGGCTGCAAATGGTGGTTGGGTTGCACTCTAGAGAGCACCAGGAGAAGGTTTGTGGAAGAACTTTTTGCAAATACCTTGTGGATCGTGAGATTTGTTGAAACAAAGCTTTAGGATTCAAATTCTCCAATCCTCCAAATGTCACGTGTAAAGCTGCCCAACCAGTGCATGAATAGGTTTAAATAGGCTAGGGTTTTCCTCTGATAGTGAATTGGGCTTGGGCAATTCCTTGTTTAATGATTTTTTTGAATAATTTTGGAAAATCACATTATGTGAATTACACCTCTCTCCATGCATGTATACTTAAGAATTCCATGATGGGTCACTTGCATTTGAATTGCTAATTACACCCATATTGGAATTGGGCCTTGAAACTTTTTGATTCATGACTTTTAAACAATTTGGGAATTTTGAATAATGGAGAATAAGTGAATAATAACCCATGAAACCACTTGATTAAAAAGCCAAAAATGCTCCTTAGGGATTGTTCTTGGATGTTGGAACATGTCTTGAAGCAATGGAATTAATCATAGGTCCATATGTCCCAAAATCTAAAAGTTGTGAAAATGAAACCCTAAAAACCACTTTGCCTTCTTTTGATCATATCCTGAGTTTCACAAATGCTATGGAGACCCACTAGTACTTGTTGGAAAGAGAAGAAAAAGATCTTCAACTTTCATGTTGGAGACAAATTCATTTGAAGCATCTTTGATGATGAAAAGTCAAGTTGAATGCAGTGCAGGAACTTGCCCAAAAAGGAAACTTCAAATTACAGGTCATTTCCATTTTTAGTAACTTTTGTACCAATCCTGATTTTTGATATATGGCATGAAACTTGACTTTTGATGACCATATGAGGATATGAGACCTTAAAACCCTTGAAGAGAACCTCAAAATTCCACAGTTGACTTCACCTCTCACTGTTGACTTTTACCCCATCCACCTGATTTCCAATCCATTGGCCAATTGAACTTCTCCTGAACCAAACTGATGGACAACCTCCCATCCCTAGATACTTAGGGACCCAGGGAATACCATAGAATCAAGTCTTGCCCAAAAAATCAGACATAAACTGACCTTATAGCAAACCCTAGTTTTGGTACCCTCAGTCTAGGAGGAAATAACACAGTCTCCAAATCCAAATTCCTCTGAATATGATGTGTATCCTCTCCAACAAAGATTAGATGTGCCATTTGATGATGATAAAAACCCAAGGAGCTTGCCCATTGGAGCAATAAACCCAAGAATCTCAAAACCCTAATCCATGCACTGGTTAGGAGAGAATGATTGCCACTTTGTTAACCCTCAATTTCGACGCCAGACAAAATCAAGTTTATGCTAATGTTAAAAAATTATTTTTAATGTAAAGAAGGCTTCGACCTAACTTTTAAGAGGCCTGAGTCGAATAAATGTGGAGAAACCTTAAAAAATGGCTAAGTATGGAAAAGGTTCTTCGACCATGGGAATGTAGCGCTGCAGTGGTTATATTAAGATTGGAGGGAGTTTCCAATATTTGTAATTCAAATAAGAGCAGTTGTGGACGTGGGAACAGTTGAGATCGAGGGGAAGGCGCCAAAGTCCACACGTTCGAAGCAGTAACCACCACTGAGTAGTTATTTCTTAGCACTATAAATAGGAGTTGGTTCTATGTAAATGGGGTGTTCATATTTTTGTACAAGTTACTCTAAGAAACTCAAAGTACCTGCGTGTAGAGAAACGAGTTCGTGAGAATGTACGTAATGTAACACCATTGTCTTCATTAATCTAATTTATCTTCAGCATGTTTACTTTCCATGCCTTTACAGTTTCTTGAAATTTATCTTCCATGCCAAATTTATGTTCAAAGCCATTTAAACTTTCTGCGTTTTACTTTCGACTGCATTTTACGTTCAAGCATTTAATCTTCAAACCTTTACTTTTCAAAGTCTTTCATTTTCAAGAACGTGAAGTTCTCCTTTAAATCAATTGCATTTATTTTCAAAGTCTTTTGCTTTCCAGCACTTTACCTTCGACAACACTTTTACTATCCCAGCCTTTACTTTCCAAGAACGTGGAGTTCGTCGCATTTTACTTTCAAAACCTTTACTAATTCGACGCCTTTAATTTTTGCACCCTTTACTTGCATCACTTTAAATTTCCAGTTTTGACTTTACTTTATTGCCTGTAGTCGAACGTGGAGTTCAGTTAGATTTTATTTTCAGCATTGTCGAACGTGGAGTTCAGTTTACATTTTCTTTAAGTTACACTTGTCTCTCGAACTTAGCACATGTCCTAGGATTTGTGTGATCGATCCTGCAAGTTAAATCAATTTGCGTTTAGATTGATAGATCAGAGGTTGTTTACCAAAATTCACAGTAAACAAATTAGCACGCCCAGTGGGACCCAGTGCTAAGTCAAACCTTTTTGTCAGCCTCATCTCTCTTGGTGAAGAAGTATTTTCGTTGCATGTTATTGAGAAGTGGGAAGTTAGCCACAGCAAACGAAGGGATACCAAAGAGAAGATATACTAAGAAGATGGCAACTAATGCTAATCAACAAGTTGATCCTCAAGGGAGTATTTCAAACACTCAGTCCAGTAGCAGTATTGGGACTCAAAGCACTCCATCACCAGTGTCTTCGACAGGAGGGCCGACGTCACTTCCATTAGTGGTGTCTGAACCAGGATCAACGTATACAAAGTCATATACTCAACCTGTGTTGGAATACATAGGACCACAAAGTTCTAATTCGCCAACACCATCAGGAGGAAATACAATGTACAGGCACGTTCCTCCACTAGGTTTTCCACATCCAGGGTCAAGGAGTCAACCCTATGGTATGCCTACATCAATGATGCAAAACCTGCAGAATGCTCCACCTGTATTTTCAGAAACTGTTGTGTCTTCGCCATTACAAGGGTCAGGATCAGGAGGACGAAACAACCAGAGTATAGACATTGGTTACTCTGTTCAAACACCTAGCCTTACAAATACATCCATAAATTGTTTGAGACAGCAGATGGATGAAAGTAACATGCAAATGGTACATACATTGTCTCAGACAATGGGAGAAGTTTTTCAACCTTTGATCCAAAATACAACCCAAACTAACCAACAACTGGCTGCACAAGTGGCACGCATGACTGATTTCATGGGAGTACCAGCAGTGGATCGAAGAGCGACGGTGGTCGAAGATATCCCAAGACGTCATCAACGTCAGATACCTGATGCTAACCTGGAGGATCAAGAGATGGTTGACCATTTCAGAGTCGAACCACCAAGAAACCAGATGCCATACCAGATGGAGGAAGAACCAGTAGTGATGGTGAATAGGAACCAAAACGCAGATCAACTACTTAGGCAGGTTCGACACCAGAATCAAGCAGAAGAAAATAATCTTGCAGCCATGATCGAAAGGATAATGACTAGGAATGGGATGAATTTTGGCTTCACCAGGCCAAATTATACATCACCTATAGTGGATTACATTCTCCAAGCAGAACTTCCCCCTAGGATGAAGGTTCCAAAGTTCAGCAAATTTTCAGGAGATACTACTGAGTCTACTGTCGAACATGTGGCTAGATATTTGATCGAAGCGGGCGAGATTGCAGCTGACGAAAGCCTTAGGATCAAATACTTCCCAAGTTCCCTTACCAAGAATGCCTTCACGTGGTTTACTATGTTGCCTCCAAATTCCATATACAATTGGACCCAACTAGAACGTTTGTTTCATGAACAGTTCTACATGGGGCAAACTAACATTAGTTTGAAAGAATTGGCTAGCATCAAGCGCAAAGTCACTGAGCCAATTGATGATTACCTGAATAGGTTTCGACTTCTTAAAGCCAGGTGCTTTACACAAGTGCCAGAGCATGAGTTGGTCGAAATGGCTGCTGGGGGTCTTGATTATTCCATTAGGAAGAAATTAGATACCCAATATCTTAGAGATATGGCCAAGCTGGCTGATAGGGTTTGACAGCTAGAAAGGCTAAAAGAAGAAAAAGCCAAATTCAGTAGGGGTAAAAAAGTAGCGTTTGTCGAATGCAAGGAGGATGTGGAGAGTCTGTATGGTGAACCATCTTGTTTCGACGAAAATGAGGTTGATGTTGCTGAATTAAAGCAAGGTCCACCTTACGCTTGCAAATTATTAGCTCCTTCAGAAGGAAAAAATCCTGTCGAATCTAACGACAAATTCCCTAAGAAAACATATACTTTCGACGTCACTAAATGTGATGAAATTTTTGATTTGTTAGTTAAAGATGGGCAAATGATAGTGCCTGCTGGTGCTAAAACGCCACCTTTAGAACAAAGAAAGAAAAGAGGTTTTTGTAAGTACCATAATTTTTTGGGTCATAAAACTTCTCAATGTTTTCTTTTCAGGGATTTGGTGCAAAACGCTATCCAGGAAGGAAGGCTGAAGTTTGGGGAAAAAGGCAAAGCTTAGATGAAGATTGACTCTGACTCGTTGCAAGTTGCAGAGGCCAACTATATAGAGCCTCATGAGGTTCAGATGGTGGAAGCCACAGGGGGATTCGACGAGTCAGTCAACATGGTGGAAGTTACTGAAGACTTCGCCATCAGTGCTGTGATGATTGAAGGTTCTAGTAAGCCTACAAGTGGCCTAAACGTTGATGGTACCAGTCTGATGTTGGTGACCAAAGAAACTGCTGATGAGTTTGTGGAAATGGATAATGCTGCTAAGGCTTTTGATGTAACCGTGAATGGGCGGAAGATAACAGCCAATGAAGGCATTAATATGGTCGAGATGGATGAGGAGTCTGATTCTAGTTCAGAGAGTATCAACACCAATGAGGCTATGGGTAGAAATGCCCCCAAAGTTCAAGTTGTTAAGGAATTGGAAGATGACATGCTCTTGGTTGGAGAGATGCTGGACATGGATGGTTGTCTGGTGGAAAATTGGATCTGTATGGATGCTGAAATTTTTTTCGAGACGTCTCCTGATGTCGAGAGAGTCAATGCTGAGGAGATGGTGGAGGCTGAGAAGGCTGCTTGGGAAAAAACTTCCCAAAGAGCTGCAAAAGCAGCAGTAGGTGGTGGCTGCTTGGCAAAGACCACTGAAAGTCTGGAAGCCAGCTTCTCCAAGATGCGCCTGAAGCACAGAATGGATGTCAAGATGGTCGAAATTACGGATCGAAAGGATGAACAATTGAGTAAGGTAGATGAGCAAGAAAAACTTAACAAAATGGCTTATCCTAAGCCGGAAGAGACAATTGTGGACTTCTTGCACCGTTGCCAGAAAAAAGACTCTGGGGTAATGTTGTGTCCCAGGTGCAGCGCCATTTTTGATGAAAAGGCTGCCCACAAGTTGGAAGGTGTTAAGAAGGCTGGCGAAAGCTGGGGGCAGAAGGTGAGCAAGGGGCATCGAGGGTTTGACCATAGGCGACTTTCGACAGGGCTAAAAAACCAAGCACCAGGAATTAGGCCAGGTACGTTCAAGCCAACGGCGAACGCACCAACAGGTAGTTGGATCAAACCTATCGAAGGGAGAGGACAGAAGAAAAAGTGGGAGAAGTTCGATGTGGAAAGAGGTGCGTCATTTGAGTACAGAAAAGAGAATCGCACCACAAACAAATCAGCATACATTTCATAGAATTACAAGGGTAACAACCCAATGTCTAGATCGCAATGGCGAAGAGAGCAGCGCAGGAGAAAAGCTGTTAGGGAGGCTCAGGTGCAAGGGGAGTCAAGCACCAATGCGGTTGGGGGCAACGAAGAAGATGCCCATACGACGAAAGCTGTTTACTATTCAGCCAGAAAAGAAGGTCGAAGAGGATGATGATATGACTGATAACTTCGACAATGAGTCAACAACTTCCCTAGACATTTTGGTAAATGTGGTGTCCGTGATGCCAAGAGAATTTAGTCAAGTCTCAGAGATCGAAGACTTAGACCAAACTGCTGAGTTGGAAATGATGGCACACAAGCCTGTGTGCTATTACATCATGAACAATGGGTGCGTTGAAGAACAAAATGCTTTCTTTGAGCGTCCCACGGAGGCAATGAAGGGTCACTTGAAGCCTCTTTATATTACTAGAAAAGTGGAGAACGTTCCTGTCAACAAGATTTTGGTAGACTGTGGTGCGACGGTTAATTTGATGCCAAGATTTCTGTTGAGCAAGATTGGAAAGTTTGAAACTGATACTAAACCCCACAACATGGTTCTGTCGAACTATGAAGGCAAAGTTGGTTCTACTCTGGGAGTGATTCAGGTAGATCTCACTGTGGGAACTATTACCAGACCAACAGTGTTCATGGTCGTCGAAACAAAGGCTAACTATAATCTACTTTTAGGAAGGGAGTGGATTCATGGGATAGGAGCGGTACCCTCATCTATGCACCAGAGAATCACAATCTGGAGACCAGATGGGATACTGGAAAACATTGAAGCTGATCAAGGGTACTTCAAGGTGCCTGTTAATCATGTGGACAGTAGGCAATTTGAGAAACATCTGGCGAACATTGCCCCATGTCCTCCAGCTGATTTTGAGTTTACACCTGACGAAGAAACGTTTTATTCGTTGTACTTACACCCTGTAGAAGGTTTCAGATGGGACAGGGAGGTACCAGGAGGAAGATTGCCATGCTTAGGCACACCTCCAATAGAGCCCACAGGGTGGGGAGATGAATTCAGTGATCATGGCTGAGTTCGACGCTATGAAAAGAATTTTGGCCTATGTGGCCGAAACAAAACTACAAGCGGCTTTGGAAGCCGCCAATGATTATATGGCTGGTGAAGCCATTTCTGAAGTGTATCAAGAAGGTCCTGGCAAGGACTTCGACCCAAAACCTCCAGATAAGGTTGAAACTGGAGGGCAAAGCCAAAGGCTCGACGCCATCTATGAAGATGAGCCTTTGGGATTTGAAAAGGATCCGTTGGCAAATAATATAAAAATGCTAGCACAAAATCCTTTGGAAGAAGTGGACCTCAGTGAGGGGGCAACCAAAAGGCCTACCTACATCAGTGCCAATCTTGATCCCCAGTTGAAAGTCGAAGTAGTCCAGCTATTGAAAGAATTCAAAGACTGCTTCGCTTGGGATTATGATGAGATGCCTGGTCTGAGCAGGGAATTAGTCGAAGACAAGTTGCCTGTGACGCCTGGGAAAAAATCAGTCAAGCAGAATCCAAGACGATTTGCACCAGAGATACTGTCAAAGATCAAAGAGGAAGTCGAAAGACTGCTTCGTTGCAAATTCATTCGCACTGCAAGGTATGTCGAATGGTTGGCTAATATAGTACCTGTTATTAAAAAGAATGGGTCTTTGAGAGTGTGTATCGATTTTAGAGATTTAAACTCTGCAACTCCCAAAGATGAATATTCAATGCCAGTAGCAGAAATGTTAATAGATTCTGCAGCAGGACATGAATATCTTAGTATGTTGGATGGATATTCTGGCTATAACCAAATATTCATTGCTGAGGAAGATGTTCATAAAACTGCTTTTAGATGCCCTGGAGCCTTAGGCACCTATGAGTGGGTAGTGATGCCTTTTGGTCTCAAGAATGCTGGTGCTACTTATCAAAGGGCAATGAATTCAATTTTCCACGATTTTATAGACACATTCATGCAAATTTATATTGATGATATTGTTATAAAATCTATTTCTGGGAATAGTCACATTGACCATCTTCGACAATCCTTTGAAAGGATGAGAAAATATGGTCTTAAAATGAATCCTCTTAAATGTGCTTTTTGTGTGCAGGCGGGGGATTTCTTAGGCTTTGTGGTCCACAAGAAAGGGATTGAAATAAATCAGAATAAAACCAAAGCCATAATGGAGGCGAAAGCGCCATCAACCAAAAAGGAGTTGCAGTCGTTGTTGGGCAAAATCAACTTCTTAAGAAGGTTTATATCTAACCTGAGTGGCAAAACACAAGCTTTTTCGCCATTGCTTCGTTTTAACAAAGATGGTTTGGAGTGGGGGCAATTGCAGCAGGAAGCCTTTGACAAGATCAAGGAGTACCTAAGCCACCCTCCAAATCTTTCACCACCTTGTAGAAGCAAAAGTATGAGATTGTACATAGCTGCTGCAGATAAAACTCTAGGGAGCATGTTAGCTCAAGAGGATGAAAATGGAGTCGAAAGAGCCATTTATTATCTTAGTCGAGTTTTAAATGATGCAGAAACTAGGTATAGCATGATTGAAAAGTTATGTTTATGCTTATATTTCTCTTGTACTAAACTAAAGCAATATATAAGACCTGTTGATGTGTATGTTTCATCTCACTTTGATGTTGTAAAACATATGTTATCTAAACCCATTTTGCATAGTCGAATTGGCAAATGGGCATTAGCATTGACAGAATTTTCCTTAACATATCAACCTTTAAAAGCTGTGAAAGGGCAAATAGTTGCAGACTTCATAGTTGACCATTCCATAAATGAAAATGATTTGAATTACGTCGAATTAAGATCTTGGAAATTATACTTTGTCGGATCAAGTCATAAAAATGGAACAGGAGTAGGAATATACATTATTTCTCCTGAAAAAATTCCAACAAAATTCAAGTACAAGGTCGAAGGTCCTTGTTCTAACAATGAGGCTGAATATGAAGCATTAATTGCTGGCCTTGAAATTTTGTTAGAATTGGGGGCAACTAGAGTCGAAATAATGGGAGATTCAGAATTGGTTATAAAACAAATCACAAAGGAGTATAAATGTGTTAAAGAAAATCTCATTATGTACTTTGTGATAGCCAATAGATTATTAAAGAAATTTGAGGTAGTGGCCATTCAACACATACCTAGAATAGAGAATCAAGTCACTAACGACTTAGCCCAAATTGCTTCTGGATACAAGGTGTCGAAAGAGAACCTTCAAGAAGTAATTGAGGCAAGAGGTAAGGTGGTGGTTGTTGGATTATGTCCATCAGACTTAGAAACAACTAAGATTGGGTGTATAGATGGCGAAAATTTTGAAATTTTTTCCGTAGATAATTTAACAGATGAAGATTGGAGAAAGCCCATAGTTGAGTATTTGCGAAACCCAACGGCTTCGACGGAACGGAAAGTCAGGTATCAAGCTTTGAGCTATGTGCTGATGGGTAATGAATTGTTTAAAAAGACCCCTGAGGGAGTCTTATTGAAATGCCTTAGTGAGGCAGAGGCGTATTTAGCACTTTCGACAGTACATCGTGGGGCATGTGGAGCACACCAAGTTGGCCAGAAGATGAAATGGTTGTTGTTTCGACAAGGCATGTATTGGCCCACTATGCTAAAGGATTGCATAGAATTTGTTAAAGGGTGCCAAGAATGTCAAATTCATGCTGGCATACAACACATCCCTGCAAATGAATTACATTCTATAGTGAAAGCATGGCCTTTCAGAGGATGGGCTTTGGATATAGTGGGAGAGATTCGACCAGCATCTTCAAAGAACCAGAGATATATTTTGGTGGGAATTGATTATTTCACCAAGTGGATTGAGGCAATACCACTGGTGAATATAGGTCAGGAAGATGTTATTGAGTTCATTCAAAATCACATTATTTATAGATTTGGTATTCCTGAAACAATTACTACAGATCAGGGATCCGTGTTCACTGGTCGAAAGATGCAGGAATTTGCCAAAGAAATAGGTTTTAAGTTATTAACTTCTACACCTTATTATGCTCAGGCCAATGGGCAAGTCGAAGCGGCCAATAAGGTAGTGATTGGACTAATCAAGAAACATGTGGGAAAAAGGCCTACAAATTGGCACAAGACGTTAGACCAAGTTCTTTGGGCGTGTCGAACATCCCCCAAAGAGGCTACCAACACTATCCCATTTCGACTCACTTTTGGTCATGATGCAGTATTACCTGTTGAGATTTATCTACAGTTTGTAAGAGTTCAAAGACATCATGAAATTCCCTCTGAGAATTATTGGGAAATGATGATGAATGAATTAGTGGATTTGGATGAAGAAAGGCTTAGAGCCTTGGAGTTGCTGAGAAGACAAAAGAAGAGGGTCGAAGAATCCTACAACAAAAAGGTTAAACCTAAATCTTTTGCATGTGGGGAATTGGTTTGGAAGGTGATTTTGCCCATGGATCGAAAAGATAGAACATTGGGCAAGTGGTCCCCTAAGTGGGAAGGACCATTCCAAGTCATACAAGTGTTCTCTAATGGAGCTTATGAAGTATAAGAGTTAGACAGAGATAAAAGAATCTTGAAAGTAAATGGCAAGTATTTGAAAAAATATAAGCCTATGCTGCAGGAGATTCATATAAAAACATAAGCTTTATTTGATAAAAGAAAGCCAAAATAGGCCAAGTCAGGCTAATATGGCATACAAAGTGAAGAGAAAATAGTACAACATTTTTCTTTCTCAGGAAAAGGTTATTCATAATCTCTCCAATCTATGGATTTGAGGAATTCCACATAATCTGCATCTGGCTCATCATCAGAATCTTGGGTGCTGGAGCGCCCTTTCTTGGAGATCTTTATTTTGGTTTCCTTTTTCTTGGCTAAAGAGGCTGCTCCAATGGAGGCATTGGGTTGTTGGGGCGCCTCTACTTTCTTTGTTTCCTCAGTTGCCTTGGCCTTTCCAGCCATCTTCTTGGTTGGAGGTTTCTTTGAAGTATTCATGGTTGCTTCTACGCAAAACATGGTCAGATGGAAGAGATTTATAGAGGCTAAGGGCTGGTTGGATTGGCCAGCCAAACGGTGGAGATAGGTGAGTGATTCTTGGAAATAGCCTGAGGGCTATGATACAAGTGTCACTTTAAAGCTAGAGGCTTATGCCTTGGAATTTAAAGCTGGAAGGGTGACTTTCCAAGAAAAAATAGAACGCTTTAATTGCGAATTTGACTGGTAAAAATAACAATAGAGAGCATCATTCATCATGCAATATAGGTTGAAAGCAGTTAAAGGGCAGAATAATAATGATAAATTAAATCAGTGCCAACAGGCATAAAATTGTCATTACATAAAAAGCCTGAAAAGGCCAAGGAACAAGTGATGATTAGACAAATGAAATAAAGGTGTCAAAGGTATCAGAAGGGAAGCCTCGACGCTAACTGAGAAAAAGATTCTATGTGATATTTGAGGCGAGCATTGCACAAAGATTCGTCAAGTTTTACTTCTGCGAGCTCTTTCTCATATCTTTGGGTCGCCTCAATACGATCAATAGCATGCTTCGTCTCTTTAGCTATCTCAGTGTCATCGAGTTGGCGCAGATCATGGTTGCGGTTTTTAGCATTTGCAATTTTAGCTTGTAGCTCTGTGATCTGTTGCTTCCATACTTCAATGTCCTTCGTGTTGGAGGCTATCTCGTCTTGCTTTTTCTTTTGATCAGCCTCCATACGTTGGATCTCTTCGTACGCCTCTTGTGCACTACACCAGGCTGCACTCTCACAGCCAGATGTTCTCTCGATGGTATCCTTGATCGAGGGAAGCAGTTTTATTTTTGCAGCTATTTGGTTTACCACAGCAGTTAGCTCTATCAGAAAACCAGAGACATCTGGATTGAGGGAAGTGAGCTCAATCTTTGCAAGGGTGTCCTTCAGGTAAGCAGTTGCAGTTGGATCTGAGGCCAGAATTTTGTAAATATCCCCTTTGAGGAATTTTTTCTTGATGGCTTGGAGAATTGATTGGGCGAAGTCATCTAGTGCTGAGGTCGAAGAAGCAGAGGAAGAACCATGCCTTTGCTCAAGAATTAATTTGGCAAACTCACGTGGGTTCGACCACTTGAGCACTATCAGCGAGTCCCCAGATAGTGCAGCGACCATAGGCGAAGGAGTATGGTGGGGGCGAGGCTCAGCTTGTTCTTCTTCCTCCTCTGATGATTCCTCTTCCTCTTCATCTTCTTCTCTTCCCATTTCCTCATCAGATTCATCAGCAGCTGGTTGCACATTCTCCAGCTGATCAGCCGGTGTGGTTTGATCAAGAGTGGCATTATGTGTTTGGATTTCAGGTTCACGCCTTTCGTCTTCAACCATCTGGCCCTTATCCATGGAGGTACTCGGATTGATAAGTGGTGGGCTTGAAGCGTCATCCTCATCAGAGTTAGCTCCCTCTGCTTGTGCGTGCTGAGTTGGGGTTTGAACTGGTGCTGCAGTAGCTGCTGTAACATGTGGATTAGGTTGATTAATCTCACTCAAACCAGAGCCAATATCAGAAGATAGGTGATAAGTTGGCTCACCTTGGCTGTTGAGAAGCGTGGTGGTGAGGCTTTCTGAAGTTGGGTGAGGGACGGATTCGTCAAGTGTGGCGGCGGCGAAGTTGCTTGGAGTTGGTCGAGGATCCGGATTGTTGATGATGGATGCCTGAAGAACACAAGTGGAGATAATGAGAATGAAATAATAGGCGGAGGATGTCAAGCCTAATAGAAAAGATAATGGTGCGCATACCTGAGTTTGTTCAACAGCAGGACTTGATTCTTCAACCCCATGGTCACCAAGAGGGGTTCTCGAGGCTACCTTGGAGGGTTCCTTCTCGACACCACTTGTGGTGGATGCCTTTTCGAGTATTTTGGCCACCTTCGAATGAGGTGGGCCAGCAGGTCCAGAGGCCTTTATGGGTTTTTTCCTTTTCCTCGTGAGAACCTCTTCAGGAGATTCATCTGAGGCCTCTGAAACTGTAACCACAGCTGGGGCATCCTTCTTACCTTTCTTGGAAGGTGTTGGAGGCTTTCGACCAGTCTGAAGAGGCAGTGAAAATAAGGAAGAAATTCATAGAGTACAAGTACAAACAAAAGGTGCAAAGTATACCTGTGTATTCCCTTGGTCTTTGCCACTTTGCAAGGTGGCAGCTCTAGTCGAAGCAGCTTTCCTAGGCACAGCTGAAAGATAGCACACAATGGTTACAAGTTAATGATTACATGACTAGTCATAAAGCCATGGAGTAAGGATCCCAAACCTTCATATATTTCAGATTCAACGCGAACGTCCTGAATTCCTATATGAAGGTGCCCGTTAAAACTGTCAAACGTATGCTTAGTCGAAACCACTCGTTGGGCTTTTGGCTGAGACTGCTGTCGAAGAAGCTTTAAATGCTCCCCACAGACAAACCAATCTGGAAATGGAGGGGCAAGCGCCACTCCAAAATCAGCATTAGGCAGTCGAGGGAACTTTGGGGAAAAAAGTTTAAAAGCTACCTCATAACATTTCTCTCGAGGGACGTTGGGAGGAATTTTCAGTTGATCCAGCTTTTCTAGAAATTTTCTCTTTAGAGTAACAACAGCCTCATGAATGGTTCGACTAAGATCATCTGGTCGATAGATAGTTTCAAAATATTTTTGAAAAGCCTGTATTTCCTCAATATGAGTGAACTTACTTTTTTTCGTCTTGTCCTGCACATGGAGGAAAGCTTGGTCAAGTAACGAAGAAAACGTAGTCGCATCAAGAAAGTGCTCATTATAATGCTTCAACCACCATTGGTGGAAGATTGAAGTGCATAAAGGAAGGTTCGAAAAACACAGGGGAGTGGATGTTTATTTTTTCGTTCCTGATGTTGAGTGCTTCAGAGACGTTCTCCTCGTCGAGGTAGGCGGTGTGAAGAATCACTTGACCCTTTTTCTCATATAAGCACTGAGGGAAACTCTGGGCCAGCCCAAATTGTTGAGAAACCAAGTTGGGTTGGTAGGAAATTAACGCTGATAAACCTCTCCCTAGGTTCAGCCTGTGGACAATAAATCTAGGAATCAAAAAGGCTTCCCAGATGGCAACAGACTCTGGATCAAGGGGTTGGAGAGGATTTGGAAATGGCCTTCGAAACCACTCAGGGCCATGGCTTCGTCGAACAAAGGGTGCCATGCTAGGAGTAAACTCATAGCGTTTGGCGAACATCATTATGTAACTGGTGAAAGCCCTTTGAAGGTTTTCACCATCATCGTTAGGAGTGAGCTTAGCCAGACGTGTCCCTTCGACGTTCCTCTCTCTGATCTCAGCAGAAGCTTCATCGACTATGCCTTTTCTGGGGAGGCTAGCCTCAAAGGTAGCATTGAGCCACAGTTGAAGTAGCCAAAGAGGGCCGCTCAAATGCATAGGACCTTGGGCGTCCACATTCTTCAGTCGAGAAGCCCCTTCACTGATAGATTCGTAAAGGTTCGCTAGAATGAGTTCACTCAGGCAGGTCCCTCTGTTGTGGTGGAGTTGGTTTGCCAGGGGCAAGTACTTCTTAGCCACTTGCAAAGACTTGGTACAAAAAACATACCTCGACAGCCAGACTGTGAGGAAAGCAATGTGTTCTTCATCAGATACCTCATCATCTTCTTGCTTGAAGTGGTGCTTGATAAAAAGGGTGTAGGTCAGTTTTGAGCCTGCAATGTTGATGGTATCATCAGCATCAACCTCAGGATTGTAGACAAGACCATCTGGTCGAAGCCCCGTGATGGCAGCTACGTCAAAAAGGGTTTGAGTGACCATTCCACATGGCAGGTGGAATGTATAATGGGTGCTGTCCCAAAAGTACAAAGATGCTGCCAACATGTTCAAGCAATAGGGTATGTGGGTCTTCGACAGCATCAGAAGATCATAGATCCCTATCTCCTTCCAATGGTCAGCTTTAACTTTCTCCATCTTTGCCATCCATTGGTCGAATTCCTTTAAAGGGTTGACGGCTCTCATCAGTCTGGTGCCATCAGTGAGATAGCCAACATTGAGCTTGGGTAAAGGGATCTCTTCAGGGGAAGCTCCAGCAGCAGAATTAATTTTAGGGAGACTCTTTTGCCCTAATGGTTTGGATTTCCGGTACGATGGGAAAAACTCACTCAGCTTCTCGTTGGAGATATCCACCTCAGCCAAAGGACCAGATAATGCATAAGTTTTATCAGACATAACAAGGGGAATCATTACCTGAGATTGGTAGATGGCTCTTGCTTCCGTAGAGGTAGGTTCCGGCATACAACGACGGTTATCTACCAGTTGAGGGCCTAGGATGTTAGCAAACGGTGGCATGGTTTGCTTGAATGGAGTGACTTTGCCCTTTTGGGTCTTCTTTGCTTGAGGATCAATGTGGGAGGAGGCCATTGTTGAAGAAGATGGAAAGATGGTATCTTTATTAGGTTTGCGCAAAAAACTGAAGAGAAGAAGAGTTGCTGAGAGTACTAAAGGATTGGAAAGATCACAAAGTGGCGGAAATGGGTATATATAGATATTTGAAAACCTTTAGGGACTTGGATCCACCGTTGAAGCTGAGGGGTTGGTGGGACACGTGGCTTCCTCCTGAAGGCGTGATGGAAAGGAGCAGTTATGCGCAGACTGTTAACGTCTATTTTCAAGAAAGGCGTTATGATGAATACGGCTGAAAAAACGTTTTAAGGATTTGTCATGATGGCGTGACGTCAGAGGCGTGGGATTAAAGAAACTGAATAGTTTAGCTATTAGGGAATTAGTGGGATGTTCAGTTAAGGCCATGCAAATAGGCGTCGAAATAAGCATTATGTCAAGAAATGGCCTTCCTACCAAGTCTGGCGAAAGGACATTCCTTGGGGGCAATTTGTTAACCCTCAATTTCGACGCCAGACAAAATCAAAGTTATGCTAATGTTAAAAAATTATTTTTAATGTAAAGAAGGCTTCGACCTAACTTTTGAGAGGCCTGAGTCGAATAAATGTGGAGAAACCTTAAAAAATGGCTAAGTATAGAAAAGGTTCTTCGACCATGGGAATGTAGCGCTGCAGTGGTTATATTAAGATTGGAGGGAGTTCCAATATTTGAAATTCAAATAAGAGTAGTTGTGGACGTGGGAACAGTTGAGATTGAGGGGAAGGCGCCAAAGTCCACACGTTCGAAGCAGTAACCACCACTGAGTAGTTATTTCTTAGCACTATAAATAGGAGTTGGTTCTATGTAAATGGGGTGTTCATATTTTTGTACAAGTTACTCTAAGAAACTCAAAGTACCCGCGTGTAGAGAAACGAGTTCGTGAGAATGTACGTAATGTAACACCATTGTCTTCATTAATCTAATTTATCTTCATCATGTTTACTTTCCATGCCTTTACAGTTTCTTGAAATTTATCTTCCATGCCAAATTTATGTTCAAAGCCATTTAAACTTTATGCGTTTTACTTTCGACTGCATTTTACGTTCAAGCATTTAATCTTCAAACCTTTACTTTTCAAAGTCTTTCATTTTCAAGAACGTGAAGTTCTCCTTTAAATCAATTGCATTTATTTTCAAAGTCTTTTACTTTCCAGCACTTTACCTTCGACAACACTTTTACTATCCCAGCCTTTACTTTCCAAGAACGTGGAGTTCGTCGCATTTTACTTTCAAAACCTTTACTAATTCGACGCCTTTAATTTTTACACCCTTTACTTGCATCACTTTAAATTTCCAGTTTTGACTTTACTTTATTGCCTGTAGTCGAACGTGGAGTTCAGTTAGATTTTATTTTCAGCATTGTCGAACGTGGAGTTCAGTTTACATTTTCTTTAAGTTACACTTGTCTCTCGAACTTAGCACATGTCCTAGGATTTGTGTGATCGATCCTGCAAGTTAAATCAATTTGCGTTTAGATTGATAGATCAGAGGTTGTTTACCAAAATTCACAGTAAACACACTTGTGAACTCTTGATGATGTGATAGACCAAATAGGACCTTCTTGGACTGCCTCAGGCACCTTGACCCCATGCTAAGAACCAATGATATGCACATATGATAATGCAAAATGCAATGCAACATAAACCAGTTAGTAATAAAGTAAGGAGGGCAAATTTTGGGGTGCTGCAGTATCCTATTTCATCAAAGCCTTCTTCAGCAGCACATTCAAAGACGACCCAGTGTCAACTAACATGTGCGACATTAAGGAACCACGACATTCCACTGAAATATGCAGACCGTTGTTATGATTCCTCCCAGCCGGGGTCAGATCTAAATCGGTGAAACCCAAGCCATTACCAGCTTTCACATGAGCCACAACCCCTTCTAACTGATTGACAGATATTTCCTGCGGTACATAAGCCATGTTCAAAACCTTCAGTAATGCATTTCGGTGTGCCTCGGAGCACAACAGTAAAGATAGGATGGAAATCTTCGATGGAGTTTGGTGAAGTTGATCAACAATCTTGAAATCACTTTTCCTGATCAACCTCATAAACTCTTCTACGTCTTTTGAGAAAGTATCCCCAACTGGCTTTGTCATAGAATTATTTGCTTCCTGCCTCTGTACAGACTCATCCATCATCTGTTTAACTTTGTCTTATTTTGAACTGCCAACTTGATCCTCGGACGGAATAAAGACTCTACCACTCCTAGTGATAGCCCCTGCTTCAACAAGATTTTCAAAACCTGTATTCACAGCTGATGTCTCTACCAATTCCTGCTTCTTACCATCAACAAACACCTCGGCCCCATAGTTCCATGGGATGGCCTTGGTACTCTCATGCGGGACTGGTCCAGGAACAGTGATAATGACCGGCGTTGGTCTCGCCAACGCTGATATAGTTATTGTCTTGAACGGAATTGTTATTGTGGCAACATCAATCTCTCTGTCAGTAACTTTACTCTGCCTACAACCCCTGTCAAACTGCAATATCCCTGCACTGATTATTTTCTGAATACTTGCTTTCAATAAATCACAACCGCCTGGCTGCGACACACATTCGACACAACCTTCATCACAGCCGGGAAATACCCCTCCCTTCAACAGTCTTTCCTTCACCACACCCAAGGGAGTTTGGACTTCGTTCACATCTGAAATCAAACTCAAGCCTTCACAGTCTTTAATAATAGCATTGACCCTCGGCTCACCGTGATTCGGCATCGGGTTCTGATTCACATTTGGAACATCATTGGAGAAATTGATGGCTTGGAATCCACTAAATCTTGAACCAGATGCTTAAAAGCTCTACAGTTCTCAGTATGATGTCCGGGTGCTCCAGAGTGGAATTCACAGTGGGCGTTGGCGTCATAACCGGGAGGCGGATTACCAGTAGGTGGAGCCAATGTTCTCTTTTAAATTAACTGTAGCTTTAACAAGTGCTGAAATAATTGAGAGTAGGGAATAGGCGGAGTGTCAAGATGCCTATCCCGCCTAAACGCATTCTGTGGTCTGCGAGGAACCTGATTTTGTTGTTGAGACACTGCTGGCTACTGAGGTGCTGTTGGAATGGTTACAGAAGCCACCTGCTGATTGAAGTTCTGATGAGGTCCTTCTCTACCACGATATGAAAACACAGAGTTTGTATTTCCCTCCTTCTTCTTGTAACCACTGGCATAAGGTTTCTTACCTCCTCCAGATGAGGACCCATCACCGCCTGATATTTTTTCTGCCTTAATTCCGCTTTCCACCATCTCTCCTACTAGGATCAAATCAGCAAACTTTCCAATCATACACGGTACCAGCTTTTCATAGTAATGACCTTGCAAGGTGGCCATAAACATACTTATCATTTCTCGCTCCAACATGGAAGGTTGAACCCTCGCTGCTAGTTCTCGCCACCTCTGAGCGTATTCCTTGAAACTCTCATTGTTCTTCTGTGACAAATTCTACAGCTGTGTTCTGTTAGGAGCCATGTCAGTGTTATATTGATAGTGTCTAATAAATGCCCCTGCCAGATCTCTCCAACTATGCACATCCTTCCTTTCTAGTTGCATATACCACTCCAGGGATGCCCCAGATAGGCTATCCTGGAAGCAATGCATCATCAGCTTCTCATTCTTCGCATGCGCAGCCATTTTACTCGCGTATGCCCTGACATGAGTCCTTGGGCAAGTCATACCATTGTACTTTTCAAAAGTAGGAGTCTGAAACTTGTGTGGGATAACAACGCCTGTAACCAGCCCCAAATCCTCTAGATCCATACCCAAAGCATCCTGATTTACAACACCCCTCAGTTGTTCCTCAATTAATCTGAACCTCTGATCATTGTCAATCTGGGGAGCAATATCCCCACCTGGAACAGAGAATGCATCTTCCTGAAGATCATCATACTGACGACCATGAATTGCGCCGACACTGTTACCTCCCCCCACTACAGTGGGAACCACAACATTTTCTCCTCTGCCCGGAGGGATCACAACACCAGTAACAGGAATACCTCCGTCCGGAGGGCCATTCTGAACATTATTACCAGTAACACCAGTATGAAGTCCTCCATGAAGGACACCCTCCTCATCAATTCTCGCAATCAGTGGCTGAACGAGAGTCCTCAACTGCTCTTGGCCTTGAGCAACCCCTTGCATTAAATCCATGAATTGGTTCATGCGAGTCCGCATCTCAGTCATCTCATTTTGTAGCTGATCCATGAGTCTCTTCTAATTTTGTCTGGTAGAATACCGATGAATGTGCTGATCTGCAATCCTGTACTGAGATTAGAACAAGATAAGAATACCAGAGATAAACACCTGTTATGCAGAATGATTATGAATATGCAAATGCACATGAACATGTTTGAATATTCGCAGGGCGATCCACCCCTTGATTCCAGTGTAACAACAAGATAGAACGGAACTTCTGCTCATACATTAAGAAAACCAGAGGAAAACCAAATGTCAACAATCACAAATCCAATATGACAAGTCTGAACACAATAATCATAGATCCCAACCAACAAACCTGGTGGTGATCCAAAAACAACAAGAGAAAATAGAAAACTACGGCATGTCATCAAAGTCCACCAGTGCCAATCCCCCCATCCATCATGCTTTTTGCTCCAGTCTTGAATTTCCTTGAACAGCGTTTTGGTGTCGGGATGCTTCGGTCTCTGAATTAGCTCTTGAATGAGAACGTCTCCCCTATGCATGATCCCTTCCAAGTATCGACAATGCAACTCCCAAGCGTCTTCTCCAGAAACACCATCCATGCTAGGACCCTCATTTCTAGGTCTCTTCACTTTAGCTTGGATCTTCAGTTCCTCTATGGAGGCTATGGCTTCATTGAGTCGACCCTCGACTGCTTGTCTCTTGAATACCCCTGACAGGATCTCAGCGTCTTTTTTCTTGAGCTTCGACTTCAACTGATCAATCTGAGCTTGGTAATCGTCTTTCTTTCGCTTATTATCAGCCATTGCAATTCCTCGGTGAGCATTGAACTTGTGAATTTTCAACAAAGCCTCGGCCAATTCCTCCTTCTTAGACTTGAGAACCTTACTGATACCCTCTAGAGCTTGCTTCATCCTTTGTCTGGATGTGACCTTGTCAGCTAGCTCCTTTTCTTCCTTAGCGAGAAGCTGTGTCTTCAACTTGGCGATATGAACAGCTTCACCCCGCCCATGTTTCAACTGGTAAATCTCTCTGTGTAGCTCACCGTTTTCTTCTCGCAGCTTTTCCTTTTTAGCCCACAACTTGTTAAACTTCTCTATTTCTACTGTGGTAGGAGGCTCAATCAGCAAGGGGTAAGATGGTGGTTCTTTGGAGAATGGCAAAAGCTCCTCCTCTACCCTTTTCTGAATCCAATCTTCATATGCAGGAAAAATTCTGTTGTTGCTCTTCCCAAAAGAAATCTTCCCCTTCTTATGACGATCTTCCCAAGTATTCGCAGCTTCTTTTAACAGTTCTGGATTGATTTCCCCACTCAGATATAAAGATTCTTGGACCTCATCGTCTCTTGGTGGCTCTTTCAAGGCATACCCGAATTGCCTAATAGCAACAATAGGGTTGTAGTTAATTCCCCCTTTCCTTCCAATTAGAGGCACATTTGGGAGACCTCCACAACTAATCATGATATCTTGGCCCAAAAAATTACGGTTAACCCAAATCATATTATCTGCTCTCGTGCCCATCAATCTTTTGGACCTCTCCAAAGTTCCTTGAGTATCTACAAATGCCCCAGATGTGGGAAGACGATCAGCGAACCATTTGTAGAAAACTGGCGCACAAAAATAAAGGGGTCCTCCCCTCCTCTTCTCGTTCTTATAATGCACTGAATAATACAGATCCCCAAGCAAAGTAGGTACCAGATTCTTCATGGTAAATATCCGGACGGCGTGCATGTCCACAAAATCCTTCATATTTGGGAACAACACCGTTCCATAGACACACATAGCCAAGATGGCGTTGAAAACTGACCAACATCTAGCCTTAGCATACACAGCAGCCCGTTCTACCAAAAATTTCACATGAAAGCCTTTACACCCTCCCTTACTAGCAATGTTATTCTTCAACAAAGATGGATCCAAATGCAAAGCCTCGAAAACTTTTCCCAAATCAGGAAGTTCTTCAGAAGGATAGAAAGGAGCTTCTTATTTAATGGAAACATCCAGAATGAGAGCAAATTTCTCCAATGTCGGAGCCAAAAGATAATCAGTGAATAGAAAACAACGCAGGTGAGGGTCATAGAATTGCACCAGAGTGTGCAAAGCCCTATACTCGTATTCAGTGATGTTGCGAGCAAAATTCAGAATTCTTCCATACTCTCCTCTAAAGTCTGCCAATACCCCGGGTTCTGCCATAAACAGAATCTTGTGAACAGTATCCAGAAAAAGTGATGGGAACTTATACACTACGATGTTCTTTCTCTTCTCAGTACTCATCCTTAATAGTCTTCAAAAACCAGAATCAAAGTTAGGATGCAGCCCTGCAAATGAATAAACATGTTAGGATGCAAAAATGATGATGCAAATGCACACATGGGTTCAAGGATGCCACACAGACTGGACAACTGCTGCACTGAACCACTGTATAATCTCAAAGGTCTGCCCAAATACCCAGAATACCAAAATAACCATAGTGCCACACTAATAAATCTGCTGACTAGAAAACCGGGTATGTTGAAGGTCGAGGTTATCTGCAAACCTGTAAACACCCTGCCCTCTCACATGTGGGTACTAGAAAGCCGAGGATCCTCAATATCACGGGCTCTCAGGTTGAGAAATGATGATACGTTCACCATTTCTGGTTTGGCATCATCACCAATCGAGGAGGACTCAACTGATTCCCCTCAAAAGAAAACATCCTATGGCAAGTCCTCAGTTTCGGCACTGAGGTCGAGAAGCAATAGTACATTCATCCCTCGGGGTACAGTACTATCGCCAATCGAGGAGTGCTTCCACTGATTCTTTCCCAAAAGGAAACCCTATAGCAAGTTCCTAGCATTGGGTCCTCGGATTGACATGTGTAATGGGTTTGCCATTTCTGGTCTGCCATTATCACATCTCGGGAGGAGTGTCGTTACTGAGTCCTCGGGAATGGTCGCCAGAGTCAACAGTTTTCCAGGTTACATTCAATCATCTGCACCAATGCGCGGGATAGAACATTACCAAAGAGAACCTCGTTTGGATGTGGAGTTTTCATGTATACTACGTCTGGCCAAATGCCACACAAGTCACATTACTTGCCACGCTAATCCTACGTGTATGCTCAAGCCTGGGTATTGGGCTTATCTCTCAGAACTCCTAACCCGCCAAACAGAGAAACAGTGCAGCAGCTGATAATAATATGCAATGCAGAAAATGCGGTAAAAATAAAATACAACAAATAAAGCAAAACAAAAAAACAAAACACCCAAAGAGAACAAAGACAAGCAAGCGCTAGGATAGACTCGCTAAAGGGGATGGACCAGCATAGGTCAACCAGACTTTCCCCAGCAGAGTCGCCAGCTGTCGCTCCCAGGATTTTCATCCAGGTACAAACGCGAAAGTGGCGCGGAACACAGAGTCGCCAGCCGTGTAAATTTATCCCAAGAGAGGGAAAGGGAACACCGCATAAACCTGAGGAAGAGGGAAAGGAATGGTCATCGCAACCATTGCCTGGGTTCGGGAGTCGGTTACACGAGGGGAAGGTATTAGCACCCCACGCGTCCATCGTACTTGATGGGATCCATGCTTGTTGTCTATTCTAAGGGTGAGTTATCCTAACATCTAGGGCTGCACTAAACGGGGGAGGGGAAAACAAAGACAGACTCGGTAGGAAGTCGACGTCCTAGGCCTACGTACTCCCTTTGTGCAATGGGAAATTCAAAGTCAACGTAGTTCGGACCAAGCTCTTTTTGTGTTTTTTATGAGCGACGTTAAGTTCGCGTCCGACAATTAGGGTCGATGCCTGTTTGCGACTCAGACGGAAAGTAACGTGCCCTTTTTGAAAATAGCCTTTAGTTTGACGATCTCGAAGGACAAAAAAGGTTTGAAGTTTGTTTGTATTTTTTAGGACAGAAGTGACTTGAGTTAGTTCATGACTCAACTTGAACTAAAGTCTATGACACGGGAACGAATGCGTCGCATGGTCGTCCCCAATGGGACGTATGCTCAACACTCTAGAAGAGAGAAGGGGGACCCATCAATCTTCATTTCCTATGTTTAAGGCTTGTGTGCAAGGCATGTCGACCTTATTAAGTATCTTAGAAATGTTTTAAGATGAGAAGAGGGACTCAAAAGAAAAGAAAGAACATTACAGGGAAAATCTATCCTAATATTATCATGCAAAGATGGCCCTAAGGGGAGGTTTAGAGGGAGACTACCCTATGGAATTTAGCCCTAATGTTATCATGCAAAGGTGGCCCTAAGGGGAGGTTTGACAACAACCTAAGCCTAAAGAAAAGCAAAGATGGGAGAAAGAAGGAGTGAGAGTGGACATGGATAACTATCCACACCCTCAAATAACTTACCTCAGCCCCTGCATAAAAGGTTAGTACAAACAGATATAAGTGACAATAAGACAAATGAAACTCAAACAAATCACAAACCAAAGAGAGATGGTTATAAACCAAATGGAACTCAACCAAGACAGAATGTGGATGACCTAAACATGAATTATGAAGTCAAAGAAGCAAACCCAAATGATGGCACAAGTGCCTTCTCAAACAAGTAATCAGACATGATCAAGGATGTGCGTACAAGAAGACCTCAAACAAAGAGCAATCTCATAATTAGCAAAACATCTTCTAAAATTACCGGATTAAAACTTAACACACCTCAACCAGTGGCAAACAATATGTCAAAAGCTCATGCCAAAATTCCCCAGATATATCTCTCAAACAATTATGCAAAGTCAAATGAGAATCATGGTTCAATATGCAAATGAAAAGGACTAAAATGCAATATGAAATGATTTTAAAAATGAGAGAAATTTTTTTTAATGCAATTCAATATGTTGGGGAAACAATTCAAAAAGAATGAGTTCCAAACGTTTTATGGATGATGAGAAACAAATTCTACAATGCAATGTGTGCAAAATGAAACAAATTCAAAAAGAAATTATTAAAATAATTAATTCAGACCCCAAAAATAAAATAAAATAATAAAATACAATTTGGGAAAATTTTATAAAATTATAAATATAATTCATGAATTTTTTGGGAATTTTTTAATGCAAGTATCTATTTTTAAAAATTAAAATGCAAAACAATAATTAAATGAAAAGAGGAAATAATTAAAATAAGCATGGGGTGCAAATAGCAGCTAGAACACGTTGAAAATGATAATGGGCTTAAATAGGGGGTGCGGAAAGCAAGCCCAATCCACTGAAATCCAACAGAAAAAAATAAAAGGAACACGTGCTCCCAGTCAAATGATTTGACTCAGTACCAACCATAGGATCAATCCAACGCCCCCAGTCAGTCAACACAAACACAAGGTAGTCAAGATAGACGCTCCAGATTAAGCAATACACCATAATAAACATACACACGCACACACTAAATCACCTAGAATTTAAAATAAAACGCACATGAGAGGCACACAGAATTTTAATGCGTCGGCATCAATTAGACCACATGATTAATCAGACGCATGTAAATAAGTCAACGATTCAGAAATTAATCAAGATGAGCAGTTAGGATTGCACGCACATGATAGTTAACATAGGCTAGCAAACACACGAACCATTAAATTAAAACATATTTTTAAAAGACGTGGCAATGTATAGACCGTCAGATCTGGCTAATGGACGACCAGGATTTCATCTTCCCCACAAACCCTACCTCGCCGGAGAAAGAAAACCAGACGCCGGAGCCCTAGCTCTTGTCGTCCCTTCCGGTGACCTGCAACTCAAAAGAACCCAGAAAATGTAAACAAGTATACCTTCTTGACCAGAATTTCACCAGGATCAATAATATCACATCAAAAATAAAAAACAATGCATCAATAAGGAGATTCGAATGAAACAAAGTTAGGTCCAAAACTTTCAAACTCACGAAACAATCAAATCATACGTCCAAACTCAAAACAAAATACATAGACATCATCAGTGACAACCACAGATCATTATGTATGTCAAAAATTTGAGTTCTAAGATCATGAAAAGTGCCACTAACCTGAGATCAAGCAACACGTATCCTTGCTGTTAGTCTCAAATGAGGTTTGCTCCGTGCTCTATGAATCCCAAGGGTTCAGATTGTGAAAGATGTTTTGGAAAAACTCTTGTAGATTGTGAGATTTGAAACAATGAAGAATTAGGGTTGAAAGTTTTGTTCTCCTCAAAATCACGTGTCCTCTCCCTCAACCAGTGCATGAGTAAGCTTAAATACCTAGGGTTAATCCACTGATAATCACTTGGGCCTTGTTAATTCCTCACTTAATGAGTTTAGAGTGATTTTGGAAATTTGCATAATGTGAAATACAACCTCCTCCATGCATGTACACCCAAGCATTCTATGATGAATCACTTATATTACAATTGCTAATCACACCTGTATGGAATTTGGGCCTTGAGATGTCTTGGTTTATGAATTTTCAATGATCTTGCAATTTTGCATAATGGGAAATAAGTGATGAATAAGCCATGAAATCTATTGATCCAACGGCCAAAAATGATCCTTATGGAAGGTACTTTGATGTTAGAATGTGACATGAAGCAATGGAACCAAATATAGGTCACTATGTCCCAAAATGCAAAAGTTGTGAAAATGGAACCATGAGAAAACCCTAAAAACCACTTTGCCTTCTTTTGATCATAACTTGAGTTTCACAAATGATATGGAGACCATCTAGTACTTATTGGAAAGGGGAGAAAAAGATCTTCAACTTTCATGTTTGAGGAAAATTCACTTGAAGATTCTTTGATGATGAAAAGTCAAGTTGAATGTAGTGTAAAAACTTGCCCAAAATGGAAACTTTCAAATTATAGGTCATTTCCATATTTAGTAACTTTTGTATCAACCCTTGATTCTTGATAAATGGTATGAAACTTGACCCTTGAACACCATATGAGGATGTGAGACCTTGAAAACCTTGAAGAGAACCTCAAAATTTCACAGTTGACTTCCCTCTCACTGTTGACTTTTCCCCTAATTCTCCTGATTCCCAATCCATTGGCCAATTGAATCTCTTATGAACCAAATTGATGGACAATTTTCCATTCCTAGATACTTATGGACCCAAGGAATACCATATAATCAAGTCTTGCCCCAAAAAACAGAAATAAACTGACTTTATAGCAAACCCTAATTTTGGTACCCTCAGTCTAGGAGGAAATAACACAGTCTCCAAATCCAAATTCCTCTGAATATGATGTGTATCCTCTCCAACAGAGATAAGATATGCCATTTGGTGATGATAAAAACCCAAGAAGCTTGCCCATTGGGGCAATAAACCCAAGAATCTCAAAACCCTAATTTCTACACTGGTTAGGAGAGAGTGATCCACTTGAGATCTCTTGGACAATATAAGGACTCTTGCTTGACCCTTTGAGGAACATCTTCTCCTCTTGAACTGCCTCAGGCACCTTGACCCCATGCTAAGAACCAATGATATGCACACATGATAATGCAAAAAATGAAATGAAACATAAGTCAGTTATTACTAAAGTAAGGAGAGCAAATTTTTGGGTGCTACACTAATATGCTATGCAAAGAACACTGCGGGGATCTTAGGGTCAAAAATTAGGGTGCGACAGAGACGAAGAACTTCTCAGCAAAGAAATCCAACCCGAGAAAAAGCCAGCACTCCAGGTCCACACCATTGACCTCGACAGCCGAATCTCAGAGGAAGGCGAGGAGGATAGCAGTAAAGACACTCCAGCATCGACTAGCAGCTCCCCTGCCTCAACTGTCATGCGCCCAGTACCAGGCGGGGACTTCGAAGTATCACTTTCGGGGACAATCCTAACGGAGGAGTCAGGATAGGTGCAGGACTGCCTAGAGAGGTGAAAGATCAGCTGAGAATATGCCTAAGAGATAACGCAAATTTATTTTCCTGGAGCGCCGCAGACATGCTTGACCTCGATCCTGAAACTGCTTGCCACCAGCTCACCATCGACCCATTAAGGTTTGCTCTAAGAGGTCCAATGGATTGACCAGTCAAGGTTTTGGATGGATCATCAGTCAAACAACTTCTCATATACTCAAAAGACCTCCCTTCATCAAATATCAAGGCAAAATGGCTTCATTACAAGTTCTTCAAGATTCAAATTCATCTGGCCATGAATTAGGGTTTTTTAACCAAAGTCAACTGCATCTTTGACTTTTGATCAAGGCATGATCTCAAGCCTTAAGACGTGATTCAAGAAATTCAATTACACCCTTGGAGTCCATCCATGCTGTTCAAATAACCTAAGAGATTGAATTCATTGAAGATCAAGAAGTGAAGATTCATCTGATATACAAGTCATTCACTGCAAAGTCAAAACTTTGACTTTAGGGTTTTTGGTTAAATATGAGCTTCTCAAGTCAAATTTCATTGGAAACATATTTGATGATTGAGTTTGATCAATAAAAATCAAGAGAATTGAAGTTCCTTGCAAAAAGGGCAACAAAAAAGAACGTGAAAATTTTTCTAAGTTATGGATGCATAATGATTTTTGTTCAACTTGCCAAGGCCATAACTCCCAATCCAAGCATCCATTTTCTTTGCTCTAAAGACTAATTTGAAGAGCTCATTACATACTACAACATTGTCCTTGAAGAGGAATTCCCAAAAAATGCTTAGATTTCAAGTTATGAGGCCTTGAAGTTGGTGTTTCATTCTAAAGTGAATTCCAACACTTAGAAAAATTTTGATGTAAATTTGCCTTGTAACAACAACCAACTTGAGAGCCATTTTTCATCATGATCCATTTTGGTTCAAGAAAAACTTAAAGCATGAAAGTTGTATAGCATGTTTCAAGCTTTCCAAAGAGTCCAAGAACTCATTTTTTTCCATTCATGAGCTATGAGTTTCGAAGAGGCAAAGTTGGCCTTCCACACTTGAATTCTAGGTCATTTTTCATGTCATGATCTTGAGGAAAACCAATCCAATGCTGCAAATCCATTGATTACAGGTCCTCTTGCTTGCATATCTATCTCTAATTAGAAGATTAATCAAATTTTGAAGGCATTACATAAGGTTTTGAAGTATTATCCATGTGATCTTTCCATTTATGGAGATTTTGGCCATAAGGATCACACTTCCACTTTCATAAAGAAGCTTTAATCACAAAGTCCACTCTCCTTGTGCTTTGTGATTGTTGCTTCTGCACAAACCTTTTGCAAAGAAATCCCTCAAAGCCCTCAACCACCCTACCTCCTTGTACTTGCACCTTGGAACTTCCATTTTGCATGAAACTACATGGTTCAATTTCAACCAAGCCAAACATCCAATAATTTGTATTCTGATCAACTCTCTTTCACACCTCTTCTCCTATAAATAGATACACTCTCTAAGCTTCAAAACACACAACAAAAACACTCCCAAACCCTTTAAACCCGAGCCTTTCTCACTTGTTATTTTTCACTCTCCATTGGAGTGAAACTTGAGTTTTCTAAGACCAGAGATATTCCATCCATTCCAATCATCTAAACCTCATATATACATCCTAAATAACTCATTCAAACCATAAAACCATTGTTGTATCACCTCTATCATCATCTATCATCTTCACCATCACATTTGCAAGAGGGTTCATGGAAAAGAATACAAGGGTTTTCTGCCCAAACTTTCCATTCAAGCTTACTCTCTAAGGATCAAGGAGATCGTTAGAAGCTTCATCTTGTTTCTGTAGCTATCAAAGAAAGGCATTGAACCTACTCCATTAGGTATGATTCTTACACTTTGAAGCTCTCATTCCATGCATCATTTTTTATTGTTGTTGGAAGCAAAAATGTAGAATTCATTGTGTTTAGTATGTTCTTGCTACTGTTTGCATTATATCATGACCATGTGTGAAGTTTTTTATGGTTGAAAGCTAGGGTTTCACAACCGTTCATGACATTTGTGTGCATAATACATTGAGTTTCAGCATGTAAAAATTATACCATGTTATTCCTTGTAAAAAATAGATGAACTTTGGTTTTTATTTTTTTGAAAATGGTTGAAAAACAAGAGAGATATTTGAGGTGAAAGTTTGAGAAAAAAATGGAGAAGAAGGAAAGAAACACGATGGAGAGGAAGAAAAAGATGTGCGTGTGGAGTTAGGGTTTGCTGACGTGGCAAAATTCCATTTTAATATGTGTTTTTCTTATATAATTATTTTGTTTCCATTTAGTGAACGAATGTAACAGCCACCCCAGTGGCAGAAGCGAGCTTGTTTGATGATGTTGTGACTTAAGGAACCGGGGTTCGAATCCCCCTTTCCCCAGTTCCTTTTGTTTCTTTTTTATTTTTAAGTTTTACAACCTATTTTGATATTTTATTGCACGCGTGTATCTCTTGACTGGGCCAATCACCTGACCCAGTGGTTAAACCTTTTGACTGCAATGTAGAGGACGTGAGTTCTAATCCATGTGAGGTTATTCCCCATAATTTTAGCACTTTGTACTTTCTTTATTTTTCACAATTTCACTCAACCATAACTTCCAAACCATACACTATTTTGACATGATTTTTTGCATGCTTCTTCCTTGTTATGTATATTTTATGAGTGTATTTTAAAATTTTACAAAATAATTATTTTTCATACCTTTTTGTATAGTTAAAGTAGGCACCCTTTTTTAGGGTTTTTTTAACCCTATCAAGTGATTTTTTAACTTGCTCATAGACTTTTCTTGGCCATGTTGACTCTTGGGGACATAATATATCATGTGTGGACCTTGTACAATGTTGATAACTTGTTTCTTTGAGATTTTCCTAAGTTTATGGGTAAATAAATGCTTTCTTTTCTTGTATAAATGGTTTGTTCTTCCATGTTGGTTTTGAAAGTTGTCTTTTAATCTTTACCATGATACTTGTGATTCTTTTGTGCCTTGTTGGACTCTTGAGTACATATATGCCTTTGTGTTTGACCATGTGTTCATAAATGTCCTACACTTTGATAACTTGTCTTTATATGGTTCTTAACTTATATGTTTACCATGTCCAAACTTTTTTGAAGCTTTAACCTTTGAATATGATCACCATGAACCATAACATGTACCCTTGGGTTGTTACCTATGTCTTGAACCATATCCAAACTTGTTCGCATGATTAAAGCGATGTCTTAACTTGTTTTTCATGTTTGACTTTTGAATTGTATCCATGTTTAAGTATTGCTATGGCTTATCCATGCTTGTTTGAACATTTTCAAGTGATCCATGCTTAAGTATTGTTATGAGTTATACATGTTGTAATGTTTTAATTGTATCCATGTTTAAGTATTGTTATGACTTATCCATGCTTTATTTGAACTTGTAACTTATCCATGTTTAAGTATTGTTATGACTTATCTATGCTTCGTTTGAACTTGTAACTTGTATCCATGTTTAAGTATTGTTATGACTTATCCATGCTTGTTTGAACTTTTGAATGGTATCCATGTTTAAGTATTTTTATGACTTATCCATGTTTATTTTGTATTCATGATTAAGTGGTGTTAGTAAACCCGAATCCTTACCCTAATTTTTTAACCATAAACTTGTCATCTATGCTGCTTTAGTTTTGTTAGAATTATGTTTCATGTATGCTTAGGTGTGTCACATTCACTTTGTGCTTTGGTTGTTACCACGTGCATTTGAATTTTGTCTTACCTTGTATGATTCCTTGATTAACATCATGTTTGAATGTTACCTTTGATTGATATCATGTTTGAATATCATCCTTGTTCATCTCATCCATATTGTTCATAACTTTGTCAAGTTCATCCCCCAAGTGATGTTAGCTTGTTAGCCTTCATCCTTTTTTGTATTCTCTTTTATTTCCAAATCCAAAGGAAAGGTATTTTTTCATTGACCTTATGTCATAGGTAGCTTAACCTTACCTTAACTTCCCTCTTGACCTTTTTTGAGTCACTACTTTTTTCAACTTAGCCTTAGGATAGAGTTTGTAAACTCTATGTAAGTGTTATCGTTATGAACACTTACCTCTCCCCATGGAACCTTGATCACAATCAAGTGTTCTTCACCCTTATTTAGGTGAACTACGATTGCTCTGATTCCATCCTTGTTAGGATATGTAGGCATAAGACCACAAAGTCTTTGTGAGCATACTTAGTAAAACCTCTAGGTCCTTTCCCATAAAACATTCCCAATCAATAGCAAACAAGCAATAACATAACACAAATACAACAAGAGGTTCCTATAGAGTATTATAGATATTTAGGGTGCTAATACCTTCCCTTAGTATAACCAACCCCAGAACCTTTAGATCTCTTTGCATTGCTATTACATTGCACAATTAGGGTTTTATTCGATCTTTTCCATTTTCTTTGGTTAAATTAAAGTTCGGTGGTGAGCATTCAAAAATTTGTGATTCAATTTAATACAATAGTTTGATATCTGATTCTTACCGCGACACCATGTTAATTGATGTCTATTGGACACCAATAACATGACAAAATCATTGAAAAATGAAAGAAAATATTATTAATTAAAATGAATGAAAAATACCATGTACATTTCACTAACGTAGAAAACAATGTTTTAAAATCCGGACCATTCCGACCAGTCAGATCAGTTAGACTTTGAAGAGGAAGGTAGAGGGATCTTGTAAGGTCATCAAAGCATAATTGCAATTGATCTAGTGAAAACAAGTGTAACCCGGCCGATTCACTGGTCAGACCAGTGAACCAGTTGGTTTCTTAAACAAACAGGTTGATCTTTTTATGTTTATTTTTTATCTTAATTATAATTTTGATCCCCCCATTTTCATTTTTCTTAAGTTTTGGTGTCGATGTTTTAAAATCCAATTTTATTAATATTTATAATTTTGTTAATATTTATAATAGATAAATAATGTTAAAGAATATATCAACCGCACCATAAATCTCTTCTATGTTTAATTTGATCAAAGAGAGGAGAGTTATATAGTTTATAGTTACAACAATTTTCTCTAATGCAATTATCATTAAAATTTATTATTACTAATCGTACAATAAAATAATATAAAATAAATTTTAAAAATTAAATAATTGATTAAACAATATAATAATATTATAAGTTAACAAAAGTTTTGAAGAAAAAAAAATTATGTTACTAGTTAAAAACAAAATTATATTTTCACATTATTAAAAGTCATGCGATCTGACTAATAATTCACAAACATGATGAAATCGATAATCAGTTCGAGTTTTAAAATATTGATAAAAAGGCCCATATTGTGCCTTATATACACATATTTTGTTACATAAAAAAGAATTTAATTCCTGAAATATCAGATAGTTTAATAATAAACTTAAAAATTAATTAACATAACTTTTTTTTCCGAGCAAAAGGAGACCAAAAGGCCAAGCCTACACAAATACTATTTTTTACTTGGAGACACCCTCCAAATCATCACTATACACCTTAAGAACATCTATTGGGCAATTGTCATACAGCTTAAGATTCATAATGTTGGTATAGCCAATTTTCGCCAACCTATCAGCATAGCAATTGGCCTCATGCAGAATATTCATAACCTTGAATCGTGTTTAACATATAAAGAAAAATTTAAAAGTTCATTAAGATCTAAATTTAATACACTCTAAAATCAACATTGTTGAGAGACTAATTTGAATGAATATTAAATGAATTTATTATCATCATTGAGAATTATTTTGTATAATTACATTTATGAAATCAATTTTGAATCCTAACTATCCCATAAAAACTATAAAATCAATTTCTTCTATGTAAAAACTAAAATCATATTATTATTTTATTCGTATTTAAATAACTGCTATTTCAATTGGTTATTCTCTCAACAGTAGGGTTCAAGTTTTCATCATGAAATTATTGTTCTTCCATCTGTTTCGCTGCATGAAATCAACGCGCCAGTCGCAGGTAACCCTCCCGGAAGAACTCATTGTCCGCCAGTCACAAGTAACCCTTCCGGAAGAACTCATCGTTGAAGTTCTTTCCATGCTTAACGTGAAATCACTGATGCGACTCAAATGTGTGAGTAAGTCTTGGAACTCAATTATCTCTGATTCCTTCTTCGTCAAAATGCACCTTGATAAATCTTCACGAATTCCACACATCATGCTATACTTGTCACACATTATCAACGGTTCCATATTTGTCTCATTTAATATCTTACCCATACGCGGTTTCCTTGAGAATCCGTCCATCAATATCTTGAAGGAAGATTCTAAATACCAATTGATGAAATGGCGTCATCCGTACAGTGTTATTGGTTCCTGCAATGGATTGGTCTGCTTACTCGATTCTCATTTTCATAAGAAGAACGAATTCTATGTATGGAATCCAGCAACCACCAGGCCATTCTCTGAAAACCTAGTCTCTTATCCCCTTCCTTTTCAGCATGAAAATATCTATTTCAGATTCTCATTTGGTTATGATAATTTAGCCAACAAGTATAAGTTGGTGATGTTCTCTTTAGAAGAGGTGAGAGTTTTCACTTTAGGGGATAATGTTTGGAAAAATATTCACTGTTTTCCTGTCTATCCCTATCATAGCAGGAGCTTTATAGGTAGCATTGGGGATGATGGTGTCTATTTGAGTAATAGTCTTAATTGGTTTGCTCTACGTGATTGCTCCCACATTATTCTTTATTTGTTTCCATTACACGTTTTCGAGAATGGGGATTTGCTGGTATATGCACCCAATGTTGGAGAACTAATTCGATATAATAGGAGAGATAAGAGTGTAGTAGGGAAAACCATATATCGAAATAAAATATATTTGTCTTCTGTCACCCCTTATGTTGAAAGTTTAGTTTCAACTTTTTAAAGTTTCTTTCCTCTAACAATTATTATGAAAGTTAGTCTTTGTTGTTTAATGCCTTGTCTGATTAGTCCATTTGTCATAACTTTGGTTTGTTTGTACTTTTGAATGATTAGCTATTGGTTATTGCCAACATACTCTATCCTACTTATTATGTTATTGATTCAAGCCTGTATTAATTTATTTGCTTCAAAACATACTTATAGGTAAGGAGACTAATACATCCATTTAAAATAGAGAGACTCTCTGACTTCTCTCTAAGTTTAGTTCTCCTCTCTCCAGCTACCCCATTCATCTTTCATAACTGAATCATCAAGATGTACAAGGTTCATTAATGCCAGGTAAGTTGTATAGCTACCTTAACGATTTTACTGTAACGATATTCCACCATTAGGGTTAGTAAGAGGATTCGCCAAGGAGAAATTTGTGGACTGGTGGTAGATGATGAGCTAGTTCCGGGAGGTTTGGTGTAAAGTCCTAATCCTAAGATTAGGGACCTTCCTCCTCATGGTATTGGGTTCTTATCATTTGCTATCATTTGATACTTCCTTGTCATTTGCCTTGGTACCCGTTTGGTGAGGATTACAATGTGTTGGAACAAGAATGGACCGAGGTGAGTAATAAGAAGCCTCGTGGGTGCAGAGATAGAATGTCTGTTTGGAATGAGAAGTCCGGCAAAGCAAAGCAAGAGGAGGACACACTGTCTTCATTCTTTTTCACTGAATTTCCAGAGTCATATGATGCGAAGGATATGACAGGCTTATTCATGGAGTTGGGCATTGTAATAGAGGTGTATATTCCGGCAAGAAGAGACAAAAGAGGTAGAAGGTTTGGATTTTCCAGGTTTAGAAAAGTAAGCAACGAGAGAACTTTGGCAGCTAAGATGGATATTATTCAAATTGAGGGGAAGAAGATACATGCTAATATCCCCAGGTTCCAAAGGCCTGGTGGTTTGAGTACGCATGGGAATAGAAACATGGAGAAAGGAGGCAGGCAGAAAGTAAGCGACAATTCTAAACCAGTCGACCATAAAAGGCCAAAAAGACATGATTTTGGAGTGAATTCGTATGCTCAAGTGGTGAAGAAATCAGTGCAAGTTTGGAAAGAAAGGAAACCTGTCTTCGCGCACCTGAAGTTCGATGTGGATGGGTCTGATTTGGATAGATTTCAAAAGGCATTTGTAGGTGATGTTGTAAATCCTGGGTATACTTATGAAGTTCAAGAAGCCTTCAATATGGAGAGCTTTTTTAGCATAAGAGAAACACCTCTAGGGGCAAACTTTTGCTTGTTAGAAGAAGAAGAGAAATGATTGCTAGCGGACATTGTTAAAGATGAAAGTAAATGGATCTCAAAATGGTTCAATGAAATTAAAGCATGGACAGCGGAAATGGTGGATAAGGAAAGGTTGACCTGGCTTAAATGCTTTGGCTTGCCATGCCACGCTTGGGGAGATAAATTCTTTAAGTTTGTTGCAAGTTGTGTAGGCGAATTTGTATGTTGCGATAATGAAACTGAGAAGAAAAGGAGATTTGATGCTGCGAGGTTTCTGGTCAAGACAAAATACTGCTTGAACCTGAACGAGGTGTTCAATGTGGACATTAATGGCTCAATATTCCAAATCAAATTAGTAGAAGACTTCCATGGTCCGAAGTATGTGAGACTGTCAAAGTCTGGAAAGGAGGTGACTGAGAACAGCTCTTCGGAGGAAGAGGATGAGGAGGGAGATTGGGAATACCAAGAAAGCTCTGAGGAAGAGGTCTGCGAAGATTCAGGTTCCAAGAAGGATAATAATGACTTCTGTGAACCTACGGTTGTTGGGAACACAGGAAAGGCTAGTTGGTATACTGTGGGTGAGGGCAAAAAGGAGATATGTAATGTTGACATGACCTGCCCTATCAGTGGCGCTGCAATTGCAGACGATTGTTTGGGTAGTACTGATGAGACTCAGAAAGTGATTAAGGAAACATGATAAAGCCATGATGGTGAAAGTTTTGTAGCTTATTCTGTAGCTAGTGATCCTATTAAGACAAAAAAGGTGAAATCCCCAAAAGGTAGGCATGGTACATCCAAAAATCGCTTAGAGAACAACAGTTGCAGGTCATTGGGCCTAGGGTGTGATTTGGTTGGGCCTGTAAACACTCAATTAATAGTGAGTAATGGAGGTGCCCACCCAACTGAAAGTTGTGGGCCTGCTGCGTGGAAAGGAAGAAAGAAGAAAGTAAAGCTAGTCAATGATATATACAACAACATCAAAATTCTGTACTCTCTATCATACTTTGCAACTTTAGTTCATAGATATGAGAAACCTGATGAAGGGAATATAACGCATGGAGACAGCCCAGAAGGCATTGAGGAGGAATCCTCTTCAATTTATTCAGGAGGGGATGCATTATGTTATGAGTCAATTACTGACTCGGATGTTATAAAAGGTAATATCAGAGTTCAGAATGCCTTTGAGTCAATTCCTACAAGAATTTGGAGAGCCATAAAGGAGCTTAGTGTGGAAGCAGAAGAAGATGACGAAATCTTTGAAACGTTAATCAAGGAGATGGAAAATAGGGACAAAGTAGCCTATGAAGGTAGGAAGGATAATGTACATAAGGTTACATGAATTGTGTAACTTTTAACATACGCGGGTGTGCTTCTATCATAAAAAGAAGAAGATTGAAACAACTGTTGGTGGAGGGCAAAGCTGATTTATGCTGCATACAGGAAACTAAAATAAAAGACATGAAAGATCATATGGTGGAGAGCATTTGGGGTGCAGGGGCTTTAAATTGGTCTGCTGTGGGGTCGATTGGTCAGGCAGGAGGACTATTGACGATGTGGAACGAGGAAATTTTTAAATCTTTGTTTAGTTTCACAGGCAGAGGTTTTCTTGGAGTCGCAGGTCTCTGGAAAGAAGAAATGTGCTATATGATTAATGTGTATGCTTCGTGTTTTCAAGTAGAAAAGAGACAGCTTTGGGTAGATCTATTAGAAGTAAAAGAAAAGTATCCTGAAGGTTTATGGTTAGTCTGTGGAGATTTTAATGCTATCAAAACTAGTTCAGAAAGAAGAGGTATTGGTAAGTCGAGCCGTAGAGAGATGGAAGAATTTTCCAACTTTATTGAGGCAATGAATCTGATTGATGTGTCGATGGGAGGAGGCAAGTATACTTGGATCAATGCTAGTGGCTCTTGTAGTAGTAGATTGGATAGATTCTTACTATCTGAGGAGTTATGCTCTATTTGGAGGATAATGTCCCAACAGGTCGGTAAAAGAGATATGTCCGACCATAAACCAGTCTGGTTGAAACCAAATACAACAAACTAGGGCTCGAAACCGTTTAGATTCATGAATTGTTGGCTGAAGCACCCATGCTTTATGAGTTTTGTTGATGCTGAATGGAAAGGAATAGATGTTGTAGGTAGCCCAACGTTTATATTGGTTCGAAAACTCAAGGAACTGAGGACTAAGTTGAAGTGGTGGAATAAACACGTGTTTCGGTGGATAGATACAAAGATAGAGGATGAAGTGAGAAGTTTTAATGAGATAGAAGACTTAGTGGGCCTGCAAGCCGAACCACTGGCAGAGGAATAACTAAAGGCAAGAAGCAGTCATATTAATGAAATGTGGAAGAAACTTAAACTTAAAGAAAGCATTCTATGTCAAAAAGCCAGGTCTAGTTGGACTCTGCTGGGTGATAACAATTCAAGGTTGTTTCATTTGTCTATCAAGCAAAGAATCCGGAGAAATACTATCATCATGATTGGGGCAGGAGAGGAGCAAGTAGAGGGTGTCGACAACATAAAGAGTGTAATTGCAGAGCATTTCAAAATTAAGTTCAATAGAAGGAATAGTAGTAAAGTAACTTTGAAAATGGAGGAAGTATCAACTTTGAGTGCTGAAGAGAGTTCATCATTAACAAGTATTTTTTCTGATACCGAGATTTGGGATGTAATCAAGAGTTGTGATGGGAATAAAAGCCCCGGACCTGACGGGTTCAACCTATAATTTTTTAAAAGGTACTGGAGTACGGTTGGAGGGGATGTCATTGCTGCCATCAGACATTTCCATTCATATGGTAATTTGACAAAGGAATTGGTGTCTGCTTTCATTGCTCTTATACCTAAAAAGGATCAACCGCTGGATATCAAAGATTACAGACCTATTAGCCTGGTTGGGAGCATATACAAGATAATCTCAAAACTGTTGGCTAGGAGGTTATCGAAGTATATCGGGAAGTTGGTTTCTAAATCTCAATCTGCCTTCATTCCTGGAAGGCAATTACTAGATGGTGTACTGCTGACAAATGAGATTTTGGATCTGGCAAAACGAAGAAAGTCTCATTGTTTAATGCTGAAAGTGGATTTTGCTAGTGCTTATGATATGGTTGACTGGGATTTCCTAATTCAAATATTACACGCAATGAATTGTAACGACAAGTGGCTAATGTGGATGCGAGGGACGGTGTTCAATTGCTGGTTGAGTATTCTACTGATTGGTGGGACGACTACAGACTTCAGAGTTACCTGTGGGCTCAGGCAGGGCGATCCCTTATCACCTCTGCTATTCGTATTGGCGGCTGAAGGTTTGGCACTCATGGTTAGGAGGGCTATTGCAAAGTCACTATTGGGTGGATTCAATATTAACAGGTCTAAGTCGTGTAGCCTGGTATAATTCGCGGATGATACCCTATACATTGCAATGGAACTTGGAACGATCTCTGGGGTCTAAAATCGATTCTCCGTGGTTTCGAATTAGTTTCTGGCATAACTGTAAACTTCTCCAAAAGCTGCATTATTGGTGTCGGGCTTAATGATGACTTTATGGACGCTGCTTCTCATTTCTTGCTATGCCAGAGGCGTTCGTTACCGACCAAATTTCTGGGCTTGATAATTGGAGGTAATCACTGAAGGGTCGAGTTCTGGAATCCAGTAATCGATAAATTCAGGAAAAAACTTTCTTGCTTGAAGGGAAGGCTACTTTCTATGGGTGGGAGACTTATTGTTCTAAATTCTATGCTGTCAAATTTACTAATCCATTTTCTTTCGTTTTACAAGCTCCCTGTGGCAGTGGCAAGAAAGTTAACTTCCATTCAAAGAAGATATTTATGGTCTCGTAGTATAGATAAGGGGTATAACTCTTGGATTAGTTGGAAAATTATCTGTAAATCAAAGCCAAACAGAGGGTTAGGTGTGAAGGATTTGAAGGCTTTTAACACGACACTCTTATCAAAATGGTTGTGGAGATTCTGGGTGGATACGAAGGCTGTTTGGAGACCAGTTTTGGAGGAGAAGTACGGTTGTTTGCGTCGTAGGGTAATGTTTAGCAGTGAATGGGGAAACGGTGCCATTCAATCCCTTTGGTGGAAAGATCTGCACAAAGTAATTGAGAGCTATCTAGGAAGAGGTTTCAAGAACAACATTCGTTGCAGTTTTGGGTCGGGAGACTCGACGCCTTTTTGGAATTCGATTTGGACTGATTCTTCTTACTTGTGCAATAGTTTTCCTGAGCTGTTTGTTGCCTGCAGCCGTAAGCATGCAACAGTGAGTGACATGGGTGCGTGGGTGGAGGAATCCTGGCGTTGGAATCAGCAATTGATCATTGGGCAGAATGTTGATCCTGGTAACGCGCTATACTCACAGTGGCTGTCTCTCTCTATTATTCTGGCAGAATACTCCCCAGTTAAGGGCGAAACGAATGACTTCGTGTGGGATTTGGATAACAGTCGTTCATTTTATGTTGCGTCTATAAGACCCTAATTTTTGACCCCTAAGATTCCACATATCATTCATATCTCATTTTGCATCTTATACCACAAACAAGATCATGCTTTGGTTCCTTTATCCCTCTCTTCTTTGGGTTTATGGCTTGCAGGGATCACTGAGCATCCGTGTCTTTCTTATTTGCCTTTACTTTCTCATGTTTACTAACCTTTAATCAAAATCCAAAAATATGTTTATTTTTGTCTTCACTAACTTTTTCAGGAAGGGAATCAAGGATATCAAACAGTCCCTCAGCTCGAATGAATTTCATTTGAACAAAGTCAAAGTTGATCTGCAAATAATTGAAGTTTATCTGATCAAGAGTTTTCAAGATTTAATTGATTATTATTCAAGAGACTCCAAGGTTTATGTGTTTATTTCCATGCCTTCTTTGACAAATCAAGAAAATCGAGCCCGAACCAGCGCAATCCATCCAACAGGGCATTTTTTAAGTTTTTCAACTGTGCAATCGATTACACTATTGGTCCAATCGATTGCACCAGTCATTTTTTGCCTAGATTTTAAAGTTTTCAGCAGTGCAGTCTATTCGCGCCACAGTGCAATCGACTGAACAAAGACAGAATTGGCCAAAATCAGCATATTTCAAATTTTGAAGCATTTGGCACCAATTTCATCATTTGAAAATATTCTAGATCACCCAAAAATAATTCCCCTACATAATCACAATTAATTCCCACCATACACCTTCACTAATCACCACTTGATCTTGATTTTCCCTCCAAATTCAAATTCCAAGCCTAATTTTCATTTCCAAACCAAATTCCAATCCACCAAATTATCCAAGCCTAAACTCTATAAATAGAACCCTTATTTCATTCATTCTTCAAGCTTTTGAGAGCCAAATTCATCTTGCTAAAATTTATCTTGAAGCTTTGGATAGCCAAATTCACCTTGTCAAAATTCTTCTGGACTCTCTCAATTTTCTCCAACCACCAAAATTCACTAAAGCTCACTTTTCTTCTTTTGAAAGTTAACAAGAATTCACATTGAATCTTGTTCAACTTTGAGCTAAACCTTCATCCAAACTGGTTTTCTTTGTCAATTCTTGTAGATCAAGGCTTTGGAGTTTGGATCTTGGAGTAATTTGAAGGAAATTTCAGATTTGAAGTGGTAATTCATCTCTCACCATTGTTGAAGCTTCAATTTCATCATCCACAATGTAGATCTTTGTTGATCTTGTTTGCTTGATCTTTGGATCTTGCAATTTGTGTTTAATTACTGTATTGGTTGCTATTTGCTTTGCATTTTCGTGCACTTTTGATTCCATGATCATGAGGTGTTTGAAGAAAGTTTTAGATCATGATCATGTTGAATTTTGCCGAATTTTTGCTGTCACAGCAGGGTGCAATCGATTTGCATTTTCGTGTAATAGACTGCTCAGTGCTGTTTTTTGCCTTGTTTTTGCAAATTTGTCAGTGTACAATCGACTGGACCTTTTGTGCAATCGACGACACAGAGGCAGAATGGCGTTTTTCACCTAATTTTGGGACTGTTTTGGTTCCTTTTCCATTTCCTAACCCCTTCCTTTTGTTCTTAGCCTTCGATCACATAATTGTGTGGTTTAATTTGGCTTTCTCTTCATCTATTTCTCTTTTATTTTGATCGATGAAAGTCTTATGGATCATAGAATTCCATTGTTGAATTTTGATCAAGACGAGATCGTTACTTTCTTTTCTTTTCGTGCAGTATTGCTTTCGGATGACGATCTACATATCGTTCATCTAGCATGCATTAGCATAAAGAGCTATTGACCGACCTCATTGTAGGGTAATTACTCCGTAAATTACTCGGCGATTGCTTAACATAGCGCAACATTATGTCCCTTATCGGAAAACCAATCAATGTTGATTGATCTTTTGTATTAGGTTCAAAATCTATGAAGCTTGTTGTCGTAGAGGCTTTGATTCTATCAATCTTCTAACAAGTCTTCATTAACCTTGACCTAAGTACATTATTCAATCATTATTGATCACTTACTCTAACAACTAATTACTAATTACTAACTTCTAACTTCTTTACAATTCCTTCTCGCTCCCTATCTCTCTTTTACTTTTATGCAATTTTTCCTTTGTCCGTTGGACACATGTTTATGCTTCCGCAATTTTTCCTTTGTCCGTTGGACATATGTTTATGCTTCCGCAATTTTTCCTTTGTCCGTTGGACACATGCTTATGCTTATGCCTTTTTCTCTTTGTCCACTTAGACCAAAAATATTAATAAAGGCCAAAACCTCTAAAAAAACTTGTGCTTCTAATCTTGGACTATGGTTACTATCCTTTGCAATGGACATTGAGTTTTGCACCTAGACCTTGGACTTCAATGCTATTCTTAGATCCTTGGACTTAGAACTAGGACTTTCTCCCTTTGCTTTGGAATTATGGTTCGAAGTCCTTGGACTTCAATGCTATTCTTGGATCCTTGGACTTAGAACTAGGACCTTTTCCCTTTGCTTTGGAATTATGGTTCTAAGACTTTGAAGACTTGTGCTTTTGCATGGTTTATGGTGAAGATAACTACATTTGTGGTTAGATCTTTCTTATCATTAGCTTTTACTTTATGCTTTAGGATAATCACTTCTTCTCCACCCATTCTTCAATTTTCAAAACTCTCTCTCTTTTTCAAAGTCTTCTTGATTTTAAACTAGCACCTCTTTCATAATCAAACCTTGACTTTGTCAGGTGATTTTACTCTTTTCTTTTCATTTCTTAACAAATGCTAAACTACATAAGCATATTGGCACTTTTTCAAAAGACTTTAAAAAACACCCAACTCATTCAAACATCTTTTTGTTCCCTTGTGCACTTTTTCCTTTAACTTTTTCATAAGTTTAGACATGATTCATTTCTTTAAGCGGAATTATTCGCTTGGAAATGACGACTTGTATTTACATTTAAAATCAACCAAAACAAACAAATTTCATTCTTTGTACCACGAATTACGGGTTTTTGATCCTACATTGCACATCGTGGGTACGTAGGCATGAGACGACAAGTCTCTCTAAACACAAAAATATTAAAAAACAATTTCTCTTCTCATCCCCTCAGTCACTTTTCAAGCAAACATTTTCAGACCAAAAGCGGTAGATATTTCAAAGGGCTCCTATAGGGTACTATAGACGTTTTGGGTGTTAACACCTTTCCATTGCGTAACCAACCCCCCTTATCCAGTCTCTCTTTACTTGTTCTTGTTGTAGAGCTTGTGTAGGTTTCGTTCGCTCTTTTTCCTTTCCTTTTTTTTGGATAAAATAAAAGTGCGGTGGTGACTCTTGCTTTTCGAGTTAAGTTAATCAATAGCTTACACTCACGATTTTTCCGCTACAGGAAAAATGGCGACTCTGCTGGGGACTTCTCCCTTGAAGGGTTTAGCCTACTTTGTCTTATTTACTGCTTTTTGTCTGTTTTGCTTGTTACTTGTTTGTTCTGTTTGGGAGTTCCTCTGTGTGCGAGATAGGTCCTATACCCGGACCAGAGTGTACTTTGAGATAGGAGGATGGTATAGTCAAGGGAGCTTTGAGGGGGCGAATCCCGAAAAAGCAGAACTTGAGAATCCATCCGCTCGGTGGTTGCCTCTTTGGAATTACTGATGTCGATCGAGCGGTTGTGAAGGCATTACTTTTTCCATAGAAGCCTATAACACTGAGGACCGTAGTAACCCTTAACCCATCTTAGCCTTTTTTAGGATCGTGGTGCGGAAGCTATGAAGATGCAAATCTGACTTAGCTGTCACGCGATGCCACACTCAGGTTAGATTCTCTTGAGGATAACTACCAACCTCCGAGCAAATCGGTGCACTGGTGTGTCTGATAGTGGATTGTGGACCCTGGGCACTCTGTTAGAACCGTTGTTTTCTGCAGGTACAATGAAGACAAAACCTTAGCACATACCATTTGTGGGTTGGTTCTTAACCTTAGCTTCATGCTCGTGACATGGACCTTGAACCCGTGTCCTTTGAGTGATCTTGTTTGTGGTTGTTGCATTCATGCACTCTTGCATCCATGAGCATACATATGCATTTCTTCCAAGTTGTCTCAGACACTCATTTCAACTGTCTCCTTCTCCAGTTATTTGTTCACCATCAAGCTGTTTCCTCAACACAACTACGGAACTAGAGTTGCTGTCAGATTGAGAATGGAAAACCAAGAACAACACAATGCCGAATTCAGAATGGAAATTGATGAGTTAAAGGCCGGTATGACCAAACTCACAGAAATGCTGCAAGTTCTAATTGCTATAGGTGAACCACCTCAGAGGATTGTAATTGTTGAAACTTCAACTGCTGCTGTTGATCCTCCACTGACTCAGCAACCAGCTTCTACTTGGCCAGAATTTGGGTTACCTCCGAATTACTCGCCACCCTTTGCAGCTACTCCTGTGTTTGTCTCGCCAGTATCTTCAGCTCCATTGTTCACTGAACCTCAGCCTGTTGTGCATTTTGTTGCTCAAGCTATTCCTGAGAATCCTTTCGTGTACCATGTTGCTGGTCCATAATCTGAAAGTCAAGGAGAACCCGGATACATTGAAGAAGTCAGGGAGCAATGGCAAACTCTAGACAAAAGGATAAGAGCCATGGAAGGAAGTGATGTCTTTAGTGCTGCTGCAATGGATATGTGCTTGGTTTCCGACTTGGTTATTCCTCCAAAATTCAAGACTCTTGATTTTGAGAAATACAACGGGCACACCTGTCCCAGAACCCACTTGGTGATGTACTGCCGCAAGATGGCTGCCCATGCAAAAAATGACAAACTGCTCATTCATTGTTTCCAATACAGCTTGAGTGGGGCTTTAATGAAATGGTATATGGGACTTGAGAAGAACCGTATCCAAAGCTGGAAAGACTTAGCTGATGCTTTCTTAAAGCAGTATAAGTACAATCTGGATATGGCACCTAACCTCCGTCAATTGCAGAACATGTCTCAGAAAGAAAAAGAATCCTTTAAGGAGTATGCTCAGCGCTGGAGAGAGCTAGCTGCTCAAGTGGAGCCACCCTTGGCTGAAAAAGAATTAATTGGATTGTTCATGGACACTCTTCAGCCACTCTTTTGGGAAAAGATGATAGGCATTGTATCATCTGGTTTTGCTGACCTAGTCACTATTGGAGAAAGACTAGAAAAAGGTATCAAGAAAGGAAAGATTGCCAATGCTGAAGCCTTTAGTGGTGCTAAAAAGTATGTTGGGAATTTTTAAAAGAAAATGGATGGTGACACCCATGCTATTTCAGTTGAAGGGAAACCTCGTCACAGACAACAACAATATGTAGCTGCAGTTGCTCATATTGTCAATGCTCAAACAGTTCAAGCTCCTCGTCAGCCTGTTGGACAAAACCAGAATCGCAATAGGGTTAACTTTGATCCTATCCCGATGTCCTACACTGAGATGTATCCATGTCTTGTTCAGAAAGGTTTGATTACAACGAGGGATCTACCTCCTCCTCCAAATCCTCTCCCAGCCGGCTATAGGGCTGATCTTCACTGTGAGTTCCATCGAGGTGGGGCAGGCCATAACTTGGAAGGCTGTTATGCATTGAAAGCTAGAGTACAAGAATTGGTGAACTCAAAGATTCTGACTTTTCTCGATGACAATCCCAATGTTGTCAACAATCCTTTCCCGAAGCATGCCAAGTGAAGTTTGAGTGGGTTCAGACGGATCATCTTCTAAAGCCAGTGTTTCAGACAGGACAGGTCATCCTTGTTGCTGATTAGTCACTAGGCCTTGTTTCTTTCTGTTTGCATTTTTCTCTGATTGTATTGACTGTTTGCTTTCAAACTTTATTTGTACTTTCATGGTAATTTCAATGAAATGAGCAATGCAATGTTTTGATTCAATTCATTTATATCCACTGTGTGCATCTTTATGCTTTCTTTTTCACAAAACAAAAATTTATCTTCTGTTCACTTTCTTTATCAAGCTTTTGTTTATGCAAAGATTTGAGGGAGGATGATGAAAGCGAAATACCTGAAATTGCTAAACTGTATGCTTTCAATTAAAACTTGTCTGATGATGTACAGGCATTATTTTGACTCCCAAACGCTGGAGAAATAAGGAAGTTAATCCTTTGTCAACCCCTTCGAGCCTAGAAGTTGGAGTTTCTTTCTGTGCGAAAAAACCCGCAATTTTAACCTGCGGATGGGTAGTTCTCAGTTAATTTGACTGTACATGCAAGACGCCTTCCAATAAAGGTTGCAATCACAAGTTTTCCTTCGCACACATCAAAGAAGTGTCAAAGATGTCTTTCAAATCAAAAGCCAATGATGGTTCACCGTAATCATTAACCCAGTCAGTCACTATCTTTAAAAAAAAATGAGAGAATAAAAAAAATCAAATGAAAAGCCCGCTAAGTCAAAACCTATGAAGGAGACTTAGGCAAAAATTAGGGCATCCCGCTGACTGTAAACTCAAATGACACAGTTCAGGCAAAAGTTAGGGATAACAAAAGAAAAATCAAGAGGTTACCAAAATCCTCAAAGTCAAAACGAGTTGACTAAGTCGTCACCAAAAACAACAAAATGTTATTAGAAAGAGTGACTGTCATCTCAAAAATCCCTTGGCCCTTGAGCCGTCATCATAACAATGTTGAAATTCCAAAATCACTTGGAACCTGAATGCATAGTTTGAATTAACTGAGCATAGGACTGGAGATCATCACGAAGAATGGGTTGGGTACAAATTAACTTTGAGCCTATATCCTTTGTTTAAAAAACCGTGAACCAGACCACGTTACAACCTTCAAAAGACCTAATTAAAGCCAGGTTTCTTTTGAAAGCATACTACATCAAGGTTCCATAAACTGACTCCTAAGTTTGTTGCATATCATTTGCTTTGATGTCTTACCTTTGCTTTCTCTTTCACTTTCTATGTCTTAACCGCCGTGTTTTGACAAGTGATTCATTTTGCTTTACATCAATAATATCATTCCAAAAATGATTTTTGATTTCAAAAATTGCATTGAGCCTTGCATTATAATTACCATGCTTGCAAGCAAACTTTCCTCATTAAGAAATTTTCAAACAGTTGAGAAACTTGGTCAGTGGTCCTATCAGGGGCACATTACTTCCAGATCCTGTTGTGAATCAGTTCAAGATTTGTTGCTCAGTGCAAGTTATTCTCAGAATTGGTTAGCCAGAAGATCTCTTTCAAGACCCATACTGAGTTTAGCCTTCTCAACAATCATTTCAAAGAACTGAAGCCATGATGAGTTCATCCCTAACAATAGTCAAACTAAAGCCATGATCAGTTTATCCTCAGTATTAATTTCAAGAATTGAAGCCATGATCAGTTCATTTCCCCACTGCAGCATTCAAACTGAAGCCATGATCAGTTTATCCTCATCAGTCAATCAATCTGGGGCAGTCTTCTTCAAGAATCCTCAAGATGTCTTTCCTCAAAAGACCATCAGCCTGATACAATTCATATGTGTGACAGAGATGTGTTCAATATCTTCTCTCCAAGCAGAGTAGGCAGTGTTCCCTGTGTTGAGGAATCAGAGTTCCATTATTCCTTCACAAAAGATTCTATCTTAGTTGTCTCTATCATTTACATTGCATACATAAATCATTCATCAGTCATACATAGAAAGATTTTCATAGCTCGAAGTGTGCTTCGCGCTCATATGCATTTCCTGAGGTCCTGTTGTTTTCAACATCTTACTTTGTGATCAAAGTCCAACTTACTTGGCACCAACCAAAACAGTTACCTGTCTTTTCACCCAGTGTTATTCCTAGATGTCTTGTTTATCTTCTTTCTTTCCAGTGTCATTCCTGGATATTGTCGTTTCCTTGTGCATCTTGTCCTGTTGTTAGATGTTTGTCTTCTTTCATTCCAGTGCTATTCCTGGATCTTTGTTTTTATTTTTACTCTAGTGCCATTCCTGGATGTTTGTCTCTTTTGATTTCTAGTGCCATTCATGGATATCTTGTTCCTCTTGTTTCACTCCAGTGCCATTCCTGGATGTCTTGTCTGCCTTTTCTTTCACTCTAGTGCCATTCCTGGATGTCTGTCTCTTTTGATCTCCAGTGCCATTCCTGGATATCTTGTTCCTTTTGTTTCTCCTGCGCTATTCCTAGAAATCTTTTCTCTCTTCTGTAATCCCCATCAGATCTTCTTGGATATCTTTCAGTGCCATTCCTGAAAGTTTTATCTGTTCATTCAGTGCCATTCCTGAATGAGATTTTACCTTTATCTTTCAGTGCCATTCCTGAAAGTTTATCTGTTCATTCAGTGCCATTCTTGAATGAGTTTTCTACCTTTACTTTCAGTGCCATTCCTGAAAGTTTTATCTGTTCATTCAGTGTCATTCCTAAATGAGTTCTCTCCTTTGCATTCAATGTCATTCCTGAAAGCTCTTTCTTACTATTGTCCAGTGCCATTCCTGAATATAGTGATTTACCTTTACTTTCAGTGCCATTCCTGAAAGTTTTATATGTTCATTCAGTGCCATTCCTGAATGAGTTTTCTCCTTTGCATTTAGTGCCATTCCTGGATGTCTTTCTCACTATCATTCAATGCCATTCTTGAATGAAGTGATTTACCTTTACCTTTCAGTGCCATTCCTGAAAGTTTTATCTGTTCATTCAGTGCCATTCCTGAATGAGTTTTGTCCTTTGCATTCAGTGTCATTCCTGGATGTCTTTCTCATTATCATTCAATGCTATTATTGAATATAGTGATTTACCCTTACCTTTTAGTGCCATTCCTGAAAGTCCCTGCTCACTTTATTCAATGCCAGTCTTGGATATTGTGAACTCTTTTTATCCAATGCCATTCTTGGATACTTCTGATATATTTTCCATAACTTTTCTCACTTCATTCAATGCCATTCTTGGATGTTGAGATTACTTTTGTCCAATGCCATTCTTGGACACCTTTTCCCCAGCCAAGTCCAATGCTATTCTTGGATATCCCCAGTGAAGTCTTCAAATGGAAATTTTGTTTATATCCAATGCTATTCTTGGATGACTCTGATGTTTGCTGTTGCCCCATTCAATGCCATTCTTGAATGTTGTAGTTTCTTTCATCCAATGCTATTATTGGATATCTTATCCTCAATAGAGTGTTTTTCACCTCCATCCAATTCTATTCTTAGATGACGCTATTGTTTTTACCATAAACTTTCTTATTGTTGTCCAATGCCATTCTTGGACCTCTTTCGATATACCTTTGTCTCATTTGTTGTTTCTATCCAATGCCATTCTTGGATGTCTTCCCAGGGTCTTGTCCCTCTCTTTCCAAATATTGATGGATACTTCTTGTCACCTTGACAGATCTCCAAAAATAGCTTGTGTTCCCTAGCGTGTCTTTTCACGTATTCTCACTCAATGTACCGTAAATCCCTTTGTTTTAAGTTTCCCCGCAGGGTGTTTCATCCTTTGTATTCATATCATCTTGTGGCATCTTAGGGCTAAAAAATTTGGTTTTCTGTATTTAAGTATCTTTAATCTTGTCGAGACGAAGTTTTCAATCTTCATATCTCCCGATAGAAGAGACTTAAATAGGGGCACTTGTAAGACCCTAATTTTTTACCCCTAAGATTCCACATATCATTCACATCTCATTTTGCATCTTATACCACAAACAAGATCATGCTTTGGTTCCTTTATCCCTCTCTTCTTTGGGTTTATGCCTTGCAGGGATCACTGAGCATCATTGTCTTTCTTATTTGCCTTTACTTGCTCATGTTTACTAACCTTTAATCAAAATCCAAAAATATGTTTGTCTTTGTCTTCACTAACTTTTTCAGGAAGGGAATCATGGATATCAAACAGTCCCTCAGCTCGAATGAATTTCATTTGAACAAAGTCAAAGTTGATCTGCAAATAATTCAAATTCATATGATCAAGAGTTTTCAAGATTTAATTGATTATTATTCAAGAGACTCCAAGGTTCATGTGTTTATTTCCATGCCTTCTTTGACAAATCAAGAAAATCGAGCCCGAACCAGCGCAATCCATCCAACAGGGCATTTTTTAAGTTTTTCAACTGTGCAATCGATTACACTATTGGTCCAATCGATTGCACCAGTCATTTTTTGCCTAGATTTTGAAGTTTTCAGCAGTGCAGTCTATTCGCGCCACAGTGCAATCGACTGAACAAAGACAGAATTGGCCAAAATCAGCATATTTCAAATTTTGAAGCATTTGGCACCAATTTCATCATTTGAAAATATTCTAGATCACCCAAAAATAATTCCCCTACATAATCACAATTAATTCCCACCATACACCTTCACTAATCACCACTTGATCTTGATTTTCCCTCCAAATTCAAATTCCAAGCCTAATTTTCATTTCCAAACCAAATTCCAATCCACCAAATTATCCAAGCCTAAACTCTATAAATAGAACCCTTATTTCATTCATTCTTCAAGCTTTTGAGAGCCAAATTCATCTTGCTAAAATTTATCTTGAAGCTTTGGATAGCCAAATTCACCTTGTCAAAATTCTTCTGGACTCTCTCAATTTTCTCCAACCACCAAAATTCACTAAAGCTCACTTTTCTTCTTTTGAAAGTTAACAAGAATTCACATTGAATCTTGTTCAACTTTGAGCTAAACCTTCATCCAAACTGGTTTTCTTCGTCAATTCTTGTAGATCAAGGCTTTGGAGTTTGGATCTTGGAGTAATTTGAAGGAAATTTCAGATTTGAAGTGGTAATTCATCTCTCACCATTGTTGAAGCTTCAATTTCATCATCCACAATGTAGATCTTTGTTGATCTTGTTTGCTTGATCTTTGGATCTTGCAATTTGTGTTTAATTACTGTATTGGTTGCTATTTGCTTTGCATTTTCGTGCACTTTTGATTCCATGATCATGAGGTGTTTGAAGAAAGTTTTAGATCATGATCATGTTGAATTTTGCCGAATTTTTGCTGTCACAGCAGGGTGCAATCGATTTTCATTTTCGTGTAATAGACTGCTCAGTGCTGTTTTTTGCCTTGTTTTTGCAAATTTGTCAGTGTACAATCGACTGGACCTTTTGTGCAATCGACGGCACAGAGGCAGAATGGCGTTTTTCACCTAATTTTGGGACTATTTTGGTTCGTTTTCCATTTCCTAACCCCTTCCTTTTGTTCTTAGCCTTAGATCACATAATTGTGTGGTTTAATTTAGCTTTCTTTTCATCTATTTCTCTTTTATTTTGATCGATGAAAGTCTAATGGATCATAGAATTCCGTTGTTGAATTTTGATCAAGACAAGATCGTTACTTTCTTTTCTTTTCGTGCAGTATTGCTTTCGGATGACGATCTACATATCGTTCATCTAGCATGCATTAGCATAAAGAGCTATTGACCGACCTCATTGTAGGGTAATTACTCCGTAAATTACTCGGCGATTGCTTAACATAGCATAACATTATGTCTCTTATCGGAAAACCACTCAATGTTGATTGATCTTTTGTATTAGGTTCAAAATCTATGAAGCTTGTTGTTGTAGAGGCTTTGATTCTATCAATCTTCTAACAAGTCTTCATTAACCTTGACCTAAGTACACTATTCAATCATTATTGATCACTTACTCTAACAACTAATTACTAATTACTAACTTCTAACTTCTTTACAATTCCTTCTCGCTCCCTATCTCTCTTTTACTTTTATGCAATTTTTCCTTTGTCCGTTGGACACATGTTTATGCTTCCGCAATTTTTTTTGTCCGTTGGACATATGTTTATGCTTCCGCAATTTTTCCTTTGTCCGTTGGACACATGTTTATGCTTATGCCTTTTTCTCTTTGTCCACTTGGACCAAAAACATTAATAAAGGCCAAACCCTCTAAAAAACTTATGCTTCTAATCTTGGACTATGGTTACTATCCTTTGCAATGGACATGGAGTTTTGCACCTAGACCTTGGACTTCAATGCTATTTTTGGATCCTCGGACTTAGAACTAGGACTTTCTCCCTTTGCTTTGGAATTATGGTTCGAAGACTTTGGACTTCAATGCTATTCTTGGATCCTTTGACTTAGAACTAGGACCTTTTCCCTTTGCTTTGGAATTATGGTTTGAAGACTTTGAAGACTTGCTCTTTTGCATGGTTTATGGTGAAGATAACTACATTTGTGGTTAGATTTTTCTTATCCTTAGCTTTTACTTTATGCTTTAGGATAGTCACTTCTTCCCCACCCATTCTTCAATTTTCAAAACTCTCTCTCTTTTTCAAAATCTTCTTGATTTCAAACTATCACCTCTTTCATAATCAAACCTTGACTTTGTCAGGTGATTTTACTCTTTTCTTTTCATTTCTTAACAAATGCTAAACTACATAAGCATATTGACACTTTTTCAAAAGACTTTAAAAAACACCCAACTCATTCAAACCTCTTTTTGTGCCCTTGTACACTTTTTCCTTTAACTTTTTCATAAGTTTAGACACGATTCATTTCTTTAAGCGGAATTATTTGCTTGGAAATGACGACTTGTGTTTACATTTAAAATCAACCAAAGCAAACAAATTTCATTCTTTGTACCACGAACTACGAGGTTTTGATCCTACATTGCACATCGTGGGTACGTAGGCATGAGACGACAAGTCTCTCCAAACACAAAAATATTAAAAAACAATTTCTCTTCTCATCTCCTTAGTCACTTTTCAAGCAAACATTTTCAGACCAAAAGCTGTAGATATTTCAAAGGGCTCCTATAGGGTACTATAGACGTTTTGGGTGCTAACACCTTCCCATTGCGTAACCAACCCACCTTATCCAGTCTCTCTTCACTTGTTCTTGTTGTAGAGCTTGTGTAGGTTTTGTTTGCTCTTTTTCCTTTCCTTTTTTGGATAAAATAAAAGTGCGGTGGCGACTCTTGCTTTTTGAGTTAAGTTAATCAATAGCTTACACTCACGATTTTTCCGCTACAGCGTCCGCGTATTCTAGCATCACTCAAGATGTTGATTTGTGTGATTTGGAGATTACGTCCAAGACGTCGTTGGAGTTAGTTTGGAAATCCAAAGTTCCGTTGAAAGCCAAAGTTCTGACTTGGAGGCTGATTCTACACAAACTACCAACGAGACAATTTTTGGCCGCCAGGGGCGTAATCTCTAATATTCACGATATGGCTTGCGTGTTCTGTTTTAGAGTGGTGGAGGACATTACCCATTTGTTCTGCCGTTGCCATTTCATTTCACGTGTTTGGGAAAGAGTGGTTGAATGGGTGGGTTTGGATTGGCACACCCCAACCTCCATTAACGAATCATTGTTGGCTTGGTTTCTATTGTTGAATAGACAGTGTGACGTAGATGCCGCATGCTTTATTTGGATTTCGACATGTTGGACTATATTGTGGAGTCGAAATCAAATTCTGTTTAATGATTATATTCTGGATGTTACGGATATGTTCATTAGGATTACTCACATCTCTTGGATATGGTTGGATGTATGGGGAAATGCTAAAAGAAAGTGTACGTTTTATGATTGGTTTAAAAATCCCATTCATTTTTTGGGTAGATAGGTGGAAATTTCCTTATTTTTGTCGGAAATTGGCCAATTTTTGTATAAGGATTGAGACACTCTTAGTGCTTCGTTGAATATATTTTGTTGCTTATAAAAAAAAACTTACTTATAGGTATATGTAGAATAAATATGATGATCCTAATTACTTTGTTGGATGTTTAGGGGTTCGTTATAGTGAATGACACCAATTGCCTAAAAGTATTAAAATCAGTTAACTAATTTACATTATTTTCCATTCTATTTTTCAACGAACAATAGTTCCATTGCTATTGTCTGTAAAACAACTTTGCTAATATTGACTGAAGTTGCACTGCACTTTTCTTATAAAAGAAAGATCTTGGATGTAAATGGTTTCAAGCTTTGTCTAAAAAATAAATTCTTCGATATTCTAAAATTGTTCTACATCTTGTAGAGAGTTAACTAGAAATTTGGATTTAGAGCATAAATATCTTTTTCTTTAATCGTGTCTAAACTAGGCACGACAACATAACCCATATCCGCGGGTATCCACCCAAATCCGTTACGATTTTGCCGGGAAAAATCCGTTTTGATTGGGTTTGGATTTGGGTTTGAGATTTCTTCGATTATAAAATATGAGGACGGATCGAGTAGTAGGGACATTAGTACCCAACCCGAATCCATCCCCGAAACCCCCCCTCCCCCCATTTATTTTATTATGTGCTTTATTATTATTTTTTGATAATTTAGAATATAAAATACGTGGTTAATATTTTAATATTTTGATTTATATTTATTATTTAAAATATTTGAAATGTATGCATACAATTTTATGAGATATTTTTCCTTTATTCTTTGTAATGTAATTTTTTTTTTGGAAAAATAAATATTTTATTTTAAAAAATGGTTTCATTAAATAGATGGTGGCAGAGCTGGGATACCCGAACCCAACCCGAACCCGTTTAGGATAGGTTTGGGTTTTAATTGTCAATCCCAGATGGGGTTTAGGGTGGGGAACGAGGATTGTTTTGAGATTCGGATTTGGATTTGGGGAAGGTAAAAACCGTCCCCGACCCACCCTGTTGACATGCCTAGTCTAAACAAAACTACAAACTCTCAGGCCATCATCGATATATCATTAGTTTGCAATTTCACTCCTCAATTCTACAATGTTCACCTGCAAAAGAACATTACTTTAGTGTTTTGTTGAATTATTAAATACTCTAAAATCTAAAACGCAATTGAAATCATATATTAAAGCCCAACAAATATATGGAAACATCTCTCATTAAACAGAGATATTTTGACTTTGCAGAGTTTGTATAAAGTTGCGGATCCTTAAAACTATAAGTAAACACTACTTATATATTAATTTTAATATAACCGTCTGCAACGGTCGACTAAGAAAATTTTGTCACGTTTCTATCTCTATGCAATCTCCATTCTAAACAAGCTTTCACGTGTTTCAGATAACTGTCAGCTGACTCTTCATCAAGAGTATCTGAGTGCTGCATCCAGAAGCTGAGATATACTCAACTTCAGTTGTTGAAAGCGCAATTATTGTCTATCTCTTGCTAGAAAACGAGATCAGATTGTCTCCCAAAAATTGACAACTTACAAAAGTACTTTTCCTTTCTATTCTGTCTCTAGCATAGTCAGCGTCACAATAACATACTAACTTCTATTCACTTGATTTTCTATAAAACAAATCAAGATTAGTAGTACCTTTCAGATACCTGAAGATGCTCTTAATAACAGTTAATTGAGTCTCCATAGGGCCTGATTGGAAGTGAGCTAAAAAACAAACACTGAATAAAATATCATGTATAGAAGCAGTTAGATAAAGAAGAGAACTTATCATACCTCTGAATAGCTTCTGATCTACCTTACCACTTACTTATTCCTTCTCTATAATGCATGTAACATGCGTTGGAGTTTTTGCTTGCTTGCATTCTGACAAGTTAAACTTCTTCAGAAGTTCTCTTGTATATTTTCTTTGGTGGATGTACATTTCTTGTGGACGTTGATCAATTTGAATCCCCCAAAAGAACTTTAGTTCTCCCATCAGACTCATTTCAAATTCTGCTTGCATTAACTTAGAAAAATTCTTGCACAACAAAGCATTAGCAGAACCAAATATTATATCATCAACATAAATTTGCACAACCAGAATATCATTCTTAAAGGTTTTGCAAAAGAGCATTGTGTCCACTTTCTCTCAGGTGATATCATTTTCCAAAATAAAGTTACTTAATCTTTCATACCAAGCTCTGGGAGCTTGTTTTAGACCGTATAACGACTTTTTGAGTTTGAAAACAAAATCAGGGTTTTCAGAACTCTCAAAACAAGAGGGTTGGTGTACATACACTTTTTCACAAATGTACCCATTCAAGAATGCACTCTTAACATCCATCTGATACAAAATGATGTTATGATTTTACTGCAAACGAAACTAAAAGACGAATAGACTCTAACCTGACAACTAGAGCAAAGGTTTCTGTATAGTATATCCCCTCTTGTTGACTATAACCTTGTGCTACCAGTCGAGCCTTGTTTGTGACGACTTCACCTTTCTCATTAAGCTTGTTTATGAACACCCATCTAGTTCCAATGACATGGACACCTTTTAGTTTCAGAACAAGATCCCAAACGTCGTTTCTGGTAAATTGGTTTAGTTCCTCTTGCATAGCTAAAATCCATTCATTATCCAGAATAGCTTCATCAATAGATAGGGGTTCTATCAAAGATACCAAACCCATAAGAGTTTCTTTAGAAGGTTTCAACGAAGATCGAGTTCTGACCGGTGCGTCTTTATCTCATAGAATTAATTCTTCAAAATGAGAAGTTCTCGGTCTACTTTTCTTCTGATGAGATGGACCAACGATAGCTTCTGGTTGAGTCGTTTCCGAGTCTTTTTCTTCAGCGTCCTTAGCTTTGCCTTCCAAGTCTTTGTCTCCAAAGTATTTATCCTTGGATTTCTGAGAAAGTGATCTTTATATCTGCAAGCTTCTCAACTATCTTTGACTTTTCAGGGTCAAGCTTATCACTGAAGCTAACATGAATTGATTCCTCAACAATTAGTGTTTCAGTGTTAAAGATTCTGTAGCCTTTTGAGCGTTCAGAATATCCTAACAATAAACATTTATGTGCCTTAGAATCAAATTTGCCAAGATTCTCTTTAGTGTTCAACATAAAGCAATCACAGCCAAAACGATAGAAATAAGAAATGTTGGCCTTTCTGTTCTTCCACAATTCATAAGGAGTCTTACCCATAATATATCTAATAGAAATCCTGTTCTGAATATAACATGTTATGTTAACTTCCTCTACCCAGAAATGCTTAGCCATATCAGTCTCTTGGATCATGGTGCGGGCCATCTCTTGCAAAGTCCTATTCTTCCTTTCTACAACCCCCATTCCGTTGTGGAGTTCTAGGGCTGGAGAAATCATGGGAAATGCCATAAGCATCAAAAATATTCTCAAAATGCTTATTTTCAAATTCGCCCCCATGATCACTTCTGACCCTGACTATTTTGCAACCCATATCTGTTTGCACTTGTGAGCAGAAGGTAGAGAACACAGAATGTGACTCATCCTTGTGTTTTAAGAACTTTACCCATGTCCAATGACTATAGTCATCAACAATGACCAATCCATACTTCTTACCACTGATAGAGGCACTTTTCACTAGCCCAAACAAATCAATGTTCAAAAGCTCTAACGGTCTGGAAGTGGAAACAACATTTTTCGCTTTGAAAGAAGTCTTGGAAAACATGCCTTTATGACATGCTTCACAAAGAGCATCTGAAGCGAACTTCAGGTTGGGTAAGTCTCTGACTAATATAAGCTTATTTAGCTGAGAAATCCTTCTCATGCTAACATGACCCAAACGTCTATGCCATACCCATTGCTCCTCATTAATAGACATAAAACATCTTACATTTTGATCCTTAAGATCATAAAGTCTGATCTTATAAATTTTGTTTTTCCTCTTTCCATTAAAAAGGACTGTGCCATCTTTCTGTCTGACAGCCTTACAGGCTTTGGATTAAAAATGATATCATAAACATTTTCACTAATCTGAATGATAGACAATAAGTTATGCATCAAACCGTCGACCTAAAGAGCATTTAGAATGGATTTTACCATTACCAACAAATCCAGAGCCAATGATTTTTCCTTTATGGTTTCCTCTGAAACCAACAAAGCCTCCAGGCTTAAGTTCCAAATATTGGAATATATGCCTTCTGCCTGTCATGTGTCGCGAGCATCCACTGTCCAGGTACCATGATTGATGTCTCAACTGAGCTACTAAGGATGTCTGCAACATAAATGATCTTATCCTTAGGTACCCACTTTCTGGGTCCTCTTTTGTTAGTTCTCCCAGAGCTCTTCACAACCTTGGGTTTCTCTGCAGCAGGATAATCAAGTGGAATTTGTGCATGATATTTAGGTTTGAGAACAGAGCTTTGAGTATGTGCAGGTTTTTGTGTCTGTGTAAAACAATCAAGCTCAGTGCCAACAGGCACGAAATGCTTATAGAGAGGTTTCAGTTTTACCTTCTGACTTTTGTCAGGTTTTGATGTTTCCTGTAAAACTTAGACCTTTCTTACCATTTATCCTAACTGCATAGATCATGGAAGCAATTTTGCCTCTAACTATACTTTTAGCCAGAAAGTACTGGAATGATCTGTCATATCTGCTGACGCAATCAATACTAGAAGCTTCTGAGACTATTTCTTTCTCAAAATTTGAAATTTTACTTTTCAAAGCAGAGTTGTTACTTTCTAAAGAAAAAATCTTATAGTGACCTGGGTCCTTGCACTCATAGTAGATAACCTCTTTACAAGAACCTTGCCTGTTTTTTCTAGACGAAGAATCAGAACGACCAGTAGTCTTCCTAGCTCCTCTGAACTTCCCTTGACCAATCTTCCTGTGCCTCTAAAGTCTTTTTACCCTCTTGGAAATCATTGACAGCTCATCATCTTCTTCTGAGTCTTGATCAGAATCTTCTGATTCTTCCTCAGCTTGATAAGCCCTTGTCTTCTCAGGCTTAAACTTCAGGGAAACATATTTACCTTGCTTCTGATGTTCGTCTTCCTCGAGTTCTATCTCATGGCTTCTTAAAGAACTAATAAACTCTTCAAGACTTCAATTGTTAAGGTTATTTGACAACTTCAAGGAAGTTACCATAGGTCTCTATTTTTTAGGGAGACTTCTGATGATTTTCTTGATATGTTCAACTGTAGAATACCCTTTGTCCAGAACCTTGAGTCTTGCGACAAGCATCTGAAATCTTGAGAACATAGTCTCAATGGTTTCATCGTCTTCCATTCTGAATGCCTCATATTTCTGGATTAAGGCCAAATCCTTTGTCTCCTTTACTTGAGCCTTATCTTCATGAGTCATTCTTAGAGAATCAAAATAGACTTAGCAGTATCTCTGTTTATTATCTTCTCATACTCAGTATAAGAGATAACATTAAGAAATATCATTCTAGCCTTATGATGATTCTTGTAATCCTTCTTTTGTTGATCTGTCATAGAACTTCATGCTACTTTGTTTCCTGCAACATTAACTAGGTGAACGCACCCATCGACTACAAGATTCTAGAGATCAATATCATATCCCAGA